>CM042152.1:30535042-30540042 GCA_023376005.1 Doryteuthis pealeii
TTATTTCACCCCAATTTAAAAATGAAACATTCCAAATGGTCTTGCGTCGCTTAAATGTTCAACGTAAAATTAAAATGAATTTTAAACAAGTTATGTGTTTGTTTTATTTGTAATATTAAAATGATGAATTATGGAAGATATTTTAGTAATTTTCGTAGGATTTATATGTAATGAAATTGCAAATCATTGTTTCTGGCTTAAATAGCTCCTCTTGATTTTTGTTTCGATTCGTGGAAATTCCACGGGTCCCACTTGTAAAAATTATCACCGTGTTTCCTTTTTGACCAGCAGTAGTAAACTAACCGTAGGGTTGGTATATAGGCTCTGCTTTCTTTACCCATTTCCGCTTTGAGTTCTAAATTCGGAAGTGAATTTAGGGGTCAGCAGCAACTGATAAAATGGGATTTATAAAAATCAACAAAATTCTTCTAAGACTAGATATTGTGATGGTAATTAAATTAGTAAACAAAAACACCTATTTAAAAAAAAATAAGTGTAGCTAACAGGTAATTTTAGTGACTACTACTGTCAGCTTACAAATTATGTTTTGGTCGACGCCGAAAAGGAAGGCTTAGTATGTGGGTGAATTAGTGTATCAGCTGTTTGGACGTCGTGATTCCTTGTGTCTTCGAAGGTTAGGCGAAACTGAGTGTTAGATAAACATATATTGGATTTATTTATACCCACGACAACACCCACAATACGCTCTTCTTTATTAAACCAATCTTTAGAAAGTCTTGAAAGAAACAAGTTATTATGTCCCGATTACGTATTGGTCACACAATGTGATTTACGCACCCCTTTACACTCAAGCAAGAACAACAACCACAGTGTGAAACATGTCAAACACCTTGCACTGTCAAACACTTCCTTATAGAATGTGGAGTTTTTCCCCTCATCATAAAACTCTTTTTTTTAATGCAAATGATATGAAAGAACTATTTGAAAAAGTCAATACATTTTATCCTTTTTGAAAGAAATAAAATCATACAAAAGAAAACACCCCCCCACAAACCTGATCAATACTATGCAAAATAACCCCTTAACACAATGCCCCACGATGCTAGCATATCATTAAAACCGTTTGTTGTAACCAAACAGGGGTTACTAAATGAGAAATAACTAAATGGAGGTTAGAAATGAAATGGAATCTTTATAACATTAACAAAATACTCGCCAGCGGCGTGGAAGAAGGTAAACCACTGCTAGTGGTATAAGCCTACTCAGTCAATATAATACTTCCGTATTTATGAGGATTGGAACATACCCATTATAGGTAGGGTATATTACGCCATTAACTACAAAAGTGTAAATATGGATTTACAAGATATATTATTTCCTAACCTCTAGACATGAAATAACCCTAGACGGGTTGATATGCCGTTAAAATCTATCAACCAGCCAACCATTATTCCCGCAACTTGGGTAAAAATGGACCCGAATCGAATTCTTTAAGTTTTAGCGGGAATCATTCTGATTGGTTGGATAATACAATTAATTTATCAAGCTCAACCGGAAAGGGTGTGTCGAGCCTCTTGCGCACAAACGAACTTTTAGCCTTTGAAGCGTTGACTTCCTGTAGACTCCCACAAGGGTTTGACATGTTAACTGCAAAAAAGAAGAAAAAAAGAAAAGAAAAGAAACCCCAAAAACTATAAGATAAAAAAACAAAACAAAAAAAAAACACAAAAAACTATAAGATAAATATTCTATTGTTTTAGCTAATTTCTTTTCATTTTTGTTTTACTGAGTGTAAACGAAAGACAGAAAAAAAGGATATTCATGTTTGTAAATAGATGACTAAAGACACACACAGACACACACACAGAGAGAGAGAGAGAGAGAGAGAGAGAGAGAGAGAGAGAGAGAGAGAGAGAGAGAGAGAGAGATACACACAAATGTACACTTACGTGCAATCATATAAACGCTCATGCATACCAACACACAATCACACACACATAAGCAAATACACAAGCTCATACACGTAAACACAAATGTATAGATACTCCCGATGTGATAATGGTTTACGTGCTGGGTTAGCAGACCATTGAAAATGAGTTCGATTCTCACTGGGTGCCTCGTACTTCTGCCCTTTTTGCCAAAACTTTGTTTAACTTGGGAAATGACTGGTCACCACACGTGGTGTGATGGTTTGCAAACTTGGCTTAGCAAGAGCATTGTCTATATCCAGACAAATAGTAAGCTAAGCTTGGTAAACAACTACGTATAAAAATGAATGAACTGTATTAACTCAACCCTTATATCCGTTGCACCATGTATCCAGACAAATAGTAAGCTAAGCTTGGTAAACAACTACGTATAAAAATGAATAGAACTGTATTAACTCAACCCTTATATCCGTTGCACCATGTATCCAGACAAATAGTAAGCTAAGCTTGGTAAACGACTACGTATAAAAAATGCACAGAAACTGAAGGAAATAGACATAGACACAAACATACGTAAAAATAGAGCCGCGCAGATATACAAACACTCCTACGTTTACTAGTAGGCAGAATGGAGAGAGAGAGAGAGAGAGAGAGAGAGAGAGAGAGAGAGAGAGAGAGAGAGAGAGAGAGAGAGAGAGAGAAAGAGAGAGGGGGTCTCTGTGATTTAGCTTATCTCGCCTCGCCATCCGTTGACCTCTGTGCCTCCTTCTGTGTTTCCTTCTGTTTGGCACGTTTCTGTCTTAAAACCCGATTTGTACCGATTAATGTTCATCTTGCCTCTCTGACCTTTGGGGAAAAGCGTTTTGTGCAGCTTTTGTCTAAATCTGAATGCGACGTCACCCCCCCTCTCGCATCGCCGCCGTCATCTTTTATATCCGTTTATTAAAGTGACCATGTTCTTTTCTCTCTTCCTATGCCTCTATCTAGGTTTGGTTGGCTGGTTGGTTGGATTTTACGACATGTCAGCCGTTGCTATTTTATTACGGTACGCCAACCCTTGTTGGGTTATCTAATGTCAAAGCCAATTTTTGTTTCTTAGCTTGTTCTTGTTTTGTTTTTGCTTTTTCATAAAAGCAATTACAGATCCAAGAAACTAATAATTATCATATATAAAAGATTATATATAAGTAACTATTCTTGGTACAAATAATTTTCACGCAGTTTTGGGTTGGTTAGTTGGTTCGTTCGTTTTACGGCATTTCAATCCTTATTGGGTTATTTTATGCCGAAGACATTTTATTTAATTCATTCTTGATGAATACTCAATTTTCTTTTTAAACTTAGTCTTTTAACACATTTTTTTAAACACATTTTTTCTATTCAACCCATAGATTAGACCCTAACAGGTACTACCACTCCGGGTTAGAGTGGACGTGAGAGTAATGGTGATGAAGGGGTACTCCACATACACACAGAGCTTCAGAATTGGAACTTCGCCATCAAATAGAGTTTAACGTCATACCCACTATAGTAAGACCCTCAGTCACCGCCCTCTAGTATATAAATGATAAAAAGGGTTGGAGTTTGCCATAAGGGCAATATGGTTAGGACAATCATATAGGTGCTAGGGCTTGACATGACTAATCGATTGATCGGAGGAGGCCTCTCCGACTGCCCATTTAGCCTAAGTAAGAACCAAAGTGGATTGTTGCATGTCATGGATTGCCCAGTCACCAACACCTCTATCTAGAATACAATATACAATAATCATCGTCATCTTGTCGCGTTGACAGCATAGATTCCCATGACTTTTATCTCTCTCTCGCTACACGTCCCTATGCGCCATTTGGTCCTGTCAAGTCCTCCTTGTGACATCCAGTATCCATACAGAGCTGATCAATGCAAGTTTTTGCTGGCCGGCCCACTTTGGTGTGCTAATGTGTAGGCATCCACAGGAGAATGTCACTTTTGAGCTCGTTCCTACTTCTCAAGCAACAATAAACTAATTAATTCTAGTACTAATCTCCCACCCCTCCTCTCTTAGAATACACCGACTGCATCCCCAACAAAGGAGTAAGACCCTCTCCCTCCCAAAATGATTTCCTGGGTTTGACACTATACTGCATCTGGTGGCGAGGCTCTGTACTGGAGTTCAAGGATAATATGGAGTCACGTTTTCACCGCCATTACTCCCAGGTCCACTGTGATCTGGTATAAGGTCACATCCATTGGTTAAATTGATCGGTTTAAAAATCATTACTATTTGATGAGAATACGTGAAACCCTAAAACAGCGGGAAAATTATTTAGAATAGTTATATATAATTTTGTTATAGTTACTTGATTTATAGTTTTTAGTTACTTGAAACTGGGCCGGTTTAGATCAGTCGGCAGAGGAATCGCAAGGATCCGGGTTCGATACCTGTCCCCGCCAACTCTGTAGCACAGATGGGGTAATCTGATCTGTGCGGTAAAACGGGGAGCTGACAGTAAGTGTGGCGCTCCACCTCAGCAAAAATGATCTCCCTGATATAGCGCTAGTGAAAAGGGGATAGGCTCCTTTGCTGTTTGGCTGACACCGACAATAACCCACTCCACCAAATCTACTTATGTAATTGCTTAAAAAAAGCAAAAAAAATGACTTCAGCATTAAATAACCCAACAAGGGTTCACATGCCCTGCAACCAACAAATTAACTAACCATGTGTGTGTGTGTGTGTGTGTGTGTGTGTGTGTGTGTGTGTGTTCTCGGCGTATTTGGGAATTCAAATTCCTTATAATTAGTAACAAAAGCAAAGTTCTTACGCATCAACATCTTATTATAATGGAGATTATGTGTCTCTCTGTAACAAAAACTACGTCACCCCCAACGTCACAATTCCTTTAGTTTTTTTAAAAAGATTCTTTGTTTTCTTTATTACAGTTGAATTAAAAAAACAATATTTCCCACCAAGTTGATCCCAACATCCTTTTTCATAAATAATGCTGAGCTCCTGTATATTGAATCATAATGAAGATTATGAGTCTGTAACCAAAACTACGTCACCGCCAACGTCACAATTCACTTAGTTATTTACGTTATATTCTCAATGGTTTTTAGATAATCATTATT
>CM042152.1:30542542-30575042 GCA_023376005.1 Doryteuthis pealeii
CATCCAAATGGCATATGTGTTTGCCTTCTCTTTCTTTTATTTATTTTACTAGCAGGACCTGTGGATATACCACAGTATGATAATTTAATTATCACAAGCAATTACAGATCCAAGAAACTAATAATTATCATATATAAAAGATTATATATAAGTAACTATTCTTGGTACAAATAATTTTCACGCAGTTTTGGGTTGGTTAGTTGGTTCGTTCGTTTTACGGCATTTCAATCCTTATTGGGTTATTTTATGCGAAGACATTTATTTAATTCATTCTTGATGAATACTCAATTTTCTTTTTAAACTTAGTCTTTTAACACATTTTTTTAAACACATTTTTCTATTCAACCCATAGATGAGACCCAACAGGTACTACCACTCCGGTTAGAGGGACGTGAGAGTAATGGTGATGAAGGGTACTCCACATACATACAGAGCTTCAGAATTGGAACTTCGCCATCAAATAGAGTTTAACGTCATACCCACTATAGTAAGACCCTCAGTCACCGCCCTCTAGTATATAAATGATAAAAAAGGGTTTGCCATAAGGGCAATATGGTAGGACAATCATATAGGTGCTAGGGCTTGACATGACTAATCAATTGATCGGAGGAGGCCTCTCCGACTGCCCATTTAGCCTAAGTAAGAACCAAAGTGGATTGTTGCATGTCATGGATTGCCCAGTCACCAACACTCTATCTAGAATACAATATACAATAATCATCGTCATCTTGTCGCGTTGACAGCATAGATTCCCATGACTTTTATCTCTCTCTCGCTACACGTCCTATGCGCCATTTGGTCCTGTCAAGTCCTCCTTGTGACATCCAGTATCCATACAGAGCTGATCAATGCAAGTTTTTGCTGGCCGGCCCACTTTGGTGTGCTAATGTGTAGGCATCCACAGGAGAATGTCACTTTTGAGCTCGTTCCTACTTCTCAAGCAACAATAAACTAATTAATTCTAGTACTAATCTCCACCCTCCTCTCTTAGAATACACCGACTGCATCCCAACAAAGGAGTAAGACCCTCTCCCTCCCAAAATGATTTCCTGGGTTTGACACTATACTGCATCTGGTGGCGAGGCTCCTGTACTGGAGTTCAAGGATAATATGGAGTCACGTTTTCACCGCCATTACTCCCAGGTCCACTGTGATCTGGTATAAGGTCACATCCATTGGTTAAATTGATCGGTTTAAAAATCATTACTATTTGATGAGAATACGTGAAACCCTAAAACAGCGGGAAAATTATTTAGAATAGTTATATATAATTTTGTTATAGTTACTTGATTTATAGTTTTTAGTTACTTGAAACTGGGCCGGTTTAGATCAGTCGGCAGAGGAATGTCCTCGCCAACTCTGTAGCACAGATGGGGTAATCTGATCTGTGCGGTAAAACGGGGAGCTGACAGTAAGTGTGGCGCTCCACCTCAGCAAAAATGATCTCCCTGATATAGCGCTAGTGAAAAGGGGATAGGCTCCTTTGCTGTTTGGCTGACACCGACAATAACCCACTCACCAAATCTACTTATGTAATTGCTTAAAAAAGCAAAAAAAAATGACTTCAGCATTAAATAACCCAACAAGGGTTCACATGCCCTGCAACCAACAAATTAACTAACCATGTGTGTGTGTGTGTGTGTGTGTGTGTGTTCTCGGCGTATTTGGGAATTCAAATTCCTTATAATTAGTAACAAAAGCAAAGTTCTTACGCATCAACATCTTATTATAATGGAGATTATGTGTCTCTCTGTAACAAAAACTACGTCACCCTCAACGTCACAATTCCTTTAGTTATTTTAAAAAGATTCTTTGTTTTCTTTATTACAGTTGAATTAAAAAAACAATATTTCCCACCAAGTTGATCCCAACATCCTTTTTCATAAATAATGCTGAGCTCCTGTATATTGAATCATAATGAAGATTATGAGTCTGTAACCAAAACTACGTCACCGCCAACGTCACAATTCACTTAGTTATTTACGTTATATTCTCAATGGTTTTTAGATAATCATTATTTAATCTTAATCTAGCATCTTATTTATGAACAATGTCTAATTGAGATAGATTTTCCTCAAAACAACCCATATTAATATGTTTAAAATCCTGCAATATGTATCATATATCCTTCGGAAATAAATGTTTACATAGTATATGGTGTGCATAATTTGCATACCGGTTTTAACAAAACTGTATTTAATAGATAATTACTTGGTGTTATTGATTTCTAATGTTATTGTTTTATTCCTTCCAGACGTTTTGTCGAAAACGTCACGAACGAACGACCTTTCGGACAATTCCTTCATACTCTTTGTCCCGAAAAGATTTTACAAACCTGTGCACAAGGAAAGTCAAATTGAAAACTTGCGACACGCTCCACGTCAGTCATCTTCATCAAAACCTGCATAAATATATTTTAAAGCTAATCCCTCTGTCTGTCTATCTGTCTGTCTCTCTGTCTCTGTCTCTGTTTCTCTCTTTCTTTCTCTCTCTCTCTCTCTCCCCATATATATATATATATATATATATATGTGTGTGTGTGTGTGTGTGAAATTTACATGTAATATATATTTATACTAATACATACATATTCTTATATATATATTCTTATACATATATTCTTATATATATATATATATATATATATATATATATATATATATATATAATATATATATATATATATATATATATATGTGTGTGTGTGTGTGTGTGTGTGTGTATGTGTGTGTGTGTGTGTGTAAAACAGCTCTATCACTGATATTGAGCACTCCACAAATAATACCGCAAAAAGCATGGTCCTTCACTAACTCATCAAGTGAGCTAGTAATAACAATATACTTCTCTCTCTGTCTGTCTGTCTGTCTGTCTGTCTGTCTCCCTCCCCCTCTCTCTCTCTCTCTCTCTCTCTCTCTCTCTCTCTCTATATATATATATATATATATATATATATATATAATTGTAGATAAATATCCTCTTTACCACAGTTTCTGTATTTCTCCGGAAGAAAGTGTATCTTGAACACCGAAACCATGGTAGAGAGAAAAATATTTTTACGAAATATGTTTTATGAAATATATTGAGCACTTTTTCCATTAACTACTAATGCTATTACGCTGAAAACAACTATATATATATATATATATATATATATATATTACATGAAAATGAGATGACCTATATATTCAACTAATGTAAATAACGAACTGTTGAAAAAATATAATCTCCTTACAATTAAAAGCCACCCAGGAATGAAGCATGAGAAAAAATTAGATAAATATTTTTCAACTATATTTCGTGATTCCCACCCCTTCAACTGATATATATATATATATATATATATATATATATATATATATATATATATAAACAATTTAAAGTCAAAACGAAAACATTGATGTTCCACAAAGCATACAAGTCATGCGATCGTTTCTTCATTAGCACATCCGCTACGCGTTTCTCGGTCAACGACATAATGTATATCTTATTGTAACAGTTTTTGAAAGAAGAAGACATATTTCAAATTCAAAAATTGACTTGTACGATTTTTGGAACATCAATGTTTTCGTTTTGAATTTAAATTATTTTCAGCTTCTCTCTCGATGAGTCTGGTTTAAAAACAAACTCTGATGATGATTTTTATAAATCGAAATATTGTTCAATATTAGCTATGAATATGATATAAAATATTTTCATTTTAACAGCATTGTGTGTGTTTCATATCTATCTATCTATCTATCTATATATATATATATATATATATATATATATATATATGTGTGTGTGTGTGTGTGTGTGTAGATGGGTTACCAGGCAAATTGGTATTAGGATGATTCTAAGTTGGACCATTCTTCCAATAGCAGAATGTTTGAGTTGTTCAGGTGCAAGTGGAGAGCTCAATGTTCAATATTATATTGGTAAATAAAAGGCTTAAAAATCGGTCATTTTACGGTTATAAATCTATCCCTACCCACAGGTATCTGTGTATAGCAGTGAGTTTCATCAGCCCACTAACTTTATTGAAAATGGTAAGCAGAAAATTCATGAGGCTTTATTTACAATTTTCTGGGAAATCCTGAAAGGTTTCGGTTTCATTTCTCCTCATCCTCTTGGGGGTGGTGATGGTGTTTATAACTTGGGATTAATTAACCAGATGGTGGTGCTGGTATCACTCTGGGTGGTTTTGGCCCCTCAATAAATTCTTATTCAGAGGGATCGACCCCCTTCTCCTTTGGTCGTTGGATTTTTTTATTTTTTTATTACTTTATTTTTCTTTCGTCTGTGGATGACTCTAATATATATATATATCTGTGTGGTGAAGGTAATGAGTTTTTCATTAGCTTTAGGGGCGATTGGGGAGTATGTTTAAAATCAGCCTGTGGATGATCATCGACTGTTTTATTTGTTTATATAGATGTGTGTCACTACCAAATTTTATTACAAGGCAAGGGTAATTAGGTTTCATTCTACATCCAAATGGCATATGTGTTTGTCTTCTCTTTCTTTTATTTATTTTACTAGCAGGACCTGTGGATATACCACAGTATGATAATTTAATTATCACAATGTTTGATATTTTTTACTTAAGAGCTATTGACAAATAATTAAACATTTGAAAAGTATAATAATCTTGATTTAACTCTCTCACTCTTTTTTCTTTCTTTCCCTCTTTTCATTTTTTCATTATGTTCGATTGAAACAGATTAGTGTTATCGATTCCGCTCACTCACCCCACCTCTCTATCTTTTCCCTACTCTCTTCCTTTCTTATTCTATTTTTTCTGTGTCGCATGTCCCTTTTTCTCCTTTTTCTTTATATTAGAAACGGAATGGTCCATTATTTAGCTGAGGCGATGACACTCGTAAAAAATAAGAATTCGGCGGATAAGCAACAATGCTGATTATGATTTTAAAAAATTGTTTTCAAATCTGAACCAAAATCATTAAGGAATTTTTGTCTTTAAATTTTAATGAAACGTAACTTGATATTTATTTACTTTAACGTTGCATTTACGAGGGTTACGGCGAACCTCATAGACTACTTTTGTGACATCATGGTACAATCGCTCTGGCCTCCTATTTCTGTGACGTCAGTGCACATTCCCTAAATTCCCCAAATTGGCCGCAAATTCCGATGTATGTCCGACAAAAATCCCATCGTAAGTCATGGAAATTTAGCTCGACGGATTTATTTGGTTAGATTTATCAAACAAGAATTCCTAAATTCTGGTTTCTTTGCCAATACAGGGCAAATGAGAGAGTATATTGAGGAATAGTGAAAAATGAAAGATAGGAGATAAAAAGACTAGCGGAACCGGAAATCAGAGTAAGAATTGAGACCATCCAGACAACAGCATTATTGAAATCAGCTAGAATACTCAGAAGACTCTTGGGGACCCGAGGAAACTTGTTGTCACTCAAACTCCAGTGAAAGACTATCAGCTAACGTTGGTGTGAAAAACTAGCTAGGAGTGAAATAGTAATAATAATAATGGTAGCAGTTGAGAAGGCTGTGAAGAGGAAGAAAGAAAGAGATGAAGAAGTCACTCCTATTTTTCTAAGTGTTCGTTCTTATCCATCATCATCATCATCATCATCATGTGCGGGCAGCACGTCTCTCTCTCTCTCTCTCCCTCTCCCCCCCTCTCTCTCTCTCCCTCTCTCTCTCTCTCTCTCTCCCTCTCTCTCTCTCTCGCCAATAAGCAACAATGCTGATTATGATTTTAAAAAATTGTTTTCAAATCTGAACCAATTAAAATCATTAAGGAATTTTTGTCTTTAAATTTTAATGAAACGTAACGGTCATCGCCTCTGGGAGGTGTTCCACGCAGCATCCAGCATTCGCACTGAGTTGATTGATGTTCCAACGACAATAAACAATTTATATTCAGTTGAAAATAAATTTGCAAGAAATTTTGTTTTTCACGACTCTGGCTATTCTGACACGGAGGTCATCGTAGTAAGAATCTAATGAAAGATGAACTTACTATAAGTAGTCGGGGGCAGTTTAGCTCAGTCGGTAGAACACCCACCTAGATAATCTCAAGGTTCCTGGTTCGATACCGGCCCAACCAACTCAGAGCATGAATAGCACAGATTAGGTAAAGTGATGAGCTGATGGTAGGCGTGGCGCTCCACCTCGATGTCCGGCTGATATCGACAATAGGCCACTCCGTCAACAACTTTACTTTTATAAATAGTCGGTGTGTCTAAGTTGTAATCTACTGCTCTACGGTCGGTGCCCAAAATACTTAGTAGTTAGGTATGGCCAAAATTTTGGCACGACAGCACTTCTCTTTTTTCTTTTAAGTTTTATAAAAAATTATAGATTGTAAATTGTTACTTATTTTATTTATTTTTTTCGCTTAATAAAAAAAAAGTAAAGTCAGCGGGGCGGCCTAAAGTCGGTATCAGCCAATCAGCGAGGGAGTCTATCCCCTTTTCAATAGCGCTAGACCAAGGAGATTGTTTTTAGCATCTGAGGTGGAGCGCCACACCTTCCATCAGCTCCTTACTTTACCGCACAGATCCCTGTGCTACACATACGCTGAGTTGGCGGGGACCGGTATCGAACTAGGAACCTTGTGGTTTCTAGCCGAACGCTCTACCGACTGAGCTAACCCGGCCCCATTTTTCTCTTGATAACAGAGGCTAAACATGTATATAGTTTTTTTTTCAATTAATTTTTTAATTATAACATTGCAATAAATCATAAATAATTTTAAAAAAGCAAATCTTCAAAACAAAGTGAAAAAAAAAAATCTTAAAAAAACTAACCAATAACAAAACCAAAACCAAATAGCAGACAAAACAAAATAAAACAAAACAAAACAAACAAAACCCGGTACAAATGCAGATTAGAACGCAAGTGATAATATCATTAGAATCGCATTTTACGCATAAATATCATTAGATATCGAAACTCCCGAAGTAGCATAACCCTAACCCTAACACTAACCCTTGCGTCTCAAAGGTTTCACTTTTTTTTCGTGAAATGTAAAATGTAATGCTTTTTATACGTAATCTAAAATGCTTTTTATACGTAATCTAATGATGTTATCTCTTGCGCGCTATTGTGGATTATTAACAAAAAACAAAAAGCGGCAAAAATATGCTATCTTCACAGTTACAGATTTTAATGCATAAAATTCTCCCGTTTTAAAGACTGTAAAACAAATAATTTTTTACATGGGATATTTTTTAATCCTTCCTTTTCATAATACAGCAAAATTATGTGAAGTTTCATTCATTTTGTCGAGTTTTGTTGAATTCTAATTGATGGAGGTTAAAAAATGCCTACTTAGTAGTGTACTTAGTAGTCATTATTTTATTTCCTCTTCGCTCTTTCTCTCTCTCTCTCTCTTTCTTTCTTTCTTTCTTTCTCTATCTCTCTCGCTATCTCTTTCTTAAGCATATAGATTTTTTCACCAATATATCTACCAGTATTCTCATCTCTCCCCTCTCTCTCCCTCTGCGCCCGTTCCATGAGAAATAAGTTTACTTTTTTTTCTACATTCATGGAGGAGTCTTAAAATCTTTCTAACTACTCGAACTATCAATTCACAAATCCTTAGAAACGCGCTTCCACATTTTGGAACGCCAGTGTTAATCGAGTATAATTGACCTGTATGCTAATCATTGTGCTACATACCGTGCGGTAAACAATTATTACAGTGCTACCTTTGATACCAGGAGGCTATCCCCCTTCGGTTCGTGGGTGGTCCCATATTAATAGGGCATTGTGCATAACCCGTATACGTGTAATGATTAGCTAACCAGATTTGCAGACCATTGTTAGTGGGTTCGATTCTCCTTGGGCACTCCATACTTTAGACCTTGTGCCACATATAAGCTAAGTTTAGTAAATAATTATCCAGTGCTACCTTGGATTACGAATTTAATTCGTTCCGCTCATAACTCAATTTACTCGTATATTAAATCAATTTTTCCCAGTGAAATAAACTGAAAAATAATGAATCCATTTCAACAGCCCCCCCCCAATAAAAAACCGCCCGATTTTCGGTACTTATGCAGAATAGTGCGCAAGAGATAATATCATTAGATTACGTATAAAAATAATTGCATTTCACTAAAATACCCGGAACTTTTGACACGATAGTGTAAGGGTAAGAGTAAGGGTTAGGGTTAGTGTTAGGGTTAAGGTTAGGGTTAGGGTTAAGGTTAGGGTTAGGGTTAGAGTTAAGGTTAGGCTACTTCAGTAGTTTCCGTTATCTAATGCTATTTATACGTAAAATGCGATTCTAATGATATTATTTCTTGCGTGCTATTCTGTACCAGTGCATATATGCCAACATAGAAGAAGGAAAACGCTAAATTCAAACCTGTTAAACTCAGCTTAAGAAATTTACCTTGTTTCACATCTTAAATTAAATAAATAAATAAACAAACAAATAAATAATAAAATTAATTAAAAATAAATGTACACACACACACACACACACACACACACACACACACACACACACACACACACACACACACACACACACGGCCGGTTTAGCTCAGTCGGTAGAGCGATCGGCTAGGAACCGCAAGGCTCCTGGTTCGATACCGGCCCCCGTCAACTCTGCGTATGAGTAGCACAGGGATCTATGCGGTAAAGTAAGGAGCTGATGGTAGGTGTGGTGCTCCACCTCAGACTCTAAAATAATCTCCTTGGTCTAGCGTTAGTGAAAAAGGGATTGACTCCCTCGCTGTATGACATTAGGCCGCCCCGATGACTTTACTTATATATATATATATATATATATAATATATATACATAAGTAAAGTCATCGGGGCGGCCTAATATATATATATATATATATATATATATATATATATATATATATATATATATATGCGAACCCACACAGGCATTTGCGAAGAGAATAATTAAAAGATAAGCAGAGGTAATTTTCCTGGTCAAGATTGTGTAAAAATACAGGAAAAAAAAAAAAAAAAACAACAACCAAAAACAACAATAACAAATAAACGCAAGCGCTAAAAGCAATGCCGTTATAAGGAAACTAAGTGAATGTTTTTTTATCATCTGTTGAAGAACCTTAGTTTTTTTCCCCCTTGGAGGAGTGGCTGAATAACTTCGCTTATACACTACTATAGTCGCATAGTAGGAAGGCGAAAAAGAAACCCACTAATGCTTCCTGTTGGTTTTCTTGTATTTAAAAAAAAAGTTTTTTTTCTTTATTTCAATTGCCCGAAGCTTTGAAATAACACACAAAAAAACGATGATCTTATTTTCACGTCTTCATTCTTGTTGTATTTATTGGTTTTCATTGAGTCTTTTTCTCTGGATACTGACTCACCCAGCCTCGGGGGATGTGGCGAATGACGGTAAGTCTTCATAATTTGCATTGAAAAAAACGCAACAACTTTGCGTTTTACGTTTGTCTATTAATGAGATGAGGCTTGATGTATATAAATTCGATATTTTGGACTGTTGTCGTCATCTTTATTGTGGTATGTATAAAATAAACATAATTATTAGGCCACTGTAAATTCCTCGGGTTTTGTTTCGGTGGTTCCCGATGTTACACAGTGTTTATACATATCACAATAAAGATGAAGACAACAGTCCGAAATATCAAAATTATTAACTTCCTTTACGTTTATATTTTAAATTTTAAGCTTTAGACGCAAACTGTGAGGGAGGCTAATATAATGATAATTTAAACACACACACACACACACACACACACACACACACACACACACACACACACACACACACACACACACACATATATATATATATATATATATATAGTACACAATGCCGATGCTGTGGCATAAGAAAATTATCCAAAAGTGCGCAATATATCAAATACATTGAGCAATAATAATATTAGCGATAATAATGGTAGAATAATAGTAGACATTTAACTTTTTCCCACTATTACTATCACTAATAATAATAATAATAATAATAATATTAATAAAACCATCCAGACTAATGCACTGCTGCAATCGGCTAGAATACCCAGAAGAGTCCTGGAGACCTGAGGAGACCTGAGGAGACTTGTCACCCAGACTCCAGTGAAATACCATCAGCTGATGTGAAAAAAGGACTGAAAATAATAATAATAATAATAATAATAATAATAACAATAATAATGAGGTTTTCACACCTACCCTAGCCGGTGGTTCACTGGAGGCTGAGTAACAACAGGTTTTATAAAAAAAATGACCATACAACAAAATAAATATGCATAAACCAGAATCTGTTCATGAGAATGAAACAAAATTCTCTGGGATTAGACGGATCCCCTTTTCCCAGCCAGAAGATAACTGTCACTAAGAACTGTCTTAACCCAACGTCTTTATCCACTATGCTATGTGTCCAATTGGATAATTCAGTATAAATTTTGGGAACTTATATAAGTAAAAAGGTAATATATCATTATATAAGTAAAACATAAGTAAAAAGGTAGATATTCTAGGTAAAACAAGACATTAGGTTTACAGTTATCTCTAGGCTGCAGGTTCAATCCTGGTCAAGGGCAAAAATAACATAAAATAATAATTAACACAGCTTAACACTTGTACCCCAGCTATGGTTTGCGGAATGAGAACAGGATACCCCCATGGATTGAATAAACGGTTGTGTTCAAAGTTCCGTGATGGCTCCCGATTACGATAAGAAGGTTCCCGAGTCCGTCAAGAAATACCCGAAGAAGGCCGGAGGGCACATAGGCCGAAACATTGTAGAGATAACAATAAACATGAGGACAATAGTCCGAATAATCCAAATAATACTAACAATTAACACCCGTAAATTTAAATTAAATCTTAATTTAGTATTTTAAAACAATTACATATATGGGAGTAAAATGAGGAAATTAATCCGAGAGTATGTGGAGAAATGTAGACAAACACGGGATGTTACAATGGATGAATTGTAATTGTTTTATTTTCGTAGTTTCCTCCGGACATACATACTTTCACACAACTGCCCTTTATATATATACTATAAAAAAACATGACCCGTTGGGTCACCCATTGAGCTCAGGTTGGATTGTTGAAAGAAAATCACAGGATAATATAATTTCGTCAATTTAAAGTTTTCCAAAATTGTCCAAATAAGTTGGATTTTATTGAGAATAGACACAAAAAATGAGGGTTGTACTTTTTTGCAACTTCTATAATTTACCTACGACAGTTTTACGCATGTGCAGATGCTTAGATTTGTCTGCTGTGCCATGCGGTTGAAAATCTCTTCATTTACGAAGATTAACTTTCCAATTTATTTTATTTTATTTACATTTATTTAGAAATAAAACAATCTGATTCTGTAATTTTATATAAATATTTTGAATAGGCTAGTTAGCCGGTTTCAGTAAAATAGACTTACTTTTAGGCTTATTTCACCAGTCCTAATAAAATAGACCACAGGCTATTTTGCCAGCAAATATATTTGAAATATATTTAAATATATTTCAAACTATCTAAAAGCTAAAAGATTAAAATAGTTGTTGACAAGCAACCTTTTAAGGTAATTGCTTAAAAAGTAGTTGTGCACTTCAAACAAACTTTAAAACAATCTATTTTAAATCTAATTTCTTAAAATGGTATTTGACAAGATTTTAATCTTGTTAGGGTTAGGGTTAGTTTTAGGGTTCGGTTTGGGGCTAGGGTTACAATTTTATATTTTAACAATTCAAAGTGGAAAATGCCATTTTTCCACTTTGGAAAAAATTCATGATAGTCAAATTGACCTTCATCATTTCCTTTAATTATTTTAAAATTTTGTAAAAATTCACATTTTTGACCACAAAGTCATTAACATTATTTATATTTTTCATTTAGAATAATTTTTTGTATTTTTATCCTTCACAAATAATAGATATAAATGAATCTAAATACATTTTGGTGTCAAATCTGTTGTTATTTTTAACATTACTTGAATTCAAAGTAGAAATAAAAAGATAAAAGACCGAAGTTGTAAATAAAAAGAAAAATATTTACAGGGACGGTAAAATAGGCAAAAAAATAGGCACTGCCAAAATGTCATCTGCTTTTCATTTTAAAAATGAATTAAAATGAATTAAATCGATTATTTAAGGTCAATTTTTTTGTCTATGGCGAAAAGTAGTAACATGATGAGCATCAGTAAAAAAAAAAAAAAAGAAAAATAATATTACATATGTAATTTATTTTTAATACATTTTAAACTATTTTTTCGGTCAATTTTGCTCCAATATATCGTAAACATGGTCACCAAAGATTACGTAAAATCCGTATTTTACAAAATAAACTTATCCCCCTACCCCGATTGAAAAAAATTACTAAAAATCAAGGAATTATTTGATTTTAGTGAATAATTGTCGAAAAGAGTAAAAAAAAAAAAAAAAGATCAACAAAATTATTTTTTAGTTTAAATTTATTTTTTGATTTTCGGTAGTTATTTTCTACCAGGATAGCCACCCTTAATTTTTTCTTCTATTCACACCTTTAGTTTTTTGTCTTTTTATTTATACTGTAATTAATTTCAACTTTATTTAATCCCACCGATATTTTGCACCCAAAAAATAAGGGTTGGGATCAGCGTTAAGTGACCTGAAAAAAATCAGTAAGTTTTGAAATAAATTAACTGATGCATTATAAAATTCTTTCATTGATAGGATAATTCACTAATTTTTAGTAAGTTCTTTCAATTAATGTATTTCAAAAACTAACAAATATTTGATGTGTTTACCCTTTGACTCTATAGATTTTAAAAGAGCGTAAAAAGAACTTTTGTTTTGTTTTATTAAAACAAAACAAAAGTTCTTCTCTGTAGCCCGTAAAGAGAGAAAGAAGATCTAAGCGTGGGAAGGGAAATATCTCTCTGGCTGCTGATAAAGTTTTTTCACACACACTTCTCCTTGTCTTAACTCTCTAAACAGAATATTAGAGAGGGGGGAAAATTCCTGCAGATATCTAAGAGAGAGTCGGGTGAGTTTTCGACTTAATTGCATATTACGACTAATTAGAACCAATTAAAATGGAATTTTTTCCAAACATTTAGTAATCCTAAAACTAAGGAATAAATTAGTATAAATTTCGTGTCATTAAACTAACCAGGAAAAAGGCCTTTAGAGATTAAAAGGTGAAAATCTGAGATTTAGTAATAATAGAAAAAAAAAATATATATATGTATGTATGTATGTATATATATATATATATATATATATATATATATGATAATCTAATGAGTCAGACGAACCTACTATTAGTTTCGCATAAAGCTCTTCAGGGCTAAAATCCGACTCTAGATTTTAGCCCTGAAGAGCTTTATGCGAAACTCATAGTAGGTTCGTCTGACTCATTAGATTATCTTTATTATTGGCTCTACTTAGGTATTGAGCACTTTTTACATTTTAGTTTTCTCCTAGCGGTTATATGAATATATATATATCTTATATACATATATATACATATAAATTGTTTTTCTTTTGGCCAAATACTGTACCAATAGATTATTTTTTGTTGGTACGAATATCTTGGTCCTTTCTTTTTTTCAAAAATTTTTTTCTTCCTGGTTGATGTAGTATATACAAATCAAACTTTCTGCTGTTTTTTTTTCTTTCCGCAAGGATCTACCAACACGCTTGGTATATTAATATATATATATATATATATATATATATTATATTATATATATATATATATATATGTGTGTGTGTGTGTGTGTGTGTTGCTACTTTGTTATGCGATCTACGTGCCAACATGATCAACAAAAGTCAAATTTGACTCCAGTATGTGAGATCTAAATATATCATTTGGCTCTTACTTTGGTATGTGATCTATGTGTGATCAAACTATTTTGGTATGCGACCCACTTAACCCTAATCCTAACCCTAACCCAATTTGCTTCGTCTTAATTTCTTTTAATAATAAATGGTAAAATTCTTTACTATCTATTATTTATTTTATTTGACTGTTGCATATTTAATTTGCCTATAAACATAATCCTTTTCAAATTTGTATAATTTTCATTTTTAAAAAATGTATACAACTATAATACTCTTTATTCAAGTTATGATAAACAAATACATTAAGATCACAAAGTAAGATAGAATTTGACTTTTGAATTGATGCATAAAAGTATTTTTTCTTATTCAATTGGCCTATTTTTATTCACTTAAAAATTTAATACTGAATTCTAAACGTCTGGAAGGTGGCATGTTGTACACAATATCTTTTTTTTATATACATATATAAAAGGCAGTTGGTGTGTATGTATGTCCGGAGGAAACAACGAAAATAAAACAAATAATGACAATATATATATATATATATATATATATATATATATATATGGTAGATTCTCCTATCGTGAACGATAGATGAGGGCCAGCAGTGAGTGATTTGTTTCCTCCCATGTTGTGCATGCTATCAAGAAGACATTTTGTGTTTCCTCGAGTGTGATAGCAGCCAAGCCTTGCTTCGAGCTATGAAGCTACACTGCCAAATGAAATGTTCTAAGGCGGGAGTCAGATGTTTTTGTGAAATTTTATATTCCATTAAAATACCTTTATTTACTCATTAATGTTTTAAATTCATTGTTTATTTTACAAATTTATATAGGATTTATAAAATCTTTTTTTCGAAGTGGCGTAAATAAATATGTACTTAGCGAGATATTTCTTTATTCACATTTTACGTTTGGATTCAATTCTGTTAGTTGTAGATGGGTTAGCTCAGTCGGTAGAGCGTTCGGCTAGAAACCACAAGGTTCCTAGTTCGATACCGGTCCTCGCCAACTCAGCGTATGAGTAGCACAGGGATCTGTAAAGTAAAGAGCTGATGGTAGGTGTGGCGCTCCACCTCAGACGCCAAAAACAATCTCCTTGGTCTAGCGCTATTGAAAAGGGGATAGACTCCCTCGCTGACTGGCTGATACCGACTTTAGGCCGCCCCGATGACTTTACTTTTAGTTGCGGCTTAATTTTTTTAACGTTATTTTTTAACGTCATTTTCTTACTGTTCACTAAAGCTGTTTGGAAAGAAAGAAACATGTTTTCACACATAACATTAATATATATATATATATATATATATATATATATATATATATATATGGTGCCCCAAAATAATGTATACACTCTTTGAATCGTTATAACTTATTTAATTTATGTATTTTGACTTGTATTTTGACTTGATACAAGAGAAAGAAAACAAAAAAAAAAAAAAAAAAAAAAATACATTATTTTGGGACACCCTGTATACATATATAAACATTCACTACTACCAGGCCGGATTACCACAAGATCTTTTTCACGTGGGGATTTTTATGGGGTATCCAGCGAGGATCCAATTGGTGATTCAGTATTAATGGATCTGCGAGATTAATTTTTTACCCCCCCCCTCAAGCCAGGTGATGCCGGGTAGCCACCGGGTAGCCGCCTCTAGTCATAAATCAAGATTTGTTTAATCTATATAAAAATGCATGGTTTAAAAGGCACATATTTTCCAATGTTTTTATACATTTAATATTACTAACGATTGTTTTGGTTTTTTCTTTTCGTTTACGGAAGACTTGTTTATTCTTAATTACAAATGAGTTTTTCCCGGTTTTACTTCAAAATACCAAACTTTTCACTCTGGGGACAGCAACAACTGTTTAACTGCACTTGTTCTTGTTGTGTTTTAATTTCTACCTACGTTTTTTGCCTACACAGTGTAACTCTCTCATATGAAATTTTATACTTATTTACTCCCATAATTATTTTTCCGTTTCTCACTGATATCAGAATTTCAAAACGCCTGAAAAAACAATAAGTTATCCCCTTTTAACTCGGCAAAATGTACACATACCTAATCTCTCTCTCTCTCTCTCTCTCTCTCTCTCTCTCTATATATATATATATATATATATATATATATATATATATATATATATATATGTTTGGTTGAACTCGAGTGACGATTCCTGTCGTACGAGTTTCTGTTCAATCCTTTCAAGGTGTCTGGCCATCTTTTTGGTCACAGCTCCGTCTTTTCCGGTTTGGAACAAACTAGTAATATATTACTTTTTAACACATATCATGTAGGTTCTAGTTAAGTTCTAAATAATGGATCATTCCGTTTTTATTATTAAAAAAAGAAAGGGAAGAAAAAGGACATACTACACAGAAAAATATAAAAAAGAAAGAAAGAAAGAGAGTAGGGTAATGATAAAGAGAGAGGGGGAAAGCGCTTCGAAGTGATAACGCTCATCTGTTTCAATCGAACATAATGAAAAGATGAAAAGAAGGAAAAAAAGAACAAAGACTGAGAGAGAGGTAAATCAAGATTGTTATACTTTTTACATATTGAACTATTTCGCAATAGCCCTTAAGTAAACATATCAAACGTTGTAATGATTAGATTATCATACTGTGGTATATCCACAGTTCCTGCTAGTTCAATTTATTATTCCAAAAACCATCCCAGGTAACTTTACCCCCCCCAAAAAAAAAACACACACACACACAAAATAACCGCCCCCTAAAAACAAAAACAAATGATAAAAACAAAACAAAGTACAACTCATCAAAATGTACGAGCATTTTTCCATGGTGTATTAGACAACAGGCTAGTCTCGCAAATCAGTTATTACCGAGTTTAATCCTCACTGGGTGACTCATACTTGAAGCCTTCTGCTAAATCTTTGCTTTGCTTATTTTTTTCCAAGACTTACGGCAAAGTCACGGTTAGAGCACCGGTTCCCGCTAGAATATGGAATTTGTAAACTATTCAACTTTTACTTCAATATAGGTATGCGCAATTTCCGGTGTAAGGGAGATCATTTTTTTTTTACTATATAAAAATCTCCGAAAATATGTTGCGCAAAATTGCGTATTTTTTAACTTACATTTTTAGATAGATAAGTTAAAGCTTGTTCTTGGGTTTAAATATCAACTTCATCATGAATGCTTCCAGGCGTTTAAGAGTCACTATTAAATTTTTAAGTGAATAGAAACAGATTAATTGAATCAGAAAAAAATTTTTTTTTGTATCAATTCAAAGAAAAATATTATTTTAAAACTACGAAAAAAACAAAAAACAAAAAACAAACAACACCCCCTCAAAAAAAAAAAACCCAATTAAAAACAAAAACATGCCACAAAAATTACTTTTTGACTTTTAAGAAAATAACTTTAAATTTTCAAATCACTTTTTTCATTTAAAAATTTTTTTTTAATATGTTCTTCAAAATTTGATCTTTTTAGAAATGTAAAAATTAGGAACTGTAAATTTATTTTCTTCAAATGTCCAAAAGGCCAACTGCCACTACATTCTTAAATGGTGAAATACTTTTTTCGGCTGAACTTGCACAAAGTTGTCAAAATTAGGGTGACACAGAAAAAACAGAACCCAAATTATTTATTTATTTTCCCATTAAACTAACCTTAAACCCCAACCCCAACCCCAACCCTAATTCCTGAGCCTAAGCCTAACCCCTAACCCTAACCCTAGACCCCTATAGTTAAAATTAACAGTTTTATTACAAAATTTGTGGGTTCTGATTTTTCTGGGTCACCGGTATACAGGGTGACCCAGAAAAAACAGAACCCAAATTATTTATTCATTTTCCCATTAAACTAACCCTAACCCTAATCCTAACCCTAAACCCTAACCCTAGACCCCCATAGTTAAAATTAACAGTTTTATTACAAAATTTGTGGGTTCTGTTTTTTCTGGGTCACCCTAATTTTGACACCTTTGTGCAAGTTCTGCACTTTTTTCATGGTTCTTTAAAAAAATAAGCTATTTATGATAAAATCAAGTCATTAACGAATAATTTACTGAAAATTTTATTAAAATCGGACAATTCCCAGATTTTTTGTAATAGTTTGAAAATTAGAAATAATTAAAATTATTCTAAATTTCTTCCCTTTCAGATTTCTGCGCATATCTACTTCAATATGATCCACAAGCCTCAGGTTGCTTAAGTGGTCATCAGTATCGAACACGCTCATCGCCACTTAACTGAAAATCACAACTGGTCGATTACAGTAAGGGTAGATAATAGAAATAAACTTAGGTCATAATATCGAGTTATTTCCCTTGAAATATGCCTTGGATACGGAAACATTTTCAACTTTTTTGTATAGAATAACGACCATTTGATAACACACACACACACACACACACACACACACACACACACATATATATATATATATATATATATATATATATATATATATATTGTCTAAGAAGGTACTGTCAAAGACCACGGAATATTTCTTCTTTATGATCTTCATCTGTAGTCGTTCAAGTCTTCTTGTAATTTTCCGTAAATCGAGATCCTAGTGCCGTACAATTTGTCCCATATTTTCTATCCAAGCGCTTTCGACCATTTCGCCGGTCGTCCTCAGGAGATTGATAGTTGTAGTGTTGTAGTCTGTTATTTTTTTTTATTTGAATTTATTTATTCATTTATTTAGAATAGCTACTCTGTTTTAAAAGAACCACGAAAACATCTCACTACTCTACACCTAACGATGTTTCTAAGTAGTGCCGAATGTAATCCTGAAAAGTCCTTCAGCGGATTCATTCACCAATTCCACCCAGACATAAAGAAAAAGCTGTCCAGACAATTGGAAAAGATCGAAAAGAAACGCGTCAGACATTTCATGTCTGTCGCGTTCAACCAAACACGTATAAATATAACTAGTATGAATAGAAAAAGTAAATGGGCGGAGTGGCTTATTGTCGGTATCAGCCGGACAGTGAGGGAGTCTATCCCCTTTTCACTTGTGCTAGACCAGAGAAACTGTTTTTGCTTTAAGTCTAGAACAACATTGGAATCTCTTGAGGATACCTTGTCTTGTGCCGTTCGTAGTTTTTAATAACAACACAAGACGTTCTTGTTTTTACTCATGAGCTCATTTATCTTATTCTCAAGTCTTGCACCTGCTCCTTTCAACAGCTTAGTCCAGACTGACCTCTCACCACTCTTCTCTCATTGCTTCTCTTCCACTATTCTCCACTTGACATCTATCGACCAATCAGAGATCAACAGATAGCCTTTATCACGTTATTCCAAAAATTCTAGTTCCTTTCCACTATTATCTACACGTAATTTAGATTCTTGTTGTTTTTTCTCACCTCATTATATTACATGGTTGGTTGGTTGATTGATTTTAACGGGGCTATATCATGCCTAGCGGTTAGCAAGTAATATATGTTTTGTATCTATATTTACACTTTTGTGGTAAATGGTTTTAACAATGTGTCAGCACCATTGGGTATTATATTGTATCTTATTGATTAGGTTCATGTCGATATTCTATGGTATAATTTTATTTCCTTAAAAAAGGACAGAATGTCTTCTATGTTGACTTTTTCAAATAGATCTTTCATATTTTTTGCATTAAAATAACGGTTTCTGATGTGAGCAAAAACCCTGCATTCTATGAGCAAGTGTTTAACAGTCAAACGTGTTTGACATGTTTCACACTGTGGTTGTTGTTTCTGTTTGAGTATATAGGAGTCTGTTAGTCTTGTATGACCAATGCGTAATCAGGAAACAATGAGTTGTTCCTTTTTGGACTTCCTTAAGGCTGGTCTCCAGTCTCCAGAGTGGGTTTGATTAAAAGGAGTTTATTGTTGATGATGTTATTCCAGCATTGCTGCCATTTTGTATGAAGTAATCTATTATATTATTCTATTCTATTATTATTATTATTATTATTATTATTATTATTATTATTATTCTATTATCATTATTCTATTATTATTATATTATTATTATATTATATTATTTTATTATATTATTATATCATTATTATTATATTATATTATTTTATTATATTATCATATTTTATTATATTATTATATTATATTACACTAATCATGAATTGATATCTTTGTTTATATTATATTAGTATTAATCTATTATATTATTCTATTCTATTATTATTATTATATTATTATATATTATTTATTATTATTATTATTATTATTATTATTATTATTATTATTATTATTATATTATCATTATTATATTATTATTATATTTATTATATATTTTATTATATATTATTTATATATTATTATATTATTTATATTATATTATTATATTATTATATTATTATTATATTATTATTAATTTTTATTATTATTATTATTATATTATTATATTATTATATTATTATTATATTATTATATTATATTATTATTATTATATTATTATATATTTATTATATTATTATTATATTATATTATTATATATATATTATATTATTATTATTAATTATTATATTATTATATTATTATTATTATTATTATTATATTATATTATATATTATATATTATTATATTATATTATATTATTATATTATTATTTATTATTATTATTATATTATTATATTATTATTATATTATTATTATTTATTATTATATTATTATATTATTATTATTATTATATTATTATTATTATTATATTATATTATTATTATTATTATTATTATTATTATTATTTATTTATATTATTATTATTATTATATTATTCTATTATATTACACTAATCATGAATTGATATTCTTTGTTTTGTAGAAATCACAGACGATGGAGTCGTGTGCACTCAACAGAGAACGTGTGGTGCATGCATCAGTGCATCTCTGAACTGCAGTTGGTGTAAAGATAATGTAAGTAAATAAACACGGTATTTATATAAAAGTTTGTTTGGAGGCGCGTGGTGTAATGGTTAGCGTCGTGTTATTGGCTAACACGGCGGAGCGAGTTCAAATCCTGAACGAGGTTGTTTGCATTTCCCATAGCACTAATACCCTTGGGAAAAGTATGAATCCGACTATTCTCTCTCAAGCTATGGGTAAATAGCAGGGCTGACTGGACTCTTTAAAGTTGGTATGGCAGCCAGTCTAGGAGAAAGAAAACTCTGAATTCAAACCTGTTAAACTCCGCTTAAAAATTAACCTTGTGTCATATCCTACCCGTGTGGAGGGGTTGGTAAATATACAGGCTGATTGTAACGTAATTCCCTATTTTAAACTATTTATAATATTTTTTTTAATATGGAGTTTTTTTTCCAGTTCTTTAATGTATATTCCTTAATATATGGCAATTAAATCTGTGTTGTTGTTTGATGATACTTGACATTTTGCTATTGTGGTTCATGAATGACTGAATCACCATTTTCTTGGGAGATGGATGGATAGACGTGGTCCACAGGCGTGGCCAGCCAAAAGCCCTGACTTAACACCTGGCGACTTTTTTCTTTGGGTTTGGTTGAAGGAGAAAGTCTACTATACAAAATCAACGACTTTGAAAGAACTTGATGGACGAATATGAGAATTTATTTCTGCTATGCCACATGCGTTCCTGAGAAGATCAGTTGATGTGATTACCGAGCAGCTTGACAGACTGGAGGCGAATGTTGGTGCCCATATAGAACTTTAAATAAAACTCCATGTTATGTGTGTTCTTCTCATATTCATTTTTTGTAAAAATAATGATTCAGAAATAAACTAAGATATTTTTAAAATAGGAAAGGGAAGTTACTTTATAATCACCCTATATATATATTCTTATTTTTAAGCTGTTTATTTTTTTTTATCATTATTCTATTTTTTCTTTTCTTTGTCTTTTCTTTGCTTTTTATTATGTTTTATTGTTATGTTTTATCTATATTAATTTGCTTTATTTTTCATCCTTTTTTAAAATCATTTTTTATATCATTTATTTATACCCTTATTTTCTTATGGAAAATATATAAAAATTGTAAGGGGTTTGCGTATGCTACACGTATTTGATGACAGGGTTAAAAAAAAGAGAAGATAAATGTAGTGTTTTTAAGCATGCTTAAAACACTACATTTATTATTATCACGTGGATTAAACTTCAGCCAATCAACAGCTTGAATACGTGGTTAGTTAACTATTTAATCGCTGATATTGACAGCCGTTCATTTGCACGTTATTCGACATTGACGAACGGACCTGCAACCAAAGTATAATACCAACACTAAGGGACACCAATGAACAACCAAAGGATCATGCCCAACACTAAGGGACACCGAGGAACAATCAAAGGATCATTAAGGGACACCAAGGAACAACCAAAGGTTTCTTCACTAAAGATCGAGCTCTGCTCAACACAAGGGATCTCCGCTGTAAACTGGCCACAAAAATCGTAACAAATATTCGTTTATATTTATATAATACAACATAGCCGCAAACAAATGAATTTATTTGCAACTGAAATTATTACAACTGTATTCTTTTTATGTATAAATGTAATACAATATTCTCCAGAACTCTAAGTTGTTTCATGTGCTTCCTGTTACTGTATTATGTTTTCTCCTTAACCGCCATATTTGCTGTAGGAAGCGCGTGGTGTAATGGTTAAAGTCATGGGAAATGGACTCGTCGCCCCGAGTTCAAATCCTGGACGTGGTAATTGCATTTCACTTAGCGCTTATACCCTTGGGAAAGGTATGAATCCTACTCTCCCTCTAGCTATGGGTAAATAGTAGGGCAGACTGGGCTCTTTAACCTTGGTTTGGCAACCGGTCTAGGAGAAGGAAAACTCTGAATTCAAACCTGTTGAACTCCGCTTAAGAAATTGACATTGTGTCGCATCCTGCTCGTGCGGAGGGGTTGGTATATATATATTTGCTGCCTAAATCCTCTAATATTTTTCAATTATTTCTTTGTACAGGATTTTGACAAAATTCGATGTGATACACAGGAAATACTAATTGAAAATGGTTGCCCTTCGTCTGATATTGTAAATCCTAAAACGGAGCAGAATTTGTTGAGGGTACGTACAATATTTATGTATCATTAAGATAATCGATAAAAAGCTGTGTTATTTGGATTATTCAGACTATTGTCCACATCTTTATTGTTACAACCTTTCGGTGAAACGTTGTGTATATAATAATAACAAAGATGAGGACAATAGTCCAAATAACTCAAATGAATATGGTGTACGTTCGAGTTGAAGTTCCGAGAAGGCTCCTGATTACGACATGAAAGCTCCCGAGTTCGACAAAATGGTTCCTGAGTTCGACAAGAAATACCTGAAGAGGGCCAGAGGGCACACCAACAGAAACGTTGTGTATATAATAATGAAGATGAGAACAATTGTCCGAAAATAATCTTATGTTGTGGTGTAATAAATGTGTTCAGTTTTTGTTCATTTTTACACAGGACGAACCAACGTCAGATGGGTTGAAAGCTGTGCAAATGAAACCTCAAAAAGTCCGACTTCGGCTGCGTTCTCGTGAGTACACCACCAGCCCTCTTTTCTTTTTGGTTTGTTTGTTTAAACATAATTAATACAACTATATATAATTCCTTTCCTTTTAAAAGTCAGTCGCAGACGATGATGACGTCACTCCATGTCGTTCATCAGTTGTGAACCCTCTGGTGGCTAATTAGTCCAATTCTGGACTTGCAGATACAGTCACACACCTTGCAGGGGAAATTTCCATCTATATTCTGTGGTGCATGACGACGAAGACGTCACCGCTCTGTAGTCCTATTGATCTCGATATTGAGCCGCTAAGATCCTGTGCGGCACGTGTCTCGCTGACCCTGCCAGTTGGAGGCCAGATCTTCCAGGCTTGGTGTAATGGTGTTTTTCATATGGTCTTTGAACCGCTTTCGGGGGCCTCCTTGCCCTTCGAGTCTATATTTAAATATTTATCTACACACACACACACACACACACACACACGCGATTTTTAACATATCTTTTTCATGGGACTGCTCTTAGTTATGGCGCGCTCACACCTCTGCCCACCCCTGGTGGGTTGAGCTCTCGGGAAATGAAAGTTTCTGATGGTTGCTAATTCAGCAAAAATTGCATTGGTCTCTTTAAAACGGACAGATAACTTATTGCGTAATATATTTATAACAGTAAAATTCCATTTCTAAAAAGTGTGTGTGTAGATGGTGCGTTAGTAATAACTCTGACTAATATCAAATCCGTCAGGTTTCGATCCCGGCCAGAAACAAACTTCTTTCTCTAGTTACACTGATGAGCCGTGAAACGCCGAAACAGGAATATATATATATATATATATATATATATATATATATATATATATTAGTGTTTTATAATTTGTTTGAAACATTGTGTGTATGTTGGTTTGGCCGTTGGTTGCGAAGGCTTTCACAATGCAACTGTAAAGAAAAACGAGGTAATAATGATGTTGTCCATTTACCATTGATTTATTTTCTTAATATTTCGGAATGAAAAATCCTTTTGTCAAAAGATTTTTGAAAACACAGAGCCATGAAAGTGAGATGTTAACTGTTCTGAGAATCTGCCCATTCTGTTGTAGTTTTTCTTTTGTGGGTATGTTTGTTTAATAATGTCTTATTCCTCTCAATTCTTCGTGTGTGTGTGTGTGTGTGTTGTGTGTGTGCACGCGCGTGTGTTTGTACGTGTTTGTGTTTGTGTGTGTATGCTTGTTTAATAATGTCTTATTCCACTGAATTCTTCGTGTGCGTATGTGTACATATATATGCGTGTGTGTGCGTGTGTGTGTGTGTGTGTCTGTCTGTCTGTCTGTCTGTGTGTCTGTCTGTGCTTTTGTGTGTGCTTGTTTAATAATGTCTTATTCCACCGAATTCTTCGTGTGTGTATGTGTGTACGTGTGTACTTGTTTAATAATGTCTTATTCCTCTGAATTCTTCGTGCGAGCGTGTATGTGTGTGTGAGTGTGTGCGCGCGCGCCTGTGCGCGCGTGTGTGTTGTGTGTACTTTTGTATGTGTATGTTTCTTTAATAATGTCTTAGTATAATTCCAAATATTGCAAAGCTTTTGACTCATAGATATGAACACAGTTTGTCCTGAATGCTTAACAATTCAACTTTATTTTTGTACATTTAGAAGAATATCCCTTATAAAGTTAATTTTTGTTTTCATCCATCGAAAAAATCTTTTACAGATGAAAGTGCCGAAGTTCCTTTTGAATTTTATCTGGCCCAAGATTATGCGGTCGACATGTATTTTCTGATGGATTTGTCAAACACAATGAAAGTTCATATTGAGCAACTTGCACAAGTCTCCAAACAGCTCGGTGAGTAATTGTAACGTTGATAGGTTGTAGGTTGATTTTTTAACTTGAAAAAAAAATCAAATTCTCTCAAACAGCAGAAGTTGTAAAAAAAGAAAAAAAAAAAAGAAATATGTTTATTTTCACACATTACTTTTTTACAAAAAACACAAAAATGATTAATGTGTGGAGGATGATCACTAATTAGGACTGAGCCCATTCTAGTAGTGACCACCTCTGCTATTTTATAGGTTTTCAGGTTTGAATAGATTTAAGATATCTAAACAGATATAAGCAATTCTTTAAAGAAGAACAAAGGTTATTAATTTTAAATATACAGTAGAGACTGGCTCTCTTTTTTTGTTGGTATTTGATTACTTCTCTAACTTTAAATCAACCAATTGTAATTCCTCCATTAATTGTGTGTTGGTGTTGTATTTTTGAGGTGGAATGATATACAGAAGAAATTGAGTGCTTAATATTTATGGCTCATAGCCTAAGTCTAAGATTAAAGTAGATTAATAAGCTGAATGATTACTGTGTCTGGCTATACTGTATTTGACCCTCCTCTACTTCTTGTAAGTTTGTCTTGTTAAATGTTCTGTGTTTTTGTATGTATCCGTTAGCATCGGCTACTGGATAGTTTCCATAATCTAATGCTATTCATGCGTAAAATGCGATTCTAATGATATTATCTCTTGCGCACTATTCTGCATTTGTACCAGATGTTCATCTTAATTTTTAAAATCTAAAATTATTTATTCATTTATTGATTTATTAAAAAAAATCTATTTTTATCTTATTTTCAGTTGATGACATCCGGAATTTGACAAAATCTCTTCAAGTTGGAATTGGATCATTTGTAGATAAAAACATTCTTCCTTATTCGTGAGTGCCAGCGTTTGATAATTTCATTTTTACAATAAAGTTAAATTGATAGTTTTATCTTTACAATAAAGTCACAACTGTTTGTTGAAAAAAAAAAAAAAAAAAAAAAAAAAAAAACTAACAGAAAAAAACAAAAACTGGCGAAACAGTCTAAGCTCTTTAACCTTGGAATCACAACCAGTCTAGGAGAAGGAAAACTTTGAATTCAAACTTGTTAAATCTTAACAGTTTTTCCGCTATCAACAGAAGTAGTTTTGTATCCCCACTTATTAGGTCACTCTACCATTTTGATGGTTTGATTAGTTGTATTTTACGGCATGTCAACCCTTGTTGGGTTATTTTATGCCGAATAAGTTTTGTTCTATTCATGTTTGATGGGTATTCATTTTTTTTAAACTCAATTTTTTAAACATATTTTTGTTAACTTTTCTTCTATTTAACCCATAGATGGAACCTGACAGGTACTACCACTCCGGTCGGGGTGTACCTGGGAGTTAATGGTGATGAAGGGGTACTCCACACTTCTTAGAGCTCCAGAATTGGAACTTTATCATCAGATGCAGTTTAACGTCATACCCAGGACACTAAGACCCTCAACCACCACCTTCTAGTACATATATGATAAAAAGGCTTGGGTGTTTGCCATAAGGGCAATATGGTTGGGACAATCACATAGGTGTTAGGGCTTGATGAGACCAACCACCTGTCTAGCCTAAGTAAGTGTCAAAGCAGAGTGTTGCAAGTTATGGTCTGGTCAGCCACCAGGATTCTGTCTTTAAGATTGACAGGTCACCAACAGGTGGCCCCATTGGAGGAGGGTCTAACCCCCTCTGCAGAGTTGCAGTCGGCATATTCTTCAACACCAGCTGACAGAACGGACAACGAGAAGGAAAACTTTAAATTGAAACAAACAAGTTCTTGTATGAGACAATGGCTGAGTGGAATTACGGTCAGAGAAAGATTATAATATATTAAGTCTATGCGTATGTATGTGTGTGTGTGTGTGTGTGTGTGTGTGTGTTCGTAAAAGAACAAAGGTTTACCACATTAGTCAGCGAAGGTTCAGGAGAGCCATAAAAGATATATGACTACCTTGAAGTGAAGCCACTTAAAGATAATATCTTTAGGTGGCTAGTTTAAAAGAAAATGGATCTTGTAAAGTTTATGGTCTGAAAACTGGGGACACTAAAACTGGAAAAAAAAGTAATGGCCATGATTTTTTTTGAGAAATTAGTGCCATAAGCTCTGCCTGAAAAAGTTAGTACCGATTTCTGGGTGGTCGAATCCATGGGGTTGTGGATGAGAGAATTCTGAATATATTCGATCTCAAAACAGCAGATCCATACCGACTGTTGACAGATAGAACATAAGTTAAAATCCACTTGATAGTCAGACTTGTAATTTATTCTAGCAGTCGACTTAATTGAACTTCTGTTATATACTTCTCTTACTTCTTATTCTGGTCGTCTATTCTTCTGGTCGGCATATCTTCTAAGGTCTGGTCTTCTTGGGATTCCGGGTCTGGTCTCTGTTGGGGATCACTCCTTATCAGAAGCCCTGTGCCATTGTTAGCTTTTAGTAATAACCACAAGACTTCGATTTACGATGATGTTACTTTATTCGTAGATCCCCCAGACCAGACAATCACGCAGTGAGACTCACATCTTGCTAGCTTCGCTTCTAAGTTCTAACTCTAACTGACTGAGTTGCTTACTCCTTAAACCGGAAGGGGGCTTTCTATCGCCTTCCAGTTCTCACGATCATCCACAGACCGCAAGGTCAGAGTGAGGTCAAGCGCCGTCACTCACCCTCAAGGCCATCAGCTGTACTGATCGCCATAATGATTTCTACGCTACCTTAAAAATGTAATAGGATCAATTAATATGTAACACTTCTTGCCAGCTGATGACATACATTTAGGTGCCCTCTTCTCAATCACAAACCGCACAAAGTGTCACACCTTCCTCCGTCATTAGCGTCATGTCACCAGACTTTGGGGTTGTGTTTTTATCCTTGTGAACCTGTCTATAGCTCGTGCCTTTTGAACCAGCTAGCACAGATTATTACAACGTAGGATCGTCAACATTGTGCAACGAATAATGTTTGCCTCTCTTCGGTCCCATGAAAGAGGGTTTCAGAGGCAAACATTATTCCAGTGACGAGGAAGTGAACTCTGTAGTGAAAAAGTGGCTCAAATAACAGCCATCAGAATTTTACGGGGCAGGGATATATGCTATCATTCGAAGGTGGAACATTGCTATTGAGAGGTACGGTGACTATGTGGAGAAGTAGGAATGTGATCCACAGAGAACCAGCTTCATTTTCATGTGTGATACATGTTTCTGTGTTGGTAATTATACCTGTCCTAAACAAAATGACATTACTTTTTTACTCGTATCATTAACCGTTTTGTCTCCACACATTCTGCACTTGCTATTTTTTCTGCGTCTTATCTATTTTTGCCTTTATATAATTTGTCCGTATGGCATTTTCTTGTACTGCAATTATAAGAGATTCAGTTTCTCTCTGAAGGTTTCTTCTTCTTAGCTATGTCCATGTCTTCTGATGTGATAACTCTTGAGTCTGTCGCTTGAAGTACCCATGTTTTGTTTATTATTTTCACTTCTTTTGAGTTTTTCACATCAGCTTTTTCACTAGAGTTTGCGTAGCAACAAGACTCCCCAGGTCTCCAGGACTCTTCTGAGTATTCTAGCCGATTTCAGCAATGCAGTTGTCTGGATGGTCTCAATTCTTCCTCTGATTTCCAGATTCTCCGGTCTTTTTTCCAAGCTTTTTGGGACCCTTTCAAGTGCACCAACAACAATTGGTATCACTTTGACCTTCATATTTCATAGCCTTTTCAGTTCTCTGGCAAGGTCCAAGTATTTGTCGATCTTTTCGTTTTCCTTCATCTTCGCTCTGTGGTCAGCTGGAAGCATAAATCCACCAGTTGACAAGTTCTTTTTTTTTTTGTTAATCAACACTAGGTGTGGTCTTCTGACTGGGGTAGGGTGATCCGTCTTTATTTCGAAGTCCCAGATAATTTTATGTGTTTCATTCTCAAGAACAGATTTTGGTTTATGCATATACCATTTTTTGTATGGTCAAAATTTAATTATTTGCATAAATCCTAGTGGATCACCTTTCCAACACAGTCGTGCCTAGTTTTGTACTCCCGTTGTGCTAGTTTGCTACATTCGTTTAGTACATGGTTTACAGTTTCATCTCTATTACTGCATAGTCTACATTTACTATTTTGTTGGGTCTTATCAATTTTTGCTTTGATATAGTTTGTCCTTATTATTATTATTATTATTATTATTATTATTATTATTGTTGTTGTTTGTTGTTGTTATTTTCACTCCTTTTGAGTTTTTCACATCAGCTTTAGCTGATGGTATTTCACTGGAGTCTGAGCGACAACAAGTCTCCTCATGTCTCCAGGACTCTACTGAGTATTCTAGCCGATTGCAGCAGTGCAGTAGTCTGGGTGGTCTCAATTCTTCCTCTGATATCTAGATCCTCCAGTCTTTTTTCCAAATTTATTGGGACCGTTCCAAATGCACCAACTATAATTGGTATGACTTTCACTCTCATGTTCCACAACTTTTTCAATTCTCTGGCAAGGTCCAGGTATTTATCCATCTTTTCCTTTTCCTTCAGCTTCACCCTGTGGTCTGCTGGGACCGCAAAGTCCACCAGTTGACACGTTCTCGTGCATCGCTTTGTATCCCCGTTGTGCTAGTTTGCTACACTCACTTGATACATGTTTTACAGTATTATTATTATTATTATTATTATTTACTCCTTTTCAGTTTTCACATCAGTGTTAGCTGATGGTCTTTCACTGGAGTCTGAGTGACAGCAAGTCTCCTCAGGTCTCCAGGACTCTTCTGAGTATTCTGGCAGATTGCAGCAGTGCAGTGTTCTGAATGGTTTCAATCCTTCCTCTGATATCCAAACTTTCCAAACCCTTTTCTAATGCTTTTGGGACTGTTCCAAGTGCACCAACTACAATTGGTATAACTTTCACTTTCATATTCCATAACTTTTTCAGTTCTCTGGCAAGGTCCAGATATTTGTCAATTTTTTCATTTTCCTTTAACTTCACCCTGTGATCCGCTGGCACTGCAAAATCCACCAGTTGACAAGTTCTTTCTTTTTTGTTAATCAACACTAGGTCTGGTCTTCTTGCTGGGATAAGGTGATCCGTTTTAATTTCAAAGTCCCAGAGAATTTTGTGCGTTTCGTTCTCAAGAACAGATTCTGGTTTATGCATATACCATTTTGTTGTGTGGTCAAAATTTAATTTCTTGCATAATTCCCAGTGGATCACCTTCCCAACCCAGTCGTGTCTAGCTTTGTATTCTCGTTGTGCTAGTTTGCTACATTCGCAGAGTATATGGTTAACAGTCTCATCTCTATTACCGCAAAGTCTACATTTACTATTTTGTTGGGTCTTATCAATTTTCGCTTTGATGTAGTTTGTCCTTATGGCATTATTTTGTGCAGCAATTATAAGTGATTCTGTTTCTCTTTTGAGGTTTCCCTTTCTTAACCATGTCCAAGTCTTTTGATGTGCAACCTCATCTATTTGTCGTTTGAAGCGTCCATATAATTGTTTTTCTTCCCATTTTTGTTTTCTAGTCTTTGTCGTTCTTCTGTTTGTCCATCTGCCGTTTCTACTATTGTTGGTCGCCATAAGTAGTTTGTCTTTGCTCTTCCTTGTGTAATCTTCAAGTTGTTGGATTGTGGTTTCTACGCATTCCTCTATGTTGGCAAGACCTCTTCCCCCTTCCTTTCTTGACACATACAATCTATCTCTATCATCTCTAGGGTGGAGAGCCTTGTGCATGGTCATTATTATTATTATTATTATTGGTCATTATTATTATTATTATTATTGGTCATTATTATTATTATTATTATTATTATTATTATTATATTATTATTATTATTATTTCTTCTTCTTCTCTAGCTTGAAAGAACTGTGTTTGAGTGGAAAATGTGAAGAAAAATACGATTTCAAGCAGATGATTAAATTGACAGATAAATTTTCTCAATTTACGGTAAGTAAAAATGAATTCTTTGTTTTGCAAGAAAATGTTTATATACAAATAGAATTGGAGACGATCTTAGTGTAGTGGTTATCGTCGTAGAAAATGAGCTCGGCGACACGAGTTCCAATCCAGAACGAGGCTGCTTGCATTTCACACAATGCTAATATCCTTGGGAAAGCTACGAATCCGACAATTCTCCCTTCAGCTATGGGAATATAGTAAGGTAGACTGAGTTAGGCAATCAGTTAAGGAGGAGTAAAACGTTGAATTCAAATCTGTTAAACTCTGCTTAAAAAATTGGCCTTGTGTTGCAACCTGCTTGTGCGGGAAGGAGAGATTGAATATGAATATACAAATAGAATTATTTTGAGGACAATTTTGAAGTTTTAATATTGAAAGAAAGATGATTATTTAAGGGAGGACCTATCCGTATTTAGTAGATAGCTAGTGGTAATAAATATTTTCTTTTTGTTTAATGTTTGACAATATGAAACGACTTTCAAAAGAAGAAAAATATTTTAGTTCAATTCTCCTTTGTTTTTTTGACAGAAAATAAAGTCGGAATTTTAAAAATCATATGACACAGACTGAGTTGTCAGACTTAGTTAATATAAAATGTAATAGACATAATAATTCTAAAGGATCTATTATTATATTAAAGCTGAGTTAATCAAAGGCTTTTTTCTAGTTACTGATACAAAATTCATCCCAAATTTTCCCTTAGTTTTAGGATTAAGTTATGTTTGAAAAAATCCATTTTATTTGGTTCTAATTATAGGGTGGGTTTTGAAGGAGTGTCTTAAGTATGTTGGTAGTAATTTCGACTTAGTTCGTGGCTCAGTTAATATTAGAGTATATGTGTGTGTGGAAAGAGGGGATGCCTTCAATGAAAGCAGAGCACGCTGGAAGAGAATGATCCATGACCCCTGACTGTCAGTCATCCTTTCCGGGACCACAAGCCTCCGGACAAAGGGTATTACAATTTTTAAGTGATCAGTTGAATACTTATGTGATGTATGGTTGGATATTTATTAAACTTGCGATACCCACAACTCTGTAAGAACAGATTTGCTGACGGCTAAAATTTAACGGTTAATCCTTGTTCTCGCATTATAAATCATTCATATGCAAGGGGAGATAACTCTTCCCTAACTAAAGATACGACTCTTCAGTAAAAATAAAATAAAATAATAAAGCAACGTGAGAAAGGGCGCGAAGAGGAAGGAGTAAAAAAGACGACTATGTTAGGTCAGTAAAAATGTTTATTCCTGTGTGAGGGAGAGGCTTTCTGTGATTGGATATACCAATCACGTGACGAGCCCAGAAGTTTTGATACAAAATGACAGCTCCGACGAGGCATCACCCTAAGATACTAGATATCTTCTCTATCACGACGGTAAGTTCCTCAAACTTAACTCTATACACTGGAAGGACTTTATATTGTTACTCATTGTTTTATTTGTTCTTTAATAAATTGTTAGAATTAAACTAAGTTTTAATTCATTTATTTGTTGTTGTTGTTAGTCTTA
>CM042152.1:30580042-30592542 GCA_023376005.1 Doryteuthis pealeii
CTTCTCTCTCGATGAGTCCGGAATAAAAAAACAAACTCTGAAGATGATTTTTATAAATCGAAATATTGTTCAATATTAGTTATGAATATGATATAAAATATTTTCATTTAACAGCATTGTGTGTTTTCATATCCTTTTATCTATACTTATATATATATATATATATATATATATATATATATATATATATATATTTTATTTATTTGTTGAATTTTAAGAATATAATTGTTTTCCATAGGCAACTACCCAGGTTTCAGGCTATTTCGACATCATCAGGTTGCTAATAATTCTTCTGGTGCTTATGCGAAGACATTTCTTGCTGTTATGTTTGTGGACCGCAAATTACGTCGGTTGATTATTGTGGACGCTCTTTATGTTTTGGATTTTATTTTTGAATTTTTGAATTTCTGCATTAAAAAAAATGCTCATAAAGTTATCTCCCTTTAATCCTTTGAAAATTTGTTCTTATTTGGAATTATTTTAATCAACTCCATATGTTAAAAGACGTATGTATTTTCAAATTTTCTGATGGTAAAATCCTGTAAATTTCGCAATTTAATTTTTCAGGGTGGATGGTGAGTTTCATTTATCGAAAATCCATTCTTTTATGGAATAATATATCCAAAATCACATTTGAAAAAGTATGTTTATATTCAAACTTTCTGATGGAAAAGTCTTGTAAAAATCTATAAATTTATATTTCAGGGTGGATGTTGGGTTTCGCTTATCCATGCATTTAGGAAGAATTTTTTCTTATGTGGACATGTCTTAAAAATATCAGACTTTTTATTTAGACTTTTATTATTATTGTAATTATTATTCGAAATTAAATTTTTCAGTATCCTAAATGTTTCTGTCACACATAGATTACAATTTCTCGAGCCGTTATTGTAGCATTTGGGATGATCTAATATCCTCCACTCTTTCTTATATGGGATATTTTTTTCTTTCAGCTCCCATATTTTAGTTGCTAAAGATGTCACTTCTTTCTTTTCTTTTTTTGGAATGATTCTACATGCGAATAGTATCTTTGTTTGAATTTTCCCTGTGTCCTCCCTATATATGTTGCATTGGTTTTAGGATGATTATCACAGGTGGTTGTGACTTCCGCTTCATATATAACCGATTCAATATTACATTTTTGGCTCAGGGGACATTCTTCCTTAATTCTACATGAACATGTGGGGATTGTATTTGGCTTAGATTTTTTGTAGTAATTAGGGACTTCATAGAACGTCCATATGAATAGCTAGTTTTTATAGTATTTCTATTAAATATTTTATTATATCTGTTTTGAGGTGGGAAGTGTTTATCTATTAAGTCTAGGAATTTCTTACCAACGTTTGTTTTAACTGTTATAGAAAAGGGGGCTGTAAACCAAATTATCTTTCTTTTTCTGTTTTTTTTAATTATTTTGTATGGGGGTGTTATCTATATAATATATTTTTTCTTTGAATCCGCTATCTTTTAGGGCTTTATTATAATAAGGGGCTGCTTTTTGAAAAATATCTTTATTAGATGACAGCTCGGAGATCCTACGGCTAATATTAGGGACTAGGTTTTTTAAGACTAATGGTGGATGGTTGGAATTTACGTTGATATATTTAAGTTTCTCATTTTGTTTGTGATATGGTTTATATATATTATTTTTAGATCTAAATTGACATCAAGAAATTGACATTTGTTAAGTTAGTATCTATGGTAATCTTAAGATCCATATTTTTTAGGTGTGCTATTATATCTTTACGTAGTCTATCTAATGTTTTACCGCAACAGTTACGTGAAATACAAGTTCCGTCATCACGATAGATTGCGAATGTATGTGTAGGAAATTTCTGTTTCAGTGAGTTTAAAATATACAGAACAACTAAATCACAGATTCCCGTACTGTCGTATCCGCCCATGGCGATATCGAAGTAATCTGATGGGTTTGATTTTTTTTACCCAGGATTTATCTTCATTAAAAAGAATCGTCTTACGTGCGTGCATAATTGTGTCAGTCTCTAGTTTAGTTATGTTAGTAAATTTATTAGCTAATTCTAATGCTTTAAGTAGTAGTTTTTTAGTGATTGATGGGTAAAAATCAACTATGTCAAATTGTGTAAACTTATGGTTGTTTTTAGATGGGATATTTTTGAACCAGTTAATTATATATATATATAAAGCTTTTTTAACATGGAGTTTATTTTTAAACCTATATACATTCAGCTTTTTTTAAACCTATGCATTTAACTTCTTTTAAACCTATATACATTAACCTTTTTTACCTATATACATTAAGCATTGTTAACCTATACACCTATAAGCTTTTCTTCAACCTATATACATTAAGCTGATTTTAAAATCTACATACATTATTTTTTTTAAAAACCCTGTCATTAAGTTTTTTTAACCTATATACCTTAAGACTTTATTAAACCTGTATATATTAAGCTTTTTATGCATATATATATATATACATTAACCTTTTTAAAAAACTATATGCATTAAACATTTGGGCACCTCACGTGGTGTAATGGTTAGCAAGCTAAATACGCAGACCATTGTTAGTGAGTTTGATTCTCATTAGACGCCCCATATTTCTGGCTTGTGACACATCTAAGCTAAGCTTTGTAAATATGCATTATACCTTTTTTGTTTTTACTTATATACATACAAGCCCTTGCGTGATTTTTTTTCTCCTTTCAGGATTACCCGACAGTGGGACAGATTGCTCACACAATTCAGGAAAACCAAATCACTGTAATATTTGCTGTGTCTAATTCCCGACTGAAGATCTATCAGAACTTTGTGAAGAACATTCGGGGTGCATATGTTAGTGAACTAAACACTCGAAGGTCGACGATCGCCGAAATCGTCAAAGAACGCTACAAGGTAAGTGTAACATAATTAAACTGTTTATAGAAAATTTAAAGAGAAAAGAAAACGGTAATCTAATTTCTGGGTAAAGAGAAAGAGAAAAAAGTTTTTAGTGAACAAAGGGTCTAAAAGCACCGAAAATCCCAAATTTTCTGCAGAAGATTGGAAACGAATATGTCCCTTCCCCGACCCCGACACCACAAGCGGAAACAAGGGGACTCATCCTTTTCAGCCGAGGTGTCACAAAGGAGACAGACGTCTGTTTTGTGGGCTCCGTTTTGATTGTGTTAAACTAGTTTCGTTCATTGTGGGATAGTGATAATGATTGGAATTTATGATAGAAAAGATTAACCTATTCTTTCTCTCTTTCACTGAAAAGACCACACTGGGCAAGCGAGAAATAAACAACACCTTAGGCCTATCTGCAAACTAATATTCTTTCGTATGTTGTATTTGTTTGGAACCCACTACCAATGCTGAATGTCGCTTGTGTCCTGTAAGCTGCCCGGCCTACAACAACACTACATAAGGAATGTCGCTGAAAGACAGTTTTAAAACTTAAATAATAGGAACGTGTCATTAATAAGTTCAGTCTTGACATATAAACAATGGAATCTTATTATAATGAAGATTATATGTTTATCTGTAGCTACATTACTACGTCACCACCGACGTCACGATTCCCTTAGTTATTTACGTTATATTCTCAATGATTATTAAATAATCATTATTTAATCGTAATTGATAATTTATTTATTAACAATGTCCTTAGTTTGATTTGCCTCAAAACAGTCCATGTTATTAATACATTTAAAATTATGCAATGTGTTATACAGGGTGTCACTAAAAAATTGACATCATTTCATAAAATGATGTCAAATTTTTTTTCATAATAAAAAAAAAAAAAAAAAATGCTGAAAAAATTTCATGAAATGAGGTCAAATGTTTCGGACACCCTGTATATGACTAAGAAATAATGGTTTATATAGTATAAGGTGTGGATAATTTTCAGGCTGATTTTTAAAAAATGGGTTTAATAGATAATTCCTCGGTGTTATTGATTTATAATATTATTGTTTTATTTTCAAACGTATTAAAAGTTCTTCGTTGTATAATTTAATATAGAAATCAATTAAAATAAATTAAGAAGAGTAATCTTTTTATATGCATTCTTATTTAGTTTCGCTAGTCTTTCAAATTAAATATGATATTTTGTTGCATTGAAACGTCCTTCTGACTTAATATATATATATATATATATATATATATATATATATATATATATATATATATATATATATATACTAGAATAACGTGACCCATTGGCTCATCTATTGAGCTCTGGGTAGATAAGAAAAAGTGAGTTTGCAAAGTGAATTAATTTAAAAAAAGAAATAGGACCGGAGAATTTTTTAAAAGCATTAAAATCATTTTGTAAGATTTTTAAGAAAGGGAAAGATTGACCAAATTTAAATCTAAATGGACTTAATTCTTGAAATTCTGTTAATAGTTGAGAAGCTAAGTTGTGGGGATGACAGAAAATCGTTTTTTAATGTAATATACAAAATAACCCCCCTCTAATTACTTCATCATAATTTTAATTGACAAACAAAACTGTTATAGGTAACACACCCTATAAGACCAATGGAATGCGCCAACAGCTTACTATAAATAAACAGGGATAATTGTGGCTTAAAGCAAGCCAATGCGAGAGCCAATAACTCTGTTCGTCGGACGTAATTTCCACATCTCTCTATTGTATTGTCTATTTTCTGTTAATACATTTTCTACTTTTCGTTACCCATTGTTTTGTTCTTATTTGATCCCTTAAAACCTCACAACAAAAACTGTAGTGAAAAAAATTTTGAAAAAAAATTAAAATGTTTTTAAACTTCTTCGGTAGTTAAATTAACAAATAAAAAAACAAACATTAACAATTTTTACCACGACAGAAGTGAAAGGGAAGCTGAGGAGTTTGGGATTGTTATTATAGCTAAGGGGGGTGGTAAACAGAGATTTCTCTCGACTGCTGGTTTGGTTGTGGTGGCAGATGCCAATTAACGCCCAGCAGTCAGCTCTGACTTTGGAGTAGAAACAATTCGAAAGAGTGACTTACCAAGTTTTCCAAATTGGTCCTAAAGAGATACTAAAATATGACAGCGAGAGAAATGAAGATATATATAGAGGGTGGAAATTGATAGGTAGATGGTAATTAAGAGATGGGTTACTTTATGACTTAATTGCAAATTACTGCTAATTAAAACGATGAAAATAAAATTTTTAAACACATAATTCAATCCCAGAAGTAAGTAATATTTTAGAATTTAATTTAAGTCATTAAACTAAACAGGAAAAAAGACTTAGGGAAACAATCATTCATTCGCTCAGCTTTAGTATAATGATAATATATATATATATATATATATATATATATATATATATATATATATATAGGTTTGGTGGTTGATTTTGAAGACTATCACAAGACAAGTGTAACGAAAAAAGAGGTAACAATGATGTTGTTCGTTTACCTTTGATTTATTTTTAATATTTCGGGATAAATATCTCGTCAGAAGATTTCTGAAAGCTAAGTTCTGGAGCTGTTACTTTGTTGCTAGGATTTGACCATGCTGTTGTGTGCTTGGTGATATCTTCCTACAAATTCTCTCTCTCTTCTCTCTCTCTCTCTCTCTCTCTCTCTCTATATATATATATATATATATATATATATATATATTCTTTGTTGGGGTACCAAGTTTCTTGGTACAAGGTGATTCTAGACGGGTCCTATTCTCTACCAGTAGTTTGTTGTAGAGTTCAGGTTCCGTAAAAACGTAGTCTGACGAAGCCCGGTGGGCCTCAGATACCCACGAGTGGAAATGGTCGATAATCACGATGCCCCTGGTATTTAAGGCCTTTTTTATTGACAAATATATATATATATATATAACATATTTAATTTTTTTTTCTTTTTTTTTTGGTCCCTTAATAAAAAAAAATTAAATATGTTTTTAAACATAAATGTGCATTATTTCGCCTTCAAAAATATATTATTACATTTTAATTAATGCTTCTAACTCACTATAAAAATGATTTTTAAAAAAATCTTTATTTCAGTATCCCCGAGCAGGGCCTCATTATTTTTATAGTATTAAAAAAAAAAAATTTATATATGAAATGATTTTCAAAACATCCCGCGAAACAAGAACGCCGCACGGAATCTAACAAAGTTTCACCATCTTTGCCGAGCATAACTCTACACTTTTGCCGAACGTTTGCATTTACATTAAAACATTCAACGGATTAACATCACAGTTGAGTTTATCAAATACAGATGAAAATTTAAAAATAAAAATGTTTCAACCCTCTGAAGATAGGCATAGCCTGAAAATATTAAGGGACCAAAAAAAAAAAAAAAATTAAATATGTTTTAAAACATAAATGTGCATTATTTCGCCTTCAAAAATATATAATATATATATATATATATATATATATATATATATATATATATATATATATATATGTGTGTGTGTGTGTGTGTGTGTGTGTGTGTGTGTGTGTTTATTTACTTATTGTTTTCACACTGAGGAAGATTTTTTGTTTCTTTTCAGAATATTTCATCAAGTGTTGAAATGAGAGTCATAAACAAAGACTTAGGCATTACGCTTGTGTCCCAATGCAGTGGGTAAGTATTTGTCTTTCTTTGGTAATTATTTTTGTTTTGCTTTTTAGACAGACTTATTTCTTGCATGTATAGGTTGGAAGAATGTAATTAAATATGTAAATGGTTTATTTTCATTATGTTAGGTATAATTCAAATGAATATCTTTTTTTATATTTGTTGTATAGGATTACCTACCTCCCCTATAGACCGTAAAAGAATGGTTGCATCTATCTTATAAATTAGCTGTCAGATATACAATAGGGGGAGTTAGTATGTGTATGAATTCCTGATCGAATAAATATACTATCAATGAGTATTTGCCTTTGCCTCTTATTTGCTATTATTACATATTTACATATTTCCTACTTCTCTTTGAGTGTGAGTAATTGGCCGCCTTAACACCGACATAAAAATATTGTTATTACAATATTTTAACATTTTTATGTTCCCAATATTTATCTTACATCTGATCATTAAAAAGTGTTGCTAAGGACTTTTATAATTTTTAAAAATCTTGTCTCTAAAAGAGCAACAATTTAAAAAGATTATAAAAATGAATATGAAAGTTTCTTGCCAGCGAGAACATTTTCAGGCAAGACTTTGAAAATTAATCTATTAATCTGTAAGGACTTTTAGTTTTATCCTGTCTGTTAAAAGCACATCAAAACTAAACCGTTACATAATTCGTGGGTGGCCTACGAATTATGTCTGTAAGTATAGAAAAAAAAATCAAATAACGGGATGGTAAACGGAAATTTATCATTAACCTTTAAAGGTGGTTGACAATGCAGTTCACCATCTCTGGCCTGGATGCTGATGGACTAAAGGCAAGCGTGAGAAGATAACTGATTTAGTTAGATTTCGGGACTAGACGTAACGTTAATCTGTCCCAAGATGCCAACTTCTCACTGCGCGGTTGGAAACCCTTTTGGGCTTTGGGTATTTAATAAAGAATAAAGAAAAATATTAAGTCTTGCTTAACAAAGAAATGAGCAGACACCCAACCCAGAAGAAGGAAGAATCAGCCTAGATGAAGCTGGCCGCCGATTAAACGGAACAAGTAATACCTCCCCTCCGATCAATCGGCTGGTCACGTCAAGCCTGGTGATATCTATGATTTATTAGAAGTGGTGAGTCCATCTGTTCAGCAAAAAACTTATTTTCTTTTTTTTCTCATTTATATATATATATATATATATATATATATATATATATATATATATATATATATATATAAGTATAGCGTTTATATATATATTATTTATTTCTTTATCTATTCTTTTTTTGTTTTATTTGTTTAGATTAAAATGGATGAACACGAATCATTGCGAAAATTTGCAACCCCATCAAATTGTAAGTGAATTTTTTTAACAGTTTTATTAATCTTTAAGAAGAATTTTTGTTTTCACCTGAGTCTCAACAGAGGATTACCACAGGAAGAAGAACTACGGTAGAGAACGCAAGATAGTCATATTGAGGGAGGGGGCAAAAATTATTGCGATTACCCAGGATCAGTTTGCCTCATGTTGGAACCGCCACTGAATTGTAGATGGTATCCTAGGTTTATTTCGCTGTAGATAGTATCCAACGCATACTGGGCGTAAAGTGGTGGCACAAAATCACCCACTTAGAAATTTGAAGCAGAGCACGCATTGACCCAACTGAGACCATCCTATCGCAACGCCAACTGCGATTCTTCTTTTCTCATATTTGTCTAGTGTTTCAGGACGCCGCGTTGCGTATTTTAGTAAGCCCGGTTCGACCTTTCCTTGTTGGAAAGCAAAGTCACGGAAGCCAAATCTACATTTGTGGCTTTTCTTTTAATCATTATTAAAATCAACCCCAGCCCAAGATTTTCTCGAACCGCGCGGATGAGAAGCTGGCATCTTGAGCGAGGGACCTCTGCATCCACTCACACTGACTTTCTGTCGGCAACTGCTAAAGCTGATTTCTGTCTCACGCCTTCTATTGGCGCGTTTCGGTGGGTCAAGTAGAGATTACCACATGCCAATCATAACTATAACCGCTGACAGTAATTTTCCGCTAATTTGAATCTTCCGAACTTTAATTCAGATTCTAACTACATTATTTACATAATTCATAGGCTACCCATGAATTATGTAATATATTCAGCAAACTAATATGCAGTAATTTATATTTACTATGCTATTTTATAAGAATAGAAGTTAGTACAGGGCTATTCTATCTGGGCTGAACATAGGCTTTGGTCTGAAAAAGCAACATATATGTAGAATAATATACCAATTAATTGAAGAGAAAGGTGAAAGAATATCCCACTTGGCTGCGGGGAGGGTATATGGGTGGGTGCAACATGCGAACGGACACCAAGCAGAATTATGATATAGATATTTATGAATTATAATACTCACAGAAAACGATCAATGGAGGGTGGAAGAAAATCCCACTCGGCTGCGGGGAGGATATGTGGATGAGCATAACGTGCGAACTGACGAAACATAAGTTGAATTAGAATATAGATACTTGAGACAATAATTGTTTACATGTGATTATCAATAGTTACAAGAAACTATGGAATTGCTCGCAGAAAAAAATATTGACTTGGGAATCAAATAACCCAACAAGGATTGATATGCCCTAAAACCAACAAACGAATCAACCAACCAACCAAGATTGAACCCATTCAACTTGTGTGGTTTTGTTTTGTCTGTTTGTAAATTATAAATAAAGATCAATAAAAAATATTGACTTGGCATTAAATAACCCAACAACAGTTGTGATGCCCTAAAACCAACCAACCAACCAACCAGCCAGCGAACCAGGATAGAAGTCATTCAACTTGTGTGGTTTTGTTTTGTCTGTTTGTAAATAATAAAAAGATTAATTAAAAAAGATTGACATAATCATTACATAACCCAACAAGAGTTGTCATACCCTAAAACCAACCAACCAGCCAACCAGCCAACCAAGCAACCAACGAGACAAAGGCCATTCAAATTGCGTGGCTTCGTATTGCAGGTTTGTAAATAATAATTTAAAGATCATAAAGTCTGTACAATTCGATTTTCATTGAAGAGATTTTCCATTTTATTTCCAGGTGAAATTCAAAGCTCTTATACCGCCACAGAAATGTCCTCCAGGAAAACAAAATGTCGTGAAAAACATTGAAATTTTACCGATTGGAATGAAGCAAAAAATTGAAATTGAACTTGAAGTCATTTGCAGTTGTGATTGTGAAAAATCTACGGTGAGTTCTTTTCTCAAAATTTTACTATAATGGAGATTCGGGTTCTGTCTGTCATAAACCAAAACTACGTCACTGTTTACGTCACAATACCCACAGGAAATGCACAAGTTTATCAATGATTATTTAATTTATAGTCATAGGCAAAATCAATAATACATAGAATTAAACAAATCTCATTTATAAATGATGTCTCAATGAAAATCTGAGTTAGATTTACCTAAAAACAACCCATGTGTGTTTTAAATCCTGCAATGTGTCTATATAAACACTAAAGAAAAGGTTTACATAATATATGGTGTAGTTAATTTGCATATTGGTTTTAACAAAACTGGGTTTAATAGATAATTACTTTTAAATATCGTGTGTTATTCATCTTTAATACTTTATTCTCTAACGTATAAAAATCAATCCTATGAATGATTTTATATTGAAAACAATTAAGATATAATTAGAATAAGTGTAATCTTTTTATATGCGTTCTTATCTAATTTCATTAGTGTTTCTAATTTAATATGTTTCATTATATTAAAACATAAATACTTACGCCCATAGGGCGCGTATTCTTGCTAGTATGAAAAATTGAATACGAACGGTTTAGCTCAGTCGGTAGAGTGTTCGGCTAGGAATCACGACGTTCTTGGTTCGATACCGGCCCTCGCCCTGAGTAGCACAGGGATCTGTGCGGTAAAGTGAGGAGCTGATGGTAGGTGTGGCGCTCCACATCAGATGCTAAAATAATCTCCTTGGTTTAGCGCTAGTGAAAAGGGGATAGTCTGGCTGTCTGGCTGATACCGACATTAGGCCGCCCCAACGACTTTTTCTTACACACGCATATAAATACACACTCTTACACATACCCACACTTAGTGGAGAAGGGTTGGGTGGAAGGATACCCGGTATTTTCTGTATAAATGATAGAATTCAATACACAATGAAGAGTAAAATATAAAGGTAAAGTCGGTGGAGTGGCCTATTATCAGTATCGGGTGGACAGTGAAGGAGTCTATCCCATTTTCCGAAGCGCTATACCAGTAAAAAAAAAAAAAAATGAAAAAAACTAAAACATTTTTAAAACTATTGCCACACAGAACCGTCAATGGCTTAAACACACATAGGAAGTGATTATTATCCTTGATTATTATTGTTAAAGTTTCTTAGTTATAATGAAAAATCATATCTATATATAATGGACATTCAATATTTATCTGTCTGTAACCAAAACTACGTCACTGCTAACATCACAGTAACTTTAGGAATTAAGCAAGTTTATCAATGAGTATTTAATTTATAGTCAATATAATTATTACATAAATTAAGGAACAACGTTGAGTTATAAATATACACAGAAGTAAGTACAGAACAAAAGATGGTCTACTGTGATTGTTAAAAACATTTTAATAAGTAGATGACCAATATATATAATTTTAGTTTGTTTTATTTTAATATATATTCAAAGTTATCTTACGTATAGATTTTCACGAAAAAATATCCAGAAACAAAATATCATCAAAATATCATCATATAAACTTCTCGGAAATATTATAAAAAACCCCAGGAAATTTCTTATAATTTTCGGTTATTTCCTATAAGTCTAACATGATCAAAGGGGAACCACTCTTGACTGATAAATTATTTATTTATTTATTGATCTACTAGGAAAAAAGAAGACGGGGTTAGGGTTAGGGTTAGTTTAATGGGAAAATAAATAAATAAATGATTTATCAGTCAAGAGTGGTTCCCCTTTGATCATGTTAGACTTATAGAAAATAAACGAATTTTCTTTTCTTGATTTCATATCCTAATTTGCAATTAGTCCAAAATCACGGTATGCCACAATTTTACTTTACTAGCCATTAGCAAAAAACTAATTACAAATTAGGATATAGAATCAAAGAAAATAAAATCATACTGACAAGTAAAAATATGCGCCTTCCGGGCATAAGTATGTAAGTTTTAATGTAATGAAATATATTCAATTAGAAAGACCAACAAAATTGAATAGGAACGCATATAAAATGATTACACTTATTCTAATTATATCTTAATTATAAAATCATTGATAGGATTGATTATAATACGTTGAAGAATAAAACAATAATATCAGAGATCAATAACACCAAGTAATTATTTATTAAACCCTGTGACTATGAAGTCCTATGTTTGAGAAACATTCTCGACCACAGATTTTGCATTTGTAGGTTGTCCCTGTAGATGATGATGTCCCGATGCTTTGTTGCCGTTGCTTTCTTATGGACCTCTTAGCTTCATGATGTTGTATCAGGGTGAATTCTGACGTGTACAGGCCTCTATGGAGATTCTGCCGCCACCGAGGGCGGTCTTGAGCCAAATTTTCCCAGCTGGAAGGGACAATGCCAAAGCACCTGAGATCATTTTTGCAGACATCCTTGAATCGCAGTAGGGGGCGACCAATCTGTCTTTTACCAGATGTTAGCTCTCCATACAGGATGTCTTTCGGGATTCGTCCATCATCCATCCGACGTACATGACCCAACCATCGGAGACGACGTTGTCTCAGTAGAGAGTACAGGCTGGGGAGTTGAGCTCTCTCTAGGACTGCTGTGTTAGTGATCCTGTCCCTCCAGGTGATGCCCAGTACACGTCTAAGGCAGCGAAGGTAGAAGGTATTTAGCCGCCGCTCTTGGTGGGAGTATAAGGTCCATGTTTCACTTCCATACATAAGGGTGCTGATGACACATTCCCTATACACTTGTACCTTTGTACGGATAG
>CM042152.1:30595042-30607542 GCA_023376005.1 Doryteuthis pealeii
TCTATCTTCCTGCCCATCTCACCGCGCAGGGAGACTAGCCTCATGGCACGTCTTAACTCTTTGACGGCCCGAGCCGAATCTCAAAATTCTCACCTCTCACTCCTCCTTTCCCCCCTTCCCCACGTACCCATTCCTCGTCCAATCAAAATCATGACATCATCATTCAAATTTTTCCATTACAATACAAACACCACCACTTAAACTTTTCCGTAACTAATCACTCAGACCACCCTCATAGTTCCACGTCATGACCACTGTGTCTCAGTAGTCTCCATCTAACTTTTTCTCAAAGCGTTTCATTAATGTCCAAGTGGTACAACCATATAATAGTACTGACACGGCTACGGCTTGGAAGAATTCCTGTTTTGTTTCATCAGAGAGATCAGATTTCCATATGGTCTATAACTTGTCAATAGAAATCCATGTATAAGAATAAATACATTATTGTTATAATTTTGTATATATAATAATAAGAATAAATGTAGTTTTGGCTACAGTAGCTAAAACTGCTTCTTATAATACGTTAGGAGGCACCAGAAAAGCTTCCTAACGTGGTTGAATACACACAACAACTTCCAACAAAGAGGTACATAACAAAATATAGACTTTATTGTCTGAGCAACATAGGGATAGACAGTTCTCATTCCGTTAACCATGACCGGGTACAAGTGTTAAGCATTCGATTCTATTATCGCTCTTAGCCAGGATTGAACCTGCAGCCTAGAGGTGATTATCGCTCAGGACTTTATGAACTCAACCTTATATCCGTTGCGCCATGTGTTTAAATAGACAATTCAGAGTGAGTTTTTGTATTCATCCCTATAGGTTCCCATATTGTATTCATCTCGATACCTAAAGATGATTGTCAGAACGGTATTAACACAACCCTTATAACCGTTGCGCCATGTGTTCGTCTTATTGAATTTTTCAGGTACAATACGACGACCGAATGCAGTGACCATGGATCTTGTGAGTGTGGAAAGTGCCTTTGTGACAAAATACCAAACAGCAGGAATCAATATTATTCTGGTGAACATTGCCAGTGTAATGATTATTCGTGTCCCAATTTCAATGGAACAATCTGCGGCGGTAAGAAACTTTCATCTTTTTTTTAGAGTTGTTTTTTAAAATACGGTTTTAAGTAATCTTAGAACTATTTGCGATAGGTCCGTGGTTCCCAACATAAGGCAATTACAATACGTATATCGTATAAAATTCGATAATTATTGAAAATAATCATGACAAGCAAACCCGGCGAATAACGTGCGCGACGTGGAACACCGTACAGCTGTTTCAACTTTATTAAGTCTCATCAGCGGTGTATTACCTACGATCTCCCACCTACAGAAATCGAGAACCCAGCACGCAGAGTCTTCAAAAAATATAAATAATAATATAATTTACTTAACAATGTTTCAAAAAGAAAATTATCAAATTATATATATATATATATATATATATATATATATATATATATATATATATATATATATATATATATTTTAGGATATGTGCTTAATTGAAGTCATACCTAATTTTTGAAAATTAATTAGTTAATAATTAATGAATTTAAGCGGGCATATATGTTCAAATGTAAGGCTAAACAAATTGAGAAAATGTCAATCATGAATGTACATTTCGACCTATTAGGTCTCATCAGCAAGGTTATAGACATGGGAGACTGTACATATATATAGGGTCTTCGGAATAGATTTGATATATTTATATTTGGTTATTTTTCTCCGGAGGTTGGAGGTATTGACGCACACTACGCATCATTTAAAAGCTTGGACCCTTTATTCATATACGTTATGGCAGATAGAATGGATGACTGGAACCCACCTGTATCATGGAAGAGAATAACATGATGATCTGCGCCGGCCATCAGAATAAGGAGATTATGATTGCTGCCCAATGCTCCTTGAACACTGTAAAACAATCAGAAATGAACTGGGGAATTGCAATGGAGACTACGAGGCTGTGGCTAGAAGAAAGCAACATAGACGATTTGATTGTGTTCTTACAGCAGAATTCCTCGAAAATCTACAGAAAGAAGTGTTGGAGGACCCTCAAATGCCAACGTGGAGTTGCTAAACACTGTAGTCAAGCCATGGATAACAAGGGTAGCCAATGGTAGGCCATATGTATGGCAGCAAGATTCAGCCACCTGCCACACCTCTGGGAAAAGTAAAAAATGATTGTCGGTGATTTTTTACGACTACACCAGTCCCAATGTTTGGCCTCCGAACTCCCCAGATCTTAACCCATGGATTATTATGTATGTGGCGTTGTTGAGAAAGACACCAATCACCGTGCCAGTACTACAAAAGCCCAGTTAATCGACAGAATTAAGGTAGTTTTTGAGACCCTTCCCATGGAAACTGTAACATCAGCTGGCTCCAAGTTATGGAGAAGGATTGAGGCTGTAATCAACGCTAATGGCGGTTATTTTGAATGAAACTTGTTGACAGTAGTGTAATTTCCGTGCCAGTTGAATTTCTTTACAATCCATTAAATTTTGTAGTTACCAAGCACCTTTTCTTTTTCCTTATGAAACTGTAAAATTTCTCCCGAACACCCTATATATATATATATACATTTGTATATGTGTATGTATGTATATGCGCGTGTACGTGCATGCCTGTTACAAGTATATTTATTTTTCATTTATATATTTGTTCACTTATTTATTTACAATTTAAATAAATCATACTATTTTACTCCAACATTTAAAACAATAAACACCGTTTACAATTTTAATTTTTTATCATCTTTAACCTTATTGTTATCCTAACTCCATTTATTTATTTATTCAATCAATTTTATTATTTATTATTAATTTTAAATCTTTTATTATTATTATTATTATTAGCAAATATATGCACCCTCCGGATGCAATTATTTAGGTTTTGATGTAATAAAATATTGTATCAAATTATAAACTATTGAGAAAATGATGAACTGAGGGGGTGTTATCGAAAAATAGAACAGCTTTAAATCTAACTCTTCCATCATTTTCCATCACTCCCGTCTTTCATTTTTCCTAATTTATCTATTTAGTTAGATTATGAAGTATTTAATAAAATTACAGTTCTTTCGTCTTGTTTATGGATTTCTTTTTAAGATTTAATCCCCGAGAGTTTTGCTCAGATTCATTAAGAGAAAACCAAACAATTAGAAATCAATAATACTAAGCATATATTTATTAAAATCAAATTCTTAATATCAATATGCAAATTAGCCTTCTCGTTCACACTGTAAATCGCTATTTTCTTGAATATATAAATATACTTTCATGTTATTAGAACGTAGATTAATCCAATAGTATTAATAAGCTATAAGAATTATATCATTAATTGAGGTTTAAATAAAAATAAATTCACAGTGAATGTAACGTCAATAACTAAGGGAATTGTGACTTGAGTAGTGATTTAGTTTCGGTTACAGACAAACAAATACACAATCTCCATTATAATAAGATTATTATTATTATTATTATTATTATTATTTTATTTATTACATTATATAAGCATGAACCATGTACATATGGACGTATATGCGTATATGTTTTATATATATTTATATTTATATTTATATGTGCGTATATGTGCATATGCGAGTATACATGCATGTCTGTACAAATATATTTATTTTTCATTTATATATTTCTTTACCTATTTGTTTACAATTTAAATAAATTACACTACTTTACTCCAACATTTAAAACAGTAAACACCGTTTATAAACGGAATCATGCGACAGCAAACCGTAAACTTACAAGTCTAAAAAATTTTTTATTGAAAAGTATATATACCTTAAGACTTAAGTATTAATTTAACTAAAGTGTTAAATATTACATTTTAAGATTTTAAAATTTAAAATGTAAAATTTCAATAAATAACCCAAAATAGTAAAACCAACAATAATATTTCAATGATTCAGCCATTCCTATTTTTGCATATCCCCACTTCTAACTCCAATTAATATAAACAAACCCATATTTTATACGAACACCATATCCAATTTAAAAATTTTTTATATTTTTTTATTTTTATTTTTATTTTCATTTTTATTTTAATTTTTATTTATTATATTTTTGCTTATCATTACTTTCATTCTTACTTTTATCTCTTTATATTAGTTTTTATATAATTAACTATATTTAACTACCCAAAACTTCTGTTATCATAACAACTAGGTTTTTCTTAATACTCTCAAACCAACTCAAACCAGCTAATAAATAATTTTAACCTTTCGCTTTTTAACCATTAATACACCCCATAATATACCTTTCATTAAATAGTAATTGAAAAAATAATCCCCATAAATTAATCCAAATTTTTAATCCAATAAACAAAAACGGTTCTCGATCTTTGAAAATATAAATAAGCGTTCGTATATTAAGGATAAATCCCATTCCAACGGGCATGTATTATACCATCTAAGATTAATCGAAAACTCGATTAATTTAACTAATGTAACCCTGAAGAATAAATCGATGAAACTCGAGTAGGTTACTCCTTTCCATTGTTAAAATAAATTTTTGCTCTACATTGTATTGAGCACTTTGTATTTGTTTTTTCTCAATCTTAACCTCTGGATACTGTGCGCTTCCAACGATCGTACTCATACCCACCGGTAAGTTACTACTTATACATTAACAAATATATATATATATATATATATATATATATAATATATATATATATATATATATATATAGCACTCTAACCTAATTTCGGCCAGAAGACCAGATGTCGTGTTGATTAACAAGAAAAAAAGAACTTGTCATCTAGCAGTTCGGGCAGACCGACTACAAAAAAACAAAAACAACAAAAACAAAAAACAAAAACAAACAAACAAAAAAACAAAAAACAACAACAACAAACAAACAAACAAACGACCAATAACAAAAAATAAAAAAAAAATAAAAAAAATAAAACGAAAATATAGACAACTACTTGGAAATCATTGGAACATGAGGATGAAAGCAATACCAATTATATTTTGCACTTGGAACGACCCTCAAGTGTTTTGAAAGAAAACTGGAGGAATTTGAAATCAAGACAATCCAAATAATAATATTTTAAAGATTGGCTAGAATGCTCAGAAGAGTTGTGGAGGCCCGAGTAGACTCTTGCTGTCATTCCAGTGAAAAACACTCAAAGAGTGATATAACAGAATAACTAAAGATAAAGAATTAAAAATTGTCCTAAAGGAAAGGTTACAAAAACGTTACAAAATTGATTTGAATATGTTTAAGAAAAAATATACATTGTTTTGTTTCGAATCGTCACGTGGTATTGATGAATAAAATATCGATTTCAGGTCCATCTCATGGGAAATGTGTGTGTGACAAATGCATATGTAATGAGGAGTTTACAGGTGAAAACTGTGGCTGTCCAATCGATTCAAGCACTTGTATCGCCAAGAATAATGTAAGTAATGTCGTATTTCAATGCATTTTTTTCTAATTAAATGCGTATGATTGAATTAATGTTTTATTACTTAACATTATATGTAATTTTAAAAACATTCCATAAAATAAGCACAACTTTGTTAGATACTGTATTTTTATGGTTTTTGAGAAAAATCGAGGGTATCCTGTAGCTCAAAAAGTTGGTGTGATATAGAAAACTGGGCTCAATTTTGGATTCAGAGGTAAAAAAAAAAGTCAAAAACAAATGTCAGATCCAACTCAACGGAAATTGTGTTCCCAGTGTTGTTATTAAGTCCAAAAGCTGTGACGTAATCCGATTTTTAAAGAATTCAGATGAAATTCCTTAAAAATACCATCAAATGAGAAAAAACCCATAAATCTAGCGTAAATGACTCGTGAAAAACAATACAGTATTGGACAAAAAGATCAAAACACAATAAAACAGTCTGAAAAATAAAAAAATCCTTTTTATTATTCTCACAACTTCTAATGAAAATGTATTGGTTTAGACACCAATGACAAGTGACTATTTCCTTTGATTATTGATGTCAAATTTCCTCTAAAACGTAAAGTCATCATTTTCTGAAAAGAAATACCAAAAATAAAAAAAAATGAAAAAATAAAATCTCTTAGAATTTATTTTTCTTGGTAATAATTTGTGAATAGTCCTTTGCTAATGGGTATCTTACCAAATATTAACTTGTCCTAACTTGTCCTAATATACATAAATTGTCGTCAATTGTTTTAATAATCTTTTTATTTCAGCTGTCTCAATATTTAGTCTTAATTTCTAAAAAAATAATGAATATGAAAAAACAACCCCCCACCCCCCAAAAAAACCAAAACAAACGGAACTATGGAATAGGATACAATTTCTTTTGAAAAATGACGTCATTACCTGAATAAAATTTTCAAAAGTTCTTCGACGCATGTTTAATCAATAGTCAAACTATCAAAATCATTTTTAGGTCTGGATACACATGGAAACACCTGAGGAAGCTCAGGGAATATAGCGGCCGAAACGTTGTATTAATAACAACCACAATAAAGATGAGGACAACATTAACATCAAAATTATTGTTATTATATATCAGAGGGTATCTAAACCTCACCGTCTGAAGGCTAAGTGGTTAGTGAAGTCCCAATTCCTTTGATTAAATCCTTTTTTTATGTGCTATAACAATTTATTTTTATTTTTTTAATTTTATTTTGGGGACTTAGAAAACCTGCAACGGTTATGGCAAGTGCGAGTGTGGTGTTTGCCAGTGCGATATAAATTCTGGATATAAAGGCAAAACCTGTGAGAACTGCCCGGTAAGTAAACAAAAATGGTTTCCTAATTGTTTTGTGAAGAACTTTTCGCGTAGGCAATTAAGTCAGATTATTATTTATTTTAAGCAAACAGTTCTACCCGGCGTTACCCGGGATTTAAAAAGTTAGAAATAGATCTCTTATCTATCTCTCTCTCTATATATATATAGATTGATAAAACTTCTTTTTCTATATATGTGTTTTAGTATCACCAAGTTGTTTATTTTTATTATTCTTCTTGTTAATATCATTAGATTACGTATAAAGAGCGTTACATTTCATGGTACAAATGCAGAATAGCGCACAAGATATAATATCATTAGATTACATATAAAATGCATTACATTTCATGGTAAGAGGATAGTGCGCAAGATATAATATCATTAGATTACATATAAAATGCATTACATTTCATGGTACAAATGCAGGATAGTGCGCAAGATATAATATCATTAGATTACATATAAAATGCATTACATTCATGGTACAAATGCAGGATAGCGCGCAAGATATAATATCATTAGATTACATATAAAATGCATTACATTTATGGTACAAATGCAGGATAGTGCGCAAGATATAATATCATTAGATTACATATAAAATGCATTACATTTCATGGTACAAATGCAGGATAGTGCGCAGATATAATATCATTAGATTACATATAAAATGCATTACATTTATGGTACAAATGCAGGATAGCGCGCAAGATATAATATCATTAGATTACATATAAAATGCATTACATTTCATGTACAAATGCAGGATAGCGCGCAAGATATAATATGATTAGATTACATATAAAATGCATTACATTTCATGGTACAAATGCAGGATAGCGCGCAAGATATAATATCATTAGATTACATATAAAATGCATTACATTTCATGGTACAAATGCAGGATAGCGCGCAAGATATAATATCATTAGATTACATATAAAATGCATTAAATTTAATGCATGCATAGTGCGCAAGATATAATATCATTAGATTACATATAAAATGCATTACATTTCATGGTACAAATGCAGGATAGTGCGCAAGATATAATATCATTAGATTACATATAAAATGCATTACATTTCATGGTACAAATGCAGGATAGCGCGCAAGATATATATCATTAGATTACATATAATGCATTACATTTCACATAGCGCGCAAGATATAATATCATTAGATTACATTAAAATGCATTACATTTCATGGTACAAATGCAGGATAGCGCGCAAGATACATATAAATGCATTACATTTCATGGTACAAATGCAGGATAAAGATATACATATAAAATGCATTACATTTCATGGTACAATGCAGGATAGCGCGCAAGATATAATATCATTAGATTACATATAAAATGCATTACATTTCATGGTACAAATGCAGGATAGCGCGCAAGATAAATATCATTAGATTACATATAAAATGCATTACAGAATAGCGCGCAAGATATAATATCATTAGATTACATATAAAATGCATTACATTTCATGGTACAAATGCAGGATAGTGCGCAAGATATAATATCATTAGATTACATATAAAATGCATTACATTTCATGGTACAAATGCAGGATAGCGCGCAAGATATAATATGATTAGATTACATATAAAATGCATTACATTTCATGGTACAAATGCAGGATAGCGCGCAAGATATAATATCATTAGATTACATATAAAATGCATTACATTTCATGGTACAAATGCAGGATAGCGCGCAAGATATAATATCATTAGATTACATATAAAATGCATCATGATGCGGTACAAATGCACGCAAGATATAATATCATTAGATTACATATAAAATGCATTACATTTCATGTACAAATGCAGGATAGCGCGCAAGATATAATATCATTAGATTACATATAAAATGCATTACATTTCATGGTACAAATGCAGGATAGCGCGCAAGATCATATAAAATGCATTACATTTCATGGTACAAATGCAGGATAGCGCGCAAGATATAATATCATTAGATTACATATAAAATGCATTACATTTCATGGTACAAATGCAGGATAGTGCGCAAGATATAATATCATTAGATTACATGCATTACATTTCATGGGCATATAATATCATTAGATTACATATAAAATGGTTGGGTACAAATGCAGGATAGCGCGCAAGATATAATATCATTAGATTACATATAAAATGCATTACATTCATGGTACAAATGCAGGATTCATATATAATATCATTAGATTACATATAAAATGCATTACATTTCATGGTACAAATGCAGGATAGTGCGCAAGAGATAATATCATTAGAATACGTATAAAAAGCATTACAATTTTTATACGTAATCTAATGATATTATCTCTTGCATTTTGCATTTGTACCCATATTTTCTCTTTTCTTTTTTCATTGAAAATTTTAATTTTTTGTTTCCTTTTTTTAAAATTCTAGACTTGTGGTCAATGCGGAAAATTTGAAGAGTGTGTCAAATGTATGATATCAAAGGAAACAAAATATACTAAAAAATGCACCGAACTTTGTTTTGGTGTTGCCGTTGAAATTGTTGAAACATTGGAGAACAAAGAACAATCAAAGGGTAAGTTATAAGAATTTTGGATACATTAGAAATAAACACAAAATATGTAACCTAGTATTGTAGCTTCAGGACTGGTGCAAGGGGATTTGGCACCCTAGGCCAGCCTTTAGATACCTATCCTCTTGAAAGTTTTGATAAGCTAATCTAGACACAGTAATCAGTCGGTAGAGTGTCGGACTAGAAACCTCAAGGTTTCGAGTTCGATACCGGCCTTCGCCAACTCAGCGTATGAGTAGCACAGGGATCTGTGCGGTAAAGTGAGGAGCTGATGGTAGGCGTGGCGCTCCGCCTCAGATGCCAAAAACAATCTCCTTGGTCTAGCGCTATTGAAAAGGGGATAGACTCCCTCGCTGTATAGCCGATACCGACGACTTTTTTTACTTACATTATTTCTAAGTCTTCAAACACCATTGATAACATAATTTTCATCTTGTGGCTTTATTCAAACATGCAAATAACCAATTATTGATTGTGATTATATTAAGTCAACTATCAAGAATATGCGCCCTCCGGTTGTAAGTATTTAAGTTTTAATGTAATGAAATATATTGAATTAGAAAGACTAACGAAATTAAATAAGAATGCATATAAAACTATTACACTTATTTTAATTATATTTTAATTAGTTTCTATGTAAAATCATTCATATATATTTACCAATCCCTCCGCATGAGCAGGATGTGACACAAGATCAATTTATTAAGCGGATTTCAACAGGTTTGAATTCAGCGTTTACCTTCTCCTAGACCGGTTGCCTCATTAAGGTTTAAGAGCCCAGTCTGTCCTACTATTTATCCATAGCTGGAGGGAGAGTAGGATTCATACCTTTCCCAAGGGTATTAGCGCTAAGGGAAATGCAATTACCACGTCCAGTATTGGAATTCGGTTGGTTGATTGGTTTATTAATTTTAACGGCATATCAACCCGTCCAGGGTTATATCATGCCCAGCGGTTGGGGTGTAATACATGATAGTGTATTCATATATATACTTTTAGTAATTGGTTTTAACAATGTGTTAGCATTATTGGGAATTATATTGTATGGCATTGATTTGTTTCATGTCTATATTCTATGGTATAATTTTATTTCCCTTAAAAAGGAGAAAATATCCCCAATGTTAACATTTTCAAATAGATCCTTCATATTGTTTGCTTTAAAATAATGTTTTCTGATGTGAGCAAAAAATCTGCATTCCATCAATAAATGTTTGACTGTTAGGGGTGTTTGACATGTTTCACATTGTGGTTGTTGTTCTTGTTTGAGTATATAAGAGTGTGTTAGCTTCAGGACTGGTGCAAGGGGATTTGGCATAATCCCAAGACTTCCTTAAAGTTGGTCTGCAGCCTCCCAAAGTCGGTTTGATTCATAGGATTGGTTTTAATACGTTAGATAAAAAAAAAAACAATAATAGCGCCGTTGTTTGTTTTGTTTGGTAAAAAACATCAATTGTTCTTTTTTTCTCTCTTCTATTTTCAGTTGTCAGAGATGTGTGCATAATTGAAATCAACGAGTGTTTTATCCACTACAGAAATGGTGTTGACAGGATAGCCATCTTGAAAAAACAAGGTAAATAATTGAGGAGACAGCTATTTTACTCTGTGGTAAAACTATATTATTGTGCATCAAATGTTTCTACTCTTAGTTTTCTTTTTATTCAGGGTACGACAGAAATACATTCCACATTTTAAACTGTCACTTGTGTGGTGCCAGGGGGGTTGAAGTTTAGGTACCGGACTTGTATGCTGAGAAGGGGGTTCCCTTAATAAAAAATTGTGATATTATGAAAAGTACATGGTACCTATCACTTAAGCATAACATTTATTATCTAGACTAGCAAAATAAAAAACACCATCCGGGCGATGTAAAATGAATTTTTGAAAGATATTGTCTGAGGGTGTGGGATTTAAAAATTCAATGTCAGAGAGTTTGTACCCTAAGTAAGTAAAATCATCAAATTCATTAAAGGAGTAAAAAATAAAACAATTTGAAATGGAAAATTTGTCCTGATAACTTAAATATATATTAAAATAAAACAAACTATATATAAATATATAATACCGGGCATATATTTAATGAGCATCGTCTAATGTTGCATGCTCAAATTTTGAGTGTATTTATTCTATGTCATGACGATTTTGTATCATGTGACGTAAGCAGTGACGTAGTTTTTGTTACAGACAAATAAAGAGCGAATCTCCATTATTAATAGAGATGTAGATATGATATAAATGATCCATTTATTCATTCATTTAGATTATAAATTAAAATAATAGTTTTTATAGTTTTTTATCGTTGGAAATCTAATAGATTGCAATAGAGTTATCAGTATGTTAATTGATTATTTAACTTTTAACTTAACTGAAAAAAGAAGAAGAAAAAAAAAGAAAATAGTGCTCAATATCGTGGATATATATATATATATATATATATATATATATATATATATATATATATATATATATATAGCTCTTGCTTACCAAGGAACTCATGACGCGCCTTCTTCTGTCGCCTCCATTTTCTTCGCTTCTTTATCTTTTGATTTGTTTTATTTTATTTTTAACCCTTTGGTATCTGGACTCCATTTTTGCAGTTCGTATTAATTGCTATTTCTTTACAGATTGCAAGAAAAAGATCGACTTGGTTCCATTGATTGCTGGAATTATTTGCGGAATTTTGTTTGTTGGACTTATAATTTTGGTTCTGTGGAAATTAATTACCACTTATCAAGACAGACGCGAATTGGCACGCTTTAATAAAGACAGAGATAACGCTAAGTGGACTGCGGTAGGTTATACACAGGATCAAAGATTCTCATTCTTTTCTTTTAATGTTTTTTTTTCTGTCATCTTTTCTTCTTCTTTCTTCCGTGTATTGTGACCATTCTTTAAAGGTTTTGGGTCTCGGTACATTGAAATTCTTGGATCTTTCTCAGTGATTAATATTCGAACACTTATAAAATTTGTAAACAACTTGCAAGATAATGTAATTTTGAGCGTACATCTATCTATCTATCTATCTATCTATCTATCTCTTAAGGGCCGGTTTATCTCAGTCGGTAGAGTGTTCGGCGGGGAACTTCAAATTTCCTGGTTCGATACCGGCCCTCGCCAACTCAGCGTAAGAGTATCACAGGGATCTGTGCGGTAAAGTGAGGAGCTGATGGTAGGT
>CM042152.1:30610042-30632542 GCA_023376005.1 Doryteuthis pealeii
AAAGGAAGGTCCGCAAAATGTATTTTGTTCTCAGAAATTTTTTAAAATTCTTTTTGTTTTACATATGCAACACGTGTTTCAGATCTTCTGGTATCTTCTTCAGGCTTTGATTGATAATATTATCAATCAAAGTCTGAAGAAGATACCAGTAGATCTGAAACACGTGTTGCATATGTAAAACAAAAAGAATTTTAAAAAATTTTCTGAGAACAAAATACATTTTGCGGACCTTCCTTTCTTTATAAAATATTGAATTTTCTCCCGTTGGAACCAGAACAACATTATATATATATATATATATATATATATATATATATATATATATATATATATATATATATAATTTTTTATCTTTCATTTTTTATTTTTAAACTCAATCGGTGTGAAACAACCTCCAGTTAAAAAATTTACAAACTGAATCTGAAAAAAAGAGAGAAAAAAAGAAGAAAATACCAACACACCGGTACTTTCCAAAAATAACCACCAGTATCGTATGTAGTGGCAAAAAAATCACCGAAGGAGTTTTCTAAGTTATATATGTAACAAGTGATCAATACGCTAAGTAGAGTATGATTACAAAAACCTAAATGAGTCAGACACTATCTACCAAGGCTTTACTCAGTGGTTCATCAGGATAATTCTGTGTCAGAATTATCTTGATGAACCATTCGGGTGAAACCTAGGTAGATAGTGTCTGACTCAGACACTATCTACCAAGGCTTTACTCAGTGGTTCATCAGGATAATTCTGTGTCAGAATTATCCTGATGAACCATTCGGGTGAAACTTAGGTAGATAGTGTCTGACTCATTTAGGTCCTTATATATATATATATATATATATATATATATATATATAGGTCGATGACATCATCGATGACATCATTGATAGGATCCAATCAAAATTGAGAACTCAAACCTACATATAAAGATAGCGCATACATTTTTACAGATACGGAGTATTATGAATAAATAGATACCTTGGTACAGATATAAATTCATTTCGGCATTTGTTTGCCTCCTCAGTCTGATTTTTACTAATTTGAATACCTCACACCCGGTCTTATTTGTATGATTTTCCCGTTTCACTGATTTTTTTTCCATGTCACAGTTTTTAAATTTGATTTTTTTAACTTGTGAATATGCATGTTCTAACTCCAGGTATTTTATGTTCCAATTGTCGGGGTTTCGTGTGTGTATATATGGGTACGTAAATGTTCTAATGTTTTTAAAAACAATTTATATATATATATAAGTTTAAAGTTATTTGCATGTTTACATTTGTATATGATTTTCAATAGTCTCATCCTGTTTTTGAATTTTATTATTGCTATTTTTTCATCAAAGACAAAGATACACACACACACACACACACACACACACACACACACACACACACACACACACACACACACACATATATATATATATATATATATATATATATATATATATATATATAGTTTCTCGATTTCTATACAATTTAAAGATTTCTCGCTTTGAAATAAAAAAAATTTTTTTGAAAACATCGAGTTTTGTTTTTTTTGGTTTCATTTTTTAACAACACATCAACTCATTAAGGGTTATCTAATACCGAAACTTGTTGAGAAATAAAAGAGAGAGAGAGAGAGAGAGAGAGAGAGAGAGAGAGAGAGAGAGAGAGAGAGAGAGAGAGAGAGATTTTCTTTTGTCTTGTCTATTTGTTTATTTGAGAAAAAAGAGAATTTGAGAGAAGAGAATACTAAACGATATATATATATATATATATATATATATATATATATATATATATATATATATATATATATCTTATTATAATGGAGATTATATAACCGAAACTATGTTTGTTATATTTTTACTTATAAATTTGCTCTGTGACTCTAACATTAAGAGCACACATTGATCTCTGCAAACTGCGACAGGTAAAAAAAACAAAAAACTCCTATTTCGTAAGGAAGATTTCTTCTCCCGACTTTTGGATTATATATATATATATATATATATATATATATATATATATATATATATATATATATAGTTTGGCATATTTATCAATGGAGAAGAAAAGTAGATCTAAGTTTTAATACCGTAGACTCAGTCAACGGCAATTATTGACTGATATTTCTTCTCAATATGATCATCAGACCAATACAGTTCTCTCTCTCTCTCTCTTTCTCTCTCTCTCACTCTCCCTCACTCTCTCTCTCCCTCCACACACACACACACACACACACTCTCTCTCTCTCTCTCTCTCTCTCTCTCTCTCTCAATATATACTTATTGAGAGAGAGATTCTTTAGTTATTCAAGTTATTCTCAACGAGTCATTATTTAATCTTACCTAGCTCTTATTTAGTAACAATGTCACTATTGAAGATTTCTTCTTGAAAATAAATAAATTTAAAAAAAATCAATTCTTGACTATATAGAGCTCACCGGATACTCTCTGAGTGCTATTTGCCGGATTTGCCTCTATGGCTTTGAGAACGGCCTCGGAATCAACGATCTTAGGCCTCCCTGACATTGCATGATCGTCAACGTTCTTGCAACCTGAGTGAAATTTCTTCAGACATCTAATTACTGTACTGACCCAGTTTGAACTCGTAAAGCATGACCCATAATTATACTACATTGCATGTTCATCTGTGCGAATTTCAAATCACACCCGGAGTGAAGCATTGCATAACGTGTCAGCGCACTAACTACCACGGTACTACTGTAACGATACAAGAGGTATCAGCACCTAAGCTAATCATAGTGAACTAGCTGACACTCAGTCAATCAGAAACTACTTATGATTAATTAGTCGTGGGCGATTCTGACAGGATAAGAGAACTGGATCCACATAAAAGAGACATTTTACGATCCGTGTGGCCATTTTAGGAATGTAGGTGAGAGCAGACTTATAGTGGAGATCCCTTGTGGCATAAAGTTTGATCCTTTCTTGAAGTAGAAAGATGTAGTATCAGTTATAATCCTTGTCAGCTGATCTGTGTTAAAGAATTGTATAATCCTTGTCAGTTGGTCCGTGTTAAAGAATTGTATAATCTTTGTCTATTCGTTTGTACATCCCACGAGCAATTGAGCAACAATTTATCAAAGCCTTTAAACAGTAGATCAAGTATATGTTTGAGCGTTTTGATTGACCAATTTAGTCTACGCAGTTTGGAAGAGTTTATAAATTCAAGTTGTGATCTTCAGCACACCTTATATCCAAAAAGAATGGGCACCGTACGTGGTGTAATGGTTAGCAAGCTAGATTTGAAGACCATTGTTAGTGAGTTCGATTCTCACTGGGCGCTCCGTACTCCTGGCCTTGTGTTACATCTAAGCTATGCTTAGTAAATAACAAGATCCTTTTTCAGCAGAAGACAGAATCATCACAGATTCAGAGGAGAACAATTTAGCCTCAAGGTTCCTGAGACAGATCACCGTGTTGGGAGACAAAATAGAATTGTCTCTCTTTTTACATTGAAGGAGGGGTTCTCCCACGTCACGTGTCCATTTTGGTCACATGACAAGGTGAACGCTAGAATCCCACTCTTTTACGAACACGACGTTGGAACCGACAGACATACTTTTTCGCTCATGATGCCTGTTTTTATTCCCAGACCTCCTGGAAAATAGTAATTGGTTTCCACCCCTTTGTTGTTTAACATTTCTTCATGTTCATCGGAACCACTTGACCCTTTTATAGTTTGGGACGAGAACTATGTTCCCTCTTTGTATATTGTAGGAATTGACTTGTCTTTTTCCCTACCAAATATTCTGTGTTGGGTTACCATCTTTTGGATAACCTAATAAGAAGTCGAGTGTTAGCTACGAGTTAACCGCTAATTCTTATAATCTCCCCCTCGCTCTAACACTTTGTTAACTCAGATTACCACGGTTTCTGAAAATAAACTATAGTTGGCGCCCAAAACCCTTTTCCCCACATTTCCACATCTCATTACCGTATTTATCACTGTTTTTGATTTTTGAAATAATGTTTTTAAGGGCTAAAATGCAAATGAAATTACACTTTGACACTGGTGTACCCTCAAAAAAGTTACATCTATATTTTCTGATATGTACTTTTGTTTATAAAAAATGATACAGCCGCGATAGTTTCGATTCTTCTTGTGCAGAGCCATTAATTTCCTTGTTCTTTTGTCTATATTGCCGAGTTCCTTTTCCCGACTACAAAGAGTCCAGAGTATCTTACAAGAGAGAGAGAGAGAGAGAGGGGGGAGAGGGGCACGAAGAGTCCAGAGTATCTTACGAGAGAGAGAGAAGAGAGAGAGAGAGAGAGAGAGAAGAGAGAGAGAGAGAGAGGGGGGGGGAGAGAGGGAGAGGGGAGAGGGGCACGAAGAGTCCAGAGTATCTTACAAGAGAGAGAAATACAGAGAGACATAGAGCAGGTGGCTAAGTATTTATTCATTTTGTTGGAATATCTGTGGTATAGTTATTTACTAAGTATAGCTTAAATGTGGCAAAAGGCCAGAAGTATGGGGCGCCCAATGAGAATCGAACTCATTAACAATGAGGTTGAAAAGTGTTGTAACTCGAGTATCAGAGTTAACAGAAAAATCTGATACTCGAGGAGATTGTGTGCTTTTCTGTCTGTAACCGAAACTATATTACTACTCATATCACTATTCCCTTAATTATTGACATCACATTCCCAATGATTTTATTTTTATTTAAACCTCAATTATTAATAAAATTGTTTTACATTACTTACACTGTTGACCATATCTACATTCTAATAACATGCAATTGTATTTATATATACAACAAAATAGAGGTTTACAGTATGTACGGGAAGGCTAATTTGCATATTGATCTTAAAAAAATTGATTTTAATAAATATATGCTTAGTATTATTGATTTCTAATTGTTTGGTTTTATCTTATTGAATATGAGCAAAAATCTCTTCAATAAATCTTAAAAGAAATCCCTTAACAAGAAGAAATAACTGTAATATTATTCTTTACTTCCTATTTTAACTAAACAGTTTAATTAGGAAAATTTACCAATGAAAGACGGGAGTAACGGAAAATGATGGAAGAGTTAGTTTCAAAGTTGTTCTATTTTTCAATAATACCCCCTCTGTTCAAAATCTTTTTATCTACATTCTTATTCAGTTTCATTAGCCTTTCTAATTTAATACCATATTTTATTATAAAATTTAACTAAAATACTTGCACCCGGAGATTGCATTTATTTGCTAATAATAATAAGAAACATAACGAGTATCAAAGATAGGGGAAAAGGTTTACTAAGCAAAGACACAAGGTGAACAGAGTAATTAGCAATTGCAAGGCTGAATTAACAAGTTTTATTATTCATTGAAGTATAATACATAAAATGTGACACAAGGCCGCAAAAATGGAGGGAGAGGATTGGTTATCACTACCCTATCTTTAACTTAATTAGATCCATTTACTGACCTAAAACACATTATAATAACCCTTTCACCACAACATCAGTTTTAGTTTGAAAAACTTCTACACTACAGTCACCAAAACTTACCAATCTCTCCATGAAGGTTTAAACTAATCCCATATTTACATATTGTGAGGGAGGGGAGAATGATTAAATTTTATTTACAATTACAAAAAATCCCCAACGTTGTTTCTCTCCTCCCAGGTCTCGTCAGACATTTATTGGAAAAACAGACGATTCCATTGTCCTTATTTAGGTACTATATGACAAAAAGTGCATGTGAAAATGAATTTTATCCCCCCCCCAAAAAAAAAAAAAAACAAAAACCCCCAAAGCAACAATAACAAAATAAAAAAAAACATCCTTTTTTTTATCCCTTCTGCTACTTCGACCATTCTGTTTGTGTGTGTTGGGGGGGGGGGGGTTAGGGGGGGTAGGGATAACAAATTTCGTCAACTAAATATTTTTTTAATTCACTTCTATCCAGTGGTTTGAATTATTTTCTTTGTATAATGGCATATCAACCTTTGTGGGTTATTTAATGCCCAAGCTATCCTTGTAGAAGAACAATAGTGATAGATGGGATTAAGCGCGTTCATACCTTTCCCAAGGGAATTAGTCTGAAAGTGAACGCAATATTGCCCAATCATAAATCAAATTCATTAAACACTCGGTGAGGAGCTTACTGTCCATAGTTTTTTTTTTAGATGTTAACAACTGTGTTACGGCTGATGTTGATGTGTCACGACGGGGTTATCCATTTAGGATCCAAGTGGGATTTTCATACGTTGTCGATGTCTCAATAAACAACGGGTTCATTTGCTGGAGAAAGAAAGAAAGAAAATGAAAATAATGAATTTTTCTATAAATTTCATAATAATAATAATAATAATAATAATAATAATAATAATAATAAGAAGAGAAGAAGAAGAAGAAGAAGAAAAAGAAACTATATAAAGGCAAAATAGATAAGAAGCAGCAGAATAGTAAGTGCAGAATGTGTGGAGATAGAGACGAAACGGTTAATCGTATAATAATCGAATGCAGCAAACTAGCACAAAGAGAGTGCAAAACAAGATACGACTCGGTGGGAAAAGTAATCCACTGGAAATCGTGCAAGAAATTCAATTTTCCCCATACAACTAAATGGCATATGCACAAGCCTGAACCTGTCCTGGAGAATGAGACGCAGACGCATAAAATTCTGAGGGACTTCGAGGTACAGACGGATCACCTAATCCCGAACAAGAGACCAGACCTAGTATTGATCGACAAGAAGAAAAGAACCTGTTATCTCGTGGATTTTGCCGTCCGGACGACTACCGAGTGAATTATTTCCCGGCATATCAAGCCGTTTGGGGTTATTTTATGCCTGGAGGTTAGGGAATAATATACGTAGTACGACTATTATTATCTGCGTTATTCGGACTATTGTCCTCATCTTCATTGTTATCTGTACAACGTTTCGGCCGATATGCCCTTCGGCCTTCTTCAGGTATTTCTTGTCGGACTTGGAAACCTTCTTTTCAGACTCGGGAACCTTCTTTTCGGACTCGGGAACTTTCTTGTCGTAATCGGGAACCTTCTTGTCGTAATCGGGAGCCATCACGGAACTTTGAACCTAACCCGTGGACTGTATAAAGGGTTAGGTTAAAAGTTCCGTTATGGCTGCCGATTACGATAAGAAGGTTTCCGGTTACAACAAGAAAGTTCCCGAGTCCGAAAAGAAGGTTCCCGAGTCCGAGAAGGTTCCCTAGTGCGACAAGAAATATCTGAAGAAGGCCGGAGGGCATATCGGCCGAAACGTTGTACAGATAACAATGAAGATGAGGACAACAGTACGAATAACGCAGATAATACTAATCATCAAGCCTCATCTTAAACATTCAGAGAAATTGTACGACTATATTTACACTTTTGCAGTTAACGGTTTTAACAATATGTTATCACCGTTAGCGTAAGAGCGCAAGAATAAAAAAAAAATGCTTACCGTTGTCCAAGCGGCTCTTGCTTTTTCTTCATTGAAACGAGCCATTTCCTTTCGATCAAAGATTGTGGTGAGCACTTTCCAGATTATTAAGATGATCAATCCCAAAATGAAAATTCCAACCACGATGCTGATCACTATGACAACCGTTTTAGATTCAGGGCATTCTGTTAAAGAACAAATAAAATCGTATTATAATGGAGATTATGTATCTGTGTGCCTATAACTGAAACTACGTCACCATCGACGTCACGGTTCGTTTAGATTTACGTTATATTCTTAATTAAATAGTCATTATGTAATCTTAATTAACATCTTATCTATTAATGATGTCTCTATTAAAGTCTTGCTCAAAAAGCCTTCAAAAGGTGATGGGTGTTTTAAAAAAAAACATCTATCACCTTTTGAAAAACAAAAATCTTTTCCTATTTTTTTTATCATAGTATCCTGAAGAAGGTTTTATATAAACCGAAACATTTAAATGTCGACATAAACATAATAAATTAATCTTTCTGGGAACATTTTGTTTTTTCGTATTTCTATATAAAGAGAACTGTAAACAATATTTCACCTTTCTTTCTGCGTATACGAACGTGTTCCATTTTATCTAGAAGAATCGTTTGATATCGGATAATGCATTTATCAATCTGAACTTTACACACTGGAGAGTTATCTGCAAAGAAAAAGAAAATCAAATATAGAGATCACACTTGAAATAGAACAAATATCACACACACACACACACATATATATATATATATATATATATATATATATATATATATATATATATATATATATATAGGGTTCGAATCACACACAAAGCGGTTCCCTGTCTATAACTCTGCTGATGAGGCATAATATGCCGAAGATTACATACAGAGATCGACTTTTTCTCGATTTGTTTACGCCTTACATTTTGAACAGATATATTCGCCTAATTCATTAATTATCAACTAATTAATTTTCAAATTAGATATGACTTCAATTAAGCACATATTCTCCCCAATATATATATATATATATATATATATATATATATATATATATCTTAAAGAGTCAGATATAAAGTCAGATTCTTGCCACGATGAGCTTGCAAGCGAAACTATTAGTTGGTATATCTGACTCATTATGATTAATAATACGGGCCGGGGTAGCTCAGTTGGTAGAGTGTCCGACTAGGAACCACAAGATTCCGTGTTCGATACGCCAACGGCGTATAAGTAGCACTGGGATCTGTGAGGTAAAGCGAGGAGCTGATGGTGGGTGTGGTGCTAAGCCCCAGACGCTAAAACAGTCTCCTTGGTCTGTATGGCTGATACTAACTTCGGGTCACCCCGACGATTTTACTTAGGTATCGAGCACTCTTTACATTTCAGCTTTAGACAAACCTAGCAGCTTATATTTTATTTTATTTTGGCCAAGTGATATACTGTTAATCGATTTTTTTTCAGTTGTTGCGACTCTATTGATCTTTTCTTTTTTCATTTTTTTACCCAGACAATTTTTGGTAGTATATTTTTACTAACAAATTATTTGCCGGTTTTCTTTTACCGCAAGGGTTTACTATAAGGATTAGTATAGTATAGTATAGTATAGTATATATATATATATTAATATATATATATATAGTCGTAGAAGAAGTTGTTTCCCGACCGCGGTTTCGGTGTTACTCCAACACCTTCATCAGGGGCATTGAGCGGAATTCTAATGCATTAGAATACCAATAAGATATAATTGATCAATAAGGGCATAATACAGTAAAATTATGATATAGCAGTAACAAAGAAAAACTACTAGAAGAAATAAAGAAATAAATTAAAAAAACTTAGCCAAATTCCAGACTGACTGACCCCACAAAGGTCAATAGAGTAAGTTGAAGATAGTGGTACGGGGTAATAAAAATATAATGTTACAGCACGCTACTACCCACGTAGGTCAAAATAGGAGGAGTTTAACCCCAACTACAAACTAGCAGCCCACTAAGATTAAATTCAGGAAGAATTAAAAAGATATCAGTCTAGCTATATAAAGTAACCGAAAAAAATCCACTCAACCCCCCTGATGAAGGTGTTGGAGTAACACCGAAACCGCGGTCGGGAAATAACTTCTTCTACGACTATTAATGCTCTATATTCACAATATATTTAACCCTATTGGATTAACTACTGGCGCTATGTTTACATAGTAGTACCTATATATATATATATATATATATATATATATATATATATATATATACAGTACGATGTGATGTCCAATATGCGATAGATCTACAGCAAAATCTAGCAGCAAATTGCTGAAGCCCAAAGGCTGAGTTGATAAGAGTGTTTTTACCTTGTGCGGAACTTTTCGATTCCAATTTTTCTACCATTGAAACAGAATTATTTCTGCACAGACGACCACATTCCAACATATTTCCACCATCTTTTGACATCCAACATTTCACGCATTCTTTGTTAATTTCGCACCAATTATTGCAAGTCTGTAAATGAGAAATACAAATAAACAAAGTTAAAATGAAATGAAAAAAAAAAGAAAAAAAAGAAAGATATATAACAAATATTGGGCAAGATGTTTTCGATCAAATAATTAACAAATCTTATTATAATGGAGATTCGGTGTCTGTCTGTAACCAAAACTACATAACTGCTTACGTCCCAATACACAATAATGTAGAATAAATCTTATCTATTAACGAGAGAGAGAGAGAGAGAGAGAGAGAGAGAGAGAGAGAGAGAGAGAGAGAGAGAGAGAGAGAGAGAGAGAGAGAGATGTATCCTTAAATATACAAGGTTTCTAGAAAATAAATAAACAGTTTCAAAATATTATCATAATGGAGATTCGGTGACTGTCTATCTGTAACCGAAACTACTCTACTTTTTACGTCCCAATACCGTCAGGAATTGTGTAAGTTTATCAATGAGTATTTAATCTATAGTCAAAATCATTATTACAAAGAATAAATCTCATTTATTAACGATGTCTCTATGAAAATCTGAGTGGGGTTTGCTTCTTTTATTAGTGCGTTTAAAATCCTGCAATGTGTCTTATATATCACTAAGAAATAAAGGTCTATATAATATATGGAATGAAATACTGGTTTTAACAAAACCAGGTTTAATAAATAATTACTTGGTGCTATTAATCTCTAATGTTAATGTTTTATTCTCCAACGTATTAAAATTAATCCAACGAATGATTTTTAAATAGAAACCAATTAAAATATAATAAAGATACGTGCTGTCAGTACGACCTGATGATGAGGAGAGCTGAAACAATTCAATTTTCATAAATAAAGAGCGCGATTTTCAAAACGAGGACTTGGTTTGAAAATCGTATAGTTAAAAAAAGATGCTGTGAAAGTTTATTTTTTAGGAACTAATTGTAATAACAACCTTTAAAGAAATTTACCCGAATACTCTCATGATACCACTAAGTCGTCCTATGGTGGTGTAATGGTTAGCAAGCTAGTCTCGTAGATCCATTACTACTGAATAGGGAGTTCGATCTTGTGTCACGCCCTACCCGGGTTGGGAAAATACCTGGCTTTATGTCAACCCTTCCTCAGGACAATGTAATAGGAAAGAAAAAGAAATTTTTGCTTAAACGGTGATGTATGTTTTTAAAAATATATATCTCCGTTTAGACAAAAAAATATTTTTCTTTACTATTACATTGTCCCGAGGAAGGTTTGACATAAACCAAAACGAAAGAAAGAGAGAGAGATAGATAGAGAGAGAGAGAGAGAGAGAGAGGGAGAGAGAGAGAGAGAGAGAGAGAGAGAGAGGAGAAATAGTGAAATGGGCAGGGGGCAAAGCGAAAGTAACAAGAAGAGAGAGAGAGAGAGAGAGAGAGAGAGAGAGAGAGAGAGAGAGGGGGGGGTACGTGCTGTCAGCACGACCTGATGATGAGGATGACTGAGACAATTCAATTTTAATAAATAAATGTCACCAGAGAAGAGAGAGAAGAGAGAGAGAGAGAGAGAGAGAGAGAGAGAGACAGACAGACAGACAGACAGACAGACAGACAGACAGACAGAGCATTTTTTTTGCGTAGAAAAGAAGAAAAGCAACAAAAAACCCCCCCCCAAAAAAAAAAAAATCTATTACTTACTGGACAGTGCTCGCACGTGTCTCCACTAAAGCCAGAAGATTCGTCGCACTTACAAACTCCACATTTACATTCACCATGGCCATTGCAAATTTTCTAGAAAAAAGAAAAGGTAAATAAATATTTTTAAAAATCAATTCAATATTTATATAAGTTAAATTAAAGTTGGCGTAGTGGCCTATTGTCTGTGTCAGCCGGATAGCGAGGAAGTCTATCCACATTTCACTAGCGTTAGACCAGAAAGATTGTTTGTGCTGGAGTGAAGCGCCACACCTACTTTACCACACAGATCATATTACCTCAGCTGTACTACGCATACGGGGACCAGTATCAAACCCGAAACCTTGTGGTTCCTAGGCGGGTGTTCTCCCGACTGAGCTAAAACGGGCCCATATATATATATATATATATATATATATATATAAAGATAATCTAATGAGTCAGACGAACCTACTATTAGTTTCGCATAAAGCTCTTCAGGGCTAAAATCCGACTCGGATTTTAGCCCTGAAGAGCTTCATGCGAAACTAATAGTAGGTTCGTCTGACTCATTAGATTATCTTTATTATTGGCTCTACTTAGGTATCGAGCACTTTTTACTTATTAGCTTTCTCTTAGCGGTTATATGAATATATATATATCTTATATACATATATATACATATAAATTGTTTTTTCATTTGGCCAAATACTGTACCAATAGATTATTTTTTGCTGGTACGAATATCTTGGTCCTTTCTTTTTTTCAAACATTTTTTCTTCCTGGTTGATGTTTGGTAGTATATTTTTACAATCAAACTTTCTGCCGGGTTTTTTCTCTCCGCAAGGATCTACCAACACGCTTGGTATATTAAATTATATATATATATATATATATATATATATATATATATATATATATATATAAAATAAATATATAAAGGTTTTACATATCTATTTATTTGATGACAAAGGAACAATCACAACCATTTGGTTTCATGCATAAGTAAGTGCAAACAATCTTCAGGTGACGTTGTTTCAAATGATTGAGCACTCTTCCAATAATACTGCATTTTGGCACACCGTTCCAGTAAAAGCTGAAACAGTGACAATCCCACACTATAGTATATATATATATATATATACATATTAATGTGTGCGTGTGTGTGTGTGTGTGTGTACATATATATAAGCATGTATGTATATGTATATTTGGGCACCATTTTTTCTTCAATGCAGACAGTATTAAACTGTAATACCGAAAGTACTCGGGAAGAATATTTTGGTGCACTCATTAACAAATTCCACCCCAATGTTAAAAAGATTGGTCCGGAAACTTGAATGATTCTGGGAAAAAACTTGTCAGACTGGAGATTTCTGTCTTTACTCGTATATATATATATATATATATATATATATATATATATATATATATATACACTGACGTGAGGTTCCAATTCTAGAGCTCTGGGGAGTGTGGAGTATCCATACATCGCCATTACTGACTCAGAGTGGTGTTACTGTTAGGGTCTCATCTATGGTTTAAATATGTTTAAAAATGAGTTTAAAAAAAATTGAATACCCATCAAAAATGAATAAAACAAAAACAACTTCGGCATAAAATAATCCAACGAGGGTTGACATGCCGTAAAATCCAACCAACCAATAAATTTCAAAGGAAACTGTGACAAAAGTCATCAATAAAGACAGTCGTGTGAAGCGAAGCAGAAAGTTTTTTTTTTGTTTTGTTTAATGGCATATCAACTGAAGTGGTACTATTTAACCCAGAGCTGATACATAAGGAGGTTCATACCTTTCTCAAGGGTATTAGTCTAAAGGTGAACGTAATAGCGAGAATTGAATTCAAACGCGCTGACTACAATGTCGCAGTTCAGCACCTTAACCATTACGTCACGGGTACTCCTCCTGTTTAGGTTGTTTCTTAGTTTAATGCGTAGGTTATTTAATGCAAAAACCATCCTTGTAGAAGAACTAGTGGTACTATTTAATCCATGGGTGGCAGATGAGGGGTTCATACCTTTCCTAAAGGTATTAGTCCACAAGTTAACGTAATAGCGCGACTGGTGTTCGAACTCACTTTCAACGATGTCACAGTTCAGCATGTTAACCATTACGCGACGGAGAGTTTCCCTATATCCTCTCAAGTAGAAGGTGATTACTTTTCGAAAATCCTATTATTTAAATACATTTAACTTTCCTTTGTTTTTATATCCTTTTTGGTAAAATATTCGGTAAATCTTGATAAATATTTATTTACACGTTAAATCTTTACACGTTAAATCTTTGGTAAAATTATTTTCCGAAAACCCTAATATTTTTAAAGGTAAAATTGACATTTTTTACATAAATACCCATAATGTTTTGTAAATCTTATTATAATGGAGATTGTGTGTTTATCTGTCTGTAACCGAAACTATGTCACTATTCAAGTTACAATTTCCTTTGTTATTTACATCACATTCTCCAGGATTTTATTTTTTTTATTTAAACCTCAATTATTAATAAAAATTGTTTTACATTATCAATGCTGTTGGCCTACATGCTGATAACATGCAATTGTATTTATGTATACAAGAAAATGGCGGGTTTAGAGTGTGAATGGAAAGGCTAATTTTCATATTGATATTTAAAATTTGATTTTAATATGCGCTTGATATTATTGATTTCTAATTGTTTGGTTTTTATCTTAATGAATATGAGCAAAACTCTCGGAGATTAATCTTAAAAGAAATCCATTAACAAGAAGAAATAACTGTCATTTAATTCTTTACTTACTAATTCAACTAAATAGTTAGGTTAGGAAAATTTAGCAATGAAAAATGGGAGTGATGGAAGAGTAAGTTTCAGTTGTATTTTTAGATTGTACCCCCTGTGTTTCAAATCTTTTTATCTGCATTCTTATTTAGTTTCATTAGTCTTTCTAATTTGATATGATATTTTATTATATTAAAACTTAAATACTTACACCTAGAGGGTGCATACATTTGCTAGTGTACATAACGGAAATGTTTGCAAATAGTTTAATTCATAGCTTAACGTTCATAAAAGAAAGAGGGAAATAAATAAATAAATGATAGATAGAGTGAGAGAGGTAATTTTATGACGATGAACTTACTTTATTATTGGACCTGCAAGGTTCCTGACTGGTGGGACAATTACAATTTTCGCCCGTATATTCTGGCGTGCACTCACAGCGACCGCATTTACACTCACCATGCAACGGACCTGGAGTAAAAGATAATAAACAAAAATTGGTAAAGAGAATTTTTCCCTCACCTTTTTCGGTTACATAACAAATAGGGTAGCCTATTCATTTTGTAATGGAGTGTAAAAATACTTAGATATAAATGTTAACGTGTAATTCTGGAGAAGCGTCATGGAAAATAACCAGGAGTTTTATTGACAGAATCTGATCCCTGACTGACTCGCAGCGCAGTTGTTATCACTCTAATAGTATTTTTAAAAAATAATAGATTAGCTGTATCTATTATTTGAGAGGTAGTGTAGATAGATTAAAAAGATTTAAACGGTTTGATTGACAGGTAATGGCCCCGAGATCAATGTGAGAACTTGGCGTTAAACTTCAATTTGCCGAGAGCAATTCAAGGCCACAAATCCATTTCCATTTATGGCAAGAGTCGAAAATGAATAAAGAGATGAGCACAGAAAATGTTGTTATTCATCCAGGCAACGAACTTCGAACAGCAATGCTAAAACGTGAATACAGATTATCTGGTGTCGTTTAATCGCAGATATTTTATTTGTCCCATTTTATTTCACCCAATTTTAACAATGAAACATTCCAAATGGTCTTGTGTCGATTAAATGCCCAACGTAAAATTACAATAAATAAAAAAAGAAGTGACATGTTTTTTTTAAATTTATTTGTAATATTGAATAACAGAAGATATTTTGGTAATTTTGATCTTATGTCGTCCAGGCCTCCTGACATAATTTACGCTATATTTTAGCGAGCAAGCGTCAGGCGAATTTCCAGACCAACTTTTTTTTCGAGTCGTGTTTTTGTCACTTTTATTTTTGTATTATTTATTGCAAAGAGAGCAGTAGGATTTATATGTAATGAAATTGCAAATCATCGTTTTTTTGTCTTAAGTAGCTCCTCTTGATTTTTGTTTCATTTCGTGGAAATTCTACGGGTCCTGCTAGTACCATTTTGCTTTGTATTTTTGAGGAATGGATTGAATTGATAATTTTAAGTTTCTTTCAAAAGGGTACTCACTTACCTCCGCACAACAATCCATTGTTATTAGGACATGAATAGTCATCACACTCACAATAGGTACCACTGTAAAACCGGTTTCTGTTGCTGGCCATGTTGTGACATACACACAATCCACATTCACAAGAGCCTCGACCGTAACACTCCACGGTGCTATTTCCCCTGTTAAAACAAATCAATTGTTAGTTAAAACTTAAGTGCAACAACGTGCCTAAAGTATTTCCAATAAGTAAACACACCCTTACCAATTAAAAAAAAGTTAATTTTGTATTATTTGGATTATTCGGACTATTGTCCTCATTTTTATTGTTATCTTTACAATGTTTCGACCGAGGTGCCCTTCGGCCTTCTTCAGGTATTTCTTGTCGGACTCAGGAATCTTCACGAACTCTGGAACCTTATCTTCGAACTCTGGAACCTTCTTCTCGTAATAGGGAGCCTTCATGGAACTCTAAACCCAGCTCTTTATTCAATACACGGGTGTATACTAATCTCATTCCGTTAACTATGACTGTGTACAAGTGTTAAGCTGTGTTAATTATTCTATGTTACTGTCGCCCTTGACCAGGATTAAACCTGCAGCCTAGAGATAAGTGTCATTTAGAACTGTTTTAACTCAACGCCTATATCGACTACACCATATGTCCAATTGGACACATGATATGGCCTCTTATATACAGATGAATAAAACCGAAGTTCGAGGGGGGCTCCAAGCAGCATAAAAAAAATAAATGAGGAAAAAATGAAAGGAAATACAAATACATGGAACAATTGTTGACCCTGTCCTTGTCTGAGCGGTCACATTTGCATTGTTGACCGCTGAAGCCTTCATTACATCTACACTCCCCACAAACTAACAATCCATTGTTGTTGCATGCTGGGCTGTTGGGTTCCTGGAAATGAAATACAAAAAAAAATCATTATTTTTAAAAAAGAATTCGCAACAATTTCACAGGAGAATTTAAACATGGCCTTTTAAATGACTGACCAGCTTTTGTTTTTGTATTCTAATTTTATATAGAAAGAGAAAAAGAAAAAAACATGTAAGATTCCAGTGACCATAGCTATTACGATGCCCTCTATCAGTTCTTGATATTTCCCAAGTTTAGAGTGCCCCAAGGCCAGATAAGCATAAGTTGATTGGTCTAGTTGGGTTTGGTCTACTTGTTTAACGACATCTCAATCCCTTATGGGTTATTTGATGTCGAATTTTATTCATTTGTAAATGTTTGATCATAGAAAAAAATTATATTTGTTTTGGTTTTGTTTATTTAAAAAAAGAATTCGCAACAATTTCATAGGAGAATACAAACATGGAATTTTGAATCAATGACCATTTCTTTTATTTTGTATTCTAATTAGAAGTGTTCCAAAAAAGATGAATTTATTTTGATGTTGGCATCGACGTTTAAACGTTTTGGTTTATGTCAAACCTTCCTCAGGACAATGCAATAGGAAAGAAAAATTTTTTTTTTTGTTTAAACTGTGATGTATGTTTTTAAAAACATACATCTACGTTTAGACACACATTTCTTTTTCTTTCCTGTTACATTGTCCTGAGGAAGGTTTTACATAAACCAAAACGAGAGAGAGAGAGAGAGAGAGAGAGAGAGAGAAGAGAGAGAGAGAGAGAGAGGCGGTAAGAAAAGAGTGAAATGGGAGGGGGTAAAGCGAAAGCAACAAGAGAGAGAGAGAGAGAGAGAGAGAGAGAGCGGGTAGGAAAAGAGTGAAATGGGGAGGGGGTAAAGCGAAAGCAACAAGAGGAGAGAGAGAGAGAGAGAGAGAGAGAGAGGAGAGAGAGAGAGAGAGAGAGAGAGAGATTCTAAAGGAGAGATCATTGACTTAATTATTTCAAGATCCATTTCAAATAAGAGACGCCTGTTTTGTAACATATTGAGATAAAGTAAGATGGGAGTGCTGGTTGCAGTCTAATCTTCCGGTCGATATGTGCGTGTTTAGTCATTGACTTCTCCAGTTTTTACAGCTTATCTTCAATTAAACCTTGCGCTGAACTTGATAGTTTTTATTTTTTTACTTCAATTCGACGTACATCCTTTTTTTGTTCATAGAATCATTTAAACATTATAGTTTGTTTTGTTTTCATTTAATACCGGCAAAGTTTTAAAAGATTCGTAGCGATAGTTTGGTAAAATTTACTCAAATTCAATTTTTCTATAAACAAATTTTCTATTTAACCCATAGATGGGACCCTAACAGGTACTACCACTCCGGATCAGAGAGAAGGAAGAGGCGGAGTTCACAAAGTCGTTTGACTTACGAGAAGAGAACCCCTGGTTTAAATTCAGTTTTCCTTCTTGACATACCAAGATTAAAGAGCACAGTCTGCCCTACTATTTACCCATAGCTAGAGGGAGAATAGTTGGTTTCTCCTAAGCCTAGTTATTTTGCTGACCTCTCACCAGGTCGGATTAACACAAGGTCTTTTTATCGTGGGGACTGATGCACATGCAGTAATCAGTGCAAAAAGTGTGTGATCTCATCGGCATTCCCCTTTTAGGGCTCCTCATGCACCGGGCAATAAACCCGACCCTGCCCCTGCCTGAGGTGATGGTTCCTGGGATTACGCGATTAATTTTACCTTACTAAACTGTTCAAAAGACGAAGCTCCTTAACCTCTCCGAGGCGTATTAGCACGGTGTGAAATGCAAACTTCTCTTTTTGCAAATTGTAAAAATAAAATGTGAATGTTTTCTTTTCTCTAGTTTTTTCTTCCATTGAGATGGAGTTGAGTGGAAAAGGGTTATCATTCCTTGCCACCAAGACTTACCACTAGATGGCATTACTACCTGGCTAAGATGCACTAGACAAGTTGTGTCTCAGTCCATTAAGGCTCGGGTGTGTGTGTGTGTGGGCATTGCACCCCAACTATAGGCTTGTACACATGTGTGTGGGCTTATACACATGTGTGTACGTAGCCCTTTCTAGACCCTAACAACATGGCTTTTTACAGTAAGTGACTCTTCTATTTTACATTCAGTTGCCTCGAGATTAACTCCACAAGAACTCTAGATTCGTTCGTCCTAACTGTTTTTGTATCTGTATTTTATTGTTAAAATGCAAAATGCTAAAATCAGAATGTCATATACATTCTGATTTTACGTAATGTGTTTATACATAGAAGAAAAGGTTACAGCCGTGACCTAAAAGTTGACATGGCTGTTAAATCAATGAGGTTTTCGGGGCTGGCAGTTGTTGACCGTGTCACGATGACAGGAATAGATACAATTTTTTTTATAAAAATCCTCGCTCTGAATTGAAAACACAGTCTGTCAAAAACCCAGTCAGTCGGAGTCCGGATCGCCAGAAGGAAGTCTGTCACAGGGCCACGGGGAATTGCTGAAATAAGAAAATTGCCACTAGAAGAAATAGACTTTGCCGCTAAGAATAATTCCATGAAGAACTAAGTCCACATAAAAGAAAACGCCAAACAAAGCTCCTCATCGTGTCTTTTCTATCCGACCTAGTGTGCAAAACATACTCATTTATTATATATGAATAAAAACCGTTGTTATTGTTAATGGTGTGTTATCTTATTTCCACTAATTTCTCAACCCGTCACAAAGACACTCCGACCAAGTTGCATCGATCCCAGTTCTGCAGGTGAAAGGAACATAGCGTGGGCACCGAAAGAGCAGCTGGCCGGACACACATGTGGTAGTCACGGAAATAATTCATACTGTGACAGTATAGGACTACAACTCAGACAATAACGCCTTTATTTTGTTACCATTCTCCTTGTCGGAATTTGTTGTATATGATATGTATATATATTCACAGACGTTAGGAAACATTCATAAGGTCTCCTAACGTATTATAAGAAGCAGTTTTAGCTACGAAAGCCGAAACTACATTTAATTCTTATACATTTAACAATAACATTATATTTTTTGAGTTGTCCTCTACATGCACAGACAGACAGACAGACAGACACATATGCACACACTCATATATATAAACAAGGGTAAGCAATATTTGCATACATGCTAGTTTGTGGCGCGTATATCACGTGACTAAATCTGTTTAAGACATGGTAGGTACCCGCTTTGGTTGGTAGTATCGTGGTAGTTGGTGTGCTGACACGTTGTGCATTGCCTCACACCAAACTAATGTAAATATTAATACTGATGATAGTCACTAATTGTAGGATTGGTAGTATCGTGGTAGTTGGTGTGCTGACATGTTGTGCATTGCCTTACTCCGCATATGATTTGAAAGCAACACAGATAATGTATTTGTAAAGAAAAAAAAAGAAAAATGTGAGAAGTAGAGAGGGAGAAAGAGTGGGAAATAAATAAATAAAAAGATGGCATTTTAAAGAAAGAATGAAAAACAGACAGAAAGAATTTGGTTGAAGTGGAGAGAGGAAGAAATAATAGGAACAAAAGAAACAAATAGACGATGGATAAAGAAAGAAAATGTGTTTGCACGCTTAGACACGCGCGTGTGTGGTTGGTGTTTTATTTGGTAAATACCTTACTGAAAATTCATTTTAGATTTTTTTTAAATTGAACAAAATGCCGGCATAATAAAAAGTCGCTAAGAGAATAATTCTATCTATTGGTCATTCTTATAGTTGATATTTAGATCTAAATTTAAATTAAAAAAATAATCTCACACTCTCTTCGCAATCACATTTGCATATTAGTTCGACCTCAATTTCAAGTTGAGCATTGGAGTTGATTGGATAGATATGGATTTTGTGGACTTGTGATTGGTTGCCTGTTGGACACTCTGGTGCGGTTATAACAGCCCGGAAGTCAACCTGTATGGAACAAAAGTTATGAATATCAATTATGGTAGTAAAATAGGGAATTAAATCCGACAGTATGTAGAAAACAGAAATGATGAGTTTTATTCTTGATATTGAAGTCGACGTTATAACGTTTCGGTTTTTGCAATATTCATGTATAACCTGTGTATAATCTTATATTGAAATCAATTATGATAAATTAAAAATAAGTGCAATCTTTTTTGTGTTCTTATTTAACTTCATTAGTCTTTCTAATTCAATATATTTCATTGAAAGTATTAAAACTTAAATACCTGTCCCCGTAGGACGCATTTTTTTTTTGCTAGTTACAATAATTTCTAATCTATTTGAGTGAGTTTAAATTTTGCAATATTTATATACGTGTTGATTTGCAGTCCGTTCGCCATGGGTCAGGTGTAACACAAGGTTACAGCTATGGACAATAAAATATTTAATCAAATTTAAGAACAACAAAAAAAAAAAAATCAAGGAAAAAACTCAGAAAACTTACCGCTTCGCCAAGTTTTATTTGTCTGCATTTAGTTGAATTGACCCACTGACCACTGGAAAAACACAAGAAAAAATACAAAAATTTATTTATTTCATAATGGTGGGCTGAAAAGTTCGTAGGTTAACCAAGATACTCTCATGGAATACTAATAGGGTTTTGCTTGGTCCCAGGGGACTTTCCCCTAAGCAACACCTATCTTCACCTGAGGCACTCCAAACATTTTTGTAATGGCCACGCATTAGCTTCGGTTTTTGCATGCACCGCCCGCACTATAACATGATTTTATATCAATACTGACTCAGTGGGAAGTAGGAAAAATACACTTATGGAATGTTACCAAGTGAGGTTTATTTTTCAACAGAGCCCCTTACCGTCCACATGCATCTATCGCTATTGCAGTGCTTGGATTTCATTGGTAAAAAAAAGTGTTGTAAGGGAAGATATTTCCCCTACAAGAAAGTTGGACTCGTCCAACGAAACATATAAATAATACGGACTACATGAGGGAGTAGTCAAGTAATAGCTAGTTTTCCTACAGATTTAATAACTGTTGTTAAAGTGTTATCTTATTTATATCTTTTGTACCAAAGGGTAATAAACCTATGTTAACCTTTCTTCCGGATTTTCAATGTTGTTATTTGTGTAATATAATGGGGAGGGATGGAGCCATGACGTGTAAATTAGCACGGAAAAGTTTTTAGCAAAAAAAAAAATGTGTTCGATAAGAATGGAAAAGTTTAAGGATGAATCACCATAAGGACATTGTATTGTTTCTATTGGACGAGCTGTGGGATATGGCGAAGTGAGAGAGAGGATGGAGGGAGAGGTGAGTGTGACTTTGGGGGGAAATAAAAATCTCTTGAGAAAAAGAAGTGGCCTTGTATTATTACTAAAAACTCTAAATGGTACAAGGCAAGATGTCCCCCAGTACCTCAAGTCGATTTCCAGACTCCAAACATCCAGGAATTGTCAGCCAACTCCAGAATCAGCAACCAAGATTCGAACCTCTCCAATGTAGTACCGGTATTTCTATATCAACACATCATCACTTCATTCGGAAATGATAGCCATAACGTAACATACGTTGACACGTCATCTCTCCATTCCGACATGAGAGCATTTGATAACTCAGACACTACAAAAAGTCATCAACAGCAGATATGACGTCATGATATAAAAATTTCAGCCCACTCCCTTAAGCTTAAGCCATGTTAATAATTTGTTGTAAAAAACCATACAAATAACGAAACTTAGAAAAAAGTTCACTTGTCCGGATAATCTTTTGAATGTTAAGGATTTTTCTCAACATTATAAAAAGATTTGAGTCGCAGTTCATGGTGTGTGTTTAAAGTCAGAAATAGTGTACTGATATGTGGCTTGGTTGGTTGGTTTTTACAGCATGTCAACCCTAGTGGGGTTATTTAATACCGAAGACGTTTTATTTGATTCATTCTT
>CM042152.1:30635042-30650723 GCA_023376005.1 Doryteuthis pealeii
ACTCATATCAACAAAACCCCTGAAAAAGATCTACTTAACAGATTGAAACACTGCAGCGTCGGCTAATAAACTTACCACTCATTTTATTTAAACCTTTTTTTTTTCAAATTTCTCACTATACTACATACCGTCGAATTCACTTCATTTCTCTTCACACACACACACACACACACACACACACACACATATATATATATATATATATATATATATATAGAGAGAGAGAGAGAGAGAGAGAGAGATTTTAAAGGAGAGATTAATTTTTCACTCTCCTTTCTCATTGACTTAATTACAATAAGAGAGGCCTGTTTTGTAACATATTGAGATAAAGTCAAATGGGAGTGTTGGCTGCAGTCAAATCTTCCGGTCGATATGTGCGTGTTTAGTCATTGGCTTGTCCAGTTTTTACAGCTTATCATCAATTAAACCTTGCGGCGAACGAGAAAGAGAGAAAGAGAGAGAGGCTTTATTCCCAGTCCCACTCTGATCCGGAGTGGTAGTATCTATTAGACTCTCAACTATAATTAAAATAGATCTGTTGAAAAATTATTTGTATTCCACATGCAAAAAAATCCTTTAGGTAACAGCTACACAAATAATGTAAATATGCATGTAAAATGAACATGATTCCTTAACCTATAGGCATAAAATGATCTCAGATGGGTTAACATGCCGTTAAAATCAATCAATCAAATACTGGACACTAATGTGTGTGTGTGTATGCATATGCGTACGTGTGAAATAGATAGCTAGATAGAGAGTTGTTTCCTATACTCAGCTGTTTCCCAATGCGAACTCGATTTGGACAAAACAAAAATCTCTCTTATTAGTACTAGCAAATATATGCACCCTCCGGGTGCAAGTATTTAAGTTTTAATATAATAAAATATGATATTAAATTAGAAAGGCTAATGAAACTGAATAAGAATGTAGATAAAAAGATTTTGAACAGAGGGGGTATGATTGAAAAATAGAACAACTTTGAAACTAACTCTGCCATCATTTTCCGTTACTCCCGTCTTTCATTGGTAAATTTTCCTGGTGTAACTATTTAGTTAAAATAGGAAGTAAAGAATAATATTACAGTTATTTCTTCTTGTTAATGGATTTCTTTTAAGATTTATCCCCGAGATTTTTGCTCATATTCAATAAGATAAAACCAAACAATTAGAAATCAATAATACTAAGCATATATTTATTAAAATCAAATTTTTAAGATCAATATGCAAATTAGCCTTCCCGTACACACTATAAACAGCTATTTTGTTGTATATATAAATAGAAATATATGTTCTTAGTATGTAGATATGGTCAGCAGTATTAATAATGTAAACAATTTTATTCAATAATTGAGGTTTAAATAAAAATAAAATCATGGAGAATGTAATGTAATTAATTAAGGGAATTGTGTCTAATATAGTTTTCGGTTACAGATAGAAAAACACACAATCTCCATTATAATAAGATTTGAATTTTTCGGACTGTTGTCCTCATCTTTATTATTACATACACAAAGTGCCCTCGATCTTCTTGTCGCACTCGGTAACCTTCTTATTATAATCGGGAGTCTTCACGGAACTTCGAACCGAACCCATTATTTAATCCCCCAGGGTACACTGTTCTCATTACCATTAACCATGAACAGGTACAAGCATTAAGCATTCTATGTTATTACTACCCTTGATTGCCTCTTAGAACGGCATTAACTCAATCCTTATATCAGTTGAGCCATGTGTTCAAATGGTTAATTCAAAGTGAATTTTTTGAATTTCTAAACCTCATGTTCTTTTTACCTAGAATATTTACCTTTGGAAGACCCAAGACAGAACGAATCTAGCAGCCGCTAAGACAACTTCAGTTCCAGTATTATTCTTCTGATAGGAATTTTCGTCCCGAAATATTGAGAAATAAAATGACAGGTTAACAAAAACATCATAGTTACCTTCTTTTTTCTTTACACTCGCATTATGACAGCCTTCAAAACCAACCAACAAACCAATTTACCTTTATATTTATGTATGATTTTTTACCTTTACTCATATTATGATTACAAAAAACTAGCCTTTTTAATTATTTCAGGTGTAGACTGTTCTTATTCCGCTAAGTATGACCGGATGAGAGTATTAAGCTATGTTAAATATTCTATGTTATTATCACCCATAGTCAGGATTGAACCTGAAAATGATTGTCACTTAGAAATGTATAAATTCAATCCCTATATCCATTGTGTCCAACTGGACAATTCAGAGTGAATGTTTGAAACTTATAAACCTCATGTTCTTTTTACCTAGAATACTTACCTTTATACTTATGTATGATTTTTTTATTTTGACTCATATTGCGTTTACTTTTTCTTAAAAAAAAAACAGACAAATAATCTCGCTCATTATTTATGCCACTCGAGGTCATTTAAGCGCTTTACACTTGGATTAATGGTTAGAAATCTACCCTCGCAGATCCATTACTAGCGAATAGCGAGTTCGATCCTCACTGGATCCCCCACACCTGCAACCCGCTGTGATTTGAAAGCTGCCCAGTGCAACGTTGTCTAATTCGGAAACTTATACTTTATGAATACGAATTAGGGGCCCTCAGTCTCTGATCCGATGACTGAAGTAAATTAGACCGTTTTCCACCTAACAGGGCTGAGCCGGCTTTTATTGCCCGGTGTCCAATGAAGTTAACACCTTTCAGCGATTTGTTATGTAAGTTGAACTATTTCGCAATAGCTCTTAAGTAAACATATCAAACGTTGTAATTATCATACTATAGTATATCCACAGGTCCTGATAGTTAGAATAACTAGGGGGGGGGGCAAAAAACACAGTTATTCTAACTATCAGGACCTGTGGATATACCACAGTATACTAATTTAATTATTATAACGTTTGATATGTTTACTTAAGAGCTATTGCGAAACAGTTCAACATGTAAAAAGTATAATAATCTTCATTTAACTCTCTCACTCTTTTTTTCTTTCTTTCGTTCTTTTCATTATGTTCGATTGAAACAGACCAGCGCTATCACTTCCGCACTCTCACCCCTCTCTCTATTTTCCCCTACTCTCGTTCTTTCTTTCTTTCTTTCTTTCTTTCTTTCTTTCTTGTTATATTTTTCTGATTGGTAGGTTGGTGGATTTTAACGGCATATCAACCCGCCTGGTGTTATTTCATGCCAAGAGGTTAGGAAGTAATATATGTCGTGTATCTATATTTACACTTTTGTAAATAACAGTTTTGATGTTATATTAGCCTCGTTGGGGATCATCTTGAGAGATTAGTTTTGTATGGTATTGATTAGGTTTATGTTTATATTCTATGGTATAATTTTATTTCCTTCAAAAAGAACAGAATGTCATCTATGTTGACTTTTTCAAGTAGATCTTTTATATTATTTGCATTAAAGAATCGGTTTCTGACACGAGAAAAAATCCCACATTCTATGAGTAAGTGTTTAACAGTGCAAGGTGTTTGACATGTTTCACACTGTGGTTGTTATTCTTGTATGTCCTTGTATAACCAATGCGTAATCGGAACAAAATGACTTATTCCTTTCTAGATTTCCTTAGGGCTGGTCTCCAGTCTCCCAAAGTGGGTTTGATTAGGAAGAATAATTAATATATACATTGCCAAAAACAAACAAAATCCCTTATAGCAACCCCCAATCTTTATCATATGGGTGCTAGAAGGCGGTAGCTGAGGGTCTACATGTCTTGGGAATGACGTTAAACACCATCTGATGGTGAGGTTCCAGTTTTGGAGGTTTGGGGAATGTGGAGCACCCCTTCATCGCCATTGCTCCCTGGTCCACTCTGACACGGAGTGGTAGTACCTGTTAGGGTCCCATCTATGGGTTAAATAGAAAAATGTATTTATTTAAAAAAATTAAGTATCCATTAAGAATTGATTTATTTCAAAACTTTATCGGTATTAAATGACCCACTGAGGTTGATATGCCGTAAAACAGAACAAAACCAAACAAACAAAATAAACAAGCAAAACAAAAACAAAACAAACGAACAAAAACAAGGAGAAAACAAAAAATCTCACTCGGTGCAGTTTGTCATGAAATCAACTTTGAAGTTGGGATTGTCTGCTTTCATTTTCACGGTGGATGTTATATTCTGAAAAAAAAAAAAAAAAATAAATAAATAAAAAAGATAAAAAAATAAATAAATAAAACAATGAAAAAAATTATACGATAACACTGGCCTGCGTTAAAAACTTTTTTTTTTCAAAGATCAAAGGTTTATCAAGTTTGTCATTTTATGCTAAATTCAAAAATACCATTCATTGTGTTTGATCAGGTCTGGTTTTTAGGATGTGCTTGAATACTTCATAACACTTCACAACACGTTGTACATAGTAATAACAACACTCATTTAAAAGTTTGTGGACCTCTATCATGTCTGGAGGGTGAAAATATTTTTACTTTACTGATTCCACTTTTGTAACGCTGCTGGTTGCGTCACCTAGAGGCTATTTGAAGATACGGGAGATAATTACCTATTGTAACAAGTAAATAAAGTTATAATACTGGACTATATATTTTAAGCAAGAGCTTGTATCTTAAAAATTTGATCTGATTAGAAATAATAGGTATAATTTTTGGATTCTGCATAAAAAAAAACTTCCTTAAAATCAGCTATTATATATTCGACCTTGAAAACATCTAAGGCCAGTGTAATCGTTTTATACACCCCCCCCAAAAAAAACAAACAAATAAAACACCCACCCTCCAAAAAATCGATTGGGATTACATTCCTTACTTGCCATGGTTCTTCTATTTGACGCTAGGTGACACAATAGGTAATTATCTCCTGCATCTTCAAATACCCTCTAGGTGGTACAACCAGCAGCGTTACAAAAGTGGAATCGGCAAAGTAAACATATTTTCACCCTCCAGGCATGACAGAGGTAACACACACCAGTTGAATTTCCTGTCTACAGACAAGGAGCCCCCAGCAACCCCGTGTTGTCCCCTCCAATGTGACCACTTGTTGGTCGTGAGTGGTGGCCCGTGATGATTAAGGATAGAACACTGGTGTCTGAGCAGCATGACATGCAACACTCCACTTTGGAAAATCATATAGATGGTAGGGCTTGAAGTGGCCAGCCAATTGATCGGAAGGGGCCTTTCCGACCGCCCGTCTAACCCAAGTAAGGGCCAACGTAGGAGTGTTGCATGTCACGGACTGCTCTGCCATCAGGGTCCAATCCATAAGCATCTTGGTAGCCACCTACGGCCCACAGGTGGCCCCAATGGGAGAGGGGGTCTTACCCCTCTGCAGAAGTTATGTTGGTGTATTCTAAAGCCTCAACAGACAGGGCTGTTTTCATCGTGGGAAAATTACATATTCGAAAGACTTACCTTATATCCATTTGTGACGATGTTGGCTATAGTGGCGTTTTCACTTCCCAGCTCACTAACGTATGAGCTCCTCAGACTTTTGGAGAGAAGATGGTAGAGCGATTGATGATCTTGACCGGCCACAGCAAATATGAGGGTGACTTTTTGTTTGTCAACAACTTGGGCAATGTGTTCGATGGAAGGATAATCCTGAATAACGTCAATAGAAAAAACGAATGAACCTATCAGTGAGGTGATTATGTACTACTAGTCCAAGTATAGAGTCAGGTAATATATATATATACATATATATATATATATATATATATATATATAAACAAATTTTTTTTGTGATGAAACAAAGAAAATACAGTGCTCAATCACAAATTGTGAGAACTAATATTTATTTAATTGGCTGAGTTTTTATAGATCAATGTTCATTATAAATAGCTACCCAGGTTTCATGCCAAGGGGCAATCATCAGGCCGTTGAGTTAGATCCCATGGTGTTTTTAAATATATATATATATATATATATATATATATATATATATATAGTAAAGAAAAAGAAATGGTTAATTTCAATAAAATCAATGGTATGAAGAAGCATATATACACAGTGATGGTTTTTAATCTAATGAATCCTGGGACGCAAGGATTTGATTTGAATGAATCCCCGGGAAATTTGATGGGTCCCAACTAAAGTTTCTAAATAAATTGTAGAATTTTTACAACTAAAGCCGTCTAACCCCTACCTTGTACACTATACAGTGTATATTCGCTTCCAAGAAAATATTGAAATGTATTTACATTTAGATGGAAATGGTGGGGGTGGAAAAAACATTAGGACGCATGAATATGATTTTTTTACGTCCTTTTAGATTTTCTGCGCCAGTGACACCGGGCGGGTACCCATCAGCATCTCTGTATACATATGAATATATGCATATACATATAGATGGAAATCAATCTATAACTGCTAATATGACTGGTATCTGAACCTTTTTTCTTTATTAAATATATTGCTCTGTATATAATTCCAGAATTATTCTACGTTCATATCTCAACGTTAAAAAGACACGGCTTAGTATCATTCCTAACACCAACGAACCTGGTAATTTACTATATATATACATCAAATTTTGGCATTAAATAGCACACAAGAGTTGGTATGCCATTAAACACCAATCAACCAACTAACCAACCAGAGCGTTCGGCTAGAAACCACAAGGTTCCTAGTTCGATACCGACCCTCGCCAACGCAGCGTATGAGTAGCACAGGGATCTGTGCGGTAAAGTAAGGAGCTGATGGTAGGTGTGGCGCTTCATCTCAGATGCTAAAACAATCTCCTTGGTCTAGTGCAATTGAAAAGGGGATAGACTCCCTCGCTGTATGGCTGATACCGACTTTAGGCCGCCCCGTCGACTTTACTTTACTTTTACATATATTTTAAGAAAATAAAAATGCTAATTTTCTTCTTAACCATAGATAACGAAATTGTATTATTTCCTGCTAAATATTATACTATAAAAACGGATATTATTCGATATTAATCATCACCAAGCTCAACAACAACATTGAAACTTTGTAACTAAACACATGGCGTAGTGGATATAGGCGCTGATCTAATACAGTTCTAAGTGACAGTTCTCTCTAGACTGTAGGTACAATTTTGGTCAAGGGGGACAGTAACATAGAATTATTAATACAGCTTAACACTTGTACCCAGTCATGGTTAACGGAATGAGTTAACAGTCTGACCCGTGGATTGAATAAAGGGTTTGGTTCGAAGTTTCGTAAAGGCACCCGATTACGACACGAAGGCTCCCAAGTTCGACAAGAAGGTTCCAGAGTTCGAAGAGAAGGTTTCCAGGTTCGAGGAGGGTGTTTCCGAGTTCGAGAATGTTCCCGCGTCCGACAAGAAATACCTGAAGAAGGCCGGATGGCACATCGGTCGAAATGTTGTGTTGATAACAATAAAGATGAGGACAATAGTCCGAATAATCCAAATAATCCAAATTATCAAGCCTCATCTTAAAAATTCAGAGAAACACACATAAATATGTAGCAGTACAAGTTTAAGTAGACTTTCTACCGATTGTATTGGGTGGACGTTAAAGGGTTAAAGTAGGAAGTTTAAATAGTTTTAAATGAAATTTCTCACCTGTGAGAATTCCTTTGTGTATACATTGTTTTTCATGTGACATATTCCATCATTTGGTATGACGATTCCTGCAAGCTGAAATGATATTTTAAAAATTTTAAATAGATAATGTAACATTTAAGTGAATGGTACCGGGGTGTGAATAGGTAAGTTACACACACACACACACACACACACAAATGCGCGCAAAGTCTCTCTCTCTCTCTCTCTCTCTCTCTCTCTCTCTCTCTCTCCGCTCTCTCTCACACACACACACATATATAAAATTAAACCAATATTAGGGCCATATTCATTATAGCATCAAAAACACAAGCACAGTTCTTACGCATCAACATCTTATTATAATGGAGATTGTGTGTCTGTCTGTAATCGAAACTAAGTCACCGCCAACGTCCCCAATTCCTTTAGTTGTTTACGTTATATTCTCAGTGTTTTTTAAATAATCATTTAATGTTAATTAGTATCTAATTTATTAACAACGTCTCTATTAAGGTCTAGTTGAGATAGATTTTCCTCAAAACAGCTCATATTATTAATATGTTTAAAATCCTGCAATATGTGTGATATATCATTAAGAAATAAATGTTTGCATAGTATATGGTGTGAATAATTTGCATACCGGTTTTAACAAAACCGTGTTTAATAAATAATCACTTAGTGTCATTGATTTATTGATTTATAATATTATTGTTTTATTCTCAAATTTATATTGAAATCAATCAGAATAAAGTAGAAATAAGTATAATCTATTTTTGTGTTCGTATTTAATTTCAATTCAATTCTATTAAAAATTAAATACTTGTGTTCTGAGGGCGCATTTTTGCTAGTATATATTATGGAGATTCGGTGGCTGTCTATCTGCAACCGAAACTACGTCACTGTTTACGTCTCAATACACTCAATATTTGCGTAAGTTTATCAATGAGTATTTAATTCATAGTCAAAATCACTAATATATCGAATAAAAAAACTGTATTATATATACTCATAAATTATGTATGCAACATTAAATGGTCAACATTGTTTGCTAAAATAATTTTTAAGAAATACATACCCGGTACCATTGATTTATATATAGTTTGTTTTATTATAATATATATTTAGAGTTATCTAACGTAAAGAATCTTACGAGAAAATTATTTACAAACAAGAAATAGTCCCATAATGTCCTTCTAAATTACATTTTATATTTTACTATACGGTGAAAAATACCGTCTGTTTTGATTATCATCTGTGGTAAAATTTTGTTATATGACAGACGATAATCAAAACTGAAAGGTTTAGACGCCCCCCCCCAAAAAAAAAAAAACCTTGAATATTTTAATTAATTTGAATTTAACTGTTAGAAATTTAGAAAAGAAAGTATATTTATTTGAAAATGTCAGCAAAACTATTTTTATGCTTATTATTAAATATAAGAAAAAGATTTGAAAGATTTTGTAAAAAATGTAAACAGACATTTCAAATCTTATATTTTTTTACGAGCGTGGCAAAAAATATTTTTTTTGCTAGTGTATTTGATAACAGTTGAGAGAGAAAAATACTTTAGACAATTCTTACCAGACCATCACCTGCAAAATGAAATGGAGCATCACTACAATAAATGATCAACTTTCGGGAGTTTTTCCGCCAACCAATTGTATCCTAAAATTGAAAATAAATTAATAGATGAATAAAAACCTTGACAGTCTTTTAAAAGCTGTGTTTTATTTACATTTATGGAAATCAGTGTCCAATTGTTGACTTATTTTAAGCTAAAAGTCTCTTACCATCTGTCCCAATCCATATAATTTTATAAAAATTAGTGTCCAATTGTTGACTTATTTTAAGCTAAAAACCTCTTACCATCTGTCCCAATCCATATAATTTTATAAAAATTAGTGTCCAATTGTTGACTTATTTTAAGCTAAAAACCTCTTACCATCTGTCCCAATCCATATAATTTTTATAAAAAATTAGTGTCCAATTGTTGACTTATTTTAAGCTAAAATCTCTTACCATCTGTCCCAATCCATATAATTTTATAAAAATTAGTGTCCAATTGTTGACTTATTTTAAGCTAAAAATCTCTTACCATCTGTCCCAATCCATATAATTTTAAAAAATTAGTGTCCAATTGTTGACTTATTTTAAGCTAAAAACCTCTTACCATCTGTCCAATCCATATAATTTTATAAAAATTAGTGTCCAATTGTTGACTTATTTTAAGCTAAAAACTCTTACCATCTGTCCCAATCCATATAATTTTATAAAAATTAGTGTCCAACTTATTTTAAGCTAAAAATCTCTTACCATCTGTCCAATCCATATAATTTTTATAAAAATTAGTGTCCAATTGTTGACTTATTTAAGCTTAAAATATAGTCAACCATTCTGTCCCAATCCATAATTTTTATAAAATTATACTGGATTGAACAGATGGTAAGAGGTTTTTAGGCTAAAATAATCAAGCAATTGGACACTAATTTTTATAAAATTATATGGATTTGGACAGATGGTAAGAGAATTTTTTAGCTTAAAATAAGTTGGGACACTAATTTTTATAAAATTATATGGATTGGGACAGATGGTAGAGGGTTTTTAGCTTTAAAATAAGTCACAATTGGACACTAATTTTTATAAAATTATATGGATTGGACAGATGGTAAGAGTTTTTTAGGGCTTAATAAAGTCAACATTTTGGACACTAATTTTTATAACAATTATATGGATTGGGACAGATGGTAAGAGATTTTTAAGCTAAAATAGTCAATAAATTGGCACACTCATTTTTTTATAAAATTATATGGATTGGGACAGATGGTTAGAGACTTTTAGCTTTAAAATAAGTCAACAATTGGACACTAATTTTTTATAAAAATTATATGGATTGGGACAGATGTAAGAGGTTTTTAGCTTAAAATAAGTCAACAATTGGACACTATTTTTATAAAATTATATGGATTGGACCAGTGGTAAGAGGTTTTAGCTTAAAATAAGTCAACAATTGGACACTAATTTTTATAAAATTATATGGATTGGGACAGATGGTAAGAGACTTTTAGCTAAAATTAAGTCAACAATTGGACACTGATTTCCAAAATGTAAATAAAACACAGGCTTTTAGAAGACTGTCAAGGTTTTTATTCATCTATTAATTTATTTTCAAATTTTAGGATACAATTGGTTGGCGGAAAACACCCGAAAGTTGATCATTTTTATTGTAGTGAATGCTCATTTTCATTTGCAGGTGATGGTCTGGTAGAAATTGTCTAAGTATTTTTCTCTCTCAACTTTATAAAATACGCACTAGCAAAAATATTTTTTTGCCACGCTCGTAAAAAAATATAAGATTTGAAATGTTGTTTACATTTTTACAAAATCTTTCAATCTTTTTCTCTTATATTTAATATAAGCATAAAAATAGTTTTGCTGACATTTTCAGAATAAATCATAATTTCTTTTCTAAATTTCCTAACAGTTAAATTCAAATTAATTAAAATATTCAAAGTTTTTCTTTTTTTTTGGGGGGGGGCGTCTAAACCTTTCAGTTTTTTGATTATCGTCTGTCATATAACAAAATTTTACACAGATGATAATAAAACAGACGGTTTTTTTCACGTATAGTAAATATAAAATGTAATTTAGAAGGACATTATGGGACTATTCTTGTTTGTAAATAATTTTTCGTAAGATTCTTTTACGTTAGATAACCTCTAAATATATATTTATAGAACAAAACTATATAATAAAATTCAATGGTAGCCGGGTATGAATTTCTTAAATTTTTTGCAAACAATGGTTGACCATTTAATGTTGCAATACGATAATTTATGAGTATATATACTACAGTTTTTTTATTCGATATATTAGTGATTTTGACTATGAATTAAATACTCATTGATAACTTACCAAATATTGAGTGTATTGAGACGTAACAGTGACGTAGTTTTCGGTGCAGATAGACAGCCAAACGAATTCATAATATATACTAGCAAAATGCGCCTCAGAACACAAAGTATTTAAATTTTAATAGAATTAGAATTGAAATTAAATACGAACACAAAATAGATTTGACTTATTCTACTTTATTCTGATTGATTTCAATATAAATTTGAGAATAAAACAATAATATTATAAATCAATAAATCAATGACACTAAGTGTTATTTATTAAACACGGTTTTGTAACCCGGTATGCAAATTATTCAACCATATACTATGCAAACCATTTATTTCTTATGATATATCACATATTAGCATGGATTTTAAACATTTAAATAATATGAGCTGTTTTGAGGAAAATTTCTCAACTAGACCTTAATAGAGACGTTGTTAATAATTAGATACTAATTAACATTATAATGATTTATTTAAAAAACCTGAGAATATAACGTAACACTAAGGGAATTGGGACGTTGGGCGGTGACTTAGTTCGAATACAAGACAGACACACAATCTCCATTATAATAAGATGTTGATGCGTAAGAACTGTGCTTTGTTTTTCTGATGCTATAAATGAATTATGGCCCTAATATTGGTTTAATTTTATATATGTGTGTGTGGTGTGAGAGAGGCGGGGAGAGAGAGAGAGAGAGAGGAGAAGAGAGAGAGAGAGAGAGACTTTGCGCGCATTTGTGTGTGTGTGTGTGTGTGTGTGTAACTTACCTATTCACACCCGGTACCATTCACTTAAATGTTACATTATCTATTTAAAATTTTTTAAATATCATTTCAGCTTGCAGGAATCGTCATAGCAATGATGGATATGTCAGCATGAAAACATGCTATACACAAAGGAATTCTGCAGCAGGTGAGAAATTGTCATTAAAACTATTTAAACTTCCTATTTACCCTTAACGTCCACCCAATACAATCGGTAGAAAGTCTACTTAAACTTGTCTGCTACAATTTATGTGTGTTCTCTGAATTTTTAAGATGAGGCTTGATATTTGGATTATTTGGATTATTCGGACTATTGTCCTCATCTTATTGTTATCAACACAACATTTCGACCGATGTGCCATCGTGGCCTTCTTCAGGTATTTTTGTCGGACGCGGAACATTTCTCGAACTCGGAAACACCCTCCTCGCCCTGGAAACCTTCTCTTCGAAGCTCTGGAACCTCTGTCGAACTTGGAGCCTTCGTGTCGTATCGGTGCCTTTACGAACTTCGAACGCAAACCTTATTCAATCACGGGGTCAGACTGTTAACTCTTCGTTCCATGACTGGTACAAGTGTTAAGCTGTATTAATAATTCTATGTTCTGTCCCTGACCAAAATTGTACCTACAGTCCTAGAGAGAACTGTCATTTAGAATGTATAGATCAGCGCTTATCCACTACGCCATGTGTTTATTAAAAGTTTCAATGTTGTTGTGAGCTTGGTGATGAATTAATTCGATATATCCGTTTTATAGTATAATTTTAGCAGGAAATAATACAATTCGTTATCTAATGGTTTAAGAAAGAAATTTAGCATTTTTATTTTCTTAAATAATATGTAAAAGTAAAGTAAAGTCGACGGGGCGGCCTAAAGTCGTATCAGGCCAACAGCGAGGAGTCTATCACCTTTTCATGCACTAGACAAGGAGATTGTTTTAAGCTCTGGATGAAGCGCCAACCTACCATCACTCTTATTTACGCACAGATCCCTGGCTACTCATAGCGCTGCGTTATGGCGAAGGGTACGGTATCGAACTAAGAACCTTGTGGTTTCTAAGCCGAACGCTCTGGTTGGTTAGTTGGTTGATTGGTGTTTAATGCATACCAACATCTTGTGTGCTAATTTTAATGCAAAATTTGATGTTATATTATAGTAAATTACGCAGGTTCGTTGCGTGTTTAGGGATGATACTAAGCGTGTCCTTTTTAACGTGAGATATGACGTAGAATAAATTCTGGAAATTATATAGCGAGCAAATATATTTAATAAAGAAAAAGTTCAGATACCAGTCATATTAGCAGTTATAGATGTTTCGCATCTATATGTATATGCATATATTTCATATGTATACAGAGATGCTGATGGGTACGCCGCCGGTGTTCACTGGCGGCAGAAAAATCTAAAGGACGTAAAAAAATCATATTCATGCGTCCTACTGTTTTTTCCACCCCACCATTTCCATCTAATGTAATACATTTCAATATTTTCTGGAAGGCGGAATATACACTGTATAGTGTACACGGTAGGGTTAGACGGCTTTAAGTTGTAAAAATTCTACAATTTATTTAGAACTTTAGTTGGAACCCTCAAATATCCGGGGATTCATTCAAAATCAAATCCTTGGCGTCCAGGATTCATTAGATTAAACCATCACTGTGTACTATAATGCTTCTTCATACATTGATTTTATTTGGAAATTAACCATTTCTTTTCTTTACTATATATTATTTATATATATATTACTATAATATATATTTAAAACACCTGGTCTAACTCAACGGCCTGATGATTGCCCCTTGGCATGAACCTGGGTAGCTATTTATAATGAACATTGATCTATAAAAAACTCAGGCCAATTAAATAAATTTAAGTTCTCACAATTTGTGAATTGAGCACTGTATTTTCTTTTTGCATCACAAAAAAATTTGTTTATTATAATATATATATATATATATATATATATGTATATATAATATATTACCTGACTCTATACTTGGACTACGTAATTCTAATCACCTCATTCTGATAGGTTCATTCGTTTTTTCTATTGACGTATTGCAGGATTATCCTTCCATCGAACACATTGCCCAAGTTGTTGCACACAAAAAGTCCACCCTCATATTTGCTGTGGCCGGTCAAGATCATCATCGCTCTACCATCTTCTCTCCAAAAGTCTGAGGAAGCTCGATTACGTTAGTGAGCTGGGAGTGAAACGCGCACTATAAGCCAACATCGTCACAAATGGATATACAGGTAAGTCTTTCGAATATGTAATTTTCCGCACGATGAAAACAGCCCTGTCTGTTGAGGCTGTTAGATACACGCACATAACCTTCTGCAGAGGGGTAGACCCCTCTCCATTGGGGCACCTGTGGGCGTAGGTGCTACCAAGATGCTTATGGACTTGGGAACCTGATTGGCAGTAGCAGTCGTGGAACATGCAACACTCCTACGTTGGCCCTTACTTGGGTTAGACGGGCGGTCGGAAGGCCCTTCGATCAATTGGCTGGCCACTTCAAGCCCTCCATCTATATGATTTTCAAAGTGGAGTGTGTCATGTATGGCTGGCTCAGACCAGTGTTCTATCCTTAATCATCACGGGCCACCACTCACGACCAATCCAAGTGGTCACTTGGAGGGGACAAACGGGGTTGCTGGGGCTCCTTGTCTGTAGACGGAATTCAACTGGTGTGTGTTACCTCTGTGCATGCTGGAGGGTGAACTTGTTTACTTTGCGATTCCATTTTGTAAGCTGCTGGTTGTACCACCTGAGGGTATTTGAAGAATGGCAGGAGATAATTCCTATTGTGTCACCTAGCGTCATAATAGAAGAACCATGGCAAGTAAGGATGTAATCCCAATGATTTTTTTGGAGGGTGGGGTGTTTTTTTGTTTGTTTTTTTGGGGGGGGTGTATAAAACGATTACACTGGCCTTAGAATGTTTTCAAGGTCGGAATATATAATAGCTGATTTTAGGAAGTTTTTTTTTATGCAGAATTCCAAAAATTATACTATTATTTCTAATACAGATCAATTTTAGATACAGCTCTTGCTTAAAATATATAGTCCAGTAATTATTAATTTATTTACTTGTTTACATAGGTAATTATCTCCGTATCTTCAAATGCCTGCTAGGTGACGCACAGCAGCGTTTACAAAAGTGAATCAGTAAAGTAAAAATATTTTCACCCTCCAGACATGATAGAGGTCCACAAACTTTTAAATGAAGTGTTGTTATTACTATGTACACGTGTTGTGAAGTGTTATGAGGTATTCAAGCACATCCTAAAAACCAGACCTGATCCAACACCATGAATGGTATTTTTGAATTTAGCATAAAATGACAAACTTGATAAACCTTTGATTTTGATAAAAAAAAAAGTTTTTAACGCAGGCCAGTGTTATCGTATAATTTTTTTCAATTGTTTTTATTTATTTATTTTTTTATCTTTTTATTTATTTATTTTTTTTTTTTTTTTTTTTCAGAATATAACATCCACCGTGAAAATGAAAGCAGACATCC
>CM042152.1:30650823-30703323 GCA_023376005.1 Doryteuthis pealeii
GTTGACTTATTTTAAGCTAAAAGTCTCTTACCATCTGTCCCAATCCATATAATTTTATAAAAATTAGTGTCCAATTGTTGACTTATTTTAAGCTAAAAATCTCTTACCATCTGTCCCAATCCATATAATTTATAAAAATTAGTGTCCAATTGTTGACTTATTTTAAGCTAAAAACCTCTTACCATCTGTCCCAATCCATATAATTTTATAAAAATTAGTGTCCAATTGTTGACTTATTTTAAGCTAAAAACCTCTTACCATCTGTCCCAATCCATATAATTTTATAAAAATTAGTGTCCAATTGTTGACTTATTTTAAGCTAAAAATCTCTTACCATCTGTCCCAATCCATATAATTTTATAAAAATTAGTGTCCAATTGTTGACTTATTTTAAGCTAAAAACCTCTTACCATCTGTCCCAATCCATATAATTTTATAAAAATTAGTGTCCAATTGTTGACTTATTTTAAGCTAAAAATCTCTTACCATCTGTCCCAATCCATATAATTTTATAAAAATTAGTGTCCAACTTATTTTAAGCTAAAAATCTCTTACCATCTGTCCCAATCCATATAATTTTATAAAAATTAGTGTCCAATTGTTGACTTATTTTAAGCTAAAAACCTCTTACCATCTGTCCCAATCCATATAATTTTATAAAAATTAGTGTCCAATTGTTGACTTATTTTAAGCTAAAACCTCTTACCATCTGTCTCAATCCATATAATTTTATAAAAATTAGTGTCCAATTGTTGACTTATTTTAAGCTAAAAATCTCTTACCATCTGTCCCAATCCATATAATTTTATAAAAATCAGTGTCCAATTGTTGACTTATTTTAAGCTAAAAATCTCTTACCATCTGTCCCAATCCATATAATTTTATAAAAATTAGTGTCCAATTGTTGACTTATTTTAAGCTAAAAATCTCTTACCATCTGTCCCAATCCATATAATTTTATAAAAATTAGTGTCCAACTTATTTTAAGCTAAAAATCTCTTACCATCTGTCCCAATCCATATAATTTTATAAAAATTAGTGTCCAATTGTTGACTTATTTTAAGCTAAAAATCTCTTACCATCTGTCCCAATCCATATAATTTTATAAAAATTAGTGTCCAATTGTTGACTTATTTTAAGCTAAAAAAACCTCTTACCATCTGTCTCAATCCATATAATTTTATAAAAATTAGTGTCCAATTGTTGACTTATTTTAAGCTAAAAACCTCTTACCATCTGTCCCAATCCATATAATTTTATAAAAATTAGTGTCCAATTGTTGACTTATTTTAAGCTAAAAATCTCTTACCATCTGTCCCAATCCATATAATTTTATAAAAATTAGTGTCCAATTGTTGACTTATTTTAAGCTAAAAATCTCTTACCATCTGTCCCAATCCATATAATTTTATAAAAATTAGTGTCCAACTTATTTTAAGCTAAAAATCTCTTACCATCTGTCCCAATCCATATAATTTTATAAAAATCAGTGTCCAATTGTTGACTTATTTTAAGCTAAAAATCTCTTACCATCTGTCCCAATCCACCATCGCCCTGGACAAATAATCTAGACCAGTGCTTCTCAAACTTTTGGAAGTTGCGGACCGGTTGACATTTTTAAATCGATACACGAACAGGTGTATAAAATTAGAGAATTCGTTAAACTTCTAATAAAAAGTATTTATGCAGGCATGTTAAAATTAGCTTTATTTAATACAGAAATCTATCATCAATATAAACTAACTCCCCAGTGTACGGTAAATGGGAACAGTTCGATTGCTTCTAATTTGTCAATAAGAGATAGAAGAGAGTGCCACGTGTGTTAGGTTTGTTTCAGCAAATAGGGAGGACTTGTACTCAATAGCTATCCTTCTCTTGGGAAACCTCGGTGAAATTTACAAAAAGGAAATTCATTTTTTATAAAACAACGTAGGCAAAAAGATGGTAAAATAGCCATCGTGGTAAAGAGCAGAAAATTAACAAAGGTGATATTTTTAGAAATATATTTCCATTTTTAGTTTATACGTACGGTTGCCGTAAACTATATAAATTAAAAAAGGAATCATATGTGACACCTTTGGACCGACAGGTAGTACTCCACAGATCGGCACTGTTCTAGACCACTGGTTTCAAATTGTCTACCAGGTACCACAGGCTGTCCGCAACATAAACAGCGGAGGTCCGCAAACACTGCAAGAATGTCTTAAAATATATATAATCCAATTAGCGATAGAGCAGCCCATTCGTATTTCTAGTTAATCTTACCGGGGATATTTACCTCGTACCCCACTTGTACGGGTTAGGCACAAGGCCCTATTAACGTGGGACCACCCACTCATGGGTGGCAGGTGGAAAAATTGCGTTGATCCCGTCGGCATTTCCCTTCAAGGGGGCGCCTCAGGCCACTGGGCAATAAACCCAGCCCTGCCCCTTTAAATCGAGGGGGCAGGTGTTGCCGGGGGGGGGGTAGCCCCCTGGGAGCAACGCTATTAAGTTAACCTCTGGCAGGTCCAGCGGCCGAAGCTCACTGGACCCCGGCCGAAGCCCCCATCTAGTTACTCTTACCGACCAGTACGTGAGTTACGTTAGCCGTAAACACGACCATCGCATCCAATATGAGAGGAACCGTGTGATCGGTGTAATGGTTCGCGTGCTTGCTCGAATGAGCGGTGGTGTCAAGCTGCACCCCTGTAGTAAATTTCTATATATTTCAGACAGGAAGCTGTTTATGGCATATATACCAAGAATAATCTAATAGACATTAAACTGCACCTAATAGAGACATTCCATTTCTGTAGATATAGGGAGTGTGGAAAACACCTTCATTGCAATTACTCCAAGACCCACTCTGACCCTCAGTGGGAGTACATGTTAGAGTCCCAACTATAATACAAATGGATCTGTTTAAAAAACTAATTGTATTCAATAGGAATAGTAAAAACACTTAGGAAACAACAACGCATTTGTAAATACGAACGTAAAATGAATGCGATTCCTTAACATGTAGGTATAGAATAAAGTCAGATGGGTTTACATGATCTATTTAATACATGGATAGAACCCTTACAGGTACTACCACTCCGGGTCAGAGTGGACCTAGGAGTAATGGCAATGTAGGGGTACTCAATAGACCCTAAATTTCCAAAACTGGGGCCTCACCACCAGATGCAGTTTAGTGTCATACTCAGAACACCCCATTTTCGAGGAGTCTTACTCCTCTGTAGGGCATATGGTCAGCGTATTCTATTAAAACAAAAACTGGTAGTATTAGATAGGATTATTTGAAACTATACAATTATGTGCAAATTATTTGTATTAGATAGGAATACTTGATATATAACTGTATGCAAAAACTTAAAAAAAACATTTAATGTAAATTTACAATGTACACGATTTTAACTAAATAACCCCAGATGGGTTGACATGCTGTTAAAATCAATCAATCAAATACTGGGCACTACAGAAAGTGTGTGTGCATGCGTGTTTGTATGTATGTGTGTGTTTGTGTGAGTCAGAGACAGAGACAGAGACTGTATGTGTGTGTGTGTGTGTGAGAGAGAGAGAGAGAGAGAGAGAGAGAGAGAGAGAGAGAGAGAGAGAGAAAGAGAGAGAGAGAGTGTGTGTGTGTATGAGAAACAATTTCTTACCTTTTATGGAAATATTCGTGTACACAACGCATGCGTAAAAAAAGTTCCTCGCGACGTCATGTCGTGTAATGAACGCAATTCATGTGTATGTGTGTGTGTGTGTGTGTGTGTGTGACTGAGACACAGAGACAGAGACAGAGACTGTATAATTACCCCACACACGACAGCTTGCATGAGAGCATCCAGTCCCCCTTCCGGATAATCATAGTTAGAGGCTGTCATATTTCGAAGTTTGGACACAATTTGCTGCAAAGAAAAAGATCTTATTGTATATCATCTTTTAGATTATATAAAAAACTTTTTTTTTCCTTCAAATTCTCCACACACAACTGACAACTTCACTTGTAAACTTACTTCAAATTGTTTAAAATTATCGGTTAATTTCATTTGTTGCATAAATTCATATGTGCTCTTTTCATTTTCATGCGATGATCTGCAAAAGATAAAAAACAATCTTTACTTAGGCAAAGAAGTTTAGACAGAACAGTTATTACTATATATCTATTAATAATGGAGATTTTGTCTCAATTTGTCTGTAACCGAAACTACGTCACTGTTTACGTCACATTACCCAAAATCGTCAATATATTGAATAAAGAACAACATTATATTATATACACTCAAAGTTTGAGTATGCAAACTTAGACGGTCCTTATCATTTTAAAACCAAGTTTTGATAAATACATGCCCGGTATTATATATTTATATATAGTTTGTTTTATTTTAATATATATTTAAAGTTATCTTGCATATAGACTTTTATGAGAAAATTATTTACAAACAAGAAATAGTCATTTTTTTCAATATCAAGAGGTTAACTGAAAAGTTTACAAATAAATAAATACCTCCGATTTTGTGTAAAATTTTGTGTAAAATATTCAAAATAATTATTCAATTGATAATTAATAGATTCATGTAACATTTCATTTCGGGGAAAGAACTAAGTTTCCATTTCAAATTGTTTTATTTTTTTTACTCCTTTGATAAATTTGATGATTTTACTTACTTATGATACAAACCCTCAGGCAAAATAATTCAAAAATTGTTTTTACACTGCCCGGAGGGTGTTTTTTGGTAGTATATATTAGCTTGATTGGAATAATCGCATAGGCGAGAATCTGTCAGTAAGTAAGCGCTGTTGACTCCATGTCTACACTAACTTATATATATAATATATATATATATATATATATATATAGTGTAATAATACTAATTACAAATGGATACTAATAGGATTGGTATATAGTATAGTTATATATATATATATATATATATATATATATATATATATATATATATATATATAGCAGTAACTGGAGAAATAAATCTGACAATATGTAGGAAAACGAAAAACACTGAGTATTCAAAAAAAAAAAAGAAAGAAGGTTGATTTATTCTTGAGGGTGAAGTCGACGTTATAACGTTTCGGTTTTAGTAAACCTTCATCAGGACTCAAGATGGAAAGAATGTTGTTTAATTGGGGGTGGATGTCTTTAGAAAAACGGGAGAAAAGTAGTTGTCTGTGAAGAAGGCCCGTAACCGAATTCAGCACAGCGCTTGTTCTGGTATAGTTCCTTCAACCAATCTCAAATTTAAAAAATCAGGGCTTCTGACCGGTCACTGATGCGAACCACATCTACCCATCCATCTCCAAGGAAAATGCTGAATCAAACATTCACGAACAACAATAGTAAAATGTGGAGGGGCACCATCTTGCATAAAAAATAAAATCTTCAATATTCTCCCAAGTACAATGTAACATTATGGGGCCGGTTAGCTCAGTCAGTAGAGCGTTCACAAGGTTCCTGGTTCGATGCCGACCCTCTCCAACTCAGCGTATGAGTAGCACAGGGATATGTGCGATGAAGTGAGGAGCTGATGGTAGGTTTGGCGCTCCACCTGAGACGCCAAAGCAATCTCCTTGGTCTAGCGCTAGTGAAAAGGGGATAGATTCCCTCGCTATATGGCTCATACCGACTTTAGGCCACGCCGAAGACTTTAATTACTTACAAAGTAACTGCATATAAAAATATAAATAGTTTAAAATACAGAGTTAGTTTTCAATTACCCAGTAGTTTATTAATATTTGAATGGAAGTGGGGAAATCTATTTTTCTGAAACTGTATCAGCAAAGAAAGTGGCAGTCATTAACTTACCCGAAAGGTCGAGTGATTTTATCAATAAAAGATCCAATTCCAACATGAAATGATCTCGTTAGCTTCCTGATATTATTAACTGTAAAATAAAAATTTCGTAATTTTCTGAAATTTTGAGATGAGGCTTGCTAATTTGTATTATTTGGATTATTCGAACTATTGTCTACATATTGTATACAGTTCTAAGTGACAGTTATCTCTAGGCTGCAGGTTCAATCCTGGTCAAGGGCGACAATAACATAGAATAATTGATACAGCTTAACACTTGTACCCAATCATGGTTAATGGAATGAGAACAGTCTACCCTCGTAGATTAAATAAAGGGTTAAGTTAGACATTCAGTGAAGGTTCCAGATTACGACATAAAAGTTCCCGAGTTCGACTAGAAGTTTCGAGAGTTCGAAGAGAACGTTCCCGAGTTTAAGAAGTTTTCCGAGTCCGATAAGAAATACCCGAAGAAGGCCGAAGGGTACATCGGTCGAAACGTTGTGCAGATAGCAATAAAAATGAGGACAATAGTCCGAATAATCCAAATAGTACAACATTTTCATATTTTAAACTTCGGGTTTAAGCATTTTTAAACCTATTGTATTTGTCTATATTTAAAACAAATTAATGAGATATTACTACTTAGGTATGTGAACTGGTCTACTAATTTTAGGGGCTTACCATCAAGTATGGAGATGTTTCCAGCCTGTTTAAAACACATTAACTCAGTTAACTGAGTTCACACAGAGGACAATGTCTCTCGCTGCCTTCTCTAGGCTATGCAGTAGTGACTCAAATTGTGCAGGTGTACTTACGAGAAGCGCTAGATCATCTGCGTTGTCAACATCTGTAATAGTTTCTTCAGTGTATCTTCGGCTTCATGCCTTTTTTTTAAAAAAACAGGAAGCCTTTTTCTTTCATTACATCTAATGGCGTTCGTAGTAGTATGTAGTCTAGGCATACCATAAATAAAAATGATACTAATGTATCTCCTTGTTGGACTCCAGCAATAATGTCAAAGAAATCCGTGTCACTATCAGATGAAAAAACAAGATTGAGACATCCCCATACTGGATGGTAAGACTCTGAAATTAGTAGACCAGTTCACATACCTACGTAGTAATATTTAATCTACAGAAAGCGATGTCAATATACGCATAGGAAAGGCATGGTCTGCTATAGACAGATGATCGATCATATGGAAATCTGATCTCTCTGTTAAAATAAAGCGAGAAATCTCCCAAGTAGTAGCCGTGTCAGTGCCACTGTATGACTGCACCACTTGAACTCTAACGAAACCCTTGGAGAAAAAGCTAAACGAGAACTGTAACAAGGATGCTGTGTGCTATCTTCCCGAAATCCTGGAAGCAGGACCTCACAAAATAGCAGCTATACGGCCACTCGCCTCAAAAATGCACAGAGAAAAAGCTAGATCAAAAATTCGTGTCTAAGCTCAAGTGTCGACAAGTGATACTTAAGTTCGGAATCCTGGTGGCTGAGTAGTCCATGACATTCAAGGAGTGTCACAATATTTCATTTGCATTTGCCCTCACTAGGGATGGTCGGACGTGCTATCCTCCATCCGGTGCCAGCTAAAGCCGGACCTGTTTTAATCTTCATATATTCTAAGACTCTGTTGGATTTTTTTTTGGTATATAAGTCGTGCTGCAATCCACCACTTAAATTTATAGACTAAGCGAGGTTTAAACCTCAGCCAATCAACAACCCGAACACGTGGTTGGTTAACTATTTAATCGCTGATATTGACAGCCGTCCATTTGCACTCTATTCGACATTGACGAACGGACCTGCTTGCCACATTAAGGAGCACCAAGGAACAACCAAATGATTCTTCCCCAAGGATCTCGCTCTGCTTAACACAAAGGTTCTCTGCTGGACAGTGCTCTTGCTTGAAACCTAAGCATGGCCACAAGAATCGTAACAAATTCCACATTGAATAGCCCACAACGCGTAATTGAAGTTTTTTTGCAACATTTCACTATAGACAGGTATAAATGATAAAAGTCGGACATGACACCCCCGTTCTATTATTACATACAATCTGAATCCGCGCAGAGAGCATATAACTATCTTTTTATATCTATATATTAATACTCTTGTTCCTTGTCGTTATAATCTTGCAATACACTCTGCTTAAAAATGAGACCGTCCAAATCGTCCAAGATGAAATGCAAAAATGTAAATCCTGATAATCCGGTGTTGCTTATCCGCCGAATTCTTATTTCTCATGTGTGTCGTCACCCCAGCTAAATAATGGAGCATTGCCCTCGCCAACTCAGCGTATGAGTAGCATAGGGATATGTGCGGTAAAGTGAGGAGCTGATGGTAGGTGTGGCGCTCCACCTCAGACGCTAGAATAATCTCCTTGGTTTAGCGCTAGTGAAAAGAGGATACACTCCCTCGTTGTATGACTCATACCGTTATTAGGCCACCCCAAAGACTTTTTACTTGGCAATGAAAGTATACTGTATATTGATTATCAGCGTCGTTTTCTAGACGGTTAGTGTAGAGTTAGATTTTGAATTCAATGTTGTTGAAATTCAAAATTGGAGGCAGTTAGATGATTGACACTCAGTGACATCAAATTGATCCCAACTTCCTGTCGTTGGGAAACGGTGGGAATTGAAGTTTAGTTAGCTTAGTTAGTTAGGCCTGAGATGTCGTGATGTAAGCACGTACCGGTTTTACTCCATACGGTTGAAGGATCCTAGGTTGAAAGAGTTTTGGTTCTGACTTTTAAAAATTTGATCACTAAAATACAAGCCTTGCGTTGTGTCTATGTGAACTAATGGCAACCTTGGCAAACGAGCATCTTGAAAATCAGACTAGCCAACCGAAATTAGAAGAAAAAATGAAGATCGCAACATATAACAGATTACAGAGAAGTCAACAGAAGTTAGAAGAAATGTCTAACTACAGACTACAGATCACTAGAAATGGAAGTTAGAAGAAATGTCCCAGCTACAAGAAACAGAAAATAAGAATTCCAGCAATGAAGCAAGCTACTCAAGTAAGTAAGAAAGATTTATGAGGGTATAACCACGGATGCTTTCATAATCTTAATAGAACGAAGTCTCCCCATATATATACATATACACAGACGGCTGTATAATAAGACGGGAGTGATGGGAAGAGCAAACACACAAGTTGTTTTATTCTTCGATTAGTCCCACTATGTTTCAAATGTTTAACGTAATAATTTACGTGAATTACCGAGGTCCATTGTGTAGAATAATCATACTAGTTCCAATTACCGTCGAATTGGTATGGCAAGGCAACAAGTAGTTGTAACTGAATACGAATCTGTCTTGCTGCAAACACTACTGCAAAATGCCAGGTTATTTATGAAGCCTCATAACATTATAGAAATCAAGCAGCCAATCAGGACACAAAGAATGGAATCAACCAAATGCATGAGTGGACTATTCTGGATTCCCATAAGTACCAATTGTCTTGGCACTGGTTCAGCTGTGCTTAGCTTGTTGCTCAAACCAACAGTACACTAACTCACTTCAACACATTGAAATGAGAAAGTTCTATGAAAATGTATATTTTTGAAATCTATTTTCACTATTATACATCACTACAAAAACAGAGAGAGAGAGAGAGAGAGAGAGAGAGAGAGAGAGAGAGAGAGAGAGAGAGAGAGAGAGAGAGAGATTTTCATACTTTTTACATATTGAACTATTTAGCAATAGCTCTTAAGTAAACATATCAAACGTTTTAATAATTAAATTATCATACTGTGGTATATCCATAGGTCATGCTAGTTTATATTAAACATGTGACTTACCGAGATCCATTGAAACACGAGAAAGTTCTTCTGTGTGTTTCTTCATTGTGTAGGACAAGTCTATTAGAAAATACATGTCGACTTCATGATCTTTTGTCGTGTAAAACTTCAGAGGAATTGTTGCCGTTTCGTCTGAATTAAAAGTTTAAAAAATTAATGAATTCGCTTAAAAAAATAGTACAATGTGTCAAAAGTCTGCATCTTATTAGCTTTAATTGTTACAATTCATGAGAGGTCATGAGTTGTGAACAAAACTGTAGCTAAGAATTTAAATTAAGGGCCGTTAACTTTGGGATCAGGGAGTATATGGAAAATTACCAAGAGCAGTAGAGTAACTAGTAATGAATCAAGTAAGACCATCTCATCTCTAATATATCTCTGTCTGTCTCTGTTTGTCTGTCTGTCTGTTTGTCTGTCTATTATATACCCGATGTTTATAAGGGCTATATAACATAATTTGTACACGGTTTTGCGAGATGAGAGGGAGAGGGATCGTTTAAAACGTCCCTTGATTTTTCGGCTTCTCGCAATAGCAAACTTGGTCAGTTGTTCTTAAACCATATGCGTTTTTTTTTCTTTCTGTTTTTGCGCTTGATTCTCTTTTAATAGACGTGAACAAAATCTTAAATGAGAAACATGTTGATATATAATTACTTTACACTGTTATTTCTTCTAACTTATTGATATACATGAAGTTGATAAAAATTATTTCTACCAATTTACTTATATACATGAAGTTAATGAAAAATCTAACAATATAGTGAAACATATTGGGTTAATTAAAATTATTTCTACCAGTTAAGCAAATAGAAATATTTACCTACACATTATTCGAAGTTAACTGAAATTATTTCAACAATGTATTAATACCCATGAAGTAATGAAAAATCTAACATAACCAAGTTATTGGTTTTAATACATTGATATACATGAAGTTAATGGAAATTATTTCTACCAATTTGTTTATACACATAAAAATAATGAAAATCTAACATATAATACTTTCTATCAATATATTGTTACACATTAAGTTAATGAAAAATATGTCTACCAATTATAAAACTGTGTTTGGAAAGTGGATGTTGAGTGTTTGCAAAATACAACTTGACCCTGGCCTTAGTTTTTCTTTTCCTGAAAGACAAAGCTTTCTGATTAGGGGTGGGGGATTTTGTTTAACATGCTAATTGTAATAAGTAATTGAGAGTCACCTCCCCTTTATGTAACGCTTTAGCTTTGTAAAACTATATAAACTCCCAAGAGAACTGCAAATGTATTCAAAGTAGAATAAAGCTTACTCAAGTCCGACCGTGTATGCTCTCTTATTACTACAATAATATTTATATAACATAAACGCCAAAAATTTTACTTCATTTTTAGCTTTAATTTGTGCGTGGATTTGGAAGATGAAAGAAAGAAAGATCGTCCAAAATTACCCTTAATATTTAGCTTCTTGCAATAGCAAACTTTACTCTCTTGGCCACTGCTTGTCCTCAAACCGTATACGGTCTTTTTTCTTTCTTTCAACTGTTGCCTTTTTGGATCAAGAATTAATATTTTTTATTATGGTGTGTATCGTCTTGTTGATTTTGTTCACTAACAGCAGGTGAAAAGCAAAATTCTGTTTCTTTGAAAACAGCTCGCAACGGGGGTACCTATTGGTGACTTATCCACCCTTTCTTCTCTTTTAACAGACGTGAACGAAATCTTTTAAAAAATGTCAATATATAATTATTTTACAGCGCGCATAAAAGCCAACCAGAGCTCTGTCGGCAGGGGTTTTAGAGTACACTGATTACACCTCTGTAGATGGGTAAGATCCCACCCCCAATCGAGCCACCCGTTGGCCAAGGGGTGGTGACCGGTGATGCTTAAGTACGAAATCCTGGCGGCTGAGCAGTCTATGCCATGCAATACTCCATTCTGACCTTTAGACGGGCGGTCGGAAAGGCCTCCTCCGATCAATCGATGGGTCACGTCAAGCCCTAGGACCTATATAATTGTCCCGCCTCTATTGCCTTTATGGCTACCCCCAACCCTTTTTTATTATATATGTACTAGAAGGTGGTAGCTGAGAGTATTGGTGTCCTATGTATGACATTAAACTTTATCAGTAGTGATGGATCAGCGAGACTATTTGCTAACCATTGCACCACGATAGGACGCCTTGCGCTTCCCTAGCGTACTAGTCCAAAGTGAAACGCAAATCCAACATCTGAACTCTGACCACCAATCCTAAAAACGACACATTAATGGATCAGCTAGACGAGCTTGCTAACCATCACACCACGATGAGATACCTTACGTTTATCTATGATGTTAGCCCTAAGTCAAACGCAAGCCCAACATTTGAACTCAGACCACCGATGATAATTATTACACAAAGTGCGCCTCGTCTCTGTGTGCGTGTGTGAGCGTGTGTGCATACGTGTGTGTGTGTGTGTGTATGTGTGAGCGTGTGTGCGTGAACGTGTGTGTGTGCGTGAACGTGTGTGCGTGCGTGCGTGTGTGGCGAGGAAGGGAGTGTTACTTACGAGGCCGAAACTGTAGCCGTAATTTCTGTGGTTTTATCAAGATTTTCTGATCATCCGACAGAGATTTATTCTGAAAGATCAAATAAAAGCGATAAATTCATTTTAATTTATTTTCATATTCAACATAAAGATGAAATAAGATCAATTCATTGGTCTACATTTTCTAGATGTATTATTTTTATTTTCTTTGTCTGTTGTCCTCATCTTTATCGTGATATATAAAAACATAACGTTTCGCCCGTTGTACCCTCCAGTTTCCCTTGTCTATAGCAATGATTCAACTTGAGAAATCATTGTTTGCTCAACAGTCAAAAGTTTGCTGAGCATTCCATGACATGCAACACTCCACTTTGGCCCTTACTTAGGCTAGACGGGCAGTCAGGAGACTTCCTCCGATCAATTGGTTGGTCATGCAAAGCTCTAGAACGTATATGATTGTCCCAACTTATGGTAAGCCCCAGCTCTTTTTTTATCATATATGTGCTAGAAGGCTGTGGCTGAGGGTCTTAGTGTCCTGGGTATGACGTTAAACTCTGATGGTGAAATTCAAGTTCTGGAGCTCTGAGGAATGTGGAGCACCTCTTAATCACCATTACTTCCAGGTCCACTCTAGCCTAGAGTGGTTGTACAAGTAAGGGTCCCATCTATGGGTTAAATAGAAAAACATGGCTTCCAAAAAATGTGTCTAAAAATGAGTTTGAAAATAAATAAAAATAATCGAATACCCATCAAGAATGAATATAACAAAAACGTCTTCGGCATAAAATGACCCAATAGTGGCGTAAAATCCAACCAACTAACCAACCAACCAACCAAAAATTTGGTTTATTAATAAAACTGTTTTCTGAAACGAAAAAGGAAATATAAAGCACCCCCCCCCCAATTTCTCGGGTGAATCACGAGCTGTGCATATATATATATATATATATATATATATATATATATATATATATCACGGGATTGAATCAGTTCAAGTCGTGGTACGTGTCAGACTTGGTTGGGTAGTATCGTGGTACTGCATGCGCTGACACGTTATGTATTGCCTCAATCCATGTCTGATCTAAAAGCCGCAGAGATAAACATTTAACGTTGTCCAATTCGGGAACTTATGTTTTACAAGTTCAAACTAAACCATAATACTGCAAAAGCAACCAAAAAATTTGTCGTGCATTTGATTACAATAGATTAACCAGATGGTTACAGAATTTTTACTCGGGTTGCAAGTACCCCTAAAGGTCAGGTAGGCCTAAATCAATGAATTCTGAGGCTGTACTCTTAACCATAAAGGCAAATCCGTTAATTAGCACTCAAGCTCGGCATCTCACAGTCCAGTGTTGCTCATCACCTTTACAACCTCAGCAAAAGCTATTTCTCTGAATGAATTTAGATTGGGCTTGATGATTAGTATTATCTGCGTTATTCGGACTATTGTCCCCATCTTTATTGTTATTTGTACAACTTTTCGGCTAACTCCGGCATATCGGCCGTAGTTAGCTCTAAATGACAGTTATCTCTGGATTCTGGGTTCAATCCTAAGTAGAGACAGTAACATAGAAAAATAATTAACACAACTTCTACCCCAGCTATGGTTAGCGGAATGAGAACAGGATACCCCCGAGGACTGAATAAAGGGTTAGGTTCGAAGTTCCGTTATGGCTCCCGATTACGACAAGAAGGTTCCCGACTACGACAAGAAGGTTCCCGAGTCCGAAAAGAAGGTTCCCGAGCCCGAGAAGGTTCCCGAGTCCGACAAGAAATACCTGAAGAAGGCCGGAGGGCATATCGGCCGAAACGTTGTACAAACCGTTGAAAGCCGCAGAGATAAACATGTAACGTTGTCTGATTTGGAAACTTATGCTTTACGAGTTTGAACTGGGCCATTACGGCATAAGGCAAAGAATTAAACTCAAATAATTTTTTCTGCCTCTACATGAAAAGTTATTGTCCGGATGAATAAATTGGAGACACTCGTTGTGTAACGATTATCATCATATTGTTATCATTTTTGTAAGGAAGTGTAGTGTATATTTTAAAATTAACGATACAACTGGAAAATAACAATGGGATTTATGTTTATAGAGTTTGCTTAGAACAGCTTTGAACCTGCAGTCATCTGGAGCGGGGATTCTCATTGTCTTAGAGAGTCACATGACCAGGCGACTTTGCGGACTTAGATTTTAATTAGCGCACGTGTCGTGAAGATTGTCTTGGGAATCGAGTAATAAAAGTGTACAGGAAACTATGTCTCAGTGTTTCTTACGTTAAAAAGAACAATCAGTTATGATGGACTAGAAATAAGGCAAGTGGAAAGAAATCCTCTCCACCCTAGAAGAAACCAAATACCCACCCCGAAAGAGAATATGTTATGGATCTGCTAGACTAGCTTGCTAACCATTGCAACACAATGGCAGAGTAGAAGAGAAGAAATTTCGCTAGGTTTGCAAAGACCTCGACAACCAATCAAAGTCAGGTAGGCATAAAACCGTGGATTCTGAGATACTTAAATACAATTTTGTCTTCAGTAAGTAGGACAGGAAAATGGTGATAGAATAGGATGTTGTGGCGAGGATTATTTCTAAAGGAAGTCAACGTACTTTCTTATCTGGTGTTGTAGCTAGCTGTAATGTACGATGTGTAATGGTCAATGTGCTGCGCCAGCAGTTTATTTATCATCATCATCATCATCATCATCATCAGCAGCAGCAGCAGCAGCAGCATCATAAAGGAGAACTGACCGCACGAAATCCCTTGGCTCTATTTCATTCGAAATTCACCCTTATCTTCCACCATCCTCGGTGAGTCCTTTAGACGGTACACGGTGTCTGCATAGAACTGATGAATACCAGTTTGTATTGATCGGTCAACCCTGATGTCTCAAAGTGTTAAGAGGCCATAGACGAACGATGATTATGAGTTTGTACATAAATCAATGGCAGTATCCAGCATATCTTGCTCGTAGTTTTTCGATAGTTTAATTCAACATCATCATCGCCAAGATGAGCTGATATAACGGATTCCATTGAATCTCTCTCTCTCTCTCTCTCTCTCTCTCTCTCTCTCTCTCTCTCTCTCTCTCTCTCTCCGTGCACTCGGAGGCTATGAGGTGGGCTCGGTATCTCACAGTACCGTGGGGTTTGTCACCTTCACGGCCTCTGCAAAATCCCTCGGAACTGTCGAATTTTGCTCTACGTTCCTAAAATATTGCAAAACTTTTGACACATCCTTGTATATGAAAACAGGGGTAGACCCATTTCAGCGACGCCATATCAGCGCCAAGACGTTTCAGCAAAAGTGTAGCGAAATGGAACGGCAAAACTCACAAACCTGTGATGAGCCAACAACGGTCCGTCGGTCGAAGAGACAGCGAGTGGCATGTTGTACGTGTGAGCGGAAGCAGAAATGTGACGAGTTCGACTAGTGGTGAAATCGTGAGTGTCCTCGAGGCCGCGATTTGTAGTGGTAAGTATCGTAGCGGGCAAGACGAGACTTGTGACGTGTCTCGGCCAGACCGAGTATAAAAGGAGACGGTTGGACAGTGGTGAAGAGGAAAACACGACGGATTCAGTTTGTCAAAAGTGTTACGGTGTCTTTGGTAGAATTAGAATTACATTTCGTTTGCTAGAAATGGCCATTTCAGTGCCAAATGCATAAACAGCATTGTATTTATCAGTAGTTATTTGAGAGATTATCCGTTAAGCAGGTGATTAGGTACACATGTATAAAAGATAGATAGATAGATAGAAAGAAAGAGAGAGAGAGAGAGAGAGAGAGAGAGAGAGAGAGAGAGAGAGAGAGAGAGAGAGGATTTTCTTTTGTCTTGTCTATTTGTTTATTTGAGAAAAAGAGAATTTGAGAGAAGAGAATACTAAACGATATATATATATATATATATATATCTTATAATGGAGATTGTGGGTTTGTCTGTCTGTAACCGAAACTATATTACAATTCAAGTCATAATTCCCTTAGTTATTTACATCACATTCTCCATGATTTTATTTATATTTAAACCTCAATTATTAATAAAATTGCTTCACCTTTTTATTAGTGTTATCCATATCTACATACAAATAACATGCAATTGTATTTATATATACAAAAAATAGCGGTTTACAGTGTGAATGGGAGGGCTAATTTGCATATTGATATTAAAAATGTGATTTTATTAAATGTGTGCTTAGTATTATTGATTTCTAACTGTTTAGTTTTATTTTAATGAATATAAGCAAAAATCTCTTCAATGAATCTTAAATGAAATCCATTAACAAGAAAAAATAACTGTCATTTTATTCTTTATTTCCTAATTTAACTAAATAGTTAAATAAGTAAAATTCAGCAATGAAAGACGGGAGTGATGGAAGAGTAAGTTTCATTTCTATTTTTCTATTATACCCCCACTCTGTTACATATCTTTTTATCTGCCTTCTTATTAGACTTTCTAATTTAATACGATATTTAATTACATTAAAACTTAAATACTTGCACCCGGAGGGTGCATATATTTGCTAGTATATATATATATATATATATATATATATATATATATATATATATCTTATTATAATGGAGATTATATAACCGAAACTATGTTACCACTGACATCACAATTTCCTTAGTTATTTAAGTTATTCTCAACGAGTCATTATTTAATCTTACCTAGCTCTTATTTAGTAACAATGTCACTATTGAAGATTTCTTCTTGAAAATAGATAAATTTAAAAAAATCAATTCTTGACTATATAGAGCTCACCGGATACTCTCCGAGTGCTATTTGCCGGATTTGCCTCTATGGCAAGAGAGAGAGAGAGAGAATTTGCAATAAAGCCACTGAACAACTGTAATTAATTTCTTCTGGCGCTGAGATCTCTTTGTCGCTGATCTGATGGCACTGGGTAGTACCTAACTTACCTGAAGAAGGGCACAGCATCTAAACCCAGAGTACATAATCCCTTGATAACTTACCTGAACGTAGTCGATTTTGTAGGAAGGATTCAGAATTTTGCTTTGATTACATCCACGGAGTTCGTGAGTTTTTGCTTGACCACATCTTGGCTTCGAATAAGACTAAAAGGTAAGAAGAGAAAAAAAGAAATAGAATTACATTTTGCGTTTTGAACATTCGGTAAAAATAAATCACTACAATGAACTATTTGAGATTTGATCTTTAATTTTACTGCGTTGAAGATGGAATTTACAAATTTGCGGAATGATAAGATCATCTTCTATCAACCTATCTATATATAAAGGAATTTGCTATTAGTTTTTATTATAAAGAAAAGGAAGAAAAGAACAAGCTACACAGAAAGAATATAATAAGAAATAGTGGGGGAAAGATATATATATATATATATAATGTTTCCTTCAATACACACACTAACAGCGCTACATACTCACACCTTAAGATAGAATATTTGATGTCATATTTCAAAACCGTCTCCTTTTTTCAAACTTCAGAAATTTTTTAAACAGACTGAATAACAAGGATTACCACTCACTTTTTCTCTTCATTCTGTGATATATAATTTCTTATCTTATGCCCTGAAGATGATCTATTTAATAGATCGAAACACTGCAGCGTCGGCCAATAAACTCACCACTTAACCCATTTAAACCTGTGTTTTTTTCATTTTTCTTGATATATTACATATATATATATATATATATAAATATTTCCCCCACCGTTTCTTATTATATTCTTTCTGTGTAGCTTGTTCTTTTCTTCCTTTTCTTTATAATAAAAACGAAATGGTCCATTATTTAACTGAGGTGATGACACTCATAAGAAATAAGAATTCTGTGGATAAGTAACACCAGACAATCAGGATTTACATTTTTGAATTTTATCTTGGACAATTTGGACGTTCTAATCTTTAATCAGAGGGTGTTGCAAGATGATAACGGTCGGAAGATTAAGAAACAAGAGTATTACTATATAGTATGGTTTAAAATGTAATCCTCTGATTAAATACCTATCTTATATTTCATGTCCAATTTTAGTTTTCCACTCTTTGAAAAATTACGCATTTTATTACTTCTGGATTTCTCAAAATTTACTTTGCAATAAAAAAAAAAAAATCAATCGACAATTAAAATGATTGTTCTAAATCTTCTTGAATTTCCTAGAATTTTTAATTTAAATTTAATCTTCATATTGTAAAGGATGTTTGAAAACAAAAATACATATATGATATCAGTTAGAAAAATAAGCATCATACCACTTGGTGAGAGGCGAATTTTAATCAACTTTCTTTTAGTAAACTATATAGATATTGTAATATTTTAAAAGTTCTGCATTCTTATTTCAAAATGAGTAAATAATTCTTTGTTGACTTCGTAAATAAAGCGAAGTGAAAAAGTAGCAATATCCTCACATTGTCGTAGCACCAACTGCACCGGAAGTCTGCACCAATGCACTTGGCACATGTTATCTGCAAACTGCAAAACTGATCTACAACGAAAAAAACAAAAAAACACTCGAAAAATCAATATCAAAATACATTTCACGAAAATCTTTTAAAAGTTGCAAAGGAAAGAAAGGGAAGAAAAAAGACATGCTACAAAGAAAAAATATATTAAAAAAAAAAAAAGAATGTGGATATACCACAGTGTGATAATTTAATCATAACGTTTGATATGTTTACTTAAGAGCTATTGCTAAATAGCTCAATATGTAAAAAGTATAATAATCTTGATCTAACTCTCTCGAACTTTTTTTTCTTTCTTTTCTTTCTTTTCTTCTTTTCATCTTTTCATTATGTTCGAATGAAACAGAATAGCGTTATCGCTTCCGCACGATCACTCTCTCTATATCTTTGCCCTTCTTTCTTTCTTTCTTTCTTCCTTTCTTTGTTATCATATTTTTCTGTGTAGTATGTCCTTTTTCTTCTCTTTCTTTCTTTCTAATAAAAACGGAAAAGTCCATTATTTAGCTGAGGTGACGACACTAATAATAAGTAAGAGTTCGGCGGATAAGCAACACCAGGTAATCAGGACTTACATTTTCTTTCTGGATTATTTAGACGGTCTGATTTTTAACCAGAGGGTGTTGCAAGATGATAACGATTGTACAATTAAGGAACACAAGTATTATAATATAGATATTCAGATTCAGTTGGAGTTATGTTGGTTTTTGATTAGGAGAAAAAAGGAGGAGGAAGAGGAGGAGGATTTGGAATAGAAGAAGGAGGAGGAGGAAGAGGAGGAGGAGGAGAAAAGAAGCTTTCAAAATAGTTTTGTCTAACAAGAGAGACCCTTTGGTTTAAATTCAGTTTTCCTTCTTTTAGACTGGTTGCCCTACCAAGGTTAAAGAGTCTGTCCTATTATTTACCCATAATTGGAGAACAGTTGGATTCCTACCTTTCCCAAGAGTATTAGCGCTATTTGAAATGCAAATCGGCGTGTCCAGAATTTGAACTCGCCTCACCGTGTTACTTTCCTACGACGGTGATCATTACTCCACACACCACCAACTGATCTGGGTTCTTTTCCCTTGGTATTAACACCAACATATGGGAGGTTGGTACAGAAGACCGAGCAGCCTGGCACCTCCTTGTCAAACAAGACATGAAAAGGAATAAAACATAGCGGAAAGTAGCCGCCACAGCAAAGAGAGCAAGAAGGAAGGAGAGACAACAGCACCCTCAGCAAATATCACTGTTTGTGTGCAGTCACTGCACCAGAGACTGCCATTCAAAAATTGGCCTGTTCAGTCACTCGCGTAGATGCAGATAAAAAAAAAACAATTTGGACGCTACGCCATCGTCTTTAGTAGACGAAAGGATGCCAACAAACTGCATCTAATGGTGAGATTCCAATTCTGGAACTCTAGGGAATGTGTGTTACATTATCAGGGTTGCTTGCATGATTAAGGTTACGAAAAGGATTAGTTTTAGTGAAAATAAATTATGGAGGGGAAAAAAGAAGGAAAAATATTTTGAAAGAAAGAATTTATTAGGAATGCAGTTTAAAATTGTTTGTTGAAATTTCAAATCAGAGAAAATATTCAGGTTAAATATTTTCGGGAGAATTATAAACATTCTGGCCAGAGGAATGTCGGATTGTTTGGCTAAAATTCCAGTGTATACAATATAACAATATACAATGCAATCAAAATATGACGTAAGAAAATAATCAGCTGATTATCGGTTATTATAAAAGAAGGGGCGAATAGTCGAAGGAAGAAGAGTCAGCGAAGTCAGACCACGAAGGGTGTATAGAAGAACACACGCGACGCAGACTTGAATTAGCCCATAAAAAAACAACAGCCTTTCTTTCTTTCTTTCTTTTTTTCTTTCTTTCCTCTCCCAAAAGCTGACAGTGAGGGTGACACAAGCTTAGTGTATATAATCAGGCGATTCTGTTATTGTAACATTCTTTCTATCTCTCTTTACGTCAACGACTACTGCTAGATTATCACGGCCAAAATAAATATTGTTATTAAAACGTGTAATAGGAGGCGAGTGGTCGTATAGCTGCTCTTTTGTGAGGTCCTGCTTCCAGGATTTTGGGAAGACAGCACGCAGCATTCTTGTACAGTTCTCATTTAGCTTTTTAGTGTTTCAAGTGTTTCGTTAGAGTCCAAGTGGTGCAGCCATAGAGTAGCACTGACACGGCTACAGCTTGGAAGAAATTTTTGCTTTATCTTATCAGAGAGATAATTATTCCTGTGTATACCATTATAATATATATATATATATATATATATATATAATGGAACCGGTATAGCTCAATTGGTAGAGTACCCGTCTAGGAATCGCATAGTTTTGAGAGCGGTCCCCGCCAACTCAGTTCATGGGTAGCACAGTGTAATCTGATCCGTGCAGTAAAGAGGGGAGCTGACCGTAGGTGCGATGCTTCACTTTAGTTTTAGTGTGTGTGTGTGTGTGTGTATGCATGTGTGTGTATGTGTGTGTGAGTGAAAGGGAATAAATTAATATATATATACATATATGTACACACACACAGATATATATATATATATATATATATATATATATATATATATATATATATATATATATATAAACAAACCAAAATAATAACAACAAACAAACAAAAATAAATGAGCAAAGACACAAAAGAAAATATACAATATATATATATATATATATATATATATATATATGTATATATATATATTGCCGTTGAAGAGTCCATGTATGCTTCTTTGTTGGTACATCTGATGAGTCTAATTTACCATATATATTATATAAGTATATATGTGTTATATATATATATATATATATATATATATATATATATATTATATATATATATATATGTGTGTGTTGTAGAAGGATCCATGTATGCTTCTCGTTAATATATATATGTGTTTATTTAAGTATATATATATATATCCGTCTATTGGTGGTATATATATCTAGTTTGGACTTTAGTGTGAAGCATTAAAATATTAAAAATATTGGCAAAGAAAAAGGGACTTGGATAGCTGGCGGTTTATTGTAGTAGTCCTATCGGTTCTGATGTGTGGTTGGGTGGCTGCTGCTTGTGACGACGCTATCTTCCTCCTCGTGTGTGGCTGCTCTATGGCGGCGGTTTTTTAATAGGTTTGTTTGAAGTTGTTGGTTTTGCCTTGGTTGATCGTCGTGGACGTTTCTTGTGGTTTTCTTTGAGGTCGTGTTGGTGGTGGTGGTGGTGGTGTTTTGAAAATATCTATATGGTTTGAGAGATCCAGCGTCGCTGTTGAGGCCTAGAATGTGCGTTTTTAGGACTATTTTCCATTTAATTTCGTTTTGTTTTCGTGATTGTGTGGATGCAAATCCATGATCGATTAAGATGAATTTAAGGTATATATATATATATATATATATATATATATAATATTGGAAAATATGAAGGAAAACCTACTGTTACCTGGCAGTCTTTTTCATAACAATGCTCACTATTAAAGTTTGAGCTATTTGTGTGTTAAATATTAAAATATGAACATGTTAAACACGACTGTCAGTTTCACGTTTTCATAATCAAATCTTAAAAAAAAAAAAGAAAGTGATATTCTTCTGGCATTTGAATCTTTTGTGTCTTCCCCTTTTATAATTATGAGAGCTGTGATCATTATGTTGGTTATCAGTTACGAGGAAGCTAGAGTGGTAGGAAATAGTCATTGACCCGAGTTCAGATATGGGTAAATAGTACGGCAGACTGGGCTCTAATCTTGGCTAGATGATCAGTCTAGGAGAAGAACAGCTCTGTCAAACTTCGCTTAAGAAACTGACCTTCTGTCACACCCTGCTTGTGTGCAGGGGTTGATATATATTATATATATATATATATATATATATATATATATATATATATATAGAGAGAGAGAGAGAGAGAGAGAGAGATCATCTACGAAGGGCTGGTGGTGTGATAGTTATCATCGTAGGAAATGGACACAGCGACCCGAGTACAAATCACGCTGTGTGTAAATAGCAGGGCAGACTCGGATCTTTCACCTTGGTAGGGCAGTCTGTCTATAAGAAGAAAAGCTGAATTAAACTAGATTGGTTATCTAGCCAAGGTTAAAGAGCCCATCTGCCCGACTATTTAACCATTGCTAGAGGAAGAGTTGTTAGATGCATACGTTCCCAAGTGTATTAGCGCTATGTGAAGTGCAAACAGTTTTGTCCAGGATTTTAACTCGGATCGACGAATCCATTTCCTATGACTCTTAACTTTACACAACGCTCCTCCATACCTTTAAAGAATATAAGTATGACATTGTTACACCCAAGATAAGGCAGAACAGGAACTTGAATGTTCCACTCCTTATTTTTTTGTTGTTGTTAAGATGCAATATCATACATTCTCTAATTCTGGCGTGCTTAGCGCATCGGTTATGGCCAGAGGAAATAGAATCAACGACGCAAATTCAAATCCTCGACGAGGCTGATTGCATTTCACTTGGGAAAGGCTCAAATCCATCTGTTTCATTCTACTCCTAATTAGAAATAAATAGTGGATAAGATTGGGCTCTTCAACTTTAGTGAGATAATGAATCTAGGATAAGAAAACTTGATTAGACAAACAGAAATAGTTCTTTTATTTTGTTTATTTTTCTCAAGTAGTTTCGATCTTAGATCATCGCCAGGAGAACATTTCTTGTTAAAAAATTGTTTTTAGATAGTTTTTAAAAAATTTCTAGGTGTTTGACAAACCACTATAATCCGGGCAGACAAATGTATTAGAAGTGACGAGTCCATCTGTTCAGTGAAAAATTTATTTTATATATATATATTGGTCGCATTTCATGAGATTATCTTAGTCAGCCTATGAACTTTTCACCAACCCCGTACATATGGAACAAAATTTCTGTCTGTGATTAGCGGGTAGCATCAGACTAGGATAAAATTGTCACGATGAAGAATATAATGCTTGAAGTAGAAATTTGTAGGTCATTTTTTATGAATACACTAGGGTAACAACAACAACAAATGAAAAGAAGAAGCTGTGCACAGTTATCCTGCGACCTCCAGCCCTACCAAAAATTAATTTCTAAGTGGAATGAAATGAGAAGACGTTGTTGGTTGCACGTGTCTTGTCTGCTGTGAAGTGCTTGTGTGAAGATAATTAGAAATTTTTCCTGAACGGGGAAATGGGGACAGACTAAGAAGAATATTGTAAGAACGAAGAGGAAATTTCGAGTGGACATTTCCTCAATTTACCTTAAACAATCAAAAGAGGGGGTGTTCATTTCATTAGGCATTTTCTTAGTAGAACACGCACATACATTATATATATATATATATATATATATATATATATATATATGTGTGTGTGTGTGTGTGTGTGTGTGTGTGTGTGTTTGTGTGTGTGTATGTGTATGTGTGTGTGTGTGTGTGTGTGAAGAGAAAAATGGAAGTGAATCCGACGGTATGTAAAATAGTGAAAAATGTTTGAAAAAACACAGGATCAAATAAAATGAGTGATATTTATTCAGCCAACGCTGCAGTGTTTCAATCTGTTTAGTGGATTTACTTCAGGGCTTTTGTTGATATAAGGAAAAGTAAAATTTATCACAGAATAATAAGGAGACTATGATCGGTTTGTTTACAATGTTTTGAATGGAATGTTAGCGCTCTTAGAATAGATTCGAAAATTCATGAGACGCTAGGATAAACGGTTTCACGGTCCACCACACCGAAAAAAAAACTAAGTTTTGACTTATACTAAGTCCACAGGTACAATTTTAGATTATCAAAAAGCAAAATCGGTAAGCATATTCAAATTAATGCTTTTCAAAGACACCTGCGTGACTTGCAGGCTGGAATGGAATTATATTTGAGAAATACATTGCTTATTTAAACAAAAAAAGACAAAGTGAGTTAATATCTTCAGTGACACTGGAGTTAAGACTGTTAGCAGTGAAACATAATATATATATATATATATATATATATATATATATATATATATATATATATATATATGTGTGTGTGTGTGTGTGTGTGTGTGTGTGTTGATACGCTGGTTTCTGGCCATCTTGATAAGTGAACCGATGGATGTCCACATTAGCTGGGCGAAAACAAGGCTAAGAATAGCCACCTGGAATGTCTCGTCACCTCCCGATCTTGAGAGATTGGGAAATCCCAAACTATGTACTGGTATCGTGACAGGGGAGCATCTCGATATGGGGCCGACATCGATGCCCCTGCGGAAGTCAATTTCAGCGATAAGGACCAATTGACAGAAGAGGGTGGGCTGGCAACACATCCTCATGGAAAGACAGGCCGATGGTAGCTGTAAGAAGTTTGAGGTAAGGTGACTCGAGCCCCCCATCCTGAAGCGACACATGACAGACGCAATGGAAACATTTCCTACATTTAAGTCTGACCTGTGTGACAGGGCCTGTATGTCAAGGGTTTCATATGTGTGATAGGGTACATAAAAACAAGCTGGATCCGTGGTCCACCTGCGTGCTCACAACTGCTCACAACTGGACTACTTGTAGAAATGGCCTTATTCTGTGAAGAAGCGACAATCACCATATATATATATATATATATATATATATATATAATATTAGAAGCGCCTACCCGTCGAAGCCTGGATAGAGGAGAAAAAACATGGTTTAACATTCGTTTGCAGATCTCACTACTGAATAGCGAGTTCGATCCTCGCATGATGACCCATAAAAATCACCACGTAAAAAAGATCTTATTTTAATCCAGCCCGGTGGGAAGTCAGACTAGAGGAAATGACATCACATGATAGAGTAAGAAATATTAATTCAATTAATAACTATATTTTTAAATAAAATATAAATGACACGATTTGCTAAATTTAAATTATTATTTCAAAGCAACAAAAAAAAAAAAAAAAAAAAAATTAAATAAAGTAATCAAATTAAAGTAAAACGATAAATAATCTTAAAAAAAACAAAAAAACATTATTAATTCAAAGCGTAGCCGATCGAATATCAAATTATTATATTATACTATACTAAAATAATTTGATAATAATTTGATAAAAAATATAAAAATAATATACTATACTAACTATAGTATGTTATTTTTCAAATCGAAAAGTGCAATGACTTGAAAATATTACGAAAAGAAAAGAAAAATAAGTGCAAGGAAAAAAAAATGAAACATGCTTTTTTAAAAAGAATTTTGAATGTGCTTAAAAGTTAAATATCACGTTACAGTATCAATTTTGGTACAAATACAGAATAGCACGCAATAGATAATATTAGAATCGTATTTTACGAATAAATAACATTAGATTATGGAAACTCCCGAAGGCGCCTAATTCTAACCTACTTACTCGAGTGTCTCAAAGTTTTCAGGTTTTTCCGTGAAATGTAATAGGTAATCTAATGGTATTATCTCTTGCTCACTATTCTGCATTAGTACCATGATTTTATTTGTATTTCTAATATTAAAATAAATAAACTAACGCGATTATTTTATAAACAACAATGGCTAACATGAAAAATAAAAAGGCTTTGTTTGTTTACATTACATTGATGAACGACGGAAATCGACAGTACATACTACATAACTATGTAAATTCTAATTTTTAAATTAAAAAAATAGTGCTTTCTTGAAAGATCATATCCTGAAGAATATATAGAAAAATAAAAAAATATAAATTCAATAACCTAAAAAAGGGATTTTAAAATTTAAAATTCATTTTCTTAAAACTCAAAAAATAAATAATGTAGCAAGTTTTTTTTTCGTAGTATTAAAAAATATAGTTTTCTTTAAATTGATGCAAAAAAAATTATTCTACTACCTTAGAAGTTTAAAGGTCAATTTTATATGTCGGGGATTATTATGGACTATCAAGAAATTTTAACCAAAGATAGCCCAGAATTTTATCTTTGAAAAAATCTAAGTTAAAAACTTGCCATACCTTGCCGTATATTTTTAAGAGATTTTTTAAAATCGTCAATTTAAAGTATGGAAGCCTAAAAGAGGCAAATTATCCCCCTTTCTGACCACGGTCTTTACAGTGTGATTTGTGAACGAATTCAACGCATTTCACAAGTTATTATAATTCAGTCATTAAAGGAAGATTTTATTTAAAAAAAGTACACTGTTCTTTTATTTATTTATTATTTATTTATTTTTTTTACATTCCTTTCAAAAATAGTAAACTTGAAATTAATACCTAATCTAATTAAAAGAAAATTTAAATTATTGAACACTGAAATTAAACTGAATGTTCTTAAAAATATATTTTACACGAGTATTTTTATTGTAAATATTGTTATACTAACACTAACTAGTAAACATTTTTGTAGTTATATTTAAAAAACAAACAAACAACCACAAACAAATAACACTTAAAGTTTTGTTAGACACATTAAATTTTGGCAGTTTTCGTGTAAATTTTCATTCACGTTAACATAAATTATTGGGAAATGAATTCTCTTTTTGTTTATGAAATTATTCGCAATTGAAATTTTATAATTAAAATAAGTTTATAGTAAAATTTACATAGCGAATAATTTAATTTTTTTGTTTTTGTTTTTTGGTAAAGTTTCCTAATATCGTTTATTCTGTAATTGGTCAGTGTCTGGAATTTTTTCCAGTGCTAAAACCATAATTTTTATTTGGAATACTAAATTAAAAAATTAAAATTGTAAATTGATATTTATATCAATTTACAATTTTAATTTTGGCCGAAATTTTTTAAAGTTAAAACGTTTTCGGGTTAAATCGAACTCAACGGATTTAAATTCAACCATCGTATTCTCACCCCGCCGAAAGAAAAAAAAAACCTAAAACTCAGGGAATTAATCGAATTTAATGTATTTCAAGAAATGTAAAGTTAATTTTTCTCCACCAAAAAAACAAACACGGAAAAACTTATACATTTCTTCGTGTTTGTTTTTACATGGGGGTAGTGGAGCGTGAAAAAACCAAACAAAAAAAAAACAAAAAAAAGCGACAAAATACCTAGCACTTTTAATTTAAAGTAAAGATTTATTTAAAATATAAGATCTTACTACTTGATATACCGAACATTTTATTAAATTCGGATTATTAGTTTATTTTTGCTGATTCTTTTTTAAAATTCGTGTGCTTCTTATCAATGATTTTGAAAATCAAATAAATAAATTAAATAAAGCTTCATAAATTCCGTGGTAAATTATTCAGTGAAGAAATCACGGGAAATGTAACACTAAAATTATCAACAAAATAAATTTTGTTGTTAATGATTTAAACAGGTTTCGTTAAAGTAAAAAATAAATAGATAAATAAAAACGAAAAAAAAAAAGATTTTACGTGTTTGTTTTTTTAACACTTAGCGCTTCTTTCTTAAACTGAAAAATTAATCTTTATTTTTATCATAATTGACGCAATACTTTTAAAATTCATTATTCAACAATGTTTATCTTTCACTTTGAAATACCCGAAGTTCACATCTGCGTATTTCAAACATACGAGATAGAATTATATCGTTGTAAATAAAAATGTGTCTCCATATCTTTGTTCAACTATCGTCAAAAAAAGAAGAGTTCTCGTCTTTACAAATACGCAGTTATCTCCCTCACACCCCATATTCTGCACACCCCATATTCTGCACATCCCTATATATATATATATATATATATATATATATATATATATATATATATATATATATATATATTACAGCTAGTTATTTTAAAGGCCACGGAATATTTTCTCTTTATAATTTTCAAGTGTAGACGTTCAAGTGATCATAAGTGTTTTATTCTATTTTTTATACCTCTAGTTTATATCACTTCCTAGTGCTGCTGTCAGTTACACACACACACACACACACACACACACATGCATGTATGCATATACATATATATATATATATATATATATATATATATATATATGTATGTGTGTGTGTGTTGTGTGTGTGTGTGTGTGTGTGTTTGTTATAAATACATCTATATTATATATTTATGGGAAAATAATTTTTTTATAGAAGCATGAAAGAAATGAGTGAAATAAAGGAAAAACTGAACTGATTATTATGGATTCCATGTATTTACCAATATTTTGAAAAAGTTGGACGTAGGTCCTCAAAATATCGGCAAATAAATGTAATTTAGAACATAATATTCAACTAAATTATAATATAGATGTATGATAATATAATAATATTCAACATAAATATATGATATAAATGTATAATATATATATATATATATATATATATATATATATATATATATATATATATATATATATGAAAACAATTACTTTTTGTAGCTGGAATACATCCTGAACATTTTTGATACCTTTTTTTTTATATATATTTTTACTTCAAACTCTTTTGAGTTTTTTCTTATGGATAATAATGCTTCTGATTAAAAAAAAAAATTAATTTTATTTTTAACACAGAATACACATTAAAAAAATCCAGCATCGAACAACAGCGTTCGTTTGTACGACTCTACGTCTTTCCTTCATATGTTTGCTCTTGATGAAGACCGCTTTATTAAAAGGTCGAAACAGATCTGTCAGCATACTAATACCATCATTTGTTTTTTCTAAAAATGTTCAATTCATACTGTCGGATTCACTTCCATTTACTTTATATATATATATATATATATATATATATATATATATATATATATATATAAAGTTAAGAGTAAGGAAATAAATCCGACAGTATAAGTATAGATAAAAGGATATGAAAACGCACAAAGCTATTAAAATAAAAATATTTTATATCATATTCATAGCTAATATTGAACAATATTTCGATTTATAAAAATCATCTTCAGAGCTTTTTTTTAATCCGGACTCATCGAGAGAGAAGCAGAAAAGCCTTGTGTATTTTCATATCCTTATATATATATATATATATATATATATATATATATATATATATATAATCATTAGATATACCGACAAAGAAATGCACGTGGGCTCCACAATATCCCCCCATATATATATATATATATATATATATATATATATATGATTTTCGTCGTAATTTCTGGGCAGAAATATATATGCATATGCTTGTGTGTATCTATATATGTGTATGTATGTATATACGTATCATATATGTATTATATATATAAATGTATAATTGTAATATATATATATATATATATATATATATATATATATATATATATATATATGGGGGTGAGTGTGTGTGTGTGTGTATGTGAGTGCGTTGACGCACAGAGATAGTCATATAAATTCCAATATATATAAGGTAATTTAAAATCTTCCCAAATAAACCACTAGCGTTAATTAGTGTCACCTTAGCGACACAACCAAAACAATGATAACCACGAAAAAATCCAGACAAATGATGAGCCTTTACCTGTATGCATTTTATGACCCTGGAATTTGTTCAGGTGGTTTTTAAAATTACCTTAAAATAAGTAATCTTCATGGGTAATCGTCTGAAGATTACTTATTTTAAGGTAATTAAAAAAAAACAACACCCGAACACAGCATGTGGTTACTGTGGCCTGAACGTTGTGTTTATACACTATAAAGATGAGGACAACAGCCAGAAAAATCATAATTATTCAAATGAAAAGCTGTTTAAATAAAGTTTCAAAGGAGAACATAAATTACTAAGAATGATAACTCTTTCGAATTTTTATAAATAAAGAATCATATCGTTTATGAAGTTAACAAAGAAAATAATAAAAAAACAATCAGTCAATGAAATAATAAACAAAAACTAAAAATCAATAAAAAAAAAAGAAACAAATAACAAAAGACTGACATCTTATTATAATGTAGATTCGGTGTCTGTCTACGTCAATGCTTACGTCAAAATACCCTCAGGAATTGCGTAAGTTTATCAATGAGTATTTAATTTATTGTCAAAATCATTAATACATAGAATAAATATAAATCTTTTATATCACTAAGAAATAAAGGTTTATGCAATATATGGCATGGTTAATTTGCATACTAGTTTTAATAAAACCGGGTTTGATAAATAATTACTTGGTGATATTGATCTCTAATATTATTGTTTTATTCTCCAACGTATTTAAAATCAATTCTATGAATGATTTTATATAGAAAGCAATTAAAATATAATTAAGATAAGTGTAATCATTTTATATGCGTTATCATTTGATTCCGATAGTCTCTGAATTTAAATATATTTCATTACATTAAGATTTAAATATTTACGCTCGGAGACAGAACTTAAGTTGCGTTTTTGTTCGTTAGTGATTATTCCTTCGGTCAGAAATCGGACAATTTGTAAGAATCTATATATTATTGTTCCCTAATCCTCCAACCGTAATCATCTTGCAACACCCTCTGGTTAAAAATGAGACCGTCCAAATCGTCCCAAATCCTGATTATCTGGTGTTGCTTATCAGCCGAATTCTTATTTCTTATGAGTGTCGTCACGTCAGCTAAACAATAGACCATTCCGTTTTTATTATAAAGATAAAAAGTTTTTTAAAAAGGACATGCTACTTTGAAAAAGTATAATAAGAAAAAACTAAAGAGAATTGGGAAAAGATAGAGAGGGGTTGAGCACACGGAAGCGATAACGCTAATCTGTTTCAATCGAACATAATGAAAAGAAGGAAAAAAATTAAAGAATGAGAGAGAGCGAGAGAGAGAGAGAGAGAGAGAGAGAGAGAGAGAGAGAGAGAGAGAGAGAGAGAGTTAAATCAAAATCTGTATACTTTTTACATATATATCCAAGTATTTTTCAATAGTTCTTGGGTAAACATAACGATAACGCTAATCTGTTTCAATCGAACATAATGAAAAGAAGAAAAAAAATTAAAGAATGAGAGAGAGAGAGAGAGAGAGACAGACAGACAGACAGACAGACAGAGACAGAGAAATAGTTACATCAAAATCTTTATACTTTTTACATATATATCGAACTATTTTTCAATAGTTCTTGGGTAAACATATCAAACGTTGTAATAATTAAATTATTATTATTATACTGTGGTATATCCACAGGCCCTGTTAGTCAATAATTAATGAGAACATATAAAAACTCACCGAGATCATAAGTTTTCACTGATGAAAAGCTAATGACTATGAAAACAGTCATGAAAATGCAATAATAGACCAAATGGTCTGCAGACTTCATCTTGTATCGAGTAAAGTGCCTTTCTTTCAAGACTACAGTTACATTCTCCTCATACTTTGAACAACATCCCGTCCACTCCTTTGTTTATGAAAGAGGAAAAACAAGAGGAGACAAAACAAATCCTGTATTTACAGTTAACGAAGTATATTACAGGACAATAACATTTACTACTTCATTCTGTAGGCGATTCGAAATATATAGAAAATTAGGTACCACCAATTTTACCCTGTGAAATTTACCCCCCTATATTTAACACAATGAAACTTGCAGAAAAATTAATATTTTCTTTAAAAAAATTTTCCATTCGAAAGAAAAAACATTAAACAAACTCCTGATTAATTAAAAAAAAATTTTCAGCTTACGAAAATAATGAAAATTATGATTGAAAAACAATGTTTTCATTTTTGCACTGTTAAATTAACTGAAATTTAACGTAGCTGAAAACAAGTTACGATAAAAGGTTTTTTTTATAAAATTCTATGAAAAATCAATTAATCGTCCGATTTTCACGAAAATTTCCATTAGATATTTTTTTTTTCAAGCTTTTATTTATTTTAATAGTAAATTTTAATATTAAAGTTTTTAAAGATTTTATTCATTTTAATAGTAAATTTTGGCTAAATTTGCAAATCGTTCGGAAAATCAAAACATATTACAGGGTAACCCAGAAAAAAAACAAGAACCCAAATTATTTATTTATTTTCCCATTAAACTAACCCTAAATCCCAACCCTAAACTCCAACCCCAACCCTAACCATAATCCCCAACCCTAAACCCCAACCCTAAACCCTCTAATTAAAATTAACAGTTTTATTACAAAATTTGTGGGTTCTGTTTTTTCTGGGTCACCCTAATTTTCCGACAGATTTGCATCTTTAGCCTAAAGTTTTTCAAGTTTTCTTTTTTTTTCCTAAGCTGAAATTTTTTTTTTTAGATCATAAGATTTTTTAAAAATGTTTCTTTCGAATGCACAAAAAAATTTCAAGACAATATTTCAAGATAAAAATAAAGAATATTTTAAAAATCGTTGAAAACAAATAATCGGTTATTGAATTTGCACAAGAAAAAATGTCATTTAGAGCTAGCCATACTTTTAGTGGTATAATCGTAAAAGGGAAATAAAATGTAACTTTTCTGTCTAAATTGCGGCCTGAAAATTACCCTTTCGCATCTAATACGGATAGGTTTATTTATTTTTTAAGATAACGATGTAATTTTTCGTTTTCGGATAATTTGATCTTTGAATTAACTGGGGTTTTTTTGTAACAGCCCTGTACGATCTTTAATTGTTTTTTACGAGATTTTTGATAAACAAAGTTCGGAAATATTTATTTCCATTTTATTCAAGATGGTCTAAACTGATCACATGACCCAATTGGAGGTACCTACAAACAAGAATTATGACAAATTACGATAAATAAATAAGAATTACGACAAATTACGATAAATAAACCAGAATTACGACAAATTACGATAAATAAACACGAATTACGACAAATTTCTATAAATAAACAAGAATTAAGACAAAAAAGAGAAGCCCCGTAAGTTGGTTGTTTTCTTTCAAGTAACACCGACGTGACGCGGTAGCTGGGGTCGTTATTTTAAAATTCACCGGGTAGCAATTTCTGAGGCAGGAGACCGGGACGCACTTCCTCATAAATTACCACATTTCTAAAAATTATTTTATCGTTAAAAAATCTTAGTATCATTTAAAAGAAATAAGATTTAAAAAAAAAAAACAACAAAAGAACAAAAAACTCCTCTATTTCAACGTCTCTTTGGTATTTTCGTTTTTTTTTTGTCCTGGCATCCTGCCCTGAATCACGCTATGTTTTTTCGGCGTCCGGTGAATTCCGAGCCTGTCCTAGCTATTGACCAACACGTGGTATGGAGGCCTTTTTATCGACAATTGATGCGAGAATAAAATTATATTTTACATCCCCCTTCCGTTTTTTATCGACAAGGAAATGCAAATATTTTACCTCCTACCATTTTAAAATATTTTTTTCGATATTTCTTTAATTATTTTAATCAAAACAAATGTCACGTATTTTTAACATAATGGACAAATTCTTTTTCATATGAAATTGTGTTTTAAATTAATGTTTACGTTGAATTTTGATCGGTAAAAAAAGAAGAGGACATAATAATTATCAATAGAAAATAGGGAATTAAATATTTGCCCAAAATATTACTTTAGAAAAAATCTATCTAAAATCAGGTAATTATCCAATTTTAATGAAATTTTCACTACTTATTGATTTAAAAAGTTATCATTTGAAATAGTTTTTGTGTGAGAAATATCATTAGAATTAGTTTTTATTTTTTTCGATAGAAAAACCAAATATTTAACAAAAATGGTGTCTTTTTAAAAAAAAATAATTTACATTCCTGTAAAGATAGATCTCATAACAATTTAAATAAAATTATTTTTCAGCATGTATATAGATTTTTTAAAAATCGAACTAAAGTCGAAAATTAAAGTTGAAAAAAGTATTTAAACAATTTAGTTATTTATTTTGTCGAAATATACTCCTAAATTTAGAAAAAGTTAAAATGTCGAAAAAAAGTTTTTTTTTAAGGATTTTTTTTAATTTTAGTATTTTAAAATTTCATCACTACTTTAAAAAATCCCTTAAAATATATTTTCAATTTTCGGGTTTATGTAATTTAACATAAACCCGAAAATTGAAAATATATTATTTTCACAATAAAAGATATTAGTTTTCACAATTCAAAATATATCATTTTAGAAATAGAATTAAACACTATTTTAAAAAAATATAATTTTAGATATTTTTTGATAAGCAAAACAAATATGAAATACTGTTACTTCATAAGTATACCCATTTTTGTCAGCTGCTAAGAGTTTTAAAAACGAATTAAACATACTTAAATCTATTATTTAAGGTCAAACTTTGTCTAAATCGATAAGTAGTAACATACTGACCATCATTAAAAAAAGAAAAATATCATTACATATGCAATTTATCTTTAATACAATTTATACATTAAAAATCGTCCAAATTTCTAGGAAAAGTTAAGTCGAATTTATTTTGATTTATTGTGTTCAATAATGGTTTAAAAATAGTTTTAAAAAACTTATAAACATTTCTTTAAAGAAATAAGTAAGGCGTTACTTTAAATACATATTTAATAAATATTACTGAAATTTTACTCACTCGTTTTAACTTTTAACCAAGTAAAATCCGTTTTTTGCATGTAAAAAAAAATATATATATATATATATATTAGTTTCGTTTGAAAAGAAAATGTGTATATTCACTTCCGGTTTATTAATACAGTATAGTAAATACAATTAATTTTCGACCATTATGTGCATTATATTGAAAATAAATTTAATTGTTTTAAAATATGAAAAGCCTTATTTTAAGTTTAAAATGTTATATTTTTAGATTCTAGAAATAAATATCTATTTAATGCAAACCTTATTTTTTTCGAAAAAAGTATACTTTTTGAAGAAAAACTCGATTGAAAATGTACCCCACTTTTTAAGCAGAAAAAATATCGATGTATAATTTTTTCTTTTATAAGATAATAGCCAATTAAATAATTATCGAAATGAGTAAAAAAGAAATCTCCAAAAAATTAATTGTTTATAATTTTTTTCATTTTATTTTTCAATTTTCGGTACTTATTTTCTCTTAGAAAAGCCACCGTAAATTTTTTTTGTTTGTTTCTATTCATAACTTCGGTCTTTTATCTCATTATTTATACTGTAATTAGTATCGAAAATGACCAACTCGTAAAAATTTTACGCCCCCAACAGTAAAAAATAAGTGACCTGAAAAAAAAATGAGAAAATTTTGAAATAAAATAAGTAATGCATTATAAAGATCATTCATTGATACATAAACACTGAAAATTTCATTAAAATCCGATAATTCTCTGATTTTTGGTAAATTATTTTCTCTAGGAGGGGGGGCTTAAGTCATTTTGTCAAAAATGCAATTTAGTCTCATTTTGGGTATCCCTAGTGTCATAAGAGAAATTATTTTTTGGTTGCTTAACAGCAGAGTTCGAATAACACTTATCAATCCATTGCTTTGCTTGAACAGTATTTTTTTCTTAAATTATTTTTTACAATTAAATTTATATAAATTTTTTAAAAGTTTCTTGGTTCAATTATATAATTTAAATAATTGACTTATGTAATTGTTTTAAAATACCAAATTAAGATTTGATTTACGGATGTTAATTGCTGTTACTTGAAAATAAAATACCATTTCAATATTTAAAAAAAATCTTGTATAGTTTCTGGAATGCAGAGTTTTCATTTACTCTGATTTTAAATAGTCCATTCAATATACAATTATTATCTGCATTAGTAAAAAAGAAAAAGAAAAGAAAAACGACCTCTGGGTGATGTAAAAATTAATTTTTGAATGATATTGCTTGAGGGGATGGGAGTTAAACATTCACTGTCAGAAGACTTTACTTTATATAAACTAGCAAATATATGCACCCTCCAGGAGCAAGTATTTAAGTTTTAATGTAATGAAATATCATTATTAAATTAGAAAGGCTAATGAAACTAAATAAGAATTCAGATAAAAAAGATTTGAAACAGAGAGGGGTATAATCGAAAAATAGAACAACTGAAACTTACTCTTCTATCACTCCCATCTTTCATTGCTAAATTTTCCTAATTTAATAATTTAGTTAAAATAGGAAGTAAAGAATAAAATTACAGGTATCTCTTCTTGTTAATGGATTTCTTGTAAGATTCATCCCCGAGATTTTTCTCATATTCACCAAGATAAAACCAAACTATTAGAAATCATTAATACTAAGCACATATTTATTAAAATCAAATTTTTAATATCAATAGGCATATTAGCCTTCCCGTTCACACCGCTATTTTGTTGTATATATAAATACAATTGCATGTTATTAATATGCAGCCCCGCTCAACGGGTGGGGGGTGCTATAATTAACGGCGTCGATCCCAGGGGGCCATCCCCCCAGGCAACACCTGTCCCCTCGATTTAAAGGGGCAGGGCTGGGTTTATTGCCCAGCACCTGAGGCGCCCCCTTGAGGGGGAATGCCGACGGGATCGACGCAATTTTTCACCCGCCACCCATGAGTCTCGGCTTGTGGTTGGTCCCACATAAATAGGGCCTTGTGCTTGACCCGTACAAGTGGGATACGTGGAAAATATCATGTAGCTCCGTCCCACGCCAGGGGTCCAGTGGCTTCGGCCCTGGATCTTTACGAGTTAATAGCGTCGATCCCAGGGGGCTATCCCCCCAGGCAACACCTGCCCCCTTGATTTAAGGGGACAGGGCTGGGTTTATTGCCCAGAGTCTGAGGCGCCCCCCTTGAGGGGGAATGCCGACGGGATCGATGCAATTTTTCACCCGCCACCCCATGAGTCTCGGCTTGTGGGTGGTCCCACATAAATAGGGCCTTGTGCCTGACCCGTACAAGTGGGGTACGTGGAAAATATCATGCAGCCCCGCCCAACGGGTGGGGAGTGCTATAATTAACGGCGTCGATCCCAGGAGGCCATCCCCCCAGGCAACACCTGCCCCCTCGATTTAAAGGGGCAGGGCTGGGTTTATTGCCCAGCGCCTGAGGCGCCCCCTTTGAGGGGGGAATGCCGACGGGATCGACGCAATTTTCACCCGCCACCCATGAGTCTCGGCTTGTGGTTGGTCCCACATAAATAGGGCCTTGTGCCTGACCCGTACAAGTGGGATACGTGGAAAATATCATGTAGCTCCGGCCCACGCCGGGGGTCCAGTGGCGTCGGCCCTGGATCTTTACGAGTTAATAGCGTCGATCCCAGAGGGCTATCCCCCCAGGCAACACCTGCCCCCTTGATTTAAAGGGGCAGGGCTGGGTTTATTGCCCAGCGCCTGAGGCGCCCCCTTTGAGGGGGGAATGCCGACGGGATCGACGCAATTTTTCACCCGCCACCCCATGAGTCTCGGCTTGTGGGTGGTCCCACATAAATAGGGCCTTGTGCCTGACCCGTACAAGTGGGGTACGTGGAAAATATCATGCAGATCTGGCCCACGCCAGGGTCCAGTGGCTTCGGTCCTAGATCTTTACAAGTTAATAGCGTCGATCCCAGGGGGCAACACCTGCTCAGTGCCTGAGGCACCCTCCTTGAGGGGGAATGCCGACGGGATCGACGCAATTTTTCACCCGCCACACACGAGCTTCGGTTTGTGGGTGGTCCCACGTTAATAGGGACTTGTGCCTAACCCGTACAAGTGGGGTACGAGGTAAATACAATGTAGATGTGGTCAACAGTAGTAAGAATATAAAACACTTTTATTAATAATTGATGTTTGAATAAAAATAAAATCATGGAGAATGTGACTTAAATAAATACGGGAATTGTAACTTAATTATAAATATATTTTCAGTTACAGACAGACAAACACATAACTGCCATTATAATAAGATATATACAGTGGTGGAAATAAGTATAAGACACTCCATTAAATTGTTAATAATTTTCTTATTACTGCACAAATTCCTCAGAAAATGTGTGTGTGGTACCTAGATCCGATGGTATTAGTATACATATTCGATTTTATAACAACTTTCAACAAAAAAAAGTTATTAACAAAACTTCGTTTTCGAGCGTGGAAATAATCATATGACAGTTTTGAAAATTTGCATATCTGGTTTACTTCAGAATGCCAAAGGAAGAATAAGTGCATGTGTAGATTATAAAAAGACTCTTATCGTGATTTTAAGTCACGTGAGTCCTATTTAAACATTTCATAATTGGATACAGTCACTGCAAAATGCCTAAGAACTCCCGCTTAATGAAAATGAAAAAAGGGCAAATTTCTGCCTATAAACTGGTAGGAAAATCTATAAGTTTCAATTGCAAGAAAACTGTCGAGGTCCCAAACAGTTGTGAGAAATTATCTAAAGGACCCTGAATCGTAGGGCACCAGAAAACGTCCAGGTCGTCCACCTAAAATTACAAATGCAACGATGTTTTCGAGAAGCTTCTAAAGGACAATCAAGCTCAAGAGACCTGCAAAAATCTCAGAATTTACCCATCACTCCAAGAAGAGTTCGCCAACTTCTCCATGAATCGCCAAATCTCGTATATCAACACAGGAAGACAGCCCTTGCTTTAACTGCTAAACACAAGAAGATTTGGTAAAGAAAAAAGTAACATGGACAAAGGAGAAATGGGAAACCGTGGTGTTTTCTGATGAGAAAAGGTTTAATTTGGATGGGCCCGACGGCTCCCAGTGTTATTGGCATGATTTAAGAAAGGAGAAGCAGTTGTTTTTAAAAGGACCATTTGGAGGAGGATCTGTTATGGTTTGGGGAGCTTTTCTGCGTCTGGAAAGGCTGATTTAGTAGTGATGGAAGGGGAACAAAACTCTGCTCGATATATCAATGTGTTGGAAAAAAGTCTTGTCCCATTTATGAATCATCTAGACACCAATAATGCAAATTTTCAACAGGACAACGCGGCCATACACACTTCTAAGCTCAGGAAAGACTGGTTTAAAACAAAAAATATTGAAGTTTTGGACTAGCCCACAAAGTCTCCAGATTTAAACCCAATAGAAAACTAAAATTTTGTCAAGAAGGGTATACAAAAATAAAGGTCAATTTGAAGATAAAGAAACTTTATAATCTTGCATTAAACAGTATTGGTGTCTCGGTCTGTAATTTATGATTCTGCGTTAAGAGTTACGTCCCTTAGACCAACTGTGTGTTTTTTCCTAAACGGGATTATTCTTGCATTTTCACCGCCCCTTTCCGGCTACCATTATTCAGCGGTAAATTCAAGGCTTATCCACATGCGTTCAATTCCTTTTCTGTGTTCTTCCTTAAAGAGAACAGGTACATCACTTGACTCTCAGTAACCTTCTTATTAAATTTTGTAATAGACTTTTACCTTGTGTATCTGACTATATTATTTGACGTTTCGCTGAACCTTGTACACTAAGAAAGATTTTGTAATGTTCACTTCCTTGTCGCTCGATTGACTTTCTCTCATAGACTCTGCCCCTCGTTTGTACCTTTCTTAACTTCTAAGCCTGTTTGGTGGTGTTATTGTACGTCATTATTATTTCACTGTCTTTATCTACGAATTGCCTCCGAGTTGTTCTATTAACACCCATTCACTGCTTTCTTCAGACATTGTTGTTATAAACCTGTTTTCTTTCCTATTTCAGTTTTTTACACTTTCTGGTGAAAGGAATAAAGAGATTACCTTATGCACGGTGTTTGTTGTTCTATGCCAGAGGGAGTTAGACTACGTGAGACGAAAAGTCGTTCATACACTTTGGAAAAGATATGAGCGACGAAGTAGGAGCCGCGATAATTGGAATAAAATTTCATCTGAAACTCTCAGAAAACTTATTGATTCCATGCAAAACAGGTGTGTATTACAATTGAAAGGGAATAAATGTAAATATTGAATTTTTGTACAATTTTGATGTTAAATACATATTTACAAAACTGTCTTATACTTATTTCCACCCTCGAAAACGTATTTTTCTTAATAATTTTTTTGGGGGAAAGTTTTTATAAAATCGAATATGTATACTAATAACATCGGATCTAGGTACCACACAAAAATTTTCAGAGGAATTTGTGCAGTAATAAGAAAATTATTAACTATTTAATGGGGTGTCTTATACTTATTTCCACCACTATATATGATATAATGCGCTGTGTAATTAAGCGAAGTGAATAGAATTTTTTAATTTTCTCTATTGTCTTTTCTAAATAAACCCAAGAAACAGCTGGACGGAAGACAAGTGGGTGTAATCTCAGCATATATAAGCAGCATTTCCCGGACGTTTTTAAAGACACGTTGCATTATTTTGTTATTAACAGATTTCAATTGTTGTCCAATTCATTGATATGAGTCGATACTTCATCTCTTGCAGCCTCGTTTTCATTCTCCTTGCCGGTAAGTTATCAATGGAATATGACATTTGTGTTTTAAAAATGTATCTTCATTTGATTTAATTATATTACAAATCATGTGCTATATTTTAGTAGACAGATGGATTTATTATTACATCATCATTTTTTATTTATTTTATCATCGTATCATTGATTTAGTTTTTTTTTTTTCAACAAAATTTAACTGCATCTCGAACAACTTTGTCACCATTTAAAATTAAGTATTTTATTTCACATTGCCATTACTCGCAGGTACACTCTGATCAAGAGTGGTAGTACCTGTTAGGGTTCCATCTATGTGTCAAATTTCTTTCTTTCTATTTGATCTTTGTTTCTTTCCTACTTTTGGTTTTGACGTTTCTTCAGTGTGGCTTGACACAGCAACTACCTCTGACCAGGAGTGAAACCCGACTGACTTTTTGTCAGCCCGATTCGTTAACCTCTCGGTCATTTGACAGCTTATGGGGGCAGCGTTTAAACTATTAAATACATACATTTGTTTATATATTTTACGATCACCAGTAAGATCCAGACTGTAAACGACATACTATATATATATATATATATATATATATATATATATATATATATATATATATATATATATATAGGTTGTCCATAAAAACACCCTGTTTCCATGTTTCACCATCTGTAGTTTTATTTTTATGTACATTTTGATTATTGCATTTCAATAAAACTGCATTCTGGCGGAAGACATAAAAGGAAAGGAAATGTTGTATGGATAAAAATTATTTATTAGAATCCCGACACGTGTTTCCACCAAGAGTTTGTCCTTGTATACATTGTATTTCTATTTATAATCATTTTGAATACAAAATAACATGAAATAATAATAATAGAAAAATATAAAAGAATTTGAAGTATACAAAAAAACGGTCATCGTCAGGGTTAGATATTTTGATATATATATATATATATATATATATATATATATATATAAGCAAAAAAGGCTTAAAAACCAGTTATAAGTGTAATACATTTATTTCCATCGATATCTCAATCGGCTTCTCAGATTGTTTCCTTGCGTAAATCAGTCTGAGGAACCCGAATGAGATATCAAATGAAATAAATTTATAACAGTTGATATGACATTTATTTAAGTCTTTTATTCGTTCACGCATTGCTCTGTATATAAATCCCGAATTATTATGCATAGAGCTCTCAAATGAACTATACCAATTTTAATATTTCTATAATAATAATAATAATAATAATAATAATAATAATAATAATAATATCTGTGTGTGTGTGTGTGTAAGTTGAAAAAATGTAAGTGAATCCGACAATATGTTGAAAAAATAAATAAATAAAGGAAATAAAGTGTTTAATAGAGTGCCGACACGTGTTTCGACCGAGAGAATGTCCTTGTACACAATGTATTCTATTTATTATTATTTTAAGTACGAAATAAAATAAGATGATAATAATAAAAAATATTAAAAGTTTTTAAGTATACAGAAGAACGGCCGTCATCAAATATTAAATATCAAATAGCTCAGTCGGTAGAGCGTTCGGCTAGAAACCACATAGTTCCTAGTTCGATTCCGGTCCTCGCCAACTCAGCGTATGAGTAGCACAGGGATCTGTGCGGTAAAGTAAGGAGCTGATGGTAGGTGTGGCGCTCCACCTCAGATGCCAAAACAATATCTTGGTCTAGCGCTAGTGGAAAGGGATAGACTCCCTCGCTGATTGGCTGATACCGACTTTAGGCCGCCCCGACGACTTATATATATATATATATATATATATATATATATATATATTATTTTCATCTTTATTTTTTAAAAACCTGACGGCGTGGAAAAAAAAACAGGAATAAAATACAAACTGATGCCTGGAGAAAAATATATATAAAAAAACTAAATGACAAAAAATACGTACTGTCTGAAAATAATCAACCAAGTGTCGTAAAAGAAAAAAAAACAAAAGAGTTACTTAAGTTAAATATGTAAAAGTGCTCAATACACGAAGTAGAGTAAAACTATAAAGCCTAATTTAAGTAAGACTCCTCTAAAAAAGGGGTGTCCTCAGTATGACACTACTTCTGGTGGTAAGGCCCCAGTTGTGGAAATTTAGCGTGTGTTAAGTGCCCCCACATTATCATTACTACCAGTTACACTCTGACACAGAGTAGTAGTACCTCTTAGGGTCCCATCTATGTGTCAATATTTTCTTTCTTTATTACTTTCTTTCTTACTTACTTACTTTTGATTTTATCATTCTTTCTTGATTTTAATTTTTTCTTTTATTTATCGTTCTTTCTTTCTTTCTTTCTTTTGGTTTGTCAATATGTTTTTTTTGCTTTGTTTAGATGTTTCTTTTGTTCTTTTCCTTTTACAGATGTTTTTTTTGTTTCTTTAGTTTTTGTTGATGTTTCTTTTGTTTCTTTTGTTTGTTTAGATGTTTCTTTTATTTTTGTAGACGATTCTTTGTTTTTTGTAGATGTTTCTTTTTTAAAAATGTTTCTTCTGTTTTTGTAGATGTTTCTTTTGTTTCTTTTGTTTTTAGATGTAACTTTTGTTTTTGTAGATGTTTCTTTTGTTTCTTTTGTTTTTTAGATGTAACTTTTTGTTTTTTAGATGTTTCTTTTGTTTCTTTTGTTTTTTGTTTCTTTGTTTTTTAGATGTTTCTTTTGTTTCTTTTGTTTCGATGTTTCTTTTGTTTTGTAGATGTTTCTTTTGTTTCTTTTGTTTTTCGATGTTTTTTTTTTCGATGTTTCTTTTGTTTTTTAGATGTTCTTTTGTTTTTTAGATGTTTCTTTTGTTTTTTGTAAATGTTTCTTTTGGTTTGTGTTGAATGCCTTTTGAAAAAGGATTTTTAAAAAGAGTGTATACCCAACAAGAATGTATAAAAATTGTCTTCGGCATAAAATAACCCAAGGATTGACATGTCGTGAAATTCAACCAACCAACCAACCAACCAACCAACCAAAGTATCTGAAACAGATATTTTTACTGACCGCTCCTCACTTGATCAAGTAATCAATATTTGAAAAACATTGATAGACTTTTAACCTCTTCTTAATACGTAAATGTCATGAAAGTAAAATAAATAAATAAATAAAACAGGAAATAATTTCAACTTGTATATCATTAGCAAGTATAATTATTTAACATCTTGAAGAGTGTCACCACGAACATGGATATTAAACAAAATTATCAATTAGGATTAAAAACGACAGTGACAAATTACAGTTTTTGTTTTGATAGGTCATCGATCATATGGCAATCTGTCCTCTCTGATAAAATAAGACTGGAGTTATTCCAAGATGGGTCAGTACTACTATATGGTTGTACCACTTGGACTCCAATGAAACGCGTATCATGGACATCTAGTGCTTTTTTCTACACCAAAGATTGTCCACAAGGAAGAAATGTTGAAAATCACTGAGTTTCACTTACTTCTCATCACCTCAAGCCCTAGCACCTATATGATTGTCCCCATCCTATTACCCTTATGGCTAGTCCCAACCTTTTTTATCATATATGTGCTAGAAGCCGGTTCCAGAGAGTCTTATTTTCCTGGGTATGACGTTAAACTATTTGATGGTCAAAATTAGCTTCTGGCGTTCTGGAGATTGTGGAGTATCCCTTTATCACCATTACTCCCAGGTCCACTATAACATGAAGTGGTAGTACTTGTTAGGGTACCATCTATGGGTTAAATCGTAAAAATGAGTTTTAAAATGTGTTTAAAAATTGAGTTTAAAATACAAACATACACAAAATATCAACATGGAGGATATTCTCTCTTTTTTGAGAGAAATAAAATTATACCATAGAATATAGACATGAAACAAATCAATACCATACAACATAATCCCCAATGCTAACACATTTTTTAAAATCAATTACTAAAAAGTATAAATATAAATACACGATATGTATAACTTCCTAACCGTTAGGCATGACATAACCCCAGACGGGTTGATATGCCGTTAAAATCAACAAACAAACAAACAAACAAACAACAGTATTAGCCGAACAGCAAAAATGTACATTCATCAGCTTTGTGCGGACAATGGGTGCCGTCTAAAAGACTTATCAAGAGCGATGGCCGATAAGGACAGATGCCGAAAGAGAGAGAGAGAGAGAGAGTGAGAGAGAGAGAGAGAGAGAGAGAGAGAGAGAGAGAGAGAGAGAGAGTCAGTGCAATCAACATGCCTTGATGATAATAGCAACCAGTTTTTTTCATTAGCATAATTAAGTAAGTAAAGTTGTCGAGTTGGTATCAGCCAGACAGCGATGGAGTCTATCCCCTTTTCACTAGTGCTAGACCAAGGAGATTGTTTTTGGTATCTGATGTGGAGCGCCACACCTACCATCAGCTCCTCACTTTACCGCATGCTACCCTGTGCTACTCATACGCTGAGTTGGCGAGGGCCGGTATCGAACCCGGAACCTTGTGGTTCCTAGTCCGACGCTCTACCGACTGAGCTAATAAAAGGGATTTAAAAAGATTATCTAGTAAGTTTTTTAATGGGCTTCGACTCTGAATTTATTATATATTCGATGATAAATTAATTTGGAGTGTGACGTATTTTAGAATTTTAGAGGATTAACAACTACGTTTCGATCGCTGTATCCTCCACTCTCTCCAGGTGTAATTTCTAATTTTATCTAAAAGAAGAAAAATTCATCTAAATAATGCCGGAGAATACAGCGGTTGAAATGTTGGCAATTTAACAACCAAGATGTAGATAGTAGCCCGAAGAGCATAACTAATATAAATACAATGTTCTTTATCATTTCATATCTATCGTTTTGACTTTATTTAAGACTAGAAGCGGCTACCCAGCATTACCTGGGTAGAAAGGGATAATAAAAAAAAGTTAGTCTCGCAGATCCATTCATTGTTTTGGTCGTGCATAATTATTTGTTTATGTTTTAATCACGAAAGCTACTAATGACTTTCCCTTCTCTTACTATTCAAATCCTAATTTTTAAACATCTTCCCAGATATAAATAAAGATCTTCATTATTTTTGCACAAAAAACAAACTTTAGTGATAACGAATGTGTATATATATATATATTTACATTGTTGTTAATTGTTTTATTTTCGTAGTTTCCTCAGGACATACATACACACCAACTGCCCTTTATATATGTATAGAAGGGCAGTACAAACTCTTTTCTTTTCGTACATGTTCTGCTATGCCTGATTTGGCTGTTTCATATTCCATCATAGCTTTCCATTGTTTTTCAAGTATAATTATTGATACGCGGTTGATTGTTCCGTATATTCTCATGCAACCGTTGTCTGATTTTTGTGAGTAGGTTGTTTAGTAATGTTCCACGATAAAAGGCTATTCTGATGTTATATATATTTACCAACCCCTCCACACGAGCAGGATGAAACACAAGGTCAATTTCTTAAGCGGAGTTTAACAGGTTTGAATTCAGAGTTTTCCTTCTCCTAGACCGGTTGCCAAACCAAGGTTAAAGAGTCCAGTCTGCCCTACTATTTACCCATAGCTGGAGGGAGAGTAGGATTCATACCTTTCCCAAGGATATTAGCGCTAAGTGAAATGCAATTACCACGTCCAGGATTTGAACTCGGGCGATGAGTCCATTTCCCATGACTTTAACCATTACACCACGCGCTATTCTGATGTTATATGGATGGAAGGAATCCTCGAGTGTAGTGGCTAACGTACGACCTCGTAGTAAGCAAGTTCGAGCTCCAGTCGCGTTATTATGTTTACTTTCGGGCTAATACCATTGGGAAAGGCATTAACCCCTAATAACCACAGCAATAGGTTAAATAGTACTGTAAATGCAAGAGAATTGTCTCCCTTGCTTTGCCCGGCTGTCCTATTGCGTAGGTACAAGACACCGTTGACACCGGTAAAAGTCACGTGTTGCGTGGCGCTGGATTTCGAATTTCATTTTAGTAGCAGGATTTGAAGACGGCAAGAAGGTAAGAATACATGCTTGGAACTTTTCCTCCTCTTTTTCGATTTTAGTAGTTGTATTAGAGAAACTACATAGTCTATTTGTATTCTATTGTAGTTTCACGTTGAAGACGTTCGTTGAAGACCGTTGCGAAACAGGAGGATAGTGACAGCCTCCCGTATTTACCCAAATAAAAGCGCCTTCATCAGTTGGACCTTGTCTTAATTCATTTCTTTGCTGGGTGTTGCCGTCATAAATACTATTTGTCGGTCTCCATCTGCTTACGTCACAGTCATTTCAGGAATTAAGTAGTTTATCAATGACTATCTAATTTATAGTCAGTATCATTATTACATAGAAATATTGAAATTCTATGAAAAATCAATTGTCAAATTTTCAAGAAAATTTCGATCCTTATTCACCTTTAGATGAATTTATGTTTAAAATGCTTTTTTCCTGAACTACATAAGAGGAAATATTTTTTTTTATTAGATCTATCCCCACCCTTAATTTAATTTTATGAAATCCGAACGAATTTTATTTATTTAATTTTCCCACCCCTCAGACAATATCTTTTAAAAATGTATTTTTACACCGCCCGGAGGGTGTTTTAGTTGCTTGTAATAATAATAATAATAAAAAGTTCATGGCTAATGTGGGTGTATAGAGCAAGTTTCACAAGAAACAACTACACAAAAATGTAAATATGAACATGATTTCATAACCGCGAGATATAAAATAACTCAAGATGGTTTGACATGCCATTAAATTCAATCAATCAATAAATCAATCACTTATTGAAGTTTTATAATTAGCCCAGTCGGTAGAGCACTTACCAAGGAATCACAAGGTTCCTAGTTTGATACCGGTCCACACCAACTCAGCGCATGAGTAGCACAGATTGGGTAATCTGATCTGTGCAGTAAAGTGTGGCGCTCTACCTCATCAAAAACAATCTCCCTAGTCAAGTGCTAGCGAAAAGGGGATATACTCCCTCGATTTCAAAAACTAAGTCTAATAACTAATTAGACTTTTTGCTAATGGATACTTCCATGTCAAATCCTCCAGGCCATATCACCCACCCCGTTCAATTCTTCTGAAAATTTACCAGCATACCATTCTACCAAGGATATTATAACCTCTCTTGATATATGATATTACCATGACAATAGAAAAGAATATACGTAGCCTCTATTTGTCTGGAACTGAAACTACGGCATGATGGGCTTAGGTTGGGTCGGTGTCATTGATATCTTTCGGTAGCTGTTTAGTTAACTCATCAATAGGCGCCAGTCTTCTTTGACATCGTAGCTGGAGTCCTACAAGGAGATGCGCTTGCACCATATATATTTATAATATGCCTAGATTACGTACTTCGAACGTCACTGGACCCCATAAAAGGGAAAGGCCCCACACTAAAAAAGGCAAGAAGCAGGCGATATCCCACACAGACTGTTACTAATGCGGACTATGCAGATACACCTATGCAGGCTGAATCTTTGCTACACAGCCTTAAAAAGGCAGAAGGGAACATCGGCCTATATGTGAACTCCGATAAAACCGAATTCATGTGCTTTAGAAATGAATGAGACATCTCCACACTCAATGGTAAACCCTTAAAATCGGTGAAACAACTCACATATCTGGGTAGTAATATCTCTTCAACAGAAAACGACGTCAATGCACGCATAGGAAAGGCATGGGCTGCTTTAAACAAATTATCAGTGATATGGAAATCAGACCTCGCTGACAAATTCTTCCAAGCCGTAGTAGTTTCAGTGTTACTGTACGGCTGTACTACCTGGACTCTAACAAAGCGCCGAGAGAATAAGCTAGACGGAAATTGCACGAAAATGCTGCGTGCAATATTAAACAAGACGTGGAAACAACACCCCACGAGAACACAACTGTATGGCCACCTGCCCCATATCACAAAAACCATCCGTGTGTGGCGAACAAGACACGCTGGGCACTGCTGGAGAAGCAAGGATGAACTCATGTGACGTTCTTCGGTGGAAGCCATCACATGGGCACGCAAGAGTAGGTCGCCCAGCAAAGGCGTACATAGATCAACCCTGCGCTGAGGATCTCCCAGGGACAATGAGTGATAGGGAGGGATGGCGAGAGATTCATGGATATCCGTGCTGACAGCGCGACAGGATGATGATGAAACTACGTCATTGCTTACGGTACAGTCATTTCAGGAATTAAATAAGTTTATCAATTGAGTATCTAGTTTATAGTCAGTATCATCACTACATAAAAATATTAAAGTTCTATGAAAAATCAATTAATTGTCAAATTTTCAAGAAAATTTCGATACTTATTTACCTTTAGATGAATTGATGTTTAAAATAGTTTTTTTTCCTAAAACATATCCAGGTTGTGAAAATGATTCGTCCAATTTCTTTCATAAATTCATCTAAAGGTGAATAAGTATCGAACTTTTCGTGAAACTATGTCATCCTTTCCCTTCGTGACTATGCTTGCTCGTCTTTTCATCACTCCGGTTGCTGCGCAGGACCACCTGCAAACGGGAAAGTGTCCTATCAGCTTCCCCCAAATGGAAAATATGGTACGCAGAGTCATTACGACAGTGAGTTCTGGAACGGCGCTCCCTCGTTTCCATTGCAGGGTGTCGTGCTCCCCCAAATCTCAAGGCCTAACACCAGAACCCCGTTCTTCAAACGCTTTGAGTCCTTGCTGATCAAACCGAAAGATTCCAGTTTCTTCTTGACATTATGCGCAGACATTATGTCCTCATTTACATATGTTGTCGATGTAGGCTGATGTGGCTCTCATCATAGATTGCTCTTGCATCAAGAATGGCCACAAAATGTGGGGGCATTATCAGTTAATATTTCAACCGTGGACCGCGCTCATAAAAGACTGATTTTAATTGTCGTATGACAGTTGATACATCTTGGCGTGTCAGTGGGTGTGGCCGCAATCCGTTAATGTAAAAAAATGATCGCCATTGTAATGGGTTATATCCATATCCACTCGGGAACCAGTTATAATCCACTCCAAGCTTTCCTCTTCTCTAATGCACTGGGGCAGGGTCTATGGTTTGGCACTCTTCACAAGTTTGTATAGCCGGCTTAACAACCGCTTTCGAAGTTGAGTGATACACTCTTTGGACGAAGTATGTTGTACGTCAGATGCCAGGATATCCAGTTTGACAATGTATGGCCCGGATACGGTGTCAGTTGATCAGTTACGGCATCACACGACAGCGGCGAGGGGTCGGATCCTTGTTTCATCATATCAAGCCACCTCTTCGGTACTCTTGTTAGTTCATCCGCCAGATTTTGCTCTGACGGAATCAAGGTGACGTCAACCGTCAAGCTGTATTCTCCAATAAGCCGCCTCAAGATCGCCAATCTCCTTCGCACTAACATTTCTGTTGCGGCCTTGGCCTTTACTCTGGCTTTCCCCGTCAGGTTGTCAGTCAACCAGTGGCACACACACACACACACACACACACACACACAGAGTCTGTGAAAAGATGCACCACCTCAGCCTGCCACTCTAGCACGAGATTAAAGCCTTTCAGAGTGGCGTCAAGCTCTGCCAAATTGATATGCTGAGCATCATTTATCGGACGAAGCCAGCATGCGACCTCTAAAATGGTCCCACGTGTTTCCAACAGCATGCTCGTTACCAGGGAGCGTGCGTCTACCCATACGTTCAATTATCCTCGGGTCATGCACCAGTCACCTCGGGTGGGGTCACCTTTGCACACTTTAGTCACGATCTCAGCCATCATCCGCTTAAGAGGAACATCATTCACTATGTCGTCCCATCCCTTCATGACTATACTTGCTCATCTTTTCATTACTCTGGTTACTGCGTAAAACCATCCGAAAACGGGAAGTGACCTATCAGCTTCCCACAAATGGAAAATATGATACGCCAAATCATTACAACGGGAGAGGGGGTCTGGAACGGCGCTCCCTCGTTTCCATCGCAAGGTGTCGTACCCCCAAACCTCAAGGCCTAACACCAGAACCCCATTCTTCAAACGCTTTGGGTCCTTGCTGGTCAAACCGAAAGATTCCAGTCTCATGTTAACCTTATCCGCAGACATTATGTCCTCATTTACATATATGCTGTCTATGTAGGCTGGTGTGGCTCTCATCATAGATTCTTCTTGTATCAACACCATCTTGACGATAGCTTTCATGATCAGCGGTGCCACATTGAGGCTAAACACCAAGCACGTCAAGTAATATATTGTCCCTTTGATAATCACGGTTTGAAACGCCCACAGCAACTCATGAAAACATATATGCAAATAAGTCCTCATCTGGTCAAGCAGGGCTACATTAACCCCCTACTGACGCCACTCCCGCAGTTTGGCGACACACACGTATGCGTTTGCAGTAAAGGCATCCACGCGTTGGTTTAGCTCTCTGTAATCAATCACCGGCTGTACTTTGTTTTTGTTGGCTGTGCAACAGCCAACAGAGGGATTAAACCCTTAGAGGTCAAGCCGCTCCTCTGGATACGGTATCAACCAACCGTTAGCAATCCACGACTCTAACTCAGTGTCGTACGCAACCTTGTTTTCATTGGATACTGAGTACTCCGGAATTGTATTGCGCAGCTGATCTGGTGCTTCATTTATGTCCCACTTTCACCGTGCAGTCCAGACCTTCTGTTTATAGTCAAGGGTTGCACAGAAGTCGGTTTCCTCAATCGAGGGAGCTGTGCATAACTCTTTTCCTCTGCCGAGCAGAACACTTCCAGCGGGCATGATCTCAACACCACCCAGCGCTCGTATTGCGTCTTTCGATCAGCAGGTCATAGCCAAGAGGCTTTTCACGTACTACCAGAACGTCAACCGTAGCACTGTCACTTCTTCTTGTCACTTTTTCAGCAATGCCACCATATCATCCTCACCGGTAAGGAACTTTATCATATCGCGGCTAATTCATAACCACTCCAACTCCACAACATTCTTTGTGTCATGGTGTCTATATTACGCTTACACCATGCCGGGCATAGGTATGTGCGAAATATGGATCGGGTACGATCGGGTACACTTCACGCCGTCCACCTGGACACCAACAACAGGTAATGCTGTATTTACTGACTGGCAGGACGCAAGGGTGGCAACGATACCTTGTCTCCGACTTCGTTTCCCGAACAGTTCCATGATATGTGGCCTAGCTCATTACATTGGTGGCAATACATTCTTCCCCGTGCTTGCTTATTTATGGGTCCAGGCCTGCATTGACTCCGACATTCTCTGGAAAACTGCTTGGGACCTCCACGTTTGTGAACCGTCTGCAACACTGGTAAATCACCCGATGTACTTTCCTTTCGTTGGAATGCTGCTAGGTCCGGTTTTTACGGCTGCTGCTGTTGCATCATGGCTTTGGTCCCTGGTAATTAGCACTATAAGGTCCCCCATTGTCAGGGCCTCAATGTTTGGTGCTTGTTGAAGGTCGGTGGAGATATCATCAGGGAATCCTGTGACAAAAGTCAGCTTTGCAAGCTTCTCCAACACAACACCCTCGAACCTGGCCAATCCGACCAACCACCGTATCTTGTTGGCGTAAACATCCACTCGTTCGCCGTCCCACCTGACTCTACGCCGCAAAGGAGTTACCAGTAAATGTTTTCTTCAGCCACGTTTCTATCTTATCGATGCCTTGCTGGTACTTTTTCGGCATCTCCAGGTACATTGCAAGTGCGTCTCCCTCCAAATACAACGGCAGCAGGCTCCACATTATCTACCATCTGAAGTCTTGCCACCAACTTCACCTTTCTCAGCCATGTCACCATATCACCCTCACCGGTAAAAGGCGTTATCATATCGCGGCTAATTCGTACTTGTACCACTTAGACGATTTGTAAATGCCGAAATAGCTTATAGGTTGTGAAATTTATTCGTCCAATTTCTTTCTTCCAATGCCAAGTTCGACTGCAAACTTTCTCGTCCGCAACAATCTTATAGCAGTCCTTCGGACA
>CM042152.1:30708323-30738323 GCA_023376005.1 Doryteuthis pealeii
TGTGAAATGAGTGACGGGTCAGTTTTCGACTTAATTGCAAATTACGACTAATTAGAAACAATTAAAATTGAATTTTTTTCAAACATAACTAAATCCTAGAACTAAGGAATAATTTTCGTGTCATTAAACTAAACAGTAAAAAAAAAGCCTTTAGAACACAAACACTGATTCGATCAGCTTTAGTATAATAATAGATAATTTCATTTACTATTTAAAAAGTTTGAAAATTTCCATCAGGTATGGAGTTGTTCAATTCATCGTTGTACTAGAGACGAGATATGGAGGATGAGTTGTTACGTAAGAAGACGGTCCCCTCTCTGCAACACTGCAGTTTTGGTCCATGAAAAGGCAACCCCCCAAAAAAAACAACAAATAAAAAAAAAAAAAAAAAACAACAACGATAGTGTTGCAGGAGTTGCTGGATGGCGCTGAAGATCAGTATTACACCACTTTAGGGACTCCAGCTCCGGATATGATTTTGGGATTTACTCTAGGCAGCAGAAGTTTTATAACAGACTTTTCCTTGTCTAGATAGATTGCCATCAAAGGATAAGGAGTCCTATCTACCCGTTTTGGGATTTATATTAGTAGTAAGCTCCCCAATGCTACCTCTATCGTTGTGGATAGCCGTCGACTCCGCTGGAGCTCATCCGCCCTTTGACAGCTCTTGTTTTTAGTGATGCTGAGTGTCCACACACACCTACCTCACCAGATAAGCCAAGACGTGCCTGATTGGGGTGCCAGTTTAGTCCAAAGCGGTTGATTATTCTAAGCAGCCAAGGTCAGTATTTATGTGCACACTTTGTTTTAATTTACTTTTGAGTGCCGAGACCACACAGTACATATTTCGTTCATTGTTGTATTTGATGAATCTGCCATTTTGTTGGTAAGGAATTTGAGTTTTATTTTCAGTTCCCGACAAAAATTGTGAACACAAGGGAAATATTTACAGAAATGGGCAAAGTTTCAAGAAAAAATGCAACTTGTGTATATGTAACGCTTCTGGACGTTTTAGCTGTACAAAAAAGATTTGCATACGCCACAAACCAGGTATTCTTTAAAGATTTCAATTTATTTAATCACACTCTATCGCTGTTCTTTCTTTCTTTCTTTCTTTCTTTCTTTCTTTCTTTCAATGTCTGTTTGTCTTTACTTTTCTCTATCTGTCTGTGTGTGTGTGTGTGTGTGTCTTGTCTTTTTATGTTTGTCAGTGGGTGTTTTTAGAAAAAGAAAAAACTAGAAAAAGATTTCTCTCACACACACACACACACACACACACACAGACAGAGCTATATATATATATATATATATATATATATATATATGAGCAAAAATGAGTAAAGAAAAGAAATGTAGATGGATAAAATGAATTTAATCGATATCACATTAATCGATATCACTTACACATGTGTTTCGGTCAGTTTATGTGTGTGAAAATATTTCGCACACATAGAAGAATCGACCTTCATCAGAGTGTCACACACATAAACTGACCGAAACACATGTGTAAGTGATATCGATTAAATTCATTTTATCCATTTACATTTTTCTTTACTCATTTTTCCTCACATTGTCGGATTCAATTCCTTTTCCATTTTCACACACACACACACACACACACACACACACACATATATATATATATATATATATTATATATATATATATATATATATATATATATATATATATATTGGTTTGGTGGTTGGTTTTGAAGACTATAAGACTGCAAGTGTAAAGGAAACTAAGGTAACTATGGTGTTGTTTGTCAATGAAATACTTTGTGTTAAATGTATGCAATTTATAACTTAATTCGTCACAAACAGCGTAACACCATTATAACAAGATAATTTTAATTAAATAACTAACCTTACATAAAAGAATATGAATTCCCTTGCCATTTTCTTAATAATTAATCCATGTGATCAGGCTATGGATAATGTATATATATATTATATATATATATATATATATATATATATATATATAAGGAAAAAATCACATAAGGTACAGTATTAGCCTACCTTTTACCTTAACCTCTTACAGACCAAGTTAGCAGAATCTATAATTATAGTTTTTGATAGAAATCATTTTTATTCTAACCTTTTTTAAAATCCAACACACACATACACACACGCAAACGCATATGGCAAGGCACATACACAAACACACAACCCAACAAAAATAAACACATATGGAAAGCAAATAAAGGCAATACGTATATATATATATATATATATATATATATATATATATATATATATATAATATATTATATATATATATATATATATATATATATACAGACGTGCGAACACATATGAATATATATCTATTTCAGTGTGTTCGTATCTATCTATTATCTATATCTATATCTATCTATCTATCTATCTATTATCTATATATATATATATATATATATATATATATATATATATATATATATATATAGTGTGTGTGTGTGTGCGTGCGTGTGTGTGTGTTTGTTCGTACGTATCTATCTATCTATCTGTCTATCTATCTATATATAAGTTTGTTCGTACGTATCTATCTATGTATCTATAAGTTTGTTCGTATCTATCTATCTATCTATCTATCTATCTATCTATCTATTTCAGTCTGTCCCTATTCATCTGGCTGTATATATTTACATAGTTTTGCTTAGAAACAAACAACGTTCATTTTTGCAGATGATGTTCCCAATGATGAAGACATTTTTGACTATTTAATTTTTCCATAATTTTTTCAAACCAATTCTACTTTCTATGATTTTGAAACATTTTTTATGTATCAATCCACAAATATTTCATAAATATCCGGTAAAATCGATTTGTATCCGTTCGACGTTCTCAAATTTTCGCTTCTTCTCAGTTTAATCGATATTTTGAGATTAAAAGATTTAACAGTTACACATTTGAAATCTAATAATTCTCTTCTCATGCAGTAGCGCCCCTAAATAAACGGTCTTGTGCTGTACTTGGTATTATATACATATCACCCCTAAATAGGTGGCCTTGTGCTATATTTGGTATCAGATTCAGTATCATCCCCTAAATAAGTGGCCGTGTGCAGTACTTTGTATTATATACATACCGAACCTAAATAAGTGACTTGTGCTGTACTTGGTACTATACACATTATAACCCCTAAATAAATGGCGCTGTGCTATACATGGTATTATACACATTATCACCCCTAAATAAGTGGCCTTGTGCTATACATGGTATTATATACAGTATCACCCGTAAATAAGTGGCCTTGTGCTATATTTGGTATTATACACATTATCACCCCTAAATAAGTGGCGTTGTGCTATAATTGGTATTATATACAGTATCACCCCTAAATAAGTGGCCTTGTGCTATACTTGGTATTATATACAGTATCACTCCTAAATAAGTGGACTTGTGCTATACTTGGTATTATATCGATATAAAAAAAATTTTCGTTGATTTTTTTTTTGTGCAGTTCAGATACGATTTTGTTTTTACAAGAAGAAAATCCTGGATCCACGCGAGAAATTTAAAGATGGCTGCATGGAATGTACTTGTAAGAAAAACGGCAAAGTGAGGTGCAGTGACAAATCTTGTAAAAAAGGTAAACATTTCTATCCAACTTTATCTGTGTAAGTGAAATTAGGCAAGTGGCAATGATAGCTCCTAATATGAATTAGAATCCTAAATCCTAATCTTTTGACATAAACTTTTGAAGCCAAAATTAAAACTCAATTGCTCCATCCATATATTTGAATAACTATTTGCACGTGTGACTCAATATATATATATATATATATATATATATATATATATATATATTATATATATATTTAAAGGATATGTACCTTTAGAAAATATATTAATTTTAACTTTGCCGTCTCATCAGTTGTTTTTTTTTAATTATTTCATCCAGTTTTCGTATCTATAGCTCTGCTGATGAGGCCTAATAGGCCGAAATGTACATACAGAGATTGATTTTTCTCGATTTGTTTAGCCTTACATTTAAATAGGTAATCCCACCTAATTAATTAATTATTAATTAATTAACTTTCAAAATTAGGTTCGACTTCAATATTCTCCCAAATATTGTCGGCTGAAAGTTTGTTTACTTCTCATATATATAATATATATATATATATATATATATATATATGTGTGTGTGTGTGTGTGTGTGTGTGTGTGTGCGCACTTGTGAGTAATACAGCCACCACACCAACTACACCCAAAAACAGAAAAAGAAAGATTATCTGGTTCACCCAGCCCCAATATTCATTTAATGTTAAAACAAATATAAGTAAAAAAAAATCATAGAATTGATAAAGAAACACTTCCCACCTAAACTCAGATACACAATAAAAACACAATAAAAACTAGCTATTCATGCGAACCGCCGATGAAAGCAAAAATAACTGCCAGAGTTAAACCCAGAGACACCACAACCTGCACACGAGTAGACAAAGAAGACTGTCCACTACAACAAAGATGCAGCGTAAAATCAGTAATCTACCGAAAAAAAAGAACTGAAAAGATGCGTGCACTTATCTATTAGTTAAAAGGTTGTGTCTGTTTATCATGCTCTCATTATAGATAAGGTATTTGTAGATATTCATGTCACTAAAAGCATTTCAGCAGACAACTAATTCACATACACTGGTTACTTCTTGTGCTGTGCTAGTTATCTAGCTTGATTAGCAGACCATTGTTAGTGAGTTTGATTCTCACCCGGTGCTTTATACATCTGGCTATGTGAATAACTAGGTTAAGCTTCATAAATAAATGTGGGGATGGTGCAAGGTAGCTTCAAACAAAAGTACTACGCGCACAGCGCATTTTTTAGACACGAAAACAAAAGAAACGCAACAACACTATCAAAAAGAGTATGGAATACAAAAAACAAGGCGAATCCTATAACATAGAATGGAAGGTTTTAGACCAGTCCAAACCATACATAAACAGATAAAAAAGTACTCACTGTGTACAACAGAAAAAATGCGTATTCTCCAAGGAATGACATCACAAAACAAGTTTCTGGACACCAAATCGGAAGTCTTCAGAGCATGTTCGCACAGGAAAAAATCCTAATATGGTTTTGGACCGGATACACACAGACAACCATAACCATAAGAAAAAAAAACAGAAACACAGGTGCAAATATACGAGCACCCAAAAGCATGCATCACCAAACAGCAAACACGCAAATATATACAAAAAACAAACAACAACAAAAAAAAAAAACAAAGACAAAAAACGAAAACAACAGTTTTATCCGAAACGGGCTAAATACAACAGCGAAAACAAAATCCGCACAGTTGAAACATACGAGCACCCAAGAAAAAGCATCACCAAACAGCAAACAATAACATAAACATGCAAATATATACATGAATAACCACAAAAGCGACAACAAATCTATCAAAATTAAAACAGGCAGACAGGAACGGATTGAATCATAAAAATACCCCCCCCCAAAAAAAAAAAGAACCATCTAAGATTACGGGGACTGCAGAATCTTGACCTTCATCACGATAAGCAGATAAAAGGAAAGGCAAGAAGGAAAAAACAAACGAGGAGACGATGAGGGGTTGGAAGAGGGCGCGTAGAGATACGTGGGCGCACGAGCATGTACGGGTACGTGAACATATACGCACTATTATAACGCGGAGAAATACCAGGATTCGGCCCACAAAAGAATACACACATATATAAATGAATTAACATTCACTGCATTTCTTAACAGGCGCGTTGTCTTAAAGAAAAGTGGCTAACATGCTGCTTGGAAAGCGAAGCCTTTAGGATCTTGGGAATTACATCACTGACGATGTGGTCAGGGGCACCTTAGGGTATATTCCTTGAAATAAGAGTAAAATTCAAGTAAATCTTTTTTTTAAATCCATGATTAGTTGATAAAAAAAGGTAAACTTCTAAGAAAAATAAAGACAAAAAAGAAAGAAAGAAAATAATACCCAAAATTACTGTGAATCTTTCTGTTGGGGTATTTACCCAACCCCTCCGTACCAGCAGGATATGCCACAAGATCAATCTTTAATGCGGAGTTTAACAGGTTTAAATCCAGAGTTTTCCTTCTCCTAGACTGGTTACCTAACCAAGGTGGAAGAGTATAGTTTACCTTATATAGTTTGATGCATACATCTCCCAAGTGTATTAGCTCTATGTAAAATGCAAATAGACTCGTCAAGGATTTAAACTCTGGTTTCCGTGCCCTTTACATACCTATATTTGATACTCATGTTCCTTATTTGTACGACCGTTATCATATTGCAACACCCTCTAGTTAAAAATAAGACCGTCCATATCGTCTAAGATGTAAATCCAGATTATCTGGTGTTGCTTATTCGCCGAATTCTTATTTCTTGTGAATATCGTTACCTCAGCTAAATAATGGACCATCCCGTTTTTATTATAAAGAAAAAAGGGAAGAAAAAGGACATGATACACAGAAAAATATAATAAGAAAGACATAGAGAGGGGTGAGCGCGCGGAAGGAATAATGCTAATCTGTTTCAATCAAACATAATGAAACGAAGGAAAGAAAGAAAAAAGTGTGTGTGTGTGTGTGAGTGAGTGAGAGAGAGAGAGAGAGAGAGAGAGAGAGAGAGAGAGAGAGAGAGAGAGAGTTAAATCAAGATTATCATACTTTTTACATATTGAACTATTTTTGCTCTTAAGTAAACATATCAAACGTTAGTATTATTCGGATTATTCGAACTGTTGTCCTCATCTTTATTTTTATCTGCACAACGTTTCGGCCGATGTACCCTCCGGCCTTTATCAGGTATTTCTTGTCGGACTCGGGAACCTTCTTTTCGAACTCAGTAACCTTTTTTTCGAACTCAGGAACCTTCTTGTCGTAATCAGGAGCCATCACGGAACTTTGAACTCAACCTTTTATTCAATCCACGGAGATATCCTGTTCTCAATCCACTAACCATAGCTTAGGTACAGATGTTGATCTATGTTAATTATTATTCTATGTTACTGCTGACCCTGACCAGGATTGAACCAACAACCTAGAGATAACTGTGACTTAGAACTTAACCCAACGCCTTTATCCACTATGCTATGTGTCCAATTGATGTATAAAATCTAACTTTGAATTATACTTTTTTTTCAGAAAAGAATGGAAATTGCCATTTCAAAGGCCATGATTACGATTTTATGGAATCGTTCATGCATGGTTGCGAAGTATGTACATGTGGAGAGTATGGAAGTATCAATTGCCTTCCTATACCATGTTTTGGTTCTCTTAAACCAAGTGAACCGCAAAAGAGGCCGAAGCTAGACAACCTCCAGAAGGTGAGTTTATCTAAATGTAAATCTGTGAGTAAGATAGGGACATTTACAAGGGACATCTTATTTTCTCCAAATATCTATGAAGATCCACACAGTCGGTTGGGGCTGTTGGGGTGTAAGACCTTGCCCCAGTAGGTCCACCTGTTGGCTGTGGGTACCGACTCATAATGCTTGGACACGAGTCTCTAAGAGAAAATATATGTGGTAGAATTACGGTTAGGAATTGAGGGAGATAACCTGGTTTTCTTCTATAAAGGCTTTGAAAAAAATTCAGAAGATACAGTATCTGACTCAAATAATATCTTCCTACAGCACTGAATAGGAAGTAAGTAAAACCCAGTGTTTCGCAACCTTTTTTCCCCGTGGACAATTTTTGGTGTAAAAAACACATAAAAAACAGGCCCAGATGAGCACAAATAGAAATTCCATGTAGAGTAGATTAAAAAAAAATATTGGTAAGTTAATGGAAAATCACTGAGAATTTAATTGACGAAATTTAACCCCAGGTTTGTCTGAAACGGGGCTCTCGTTGGTTTAGAGAGTTACGTGATCAGACGAGGTTAGGAAAGAAGGATAAAATAAATCGGAGTCGAGATCAGACAGCCTTGTTGGGCAGATGTATATTTCATCGCATCTGTTTTTCTTCCCGCGCGCTTTTGGTTTAAAGAATGTTCGGGAATCGGGGAATTAATTTTTTTTTTTTTTTACAAAAACAAAATATAATAGAAAAATAAATCATAACTAAGGGATACACTGCTCCTGGTGTCTATCTTCTTCAGATGGAAGTCTCCTCCCTTTTCAATCTGCAGTAAATCTGGGTCATCTTTGTGAGTGCATTATTTGCTGCAGAAATTCCTGGTGCTTGGACGAGTTGCACATGATTTTCTTCCTGTCTATAAGTGCTTAGACCGTGTATTCAGTTGCAGTTGGAAGGTTTTAATTAACAAGAAAATAAAGGAAATAGACAAAAGGGTATTCAAATGATGCAATTGGCGTTGTCTTTCGCAAAAAAAATATAAATCCTAAATGACCACACTGCTTCTGGTGCCTATTTATCAGCTTGTCAATTTGAACTTCCAAACTTTGGTTCAGCTCCAGGCATAAGTCTCCTCTCTTTTCAATTTGCAGTAAATTATGTTTCTTTGTGAGTGCATCATTTGCTATAGAAATTGCCGCCACAACTAACGAATTGGCGGGAAAACCAAATAAGAATAGAACAATCTTTCAAAAAGAGCAAGGGATGGGAGTTTTTTTTTACTTTCAGCCATCTAATCAATCCTTCCTTTTCAATTCTACCCATGTATTGTGGAGTAGACAGACAACCCCCACAAGTTGGACTAGTCTGAGGACTATTTAGCGGCCAGTTCTCGGTGCTGTGAGAGCAGCTTAAGAGCAAAGTACGACTAATCATATTTAACAGCGAACCGTATTTCTTAATAAACCTTCCTGTTACAACTACATGTGTGTGGAAGTTCACTGATTTCATGACACAACATCTGGCGACGATGATATTCGAATGTTAAGCAGGATATGAACATCTGACATTGAGAATATTCGAATGTTGTGCTGGATATGAACATCCAGCGTCGAAAATATTCGAATGTTAAGCGGGATATCAACATCTGACATTGAGGATATTCGAATGCGGGATATGAACATCCAACGTCGAGGATATTCGAATGTTATGCGGGATATGAACATCCAACGTCGAAATATTCGAATGTTAAGCGGGATATCAACATCTGACATTGAGGATATTCGAATGTTATGTGGGATATGAACATCCAACGTCGAGGATATTCGAATGTTATGTGGGATATGAACATCCAATGTCGAGGATATTCGAATGTTAAGCTGGATATCAACATCTGGCGTGGAGGTTATTTGAATGTTAAGGATGATATCAACATCTGACGACGAGGATATTCGAATATTGAGCAGGATATCAACATCTGTCGTCGAGAATATTCGAATGTTCAGCGGGATATCCTCATCTGAAGTTGAGGATATTCGAATGTTAAGGAATATATCCACATCTGACATCGATTACATTCGAATGTTAAGCCAAATATCGACATCTGTCGTTGAGGATATTCGAATTTTAAGGAGAATATTAATCTCTGGCAACGAGGATATTCAAATGTTACAAAATGTCAGCAAAATACAACATTGCCACAGAATTGAAAAAGCTGTGGGATATGAGAGTGAAAGTGATACCAATTGTAGTTGGTGCACTTGGAACGGTCCCAATAAACCTGGGAAAAAGAATGGAGGATGTGGAAAAGAGAGGAAGAATTGAGACCATCCAGACTACAGCACTGCTGCAATCGGCTAGAATTCTCAGAAGAGTCCTGGAGACCTGAGGAGACTTATTGTCACTCAAACTTCAGAGAAAATACCATCAGCTAACGCTGGTGTGAAAAACTCAAAAGGAGTGAAATAATAATAATAATAATAATAATAATAATAATAATAATAATAATAATAATTAGTCTTTAGATATGGATATCTAAATATGGATATCTAAATCTAATCAAAGGATTCAAATGTAACAAAAATGTCAGTGAAATACCAACGAGGATTTAGAAGAATCAACGATGGAATTCATGAAAATCCAAAGAAAACTGTTGGGTTATTTGGGAGGTATAAGCTGTGCTAATGACCATGACTTATATTTTCCAAAACAGCGGTGGTTGAATCAGCCAATCAAAAACGCCCAAACATGTATTTAATTTAATATTTTAAAGGCGTTAATAAATTCTTCTAAAATTACTCGCTGGAAGGACAGACCAACCGACGAGTACTATATAACTCTCTACTTCAAGATAGGATAAACTCTGATAGAACTCCTACTTTAAGGACAGACCAACACACAAGGATTATACAAATCTCTACTTTAAGACAAGATAAACTCTGATACAACTCCTACTTTAAGGACAGACCAACAGACAAGGATTATACAACTCCTTTTTACTTCAAGACAGGATAAACTCAGATACAACTCTGGCTTTAATGACGGATCAGAGGACAAGGATTAAAACTGATACTACACCTTTCTACTTCGATATTTTGTTCTTATTTAACTCCGAACTTCTACAGCAATAATGGGACCAGTGTCTTGCTCACTTAAGGCATCAAAATGTACTATGACCAACTCACATTCCAGGCCCATTTAAAACATTTCTCAGACAGCTTTGTGGTCTTAAGGTCACAGATTGAGAAGCACTAATGTAACTCGCAAGTTTTATAGATATTATATGAATAAGTTTAGAGGATTTAATTAAGACAGCGAATTTTCAAAAATAATCAATTGATTTTTCTTTGTTTCACTTCCTTAAAGTGATAACCAATATAACGAAAATAATTTGTTCGCAAGTTATGTGCCATTTTTGTGCGTAAATGTGCGCATGTGTGTGCACGCTTTGTGCTTCATTATGTACAATAATGTGCTTAAGTGTGAATATACACGCAGACACAGAGAGAGAGAGAGGGAGAGAGAGAGAGAGAGAGAGAGAGACACACACACACACACACACACATATATATATATATATATATATATATATATGACATGACACTGGAAAAGGCATATTGAAAGAGGGTCAGGTTCTAGCTCAGGTAAATACCCTCAGATACCTGGGCTTCACAGTTGCCACCACCAACAGACTCGATGCAAACGTTTATTCCGAATGCTTCCAAGGCCTTCTGTCGGCTGAAGAGACGAGTCTGATTCAACAAAGACATCTTGATAAATAAATGTGCAGTATACCGAACCATACTTCTCTCAACCCTCTTGTACGGTACGGAAGCCTGGACGGTATACAAAGCGGATGCTCACCGACTACACTACATGATGCGTCACATACGCAGTATATTAAATGTCAAATTGTAGTAGCATATTTCAAACAGGACCATCCTGGAGAGAACTAGACTCCCTGGCATGTACGACATACTTGTCCAGCGCAACCTGAGATGTACTGGCATACAGACTCGAGGATCACAGACTGCAGATTATGTACTCTCAACTGAGAGAGAGATCACGTGAAATCGGTAATCCAAAGCTCAGGTAGAAAGACAACATCTGGAGAAACCTGGAGGACTTTAACATTCCCATAGGCAGTTGGCAAGACGCAACCGGACATCGAGTCAAATGGTGAAAACAGAATCGCATGGTGTCATCATCGGATACAATGGACTGCTAGTATATATATATATATATATATATATATATATATATATATATATATATATATATATATATATTTGGGAGAATAAGGGATTAATTGAAGTCATACCTAATTGAAATATATATTTCATATATACATATATGTATATATATGAAAATTTTCTCCTGGCGATGACCTAATAATAATAATATAATAATAATAAATAATATATATATATATATATATATATATATATATATATATATATATATATATATATATATATTCAACTATAAAAAATATGTATTTCAACAAAAGTGAAATGGGATAAAACTCACTACTCTGTGTTTCACGTGGCCAATCTTTTGATATGCCAGTATTGACTAAAGTCTGTTTAATTCAACTGAATAAATATCAATATCCAGTCGAATATTTAAGTCATGTTTATTAAACAGTTCGGTGTTTGAAGTCTTTTTTATCCATTTGTCTTTTTATGATTCTATTCTACTATTGTCGTTATATTATTCAATGCATTTTTTTCAATTCTTTCTTTGATAATTATGTTATGTTGAGCAGAAATGTTTTTTCTGTCGAGAGTAATTTATTATTATACTCAAACTGAGTGAATCAATAATTATTTCTTAATTTTTTTTCTATTTAGTTTAATAACACAAAATACATACTAAAATGTTCCTTACTTCTTGGATTGAGTTATGTTTTTAAAAAATCATTTTAATTGGTTCTAATTAGTCGTAATTTGCAATTAAGTCAAAAAATTGACTCGTCTCTTACCTCAAATTCTACCTATCATTTTCCTTCTATATATAGATATCTTGATTAACTACTCTTTATATATGCTAGTTTCTATCTGAGTGTAAAGAGAGAGATTAGAGAGTATGAAAGGGAGATTGAACTTCCCCCTTTATTTGAATGTTATTTTTCCTCAGCAGCTAGAAGCTGGCTTATATATAACATACAAATAAAGTTGGAAGATCAATCTCTCTCTCACACTCTCCAATCTCTCTCTTTACACTCACAGAGAAGCTTTCCTATACGTATGTTGACATCGCTTTCAGTAGAAGAGATACTGCTACTGAGGTATATGAACTGGTCTACAAATTTTAAAGATGGCACCATATTTTCTCAAACTCATGAACTCTATGTTCTAGAAGCGCTAGATCATCTATGTAGTCTTCTTGCTTTTTTCAGTTTGAGACCATTTTCTTTGATTAGATCTATTGACGTTCGTGGTACGTAATTTAGGCAGATTATAAATAGAAATGGTGCTTAGGTATCTTCTTGTAGGATAATGTCAAAGAAATCAGTGTCACCATCAGGTGAGCGAATCATTACTTTCGTGTTATTGTAGAGCTTCATTGCAGTGATAACAGTTTCTTTGGTGGATGCCATATGCTAGAAAGTCTTTTTCCCAACTTTCCTCTGCATGCCTCGGAGAAATGTAAAAACAATAGTGTTTCCTTGAAATTTTTTGCACGTACACCTTCGGTGATTCAATGAATAGTAAGAATCTGAAAAGTTATGTATTGATTTTTCCAAAAGCCGTTTGTATTTTTTAAAGAATTTTCGCGACGGACACGATTGAAAAGCAAGGCTTATACATTTTAGCATGTACAGCAATTTGAGTTACTAGCGGGACCCGCGGAATTTCCACAAAACGAAACAAAAATCAAGAGGAGCCAGAAACGATGATTTGAAATTTCATTCTATATAAATCCAACTAAAAATTACCAAAATATCTTCTGTAATTCACAATTTCAATATTGCAAATAAAATAAACATGTAACTTCTGTTTTTTTTAATTCATTTTAATCTTACTTTGGGCATTTAAGCGACGCATGACCATTTAGAATGTTCTATTTTAAAAATTGGGTGAAATGAAATGGGAGAAATAAGAAATCTGCGATTAAGCGACACCAGATAATCTGTATTCTCATTGTATCTTGGACAATTTGGATGGTGTCATTTTTAACCAAAGGGTGTTGCAGGTTGATAACGGACGGAAGATTAAGGAACAAACGTGTCAATAATAGATACTTCTGTAGTTTTTAGTGATTCCGAGGTCGCATTGTCTCAAGATTTTGCTCGTACACCTTCGATGATTCAATGATTAGTGAGAATCTGTAGATTGATTTCTCCAAAGAACGTTTATTACGTTAAGGGTTATACTTCTGTAGTTCTTCGTGATTCCGAGGTCACATTTCTTCGGGAAGAGGATGATGCAGCCTTTCGTCCATTTCTCTATTGTGTTTTTACACAGCGTTAAAAATACAATGATTGGTTAAACATTAACTTTCCAGATACTCAATTTCTGCCCCATGGATATTTTAGAGACATTTTGGGAAAAGAAAACGTATTTACTATGCAAAAAGCATTCATGACTCTCTATTTTTTATTTTCAGATTTTTTCAGATGTTCGGAAGTTTTTACGTCTATTATTGGCAAAACAGGAAAAACCTTTAAAATGCTGATAGTTTGACTTGAACATCAAATGACCGAATAGAAACTTTTAAAATTCTTTTTTATTTATTTAGTTTGTATATAATCGCTGACTGAGATAATCATATTCATTAGCGCTATAAGATCTTCACTATGTTAACGCTTTCGTATACGGTTGGATATAATCAGTGTTTCATTGCGGGTTAAGGTAAGAGGTTCGTGTACGTGAGTGAGGAGTGTACGCTTCCAGCAAGATTGTATAGCGTCATGCTACTGATTCGGATTTGATGATAAAATCAAGAAACAGGAAATTTACTTACGACGAGAACCTGTTTCATGCGGAACAAAAGATGAGATTTTAATTTTGGTACAAAAAAAAAAAAAAAAAAAAAAAAAAAAAAAAAAAAAAAAAAACTAAAAAAAAAAAAAGCAAGAAAAATAAAAAAAGGTAGCGAAAAAAAACACACCACCAACAGAACCAAAAAATATGCATGGAAAAAAAACAAAACAAAACAAAAAAACAAAAAACAAACAAACAAATACACAAAATAAAAAATTACTACAACAAATGATCACCCCGAAGACGACCATGTATGTGGCCGAAGGGACTTGGTAAAAATATGGGGTGCCTCATCTACTACTTAGACCCCGGCATAAAAAAAACTAATACGAAGACTGGAATGTAAGCAAAAAAAAAAAAAAAAAGAAAAAAAAGAATCATCAAAAAAGTGTTCTATAAAAACATGCATAAATAATAACTTGCTGTCGGTACTGAGGTAGTGTCGAAATGTAGACACGAAAATACTCATTTGTTATGCCACCTACTTTCTGACAAATCTTTGGTAGAGCAGGACAAATATAACGGGAGGTAATTTTTTTGTGTTCACACACACATATATTTATATATATATGTGTGTGTTTGTGTATGTGTGTGAGAAAATAATTTTTGGGTTGTTTAGAAGCATGAAAGAAATGAATGAAATAAATGAACAGAAACTAAATATTGAATGTTGTATTCTAAATCCGATATATTTACCGATATTTCGAGGAGATTAAAATAGACTAGCGGGAACCGTAAAAATGTCCACGAAATGAAACAAAAATCAAGAACTGTTTAAGACAGATACGTTGATTTGCTATTTCATTATGTATAAATTCTACTATTGCCTTTGCAATAAATAATACAAAAATAAAAGTGACAAAAACACGACTCGGAAAAAAGGTTGGCCAGGAATATTTTTTTCAATTACTTTTAATTTTACGTTGGGCATTTAAGCGACGCAAGACCATTTGGAATGTTTCATTTTTAAAATTGGGTAAAATAGAATGAAACAAATAACAAATCTGCGATTAAGCGACACCAGATAATCTGTATTTTCTTGAGGGATTTGGACGGTCTCATTTATAACCAGAGGGTGCTGCAGGATGATAACGGACGGAAGATTTAACACGTTTAATATTATATATATATATATATATATATATATATATATATATATATATATATAGAGAGAGAGAGAGAGAGAGAGAGAGAGAGAGCAGATAATTTAAACGCACCCCTCCCAAAATTATTGGCAAATCAATGTAGATATTTTACAGTCCTCTCTCTCTCTCTCTCTCTCTCTCTCTCTCTCTCTCTCTCTATATATATATATATATATATATATATATATATATATATATAAATAAAAAGAAATTAATCCGACAGTATGAATTTGATATATTGAAAAAACAAATGATGTTTACAAATGCTTGGGATCATCAGGAGAGAATGTGCACCGTTTCGGGGCCTTCCTCTCAACGCTTAAAACTGTTGAGAGGAAGGCCCCGAAACGGTGCACATTCTGATGATCCCAAGCATTTGTAAACATCATTTGTTTTTTTCAATATATCAAATTTATATATATATATATATATGTTTTAATTTTACTTATAAAATACAAATAGGAATTCCATTTGAATTTGAATTTGTAAATATCTACATTAATTTGCCGACAAAAAGCGACAAAAACACCACCGGAAATTCACCTGATGTCGGCACTATAAGACATAGCGTAAATTAGGGCAGTTGTAAGATACATCTTTTGCATGCATACTGGTGGTCGTCAGTATCTTCATCACGAATTAAGGAATCTCATATCGACTCCGATAGCAACACCGAGCTGAATCCGGCATTTTCAGGCTGCCACCCTGAAAGTGACGTGCTACTAGTCTTGACATTTCGCCACGATTAAAACTACAAAAAAAGTCGACCTTTTTAATCGAAAACCACAGTCAGTGTGAGTCAATGAAAAAATCCCATCCACCCTCACACTACTATATAAAGAAGTTCGGGACGGTAAAAGATCAAAATTACACAATATTCTATTTAAACTCCAGGATTTCAAACGTCGATTTTCAAGGTAGAACAGGCTCTCTCCTTTTGGAGGATTGATATTGCCAATTTTCCGTTCTTATTTTGACAAAGTTAAACTGAGTGATTTTCTATATATGTATTTAACCAACCGCTTCGCGATTTTTTAAACGGAGTTTGAATTCAGAGTTTTCCTTCTCCTGGACCGGTTGCCATGCCAATGTTAAAGATTCCCGTCAGTACTACTATTTACCCACAGCTTGATTCATACCTTTCCCAATGGTATTAGTGCTATGTTAAGTGCAAACAGTCTCGTCCAAGACTTGAACTATCGAGGATCCTACTATGAAACTGGTAATACTGGGTTACATTGTACCAGTAGCAAATAGACTGGTTACCGAATCAAAATTAAAGAGCCCAGTCCACATTATATGTTAATTGCGACATCTTGTCAGACGAATGTCACTCCTTAGACATGTCATTGTCTGTAAGAGTATCTGTACATAGATGGTTAATATAGAGATATAACTTTGTACAACAGTTAAGTCCTCTCTCGGTTCAAAAAGTTAAGACCCAACAACAAGCAGAAGCAAGACAGCCGGCAACAAATGAAACTCCTGACCAACAGGATGCGGGGAATGGTCGTCCGCTGGACTTTTTTCCAAGAAAATATATCGTCTTTATCAACGTCTTTCTACATTGAATTGTTTATTTCAAAATGTATATCGTTATTTCCGTTGGGAGAATATTTTCTTTCTTAAGAGTAAAAGTAACAAAGCAAATAACTAATCATTACGTTATTTGTAGTTAGAATATTTAATGAATTTATTTAATAATGTTTATTTCATGAATAGTTTCTTACAAAAAAGATTTTAGCTATACTGATTATTTGAAAATGAAACTATTAATAAAAAAAAGTTGAGTTATCGTTAAATTTTCGTTTGATTTGTTATTTAATTCACTGTAAAAAATGATTCAATGTATGAAAACACATACAAATTACATATTCAGAAAGATTATTTTATTTTCTTCTAATCATATAAAAATTTCAAAGATTGAACCGTAAATAGTCAAGAAAAAAGAATTTGATTTTTCGTTAAAATTTAATCTGAAAAAAAAATCATACAAATTACATATTTAGAAAGATTATTTTATTTTCTTTCCAACCATATAAATATTTTTAAGATTAGACCATGAATAGGCGATAAATTCCGACTGCGAAATTTATTCACCAAAATTAAACTTCACTGCTGGTATCGCTGTAATAAAAAGCAGGCAGTGAACAATATTTTATCATCAGCAGGAGCTGGTATACGGACAGTTCCGCAAATTGGGTGATTTTGGTTTAATTAATTAATTATATCCTCAATTAGTAAAAATCGATAACCAAATTTGTCGTGTTTCTTAGTTATAAGAATATCAAGGTTTATGCAAGATTTCGAATCTGAGGAACCTCCGTTTTGGAGTTATACGTCGACACGTACATATCAAACTTCCTTTTATATATATAGATATATATATATATAATCACGAGTGTGCACGTGCCCGTGAACTGGCATGTTTAACAAACGCATAATTTTAAAAAGTGGAAAAGACATAAATAAAAAAACCTGGAAAATCACACCAATGACTGAAGAGACAATATGTCGAAATAAATCTATATCCAAAACGAGGTATATATCTATTTATTTATGATACTCCGTATCGTCATGTAAAAAAAATATGTACCCAGATCTTTATATGTACGTTTGAGTTCTCAATTTTGGTTGAATCCTATCAAGAAAACACTTGATATCATCCGCCTATATATATATATATATATATATATATATTTATATTTTTTGCTTGAAGGCAATTACAATGCGCATATCGCATAAAATTCGATATATATATATATATATATATATATATATATATATATATATACTATTATATTTACATTAATGCATAAATTATTACATGCTTACCTACCTACCTACCTACCTACCTTACTATTTACATACATACATGATGACTGTCATATATTGACAGATAATATTTGTGTTTACCGCCAAAATTGCAACACAAACATACTGGTTAATGATTAATTCCCGCCCAAGACCAATCACGTGACTCATAAGCCCAGCTGCTGACTTACAATACTTAAGGCAATAAAAATATGACAAACGTGCCTTGAGTTTTGTATAGGATTAATACGACACTCCCGTGGAAGATGATTTTTTTATGAATGTTTATATGTTTAAATCAGGACTTAATTTGCACATTTTATCACAAACTACGGATTTCGAGGTGGCAACGAAGGTTTATGAATTTCTTGATTTTTCAAGTTACAATGGGATTTTTTATGGTTAACATATCCAGCTTTTGAGAAATATTACTAAATATATATATGGTATGTGCAAAGGATCTAATAGTTGTGTTCTCAACAATTACAAATATTTTATTGTTTTTGCCAATATGTAATGAAATACAGCGAATATTGTAATGTATTGATAGATTCATCAGATATCGATTTGTATGTGTATGTAATTGAATTAATTTTCAAATAAATATCTGTTGCATACTCTACTTTTTATATACTGCTGGGTATTTAATGGAGAGAGAGGAGATAATGAGTAGATGGGCTCTTACTTGATCTTACTTGTTCTACTTGATCTGCTTCGTCGCTGGCCATCTTTCTTTTTTGGGGTTGCTTCTTTCTTTTTCTGGGCTGGTCGTCTGTGCTTATTTCTTGTTAATAAAAAGCAAGACTTATTTGTTTTTCTTATTCTTTATTTAAAAATACACACCCAAAAAGATTTCTAACCGTGCGATGAGAAGTCGGCATCTTAGGAGTAAAGGAACTCTAACGTCTGCTTCTTTCAGCTAACGACCGAAATCTGATTACTAAACCCAATTTCCATTCTCACACCATCTCGTTGGCAGAAGTCGGGGGTCAAGTAAAGGTCATTACTTTTAATGGTAACTTTCGATTTACTGTCCTGTTATTTGAATTTTAACTACACTTAAATACATAATTCGTAGGTTACCCACGAATTATGTAACATTTTTTATTTCTTATATTTTCTCTTCTTCTAAATCTTCTAACCTTCTCGGCTTTGTTGCTGACCGTGCTGCGTTCTCTGAATTCTTTCATCTGGGTCATATCAGATACCGTCTCGGATGTTGAACCCCTCTCCGCGTCCATCTTAGTTCTTATCAAAGCAGGAACACGGAGATACATTTTTATGTATATTTTTATGACTCAAGACCCCATATTTCAACAGGCGCATTGAGAAGAATCAAGGGACGCCATTATGCATCCAGTTCCAAATAGTTATATCGCTGTCTGCTAACTTTCCGATGGACTCGACCATTACGTGATTTCCTCAACCAATGAGAGGATCCCGCCAAATGTCAAGTAGGGTTTAACGCCTGCCTCTCATACTAATCTGAACTCTTGTATATTTCCATGACTCTTCCACAATTAGACGTATGTAATGTGTAGTAATCTAGTGGTGCTACCTATATAGAATCGGTTGCATTTATTGCACTGTGTGTTGTATACCACATTCACTTCGTGGCACATACCTGTGTCGCGGATAGGGCTAGCGTGCAACTAATGGTGTCCCTATGATGATTATATCTATCTATCTATGGTCTTGTTCATATCCATCTATCTATCTACATATATTAGGTAAACCTTTACTTCTTAGCGTGTTTCTTAATTAGAAGGATATCAAGGTGTATGCAACATTTCGAATCTTATTCTAAAAGCACTAATAACATGGACTATTTGAGGCAAATCTACCTCAGATTTTCATAGTGACTCCGTTAATAAATAAGATTTACCATATATATTAATAATTTTGAGTATAAATTAAATACTCGTCGATAAACTTACACAGTTCCTGACATTATTTTGATCTCCATTATAAGTTAACTTAATTAATAGTTAATCTTACATAAAGGTATATAAATTTTGGTTATTTCTCATAAGTCTAACATGATCAAAGGGGAACCTCTTGACTGATAAATTATTTATTTATTTTCGCATTAAACTAACCCTAACCCTAACCCAATCCCTAAACCCTAATCCTAACCCCGTCTTCTTTTTTCCTAGTAGATCAATAAATAAATAAATAAATAATTTATCAGTCAAGAGTGGTTCCCCTTTGATCATGTTAGACTTATAGGAAATAACCTAAATTTTTCTTGTTATTTTCTTGATTAATTTCTGAAATCAAGTTATGGTAAAAAAACACCCCCCTAAAAACAAACAAACATAAAAGTTACAGCATCAACCGATACTCTTTTATTTTAACCATTTAAGGTTGACCTATTCATTATGTATTACGGATTGTTTGTTATTGATCTCTTGTAATTATCGATTAGATGAATAAATTGATCTCCCAAAATATTGATATGTTGTGATTTTTGCGATCAATAAGTAGAATTGTTTTCATAATCAATATGCATGATAGGTTCGATTTCTCATCAATGCGTGCCGACAGCACGGATTTCCTTGAATCTTTCTTTCTCTCTCACCATACGTCTTTATCGGCCATCACTCTTGGTAAGTCCTCTAGATGGCATCAAGTGTCTGTACAGAGCTGGTGAATTTTAATTTTTGGCTGGTCGCCCAGAGGAAAACATCACTCTTGAATTCGTTCTCACTTCCCCAGAAGTGCCCAGCATGTTTTGTTATTCCTACTTGGATGGTCTGTGATGGGAGGTAAGTGGTCATACAGTTACCGTTTTGTAGGATGCTGCTTCCAAGATTTGGACAAAACAGCGTATAAGATCCTTTGGTAGTTTCCATCAAGGTTTTGTTAGTGTTCAAGTATTGCAGCCATACAGTTGTGTTGATACATCTACTGCTTCGAAAATCTCGGTTTATTCTATCATGCCAAGAGCAACAATTAGTATAAACATCTCCAGAGTCCTGTATCCTTTACATTATTATTTCGAACATAATGGGTAAGTCAACTATATTTCTTAAATATTAGTCTATATGAATACTTACATTCACCATTTATTCATGCTTAAAAAAAATAATAATTTTCTTATAACCCAGACAGTATCTATCTATCTAACTGTATATATATATATATATATATATATATATATATATATATAATGCTAAATCTCTAAGTCTTTTGTTATTTCTTTACTTATATATTTGCTTATAACCCAGACAGTATCTATCTATCTATCTAACTGTATATATATATATATATAATATATATATATATATATATATAATGCTAAATCTCTAAGTCTTTTGTTATTTCTTTACTTATATATTTGCTTATAACCCAGACAGTATCTATCTATCTATTATATATATATATATATATATATATATATATATATATATATATATATATATAATGCTAAATCTCTAAGTCTTTTGTTATTTCTTTACTTATATATTTGCTCTGTGACTCTAACATTAAGAGCACACATTGAGCTCTCAAACTGCGACAGGTTTTTTAAATAAAACTCTTGCGTCGTAAGGAAGATTTCTTCTCTGGACTTTTGGATTATATATATAATATATATATATATATATATATATATATATATATATGTGTGTGTGTGTGTGTGTGTGTGTGTGTGTGTGTGTAGGAACGATAATCCAGTAAGTAACTTCTTAGCCAAAATAAATATTTTGGCTGGTCGGATTTGACAGCCCTGTTTTAACGTTATTGTTAATAATTAGTTAAGAGCCTATAATTAACATAAAGAGCCTAAAAATGCTATAAAAGTATATATTTACCCAACTCCTCCATCAGGAGCAGGATGTGATACAAGGTCAACTTTAAAGCGTGGTTGCCATAAATATTAGCCGCTTATCTATATTTCAGAAAACTCTTACATAGTATAAGAATCAAGTACACAAAAATACATCTATTAATAATAGAGATTCGCTCTCTATTTGTCTGTGACCGAAACTACCTCACTGCCTACGTCACAGTCATTTCAGGAATTAAGTGTGTTTATCAAAGTATACTTAATTTATAGTCAGTATACTTACTACATAAGAATATTAAAATTCTATGAAAAATCAATTAAGAGTTAAATTTTCACGAAAATTTCGATACTCTTTTCGATACCCTTAGATAAATTCATGTTTTTTTTTTCCTAAAATATATTAGGGGATATATTTATTACTAGGTTGACCCACCCCTTATTTAATCTTATGAAATCGGAACAAAATATACTTTACTCATAAGATTTTAAATTTTTTCTCTAGAAATAAGAGTCTGGATAATTGAATAAGAATTTTTAGAAACTTTTTGGAGGTCCCTACTGTCTTAAAACAAAACAAATATCTCAGTGGAGTGAATATGATGTTTTAAAGTAAGTAATAAATGTAAAGAAATAAACGTTTTATTTTATATATTAAACCTCCCACCTCTCAGGCCATATCTTTCAAAAATCTATTTTTATACCACCCGGAGGTTTTTTTTGCTTGTCTATTAGTAATGGAGATTCGGTCTCAATTTGTCTGTAACCGAAACAATGTAACTGCTTACGTCACATTACTCAAATTCGGCAATACATAGAATAAAGAACAACCTTATATCATATACACTCAAAATTTGAGTATGCAAGCTTAGATTATCCTTATTATTTTTAAAAACAAGTTTTAATAGATACATGCCCGGTATTATACATTTTCATATAGTTTGTTTTATCTTAATATATAGTCAAATTTATCAAACGTATGGAGTTTTACGAGAAAATTATTTACAAACAAGAAATAGCCATTTTTCAGTATCAAATAAATACTAACAATTTTGTGTTCAATTTATGTGTAAGATATTCAAAATAATTATTTAATTTATAATTAATAGATTCATGCAACATTTTATTTGAGGGAGACAGAACTGAATTTCCATTTAAAATTATTTTATTTTTTTTACTCCTTTAATAAATTTGATGATTTTATTTACTTATGATATAAACCCTCTGAAAAACCTCTTTAAACTCCCACCCGCCCAGGCAAAATCTTTCAAAAATTACTTTTTATACTGCCTGGGGGACGTTCTTTTTTGCTAGTTCATTTAAAAATAATTCCCATTAACTTGCAAATTTTCAAATATATGGCTTGCCAATATAAATTGTGAAACGGTTGTCGCCGTAGTAAATAGAATCGGAGATCCGAGTTCAAATGCTGGGCGAAGCTATTTGAGTTAATTCTCTTGGAAAAGACATGAATCCATCTCTTCTAACTATATGAGTAAATAGTAGAACATACTGTGTACTTTAGCCTAGGAGAGTCAACCACTCTAGGAGAAGGAAAACTCTGAATTCAAACTAGCTGTGCTCCGCTTAAGAAATTGTGTCATATCCCGTTTGTGGTGGAGGGGTTGGGTGAATACATAATTGTTTGTTGTTTCCTCGTACGGAATAAATGCGAGAACAATTCACGACGAAGCAATGGGGATATTTTATTGCCGCATCAAAGTTAATAGAAAAGAAGAGAAATATGATATAAGATACAAGATCTTATACAGTTCTATGAGCGAAATGTCCTAATAGGAAAAGAGACATTAGTTGAGAAAGTCTTTGGTAGAAAAGTAAAGTGTAAAGACTTATATGTGAAACATGTTATCGTGGGCTATGCGACACGAGGATGCTAGGGATGCAAAGCCCCCTGTTCGTGGACAGGAACGCATCTGCGGCGTTATTACCCCTGTAAAGGCTCTTTGATCTTTCAGGTCAAAGAAGGTTTTTATTTTGCCGCCTTTTCTTTTATAATGATGCTGGTTTCGCCACCCAGTAGCTATTTGCGGACAGGGAGGTAATTACATTTCACGTTCCCTAGTGTTAAATAGGAGAACCGTGGAAAGTAAGGGAGGTAATTCCTACAATATGAAGACAATGGAATGAAAAGTAGAGAGAGAGAAAGAGAGGGGGGGGGGACGAAAGAATGCGTGATTATGTGAGAGAGAGAGAGTGTGTGTGTGTGTGTGTGTGAGTGAGAGTAAGAGAGAGAGTGTGTGTGAATGAGAGAGAGAAAAAAGAGAGTGTGTGTGAGTGAGTTTGGGTGTGAAAGAGAGAGTGTGTGTATGTATGCGCGCGTATATATTTTTACGAGAAAATCATTTACATACTAGAAATAGACATATAGTCTTCTTACACGATAGAATTTGGAAATTTTGTATTTATCTAACTGTATCCGGTTTGGGGTTTGTGCATGTCGGCTTTTCATTAGTTTCTGTTTTGTTTATTGTCTGTCGTAAAACCTTTTTTTTTTTCATTTGACACCTCCCCACAAAAAAGCTTAAATAGTTGAATTAATTTGAATTTAACTGTTAGAAATTTGGGTTCATTCGAAAGAAAACATATTTATTTAAATTTTGACAGCAAAACTTTTTTTTATGTCTATTATCAAAAAGATATAATATTTCAAAGATCTGTTTACATTTTTTATGAAATAGCGTGGTAAAAATCCTTTTTTATGTAATTTTTTTATCTCGATTTTTCGAGATAAAAATTTTTTTAAAAGTATATATCTTTTATTTTACACAAAAATCAAGGTTATTTACTATAAGTCTACATAAACAAAGGGGAACCACTCTTGACTGATAATTCATTTATTTATTCATTGATCTAGTAGGAAAAAAGAAGACGGGGTTAGGGTTAGGGTTTAGGGTTAGGTTTAGGGTTTAGGGTTAGGATTAGGGTTTAGGGTTAGTTTAATGTGAAAATAAATAAATAATTATCTGTCAAGAGTGGTTCCCCTTTGTTTATGTTAGACTTATAGGATATAACCAAAATCAAAATATTCCTTTAGTTTTAATTGTGTAGATTTATGTAAGATCGGGTATATTTTTTTAAAAATTGTCGTTTGTCGTGTTTAACAAAAACAAGCATTGAATATGATGCTTTTTAAGTAACTAATTATTTTTTCAAAGTCAATCTTTTTTAAATATTCAGTTCTAATATTAATAAAATGAATAAAAGCTGTTCCTTATGATTCAACATTTGAATCCTTTTCATTGTGATAATGCCAATTTAAATAAATAAACTATGAAATTAATCTTAAAGTTGCATTATTACTTTAAATGGAAAATATTATTTGCGAAATTTGTAATCAATTTGAAAAAATAATTTTTATCCTCGCCCTTCTTACAGTAATAAGAAGTTAATTAAAAGGTTTACAAATAAATAAATACCAACGATTTTGTGTAAAATTTATGTGGAAAATATTTTAAATAATTATTTAATTAATAATTAATAGGTGTACACAACATTGTTTTCAGAGAGACAGAACTAAGTTTCCATTTAAAATTGTTTTATTTTTTTACACCTACAATAAATTTGATGAATTTACTTACTTATGATACAAACCCTCTAACATTGAATTTTTAACTCCCACCCACCTCATGCAATACATTTTTTAAATTAATTTTCACACCGCCCAGAGGGCGTTTTTTGTTTCTTTGTTTTTTTTGTTGTTTTTTTTTTTTTTTGTTTTTTTGCTAGTGTACTTAATATTGTCTTCTCTCTTTACCAGATGGATGTGAAAAACAATATTAAAAGATCAGCCTTTTTCTTCAATCGATTTCCGATCATTTGAATCCCGTCACAAACATTTGATGAAAAACTGAAGAAAATTATCGAAGAAATAAAAATAACCAAGATTTTACTTTACTTTGCATAAAGCATTAGCTTTTACTTTCATTTTTATACAAATTCTTGTATCAATAAAAAGGTCAATCGCAATTCAAATGTGTCATGTGTTCTCGATATGACGTTAAAATGCATCTAATGCTGAAGTTTAATTACTCCCAGGTCTACTCTGACCCGAAGTAGTGTAAAGTTACTCTCACCATTTTTTCAGTAACAAGAAGTTAACTAAAACGTTTATAAATAAATAAATGCCTACGATTTTGTCTAAAATTTATGTGCAAAATATTCGAAATAATCATTTAATTAATAAATGCTCGCATTTTATTTGAGGGGGAACAGAACTAAGTTTTCATTTAAAATTGCTTTTTTTTTTTGTTGTTTTTTTTACTTCTTTAATAAATTTGATGTTTTGGACCATATGACCTTTAGGCACCCCTTTTGCGATCTCGATTCATAAGGACATTTTTTGCATTTGCACCGTCAAAATCCAGTTGTTCGTTAACGGACGATTTTTAGAGTTTTTAAAAAAAATTATAACCCTAACCATAACCTAACCCTAACCCTAACCACTAACAAACAACCGGATGTTGACGGTGTAAATGAAAAAAAATGTCCTTATGAATCGAGATCGCAAAAGTGGTCATATGGTCCGATGGTTTTACTTACTTATAATACAAACCCTCTGACATTGAATTTTTTAACTCTATGTTGAATAGAAAAAAATAGTTTAAAAAATAATCTATAAAAATTGAATACCCAATAAAAATGATTAAAACAAAATGTCTTCGACATAATATAACCCAACAAGGGTTGACATGCCGTACAATCCAACCAACCAACCAGCCAACCAACCAATGCGTCATTCAAAATGAATTCATTGCCTAACGGAAAAATATTTTAAAATTTGAGTATATATTTACCGCCTCATCCTGATTAAATAGAAAATTAGTTATAGATAATCCTATTTTGGATAAGTTGGATGGAGTTTATAAACGATCACATTTATTCAGGAAGTATTTTTTATTTTTTATTTCTATGCCGGATAAACTTCTGAAATAGACCCGTGATGCTTAAGGACGGAATCCTGTTGGCTGAGAAGTGCATGACTTGCAGCACTCCACTTTGGTCCTTTCTTAAGCTAGACGGGTGGCCGAAAAGTCACCCCCTCCGATCAATCGGCTGGTCATGTCAAGCCATAGCACCTATATGATTGTTCTGACCCTATTTGTATGGCAAAACCCAAACCCTTTTTATCATATATGTACCAGAGGGCGGTGGCTAAGGGTCTTTATGTCCTGTGTATGACGTTAAACTACATCTAATGGCGAAGTTCCAATTCTTGAGTTCTGGAAAGTTGGAGTACCTCTTCATCGCTATTACTCCCTAGTCCACTCTGGCCTGGAGTAGTAGTACCTGTTATGGTCCCATCTATGGGTTAAATAGAAAAAATGAGTTTTAAAAAATGTGTATAAAAATTGAGTTAAACATGTTTTAATGACTATCAAGCATGAATAGAATATAACGTGTTCAAGATCAAATAATTCAACAAGGGTTGACATGCCGTAAAATTGAACACACCTAATCAAACCGGAGTGGTAGTATTCCAATCAGTTTATGGAAGTATACAGGCAATTTTTAACATTATTATTATTATTTGAATCTTTGTAATTTTTGGTGGGTCTTTCTCTAGAGGTTGAGTGACAGCAAGTCTTCTCGGGTCTCCAGCCTATCTTAACAATTCGGTTGTTTGGATAGTCTCAATTCTTTCTCTGATTTACAATTCACCCGAGCAGAATACAACTCAAGATCAATTTTTAAGTGGAGTTTGAATTCAGAGATTTCCTTCTCGTCTACTGGTTGCCATGCCAATGTTAACTCTTCACCTACCAAATTTTCCCTACGGCTGTACCAAATTCTCTTGGTATTTTTCATATGATGTGATATTTCAAATTTCACTTTCTATTCACATCAGAACTCATTCTATTCAAATAAAGTCATGTTATTATTGTAATCTGAGTCATTCTGTTCAATTACAATGTACTTTGCTTAGGTGGGATATGCATAGAAACAGAGAGATATGTGTGAGCGGTTTAAAGTAGACAAAAAATCAAAGTGGCTAGTCTGCCATACTATTTAGCCATAGCTGGAGGGAAAATAGTGGGTTTCAAACCTTTCCCAAGGATATTAGCGCTATGTGAATCGCAAACAGCCTCGACCAAGAATTGGTAGCTAAGTAACACTCCACTTTGGTCCTTATTTAGGCTAGACGGTCGGTCGGCTGCTCACGTCAAACCTTAGAACCTATATGATTGCTCCGATCCTATTGCCCTTATGCCAATCCCCAACATGTTTATCATATATGTGCTAGAAGGTTGGGGGTCTTCATGTCCTGGGAATGATGTTAAACTCTATCTGATGGTGAGGTTCCAGTTCTGAGGGTCTGGGGAATCTGAAGTACCCCTTCATCACCATTGCTCCCAGGTCCACTCAGAGCCGGAATGGTAATATCTGTTAGTCCCATCCATGGGTTAAATAGAAAAATACGAGTTTAAAAAAACATTGAATATCCAACAAGAATGAATAAAACAAAACATCCTCGGCATAAAATAACCCAACAATGGTTGACATGCCGTAATAACAACCAGCCAGCCAGCCAGCCTTCATGAATTCATATTATTTGGATTATTCGGACTATTGTTCTCATCTTTATTGTTATCTGTACAACGTTTCGGCCGATGTGCCCCCGGCCTTCTTCAGATATTTCTTGTCGGACTCGGGAACCTTTTCGAACTCGGGAACCTTCTCTTCGAACTCGGGTGCATTTTGGGTACAAGTGTTAAGGTGTGTTAATTATTATTATATGTTACTGTTGCCCTTGACCAGGATTGAACCTGCAGATAACTGTCACTTAGAATTGTCTCAACGCCTATATTCACTACGCCATATGTCCAATTGGAATTCAGGAATTCACTATCTCGTTTCGTGAATGAATTATATATGAATTAGTGAAATTGATCACTAATTAGGACTGAGCCTATTCTAGTAGTGACCCCCCACCCCCAAGTGGAGTATAACAGGTTTGAATTCAGAGTTTTCCATCTCCTAGACTGACTGCCTAACCAATGTTAAAGAGCCCAGTCTATCCTACTATTAACTCATAGCTAGAGGGAGAGTAGTTGGATTCCTACCTTTACCAAGGGTATTAGCGCTATGTGAACTGTAACTTCGTACAGGATTTGAACTCGGGTCGACGAGTTAATTTCCTACGACTCTAACGATTAGACCACGCGCCTCTATTCGGGATATGGTGAATTCTTTGGATGGGTCCAGTTCATTGCTTGTTTGTGTAGCATTCTCTTGCAGCTGTTCTCTGCAATTCATCAGAGGAAATATTCAATTTACAAATCACGTAATCATGCCGACAAATCACGCAATCAATTCCCGACAAATGACTGTTTGTCTTATGTTATTTATTGGAAGCAATAAAAAAAAACAGTCGTTGTGCGAAAGGTGAAGGCACAGTTGATTACAATACAATAACCAGATGGTTGAATAAATTTATCTTTATAAATTTATATGTTGATTTTGGAACTGTAACATCTTCCATGTGGCGAAAGTTGCAAATTAATGTAAAGAATTACCACAAAATAGTTTTCTTCAAAACTTTGCCTTCATTTGAGGAAATAGATTTCAGTCATTTAAATTGTTATCTAAATAATAATTTAAAATATCATTTAAATAAAAGGATGTTGTTCTGAAATGGTATTACACAATTTACAAAATTTATTTTCCATGTGCCGCTACGTGGATTCCTATCTGAAATAATATTGTTATCATGTCAATAACAATATCAGTTTATTGTTAGTGGAAAATTAATTTTTTTAACATATGCTAACAATAACAACATGAAATAACTATTTTTTTTATTAACTATCCGTAGAGGCACAGGGAAAATGAATTTTATAAATTATGTTATACCATTTCTGAACAACATCCTTTTATTTAAATAAACATAAAAATAGTTTGCAAATAAAAATTATTTTTATTTAAATAAACATATCTGCATTGCTCTTCTGATTAAATAAACACT
>CM042152.1:30743323-30748031 GCA_023376005.1 Doryteuthis pealeii
AGTATTTGTAACTATTTTTCTTCGAGTGATTTTATAGTGTCCTGATTTGGTAGTTGTATCTCGTCCATTAATTTTCTTTCCCCCTTTTTTATTACAAGCATAGCACATTTTTCGATTCCGAATCCCATCCCTATATCTTGGCTATATATTCTGATGGTTTGTACCATGGTTTTTAGTTCTTTTTCATTTTTGAAAATTTGTTTGTCATCCATGTACATAAGGTGGTTTATTTTTTCCAGGGAGTTAGTGAATTTGTATCCCCAGTGCATTTTCTGAGTATGTGATTGAGTGGCATCATTGCTAAAATAGATAGTAGTGGTGATAGTGAGTCTCCTTGGAAAATACCTCTTTGGATTTTTGCTTCTGTCAGGGATTGTCCTTTTGCTTTTAATTGGACTCTCCAGTTTTCCATGGCTTTTTTGATAAAATTTATGATGTTGTTTTTTTTTTTGTACATTTTTAGACATTCTAAAATCCAAGTATGTGGGACCATGTCATAAGCTTTTCTGTAATCAATCCATTGTAATTTTTTTAGCCTATTTTTAACTTCTTTAAGGGTGTGTTGATCTATATAAAGTAAGTCATATGTTCCTCTTTTTCCCTTGCGGCATCCTTTCTGTTCTTCTGGGAAAAGCTTACGCCAATTAAGTGAAAAGTATATTTCTTCTTTTATTACCGCTGTCAATATTTTCCACATCATGGGCAGACAAGTTATGGGTCTATAATTGCTAGGGATATTCAAATATCTATGAATGTAGACTGCTGTTGCTCTTTTTGTTCTTTCAGCCAACAAGTGGTAATAATGATCTAGCCAAGAGACAGGCCAGCATTGGTCCTGCCGAGAGACAGCCGAGCACTGGCCCAGCCGAGAGACAGCCTAGTACTGGCACAGCTGAGAGACAGGGAAGAGAGTGAACTAGATAAGATAACATACAAGTACTCCAATATTACTTTAAAAGCAATCCAGCACTAAGACAATTACACACAGATCAACACTTAAGAAAATAGCAAACTGGAAAACACCAGGCCATGATGGCATACACGGATTCTAGTCAAGAAATTCACTTCAATCCACCAGAAATAGTCCAACAACTCAACTTACAGGAAACGAATGTACTCGAATGGATGACAAAAGGAATAACTACTTTAATCCAGAAAGACTCACAAAAAGGAAATATCACTAGCAATTATAGACCCATAACTTGTCTGCCCATACGAACAAATCAGTGGAACAAAAACAAAGGTAGTTGAACATCCAGATGCACTAGATGCAAACTGTTTTGGAATAATATATGGTAGAAGAAAGAACACAACAAAACATCAAACTGGATTAGCGATATTAAAAATGAACTGAAGGAAATCTGGGAGGGTCCTGTAGAAGTATACCTATAATTACGCTCAGATCAACACTTAAGAAAATAGCAAACTGGAAAAACACCAGGCCACGATGACATACACGGATTCTGGTTCAAGAAATTCACTTCAATCCATCAGAGAATGGCCCAACAAATCAACAGATGCTTACAGGAAACAGATGTACCCGAATGGATGACAAAAGGAATAACTACTTTAATCCAGAAAGACCCACAAAAAAGAAATTTCCCATTTCGGCTACAATAGGAATACTGATTGTTAATTCCTCATTTCGGGGACGTTTCATCTTTTGTTGAGTAGCTGAAAGGGAAAATAGAGCCAACATTCGCAGGATGCCGATCGGATCCCTTACATTGGCAATCAAGAGAGCACCTGCCGATCATGACCCACAGACCTAAAGTCTGCGTTCCATGGCTTATAAATTTGTTGTAAGACATTTTCTATGGGGTGGTATAGCGTGGTTATACCAGACCCAGGAGTTGATTAAGATCTGTACCCCGATCATGAAAAAAAAAAAAAGAAGATAAAATTCCAGCTTCGGGCAAGCTAAGTTGAGACAACCAATTTGTTATGGTTTCATTTCGACAGTATCAATCATTCTACGGACGGAATACCAGTACAACAGCTACGACCTGATAATGTTGGCTGGCAGAGTCATAGACTGTTGGATGGCCAAACGCTGTATGGGGGAACCACCAAATAGTTATGATCACTAGGGATCATTTAGGACAGGATCAATCATGCGGTGTGTTATTGTGTGGGCGGAATACCAGTACAACATCTACGACCTGATAATGTTGGCTAGCAGGATCATAGACTGTTGGATGGCCAACATTATTATTATTGTTATTTTGATAGATTCTATTTTGAATTATTACTGTTATCATTTTATTAGATTTTATTATCATTATTTTGATAGGATTACTTTTTAATTATTATTATTATTATTATTATTATTATTATTATTATTTTCACTTCTTTTGAGTTTTCACATCAGCGTTAGCTGATGGTATTTCACTAGAATCTGAGTGACAACAAGTCTCCTCAGGTCTCCAGGACTATTTTGAGTATTCTAGCCGATGGCAAAAGTGCAGTAGTTTAGAGGGTATCAATTCTTCCTTTGATTTCCAGATCCTCCAGTCTTTTTCCAAGTTTATTGTGACCGTTCCAAGTACACCAATTACAATTGGCATCAATATTATTATTATTATTATTATTATTATTATTATTATTATTATTATTGCTGTTGTTATTATTATTATTATTATTATTATTATCATTGAGTTTTCACATCAGCGTTAGCTGATGGTCTTTCACTGGAGTCTGAGTGACAGCAAGTCTCCTCAGGTCTCCAGGACTCTTCTGAGTATTCTGGTAGATTGCAGCAATGTGCTCTGAATGGTTTCAACCCTTCCTCTGATTTCCAAACTTTCAAACCCTTTTCCAATCCTTTTGGGACTGTTCCAAGTGCACCAACTATAATTGGTATCACCTTCACTTTCATATTCCATAACTTTTTTAGTTCTTTCGCAAGGTCCAGTATTTGTCTATTTTTTGATTTTCCTTTAGCTTATATTATATTATTATTATTATTATTATTATATTATTATTATTATTATTTAATCGATTTTATTTTTTAATTATTATTATTTTATTAGATTTTACTATTTTTATTTCAATTTCGTTTTTGATCTATGTATGCATGTATGTATTACATGGAACCTGATATCTTTGTCTATGTGAAGCGTTTTGAAGTCGTCAACGAGTTTGTAGTACTTTATCTAGTGACGGTTCTCTTGATGCGGAAATCAAACAGAGAATAAGCAGGGCATCTGAGTCCTTTGGTAAGCTAGATGACAGGGTATGGTCCGATGGTGATCTGTTCACAATTTTTTTACGAAAGCGCGTGGCAAAAAATTCTTTTTTTGGACATCGATGAAATCGAGGTCAAAAATTTTGAAAAAATAATTCTTTTACACTAAAATTAAGATATTCAATTTTTATAAAATTTTGTAGAATTGTTTATTTTAAAAAACTCCCAACCCCTTAGACAATATCTTTAAAAAATCAATTTTACACCTCCCGGACGGTGTTTTCGTTTTGTTAGTTTTTTTAATTTTGATTTTCCTATGTGCTGTACATAATAATATAGAATGTAAATAAACAAGTAGATCAAAAATTTGGAAGGTCCTATTTAGTTTGTACTGTTTTTTCTATCTCGGTATTTTTAAGTCTTCTTTCTATAGCTAATATCTTTTGATTTACTTCTTCCATCTTAATTTTTATTTGAATGTGCATTAGTGTTTTTCTTTAATGATTTTGTTTGTTGTTGCAGCTTTTTTTATTTGTTCCTCCAGTCTAATCTCCCATCCAGTTTTTGTGTTTCTGTTTGTTTTCCTTAGGGGTACACCAATTCTATCACAAACTAATTTTGCTCTTGCATAAATAAGGTTATTTAGGTCAGATATGTTGCTAGTTTTTTTAATTTTGATTTTCTTATGTGCTGTACATAATAATATAGAATGTAAATAAACAAGTAGATCAAAATTTTTAAAAAATTTTCAAGAAAAAATTAAATCTACTCAGATAATTTGCGTGATTTTATTTCAGGAAAGTCCCATTGCCTGATTGGTGGTATACAACTTTCAAAAGGAACACGAGTTATAATTGGTTGTGATTGTAAATGTCTTGGTGATAATATCCTCTCTTGTACCTACGCGCCGTGTTCCGCTGGCTATTACAGTAAGTTGACTTCAAAACGTATATAATTTGCTATTTCTTAAAGAGTCAATTTTTAAGAAGAGTACTGCTGGTTTGAATTCAAAGCTTTCCTTCTCCTAGACCGGTTGTCATTAAAGAGCCCAGTCTGTGACACAAGGACATTTTTAAGTGGGCCCACCCACAAGCCATGGTAGGCACAAAAAATGCGTTGATCCCGTCGAAATCCTTGCAGTCTCAGTAAATCACTTCGATGTTCTCAGACATCCGTATATAAATAGTCCTGGACCAGCCCATTCACTCTCTACGCAAGATATCCTAGGTTTGTTCACAACACACACACACACACACACACACACATATATAATATATATATATATATATATTATATATATATATATATATATATAGTAAAAGTAAGTAAAGTCGGGGCGGCCTAATGTCAGTATCAGCCGGACAGCGAGGGAGTCTATCCCTTTTCACTAGCGCCTAGACCAAGTGTGAAAGGCCATTGGGGATTAAGGGATTTCCACCTTTACAGTGCTTCAGCTGTTCTGCCGTAGATCACCGTAACATTAGTTCCCATCTCTCTTCTCTATTCACCACTACTCCTACA
>CM042152.1:30748131-30753131 GCA_023376005.1 Doryteuthis pealeii
AAAAAGAGAGAGATCGCTGACAGTTGTGCATTGTTGATTCCGTGTAAATCGTAAAGTTAAAGGGATTCTACAACCCCCAAATTTCTACTATTACTAGCATTCAGTCAAAAGTTTTGTACTATTTTCATACGTGCTAGTTTGTAGATGTATATTAGGTGACTGAATCTGTGTTTGGAAGTATCGTGGTAGTTTGTTCGCTGACTTTTCGTGCATTGCTTCATTGTTTGTGTGATTTCCAGTATGAGCAACTTCCGCTATTCGATACATTCCTGTCAGGCCTTCATCCAGATACAGTATATATTTACCCAATCCCTTCGTCACGGACAGGGTGTGACACATGGTCAATTTTTAAAACGGGTTTAAATTCAGAGTTTTCCTTTTCCTAGACTGGTTATCTCACCAGATAAAGAACCCAGGTTAGACGAGACTAGACAGAAAGAAGAAAAAAAGAAAATAGAAAGAGAAATTATGAAGAAGTTACAAAGAAAGAAAAAAGAAAGAAAGAAAAATTATGTAGAAATTACAAAGAAAGAAAGAAAGAAAGAAAATATGACGAGGTTACGAAAGAAAGAAAGAAAGAAAGAAAGGGAAATAATGACAAAGTTACAAAGAAGAAGAAAAGAAAGAAAGAAAGAAATAGACATTAGGACGAAGTTAGAAAGAAAGAACGATAGAAAGAAAGAAAGAAAGAAAGAGAAATATGACGAAGTTTTATTAAGAAAGAAAGAAAGAAAGAAAGGGAAATAATGACGAAGTTACAAAAGAAAGAAAATGTTGTATCGTCGAGGTGAAATGATACACAGAAGAAATTGAGTGCTTAATATATTTATTCAGCACTAGTGTCTGGTGCTAATGGATACATTAAAAAAACACAGAACAATAAAGTACAAACGATTAATTAGACAAAACTTACAAGAATAGAGGAGGGTCAAATGCGGTATAGCCAAACACAGTAAGATCAGTCTGAATATTAATAAGCTTATTAATCAACCGTTGAAGTCCTTTATCGTAGACTATTTAAGGCTATGAGCCAGGCCATCTGGTAGATTGTTGAAGGGGTGCTAGCTACTCTACAACAGAAATATAGGGGGGGGGGAGAAAAATTATGATGAAGTTACAAAGAAAGGAAGATAGAAAGAAAGAAGAAAGGCTAATTCTGACCGATACGAACGGTTAGCGAGAGAGGGGTGAGGGAGAGAGAGTTTGTATGAGTGTGTGAGAGAGAGAGTGTGTGTGGGAGAGAGCGAGAAAGGAGAGAGAGTGTGGGGTGTAGAGAGAGAGAGTTTGTATGTGTGTGTGTATGTATGTGTACGTGTGTGGGAGAGAGAGAGGGAGAGAGAGAGAGAGAGAGAGAGAGAGAGAGAGAGAGTCATGGATATCCGTGCTGATTTTTATCTAATAATAGTCATTTGTTTGCACAGAGTTATACGGTTTCAAGTGACTGACAATAATCCTTAGTAAAAAAAATTACAATGTCAAGTAATTTCAATAAAAATAACTTACAAATAAGTTATATCATATCACGTATTCATCCGACCCATCCACACAAGTGGGATGCGACAAAAGGTTAATTTCTGTAAATTATTGTTTATAAGGTGATTATCGACCGTCGAATGAGAAGCGAATGTAAGGAAAAGGATGAAAAGGATGATAATTTGTATTTCATGATAAACATAGATTACAAAAAGTCGCCATTTTTAATGCCCTCCCCAAATTTGGAGAGCTAAAAATCAACATAACTCAGCCAATTTTTGGAATTGGAAGCTCGAATTTTGGGGATTGTCTAAATTTAACACAAACCACATCTGGAAAAAATTCAGAAAAATTGAAGTGGGTGGGTTACAATTGTACTTTTTCCTGGATGATTTGACATGAAATGACCCTGATGTCTTTTTTAAAATTTATTTTAAGAATCAAGTGAATATTATTGATAACCAATTCGCCCTGTCGGTTAGAGCAGTAGAATACGCCGACTACACCTCTGCAGAGTGGTAAGATCCCGTAAATGGGCCCATCTGTTGGCCGTGAGTGGCGATCCGTAATGGCTGAGGACAGAATTGTGGTGGCTGAGCAGTGTATGACCTGGGTACTAAGTATGCTACACTCCACTTCGGCTCTTACTTGGGCGGTCGGAGAGGCTCCATCCAATAAATCGGCTGCTCATGTGAAGCCCAAGCACCTATATAATTGTCCGATTCTCTTTTTCAAACTGCTCTTATGGCAAACACCCAACCCTTTTTATTATATAGTTGCTAGAAGGCGGTGTCTGAGGGTCAACCCACAGTTTATTAATTCTACCAGTTTATTAATACAATTGAAGTTAATGAAATTTTTTTCTAACAGTTTATAAAAACCAAACAAAACTAAAATGTTTACCTACAGACTATTCGCTTAAAAATTATATATACAAAAAAAGAAAGCAAATTTGGTATTAAATAGCCCACAAGGGTTGATATGCCATTAAACAAAATAACCAGCCAGCCAACCAACCTTGATAATAAGATTTTAAAATAAAAATGATGTAGTTGTCTTCTTTGAAGCCCAAGAAGAAGGCACTCATAGCGTAATGGTTATCGTCGTTGGAAATGTACACGGCGACAAGAGTTCAAATCCTGGACAAGGCTATTTGCATTTTACATAACGCTAATGCCCTTGGGAAATGTCTGAATTCAACTATTCTTCCCAAGTCCTAGCTATACGTATATAGTAAGACAGGCTGGGTGCTTTAAGTCTGGTGTGGCAACCGATTAAGGAGAATGAAATCTCTGAATTCAAACCTGTTAAACTTCGATTAAAATTGACCCTGTGTCGCATCCTGGTCGTGCGTAAGTGTTTGGTAAATACATAGCTTATAAAGGGCAGTTGTAGACTAGCTCAATACGTAATAGCTTAATAAGAGTTACATATAAAGAACCAATGATTATAAACCATAAACAAATGTATATATGAAATTGATGAAGAAGAGGAAGAAGGACGGAATATAAAAAATCAATCATTGTTAAGATCGGTTAGAATACTCAGAAGAGTTCTGGATACCTGAGGAGACTTGTCCCTCAGACGCCAGTGGAAGACTACAGCTAAACTTGGTATGAAAATCTCGCAGGGAGTGAGTCCTGGAGACCTGGGGAGACTTGTTGTCACTCAGGCTCCAGTGAAATACCATCAGCTAACGCTGATGTGAAAAACTCAAAAGGAGTTGTTGCATACCCTTCTCATTACTTACTTCTTTCTTACCCTATTCTTCTGGCCGTCTTTGGAATCTTATAACATCTTGTCTTGGTCTGGAATCTTCTAAGGTCTGGACTTCTCTTGGGGACTTCGGGCCTGGTCTTCTATTGGGGATTCCTCTTTATCAGAAGCCCTGTGTCATTGTTAGTTTTTAGAGGTAATAACACAAGACTTCGATTTACTTTGATCATATTTTATTCTCGAAATTCCCCACCAGACTACCTGCGAAGATCGAGTCGGCCGCGTGTATAACACGACTTACCACCGTCGTGGTTTCTCGCCGACTGACTAAAATCTATTTCTAATCTAAACCGGAAGAGGGTCTCCTCCACCGATTCTCACGGTATCCACCGGAAGGTTAGGACGGAGGTCAAGCCTTGTCACTCATCCTTCAAGGCCGTGGGCTGTAACTTATAACAGCCATTTTTATTTCTACACTATTGCACATAAATATTAGGTATCTAATAATTATGTAACAGAGTGAAAATAATGAAAAGAGACTAGAGGAACTGGAGATGAGGAGAAGAACCCCAAAACTGTTAAGAGAACATAGAATACTTAGAAAAGTCCTAAAGAACCCAGTATTTGCACAGAACGAACTACACTCAAATGAAAACTTGGGCTTCGTTTAGGTATTTTAAGATAACAACCTGATGTTAAATGATTTGTTGGTTAGTTGGATTTTACGACCACTCAAAACTTGGGTTATTTTATGCCGATGACGTTTTTATTTTATTCATTAGGAATTCAAAATTTTTTAAAAACTCATTATAAAAACACTTTTTTAAAACGCATTCTGAAAAATCTATTTAGCCTATAGATGCCCTAACAGGCACTACGACTACGAAAGAGCCTGTGAGTAATGGCGATGGATGAGGTACTCGACACTCCCAAAAGCACCAGAATTGGAACCTCACTACTAGATTCAGTTTAACGTCATACCCAGGACACAAAGAACCTCATTCACAACCTTCTAGCACGTATAGGATAAAAAGGTTAGAGCAATAGGGTCGGAAAAATCATATAGGTACTAGGGCTAGATGTGACCAGCCGTTTGATCGAAGGGGGGTCTTTCCGTCCAGCCATCTAGCACAAGTAAGGACCAAAGTGAAGCGTTGCAAGTCATGGACTGCTCAGCCACCAGTATTTTTGGTCGTCATCCACGGCTAGCAGGTGGCCCATTGGGGGAGTGTCCTTACCCCTATGCAACTGGCATATTCTACAGTCCCAGCTGATAGGACAGCCTTATGTTGAGTAGCTTTCATTGTTCTCAAATTTGTTTGTTTCACAGGTGTTGACTATTTTTCCGGATTGATTTTGATGTAAGAGGTTATTTCCAGTTTAGTATAAGGAAATTCCACAGCGTGCACTTACAACTGTACTTGACGACAATAAATACCAGTTTTAATCACTTATTACAATATTGTTCTTCTGTCGACTTATATGCTTATTTGGATTTCTATATAAAGCAAAAAAAGAAAAACACCCTCCGGATGGTGTAAAAGAGGGGTTTTATCATAATTAAGTTAAATCATCAAATTCATAAAAGGAGAAAAATAAATAAATAAAACAATCTAAAATGAAACTTAGTTCTGTCTGTTTTATTATCGCGTCCACATAAGCTTCTTTGGTGGTATATCTGATGAGTCAATTTTCAATGTATATATTATATCTATATATATATATATATATATATATATATATATATATATATATATATATATAAGTTGAGAGAAAGGAAATGAATCCGACGGTATGAGTATAGATAAAAG
>CM042152.1:30755631-30845631 GCA_023376005.1 Doryteuthis pealeii
AATTACAAAAAGAAAGAAAGAAAGAAAGAAAGAAAGAAGGATGTGGTAAGAAGATGAAGAAAACAAAAAGTAGAAAAAGAAAGAAAAAAGAAAACCAGATACATACATAGATAGAGAGAGAGAGAGAGAAAGAGAGAGAGAGGAGGTAGACAGACAGACAGACAGACAGAGACAGAGTCAGAGACAGAGAAGTAAAAAGAAGATAGCAAATGGAAGAAAAGATATATATATATATATAATATATATATATATATATATATTATATATATATATATAGAGAGAGAGAGAGAGAGAGAGAGAGAGGGGGAGATAGATATACAGAGAGCGATAAAAGTATTTATGAAATTATTCAAGTAATTAACATGTTACTTACTTCATTTGAGTTTCATGGGGTTTCTCGAAAAAATTTTGTTTCTCGCCGATTCAGCCAAGAACTGTGTTTCCGAAATTGAAAAAAATAAAGGTTAAAAAATAGCTTAATAATTAATACTTATGTTCCTTAAAAGTACGGCCGTTATCATTTTGCAACACCCTCTGGATAAAAATGAGACCGTCCAAATCGTCCAAGATGAAATGCAAAAATTTAAATCCTGATTATCAGATCACCTCAGCTAAATAATGGACCATTCCGTTTTTATTATAAAAAAAGAAAGGTAAGAAAACGGACATGCTACACAGAAAAATATAATAAGAAATAAATAAATAGAGTAGGGGAAAGCTAGAGAAAGGGTATGGATGCGCGGAAGCGATAACGCTAATCTGTTTCAATCGAACATTATGGAAATATGAAAAGAAGGAAAGAAAGACAAAAGAGTGGGATTTAGAGTTATATCAAGATAATTATACTTTTTACAAATTGAAGCATATGCAATAGCTCTTAAGTAACCATCTCAAACGTTGTAATAATTAAATTTTCATACTGTGGTATATCCACGTGTCCTGCTAGTACCGACAATAGACCACTCCACTGATTTATTTTATTAAACACCGCTTAAAAATAAACGATGTGTCCAATCTTGCTCGTGTGAAGGGGTTGGTGAGTACACACATAGACTTATGTTACATAATTCGTGGGTTGCCTACGAATTATGACAGTAGTGTATTAAAATTTAAATAACGGTATGGTAAATGGAAAGTCACCATTATAACCGTTGTAAGAAGTGATTGACAAAAAGTTCACATTTCACTGACCTAGCCGCTGATTTCTCATTGGCTGAAGGCAAGGCAAGGGAAGGTAACTGAGTTAGTGTTAGAGAAAACTTCTATTCCTAGATAAGCCATCATCTCACCACGCGGTTAAAGCCTTTTGGGTTTTGGTTTTAATAAAAATGTCTTTGAAAAATAAACAAAGTCTTTGTTTCATTATTAAAAACATAGAACCAAGCCCAGCACAAAAGAAGCCGTATCAACCAGAGGAAGAAATTATAAGATTTTTCAATATGTGGTTCTTATAATACGTTAGGAAGCTCTGAGAAACCTTCCAGCGTAGGTGAATATATGTTATATACACAAATGAATCCGGACAAAGAAGTACAATATAACAATACAGACTTTATTGTCTGAGCACGAGGAGAATGACATAAATGACAAATTATAAACAGATAGGACTAAAGTCCTTTGGAAGTACGAAAGAATTCATATAGAATATAAAAGTCACTTACTAATAGTTGGGGGGCAAAGCCCCCCATTTAATGGACAGAGACACCAGGCGTCCATCTTTTGTGGATGGTAGACCAAGAGAAAGAGAGGGAAAAATTCCCTGGCTGCTGTTTAAATACACAGCTAGTAGTGTCACCTATTAGCGAAATATTAACGGTAAGGGAAGATAACCCTTTTGGACACAAGTCCATCCCAACTGGGGCAGAAAATTACTACAAAATCACCCAAAAGAAAATGGCAAGTCGCTGGAAAATAGATACTCCTAAAAACTTTCTCCTCTCGCCATTTATGTACCCGATATAAAAGGAGTATATAACACTTCCACTTGCATCAGTAACTGATACTACAAAGTAGTTTGTTTGGTTTGGTTTGGTATGTTTTATGGCATATCAACCTAGTGGGTCATTTAATGCCGACAAAGTTTTGAAATAAATATTCTTAATGAATATTCAATTTTTTTATAAACTCATGTTTTTCTATCTAACCCATAGATGTGACCCTAACAGGTACTACCACTCCGGGTCAGAGTGGACCAGAGCAATGGGGATGAAGAGGTGATCTACATTCCCAAAACATCAAAAACTGTACCTCACCATCAGATAAAGTTTAACGTCATTTCCAGGACATGAAGACCCTCAGCCACCACCTTCTAGCACCCATATGATAAAAAGGGTAGCGGCTTGTCATAAGAGCAATAGGCTTTCCTTTTTTGTTTTTTTGTTTATCAATCCCAATCAATCAATTTTTTAAACATTTTTCTCGCTGACTTTTGTAAACAAAAAACGCAAGATTCATTTTTTTTTGTACCCATAGATTTTTCTGTGTTTGGAACAAAAAAGATACTTCATTTAAATAAAATATCAAAAAGTTAGTAATTTTTCAGTACATAGTGTATTTAATGTTTTTTTATTGATTTCTTAGAAGAAACTGTTATAAGTGTTTTAAAATCTTAATCACGCGTTTGTTTTAGTACGTAATTTACTTCACACAAAAGCACCCGTTTTCGTCAAATCGTTTACATGATTTAATATTTAAAATATATAAAAAATAAATTACATATTTAATATTATTTAGCTTTTTTACTGATGCTCATTATGTTACATCTTTTTGACAAAAACAAAAAATTGATCTTAAATTATTAATTTGTTTAATTATAATTCGTGTCTAATGTAAAAATCGAGACACATTTTGTTGATACCTAGAACTATCTCGATATTGGATGGCAAACCTCTGAAATTATTAAACCAGTTCACATACCCAGGTAGCAATATTTCATCTACAGAGAGCGATGTTGCAACTTACTGTTTATATTTCCCATGGAGCATCCTGTTATGGAACAACCAGTGCCAATTTCCCTACAAACGCAGGCAATACACCCCTTTCGGAAATAATCACCTAATTGGTAATATTTGCCGTTAAAATAACAACCTGAAAAAAAAGGAAATTGATTGATTGGTTTGTTGGTTGGTTAGATGGTTGTTGGTTGGTTGTTGGTGGTTGGTTAGATGGTTGGTTGGTTGGTTGGTTGGTTGGTTGGTTGGTTGGTTGGTTAGATGGTTGGTTGGTTAGATGGTTGGTTGGTTGGTTTGGTTGGATGGTTGGTTGGTTGGTTGGTTGGTTGGTTAGATGGTTGGTTGGTTAGATGGTTGGTTGGTTGGTTGGTTGGTTAGATGGTTGGTTGGTTAGATGGTTGGTTGGTTTATTGGTTGGTTAGTGGTTGATTGGTTGGTTGGTTGGTTGGTTGGTTAGTTAGATGGTTGGTTGGTTGGTTGGTTGGTTAGATGGTTGGTTGGTTGGTTAGATGGTTGGTTGGTTGGTTGGTTGGTTGGTTGGTTGGTTGGGTTGGTTGGTTGGTTGGTTGGTTGGTTGTTTTTATGGCATGCCAATCCTTGTCTGCATTTATGAGATGAGACTTGATATGAAAATTCAGTTTTAGAAAAATTGAATACCCAACAAGAATGAATAAAACAAAATGTCTTCGCCATAAAATAACCCAACAAAGGATGATATGAAATAATTTTATTATTTCGGACTGTTGTCCTCATCTTTATTTTGCATAAACGCAATCCTCAGGCCACTGTAACTTCTGATTCTGTTTAGGTGAAATTTCTGTTTTAGAATAAGTACTTTTCTTCCATTTTATTTTTTTATATATCTAATCACATTTCTGTTAATAAGTTTGGTGGCATTTATACTACTTGCAGCTCCGTTGAACTAGTGATAACAATTTCAGCTCCGAAAGCACTTTGAATTCGAGCTGACAGTGGCCTGAACATTGAGATTATAGACAATAAAGATGAGGACAACAGTCCGAGATGACAAAATTATTCATGTCAACCCTTGTTGGGTTATTTTACGCCGAAGACATCTTTTTATTAATTCTTGTTGGGTATTCAATTTTTTTTTCAAACTGAATTTTCTAAATACATTTTTAATCTATTAAACTCATGGATGGGACCCTAACATGTACTACCACTCCAGGTCAGAGTGGATCTTGGCGTAATGGCGATAAAGAGGTACTCCACATTTCCCAGAGCTCCAGAATTGGAACCCCATCACTAGATAGAGTTTAACGTCATACCCAGGTCACTAAGACCACCAGTCACTGCCTTCTAGCACATATATGATAAAATGGTTGGGGTATTGTCATAAAGCAATATGGTTGGGACAATCATATAGGTGCTAGGGCTTGACGTGACCAGCCGATTGATCGGAGGGAGCCTCTCCGACCGACCGACTAGTCTAAGTAAAGACCAAAGTGGAGCGCTGCATGTCATAGACACCAGGGTTCCGTCCTCAAGTATCACGGATCGCCACCCAAGGCTAACAGGTGGCCCCATTTTGGAGGTCTTTCCTCTCTTCAGAGGTGCAGTCGGTGTATTTTGAATCCCCAGCCGACAGGGCTGGTTATTTTATACCGAAGACATTTTGTTTTATTCATTCTTGTTGGGCATTCAATTTTTTACAAACTGAATTTTCTAAACACATTTTTAATACTAATTTTTAATCTATTAAACCCATAGATGGGACCCTAACAGGTACTTCTACTCCAAGTCAGAGTGGAATACCACTGCCAATAAGTGGCCCCATTGGGAGGCCCGTACCCCTTTAGAGAGGTGTAGTTGGCATGTTCTCAGCCCCACCGACAGGGCGGACGAACGGTTGAAGAACAGTGTGAAGAAATTTCTGGGATTTAGAAAAAATACTGTTTAAATTTATTCCGTAGTAATAGTAATAGTTTATTGAGTAGTACAGTCTTTTGTTATTTAAAGTAAATAGAAATGTTTTTCATTTTATTAACTATGATATTTATGATAATGATACTTTAGAAATTTTATCTATCTATCATTAATAGATATTAAAATTTTCAGATAAAATAGATTAAAACTCTTTAAAAATTTTGCAAAACAAATGCAAGACAAAATTATTTTAGTAACTGAGTAGTGAATACATGGAATAAACTACCATCATCAATAGTGAATGCCTCATTTTTAAACTCCTTTAAGGCAAAGTTATATAATCTGTGGAAAGATTATAAATATTCTGTGGAATTAAGATTAATGTTTTTAAGGTACAGCCGACAGGTCTCAAACCTAATATACTAACTAAAAAATGATGATGATATTATTATTATTATTATTATTATTATTATTATTATTATTATTATTATTTTCACTCCTTTTGAGTTTTTCACATCAGTGTTAGCTGACGCTATTTCACTGGAATCTGAGTGACAACAAGTCTCCTCAAGTCTCCTGGACTCTTATGAGTATTTTAGCCGATTGCAGCAATGCAGTAGACCATCCAGTCTCAATTCTCCCTCTGATTTCCAGATCCTCCAGTCTTTTTTCCAAATTTTTTAGGACCGTTCCAAATACACGAAATACAGTTGGTATCACTTTGACCCTCATATTCCACAGCTTTTTCAATTCTCTGACAAGGTCCAGGTATTTGTCCATCTTTTCGTTTTCTTTTAACTTCACCCTGTGATCTGCTGGAACTGCAAAGTCCACCAGTAGGCAGATTTTTTTTTCTTGTTTTTTTTTTTAATCAACACTTGGTCTGGTCTCCTGGCTTGGATATGGTAATCCGTCCTTATCTCGAAGTCCCCGAGAATTTTATGCATTTCATTCTCAGGAGCAGATTCTGCTTTATGCACAAAGCATTTTGTTGTATGGTCAAAATTTGATGTTTTGCATAATTCCCAGTGGATCACCTTCCCAATCCAGTCGTGCCTAGCTTTGTATTCCCGTTGTGCTAGTTTGCTATATTAGCTTAAAACATAGTTTACATCTCTGTCACCGCACAGTTTACATTTACTGTTTTGTTGTCTTGTCAATTTTTGCTTTGATATGATTTGTTCTGATGGCATTATTTCGTGCAGCAATTAGTGATTCAGTGTCATTCTTGAGGCTTCCTCTTCTTAACCATGTCTAAGTCTTTTCATGTGCAACCTCCCCGATTTTTCGTTTGAAGTGTCCATATAATTGTTTTTGTTTCCATCTTTGTTTTCTAGTTTTCGTTGTTTTTCTATCTGTCCATATACATCTGCTGTTATTGGCTGCCATAGGTAATCTTTCTTTGCTCTTTTTTTGTGAATTCTTCGAGTCCTTGTGGCCTCTACACAATCCTCTACGTTGGCAAGGCATCTTTCACATTTTTTCTTGATATATATATATATATATATATATATATATATATATATATATATAAATAAATATATAAAAGTTTTACAGATCTATTTGGGAACAAAGGAACATTCACGACCATATTGGTTTCATGCAAGGCAATCATCAGGTGAAGATATTACAAATGCAGGGAAAATCGAAAGAATTTCAAAGAAATTCAGAAAATTCAATAGACATAGGATGTGTATGATTGGATAAAGTGATGTGTGTATGTATGTGGTGGTAATTTGAATGTATGTGAGTGTTTATGGGCAGCATAAAGGTTATGTATGCGGGGTAACTGGTCACACACATAATACATTGTTCTATGAATGTGTAACGTTTGATCAATGCGGACGTGTGAGCGTTTGTATTTGCGTGCATATGTGTGCGCAGGTGTGTTATATATATATATATATATGTGTGTGTGTGTGTGTGTGTGTGTGCGTGTGTGTGTGTAAGAATGGAAAATGAATCTGACAATATGGGGAAAAATGAGTAAAGAAAAGAAATGTAGATGGATAAAAATGAATTTTATCGATATCACTTTTAATCGATATCACTTACACATGTGTTGCGGTCTGTTTATCAAAATGTATACGGATTTACGTTATTATTATTATTATTATTATTATTATTATTATTATTATTATTAAAATAATCAGATGGAGTTGAAATGATGATGATAATAATAATAGGAAAAATGTATAAAATGTTCCGTACACAGAGAGATTTTTTACGACCTTCATATATATATATATATATATATATATATATATATATATATATATTATTATTATTATTATTATTATTATTATTAGATAAGAAAGTATACTTACCTTTAATCTTGCAAGTTCTAGTTGTACATGAAAGTATGTTTCCTTTTCTACATGTACATTTATTACAACTATCAATATTGAAGCTTTCACCTTCCTTGTAGACTTTTCCATTTCGTGAGCACGGCACATCATAACCAAATTTCACTGAAAAAAAGCAAAGACCAGCAAATATTTTACCTTCATATTTTCAGTTATTTTACGGCATGTAAACTCTTATTAGGTTATTTTATGCCGAAGACATTTTATTTTATTCATTCTTGTTGAGAATTCAATTCTTTTTTTTTTTCAAACTCAATTTTTTAAACACATTTTTAATACTCATTTTTAATCTATTTAACCCGTAGATGGGACCCTAATAGGTTCACCCACTGGACCTGGGAGTAAGGGCGATGAATGCTACTCCACACTCCCCAGAGTTCCACAATTGGAATTTCACCATCAGATAGAGTTTAAAGACCTAGAACACCTTCAGTTTTGGAAAGGCTTTATTACTGTAGGTTATTGGTTAGAAAGTGTTGGAGTTCCCGTGGTGTAGGGACTAACGTGTTGGACTGTGACATCATAGTAAGCGAGTTCGAACCCCAGTCAAGGTATGATACTCAATTTCGGGAAAGGTATGAAATATCTCATCCCGCTGATACAGGTTAAATAGTACTACTACTGTTCTTCTACAAGGGTGAAGTCCCTGTGACATGGTGGCTAACATGCTGGACTGCGACGTCGTCGTAAGCGAGTTCGAACCCCAGTCAAGGTATGATACTCAATTTCGGGAAAGGTATGAAATCTCTCATCCCGTTGATACAGGTTAAATAGTACTACTACTGTTCTTCTACAAGGGTGAAGTCCCTGTGGCATGGTGGCTAACATGCTGGACTGCGACGTCGTCGTAAGCGAGTTCGAACCACAGTCGTTCACTTTCGGACTGATAGCCTTATTAATTAGATAACTATTTTACACAAAATCATAGGTATTTATTAATTTGTAAACCTCTTAGTTAACTTCTTGTTACTGAAAAAGGGCGAGAGTATGGTGAGTTTTGTGATGTAAGCAGTGACGTTTTTTCGGTTACAGACAGATAGACAGCGAATCTTCATTATTAATAGATATTGGAAATGCTTATGCTATAAAAAATTATTGGAGGTGAATTTACTATAAAATGAATTGGAAAGGATATATATATATATATATATATATATATATATATAGAGAGAGAGAGAGAGAGAGAGAGAGAGAGAGAGAGAGAGAGAGAGAGAGAGCGAGAGATAGTTAGATATAGATATAGATCTGTATAGAAATAGATCTATATCTATATATAGATAGAAAGATATGTTTCCCTGAAAATAAGATTGGAATTATATCAATTTTCACTCCGAAATATAACACAAGGGCTTATTTTCGGGAGATGTCTTATTCTTCATATACCGATAAATGACATTAAGAAGTAGAAAATTAAGAATTTTCAAAATAAACAGAAATTACGAAAAACGATCTACATTTATTTACCATTAATATATTCAATTATTCAAAAACTCATTAACGACAATTCAATTAAGAATAATCATATCATCATTCTCCGGAATGTTATTGATCTCAACTCGAGCTTATTTCAAAGGAAGGGTTTATATCAAAATCATCCTGAAAAATCACGCTAGGTCTTATTTTGCAGGTAGGTCTAATTTTAGGAGACACACGGTTGATAGATAGATAGATAGATAGATAGATAGATAGATAGATAGATAGCAATATCATGATCTTTACAGATCACTACCGTCCTTCACAATTCTATAACTCCACCACCAGAACCTTTCCTCTCATGAGCATTCAAAAGACTCATCCAACCTGCTGCAGATCCACAAAGTTTTATGCAAATATGATAAAATTTGATGCTTATGCGCCTGTAGCGTTGTGCCTTTTTCCGGGCACTAAAATGATATCTGTAACGTGGTGGTGGTGGCGATATATTCACGGTACTAAAAATGTCTTCGGCACGTGGTGGTCATCTTGTTGATAAAAATTACAACGCGAGAAATATGTAATCACAACTGCTAGCCTTTATTATCGTGCTCGTCTCGTGGGTTCGTATCAGAGAGGAGGAAAGGCAGAGAGAAAGAGAGAGAGGAAACTGTTAAATTACTGTGACCCCATACTAGGCACCAAAGGTCCGATCTGTACCCTACGACGGCGGAAAGCAAAAAAAGAGCGAGACCTTTCTTCGTTGTTCCACGTCACCACGTGACCCCCGGTTCCGGTCAACACCCGAAACTTCCGGTTGACACTCAATTCTCCGTTCAGGGGTTAATCTCCGGTCAAATCATCGTTCATCCTTTTTGTGCTCATCACTATTCTTCAAACCCTTATCATCTCCCACCTCTTCTTCCTCCTTTTCCAATATAGTAGTTCTAGCTCACAAAAGTCAGGACCTTCATTATCTCGTTACAGCGCCACCATATGTCTCTTAAGACCAGAAGCTGACTTACAGACTTTGTTACAGATTGCACAAGGCACATTGTTTGTTCCTGGAGTTTGCATGAATCGTTCCTGATGATATATCCTATGATTGACATATCCGGCCTTAGAAAGCAGAATTCAACCACATATCTGACATTTCCAACCCTCCATGCTCTCTCCAATATGACAGATGTATCCCTTTCGAAGTTGACGCTTGAGGTTTTCATGCTCAATTCTTTCACTCTCAAAATTGGTACAGCCATCATCCACATGAATTCTCCAGTCAGTTCACTTCAATGCCAGCTTTTCCCAGTTGTCAGGATTTATTTTTATTTTTACAAGGTTGTTTTTTTTTAAGCAATCCTTATACCTCTTCCAAGGTTTATGCTGTGGCCTTTTGCCATCATGCAGCTGACCGTAAAATCGTTGCTTTGGCATTCTAGCATCACTCATACGCACAACATGACCTACCCATCGCATCAGGGCCGTTATGATGAGAGTTTCAATGCTTGTCCATCCTGCCCTTGTAAGGACTTATGTGTTAGGTGTGTTGGAATTCCACTTGATGTTTAGAATGCATCTCAAAAATTTCTGATGAAAGTGTTCAAGAATTTTCAAATGTCTTCGAAACAAACATTTGAAAATTCTTGAATAGATAGATAGATAGATAGATAGATATCTTACCATCTTGTATAGCTCTGCATTCTTCATGGTCACAGGTCACTGCAAGTTCTTCGCTACAATAACAGACATGGCACCCATCACTGAATATTCTTCCCTTTCTTCGCCTCATTCCTTTGTATTCGCAGGAATCGGTAGATAATGCTCTGTCTAGAAAAAAGATTTTATTTCGATCAATTTTTGCAATACATATTTTCAAACCTCTTTCATGACAAATGTTAATGAGTAGATATCATTTTCAAGTTTTTCCAAACAATTTGCCCTTAACTATGAATTCAAAAAACGTAAGCAAAAACGAATTTACATTTTCTAAACACTACGTTAAGGTAGATTGATTTTTCACTTTTAAAAAATATCAAATATATCTGAAGCCCGTCCGTACCTCAAATTTTAGTTCTCAACACAAAGCAAAAAAAAAAAAAAAAAGAAGCCAAATGACGTCACTTAGTGTGTTGCCTTTAGGGAGACTGAAAAAAATCGGTTCCCCTATGTGCAATAGGGTAGGTCGATTTTTCACTTTTAAAAAATATCAAATTGTCCATTTATGCGAAAGTTGTGTGTTAGTATACTGAATACTGATACCAAAAATTAGATCTTTTACTTTCACCATTGTTTGAGGTGTTAGTATACTGAATAAATGATACCAACAATTAGATATTTCACTTGCACCATTGTTTGAGGAAATAGCATCAAAGATCGTCTACTAAAATGCACTAAAATTCTCGTTTTCAAAAGGCTAAATTTTGCGAAAACGAGGATTTTTAGTGCATTTTAGTAGATGATATTTGATGCTATTTACTCAAACAATGGTGCAAGTGAAATATCTAATTGTTGGTATCAGCTATTCCCTATACCAACACACAACCTTCGCATAGATGGAAAATTTGATATTTTAAAAAAGTGAAAAATCGACTGTACGCGTAGCATGTGTAGGAGAAATTGAAAGCGTCCATTTTGATAAACAGAAAAGAGACACAATTTAAAACCTCAAATATGGCCTTTTGTATTTCGCCGCTCTGAATTAATGGATCTCAAATAATATTCAAGGGTCGGTTTAGCTCAGTCGGTAGAGTATCCGGCTAGGAACCTCAAGGTTTCTGGTTCTCGCCAACTCAGCGTATGAGTAGCACAGGGATCTGTGCGGTAAAGTGAGGAGGTGATGGTAGGTGTGGCGCACCGCCTCAGACGCTAAAACCAATCTCCTTGTTTTGGCGCTAGTGAAAAGTGGCCAGATTCCTTCGCTGTCAGGCTGATACCGACTTTAGCCCCCCCCCCCCGATGACTTTACTTACTTTTTACTTACAATATTGATCATGAATGGGAGTAGCATATTCATTAATTCAAAGAATGTGGACATTTTCTGGGATTTCTGACAAAATCATTCAATTCAGGTTTCACCATTCTGTTACTAGATTTATCGTTTATTCAAAGAATTAATTTGTTGCATAAATAAATGTGCGAAAAAATAAACTAAAAAAAAATATAAAAAAAACATTCTGTTATCTTTTATCATGTTACTTTAGGATAATTTAGTTTTTTTTTACGATGAAAAATACAAATTCATACTTTAAAGGAGTTTGGTTGGTTGGTGGCTTGGATTTTACGGCATGTCAACTCTTGTTGAGTTATTTTATGCCGAAAACATTTTGTTTTATTCATTCTCGATGAGTACTCAATTTTTTAAACTCAATTTTTAAATACATTTTTTTAAACTCAACTTTTTTCTATTTAACCCATAGGTGGGACCCTAACAGATACTACCATTCCGGGTCAGAGTGGACCTGGGAAGCAATGGGGATGAAGGGATACTCCACACTCCCCAGAGCTCCAGAATTGGAACTTCATAATCACATAGATTTTAACGTCATATCCAGGACACTAAGACCCTCAACTACCGCCTTCTAGCACATATATGATAAAAAGAGTTGGGCTTGCCATAAGTGCAATAGGGTTAGTACAATCATATAGGTGCTAGGGCTTGAGAGTGGCCAGGCGATTGATCGAGGGGGGGGGGCTTTCTAGCCTAAGTAACAACATTCGTCTTACATAGTGTAATTCGTCTTTTAATACTATTTCTTTGAATTTTTTTTAGATGAGGCTTGATAATTTGTATTATTTGGATTATTCGGACAAATATCAAATGTCCTATTGTACAGATAACAATATAGACGAGGACAGTAGTCCGAATAATCCAAATAATACAAATCGTCTTTTGATATTTGGAATTTTAATTCCTGTTCGATTTCATATTTACCCCCCCCCACACACACACACACACACACACACCGAGCAGGATGTGACACAAAGTCTATTTCTTAAGCGGAGATTAACTGGTTTGTATTCAGAGTTTTCCTTCTCCTAAACTGGTTGTAATACCAATGTTAAAGAGTTCAGTCTGCTATACTAGTTACCCATAACTGGGGGGGGGAGAATAGTTGGGTGCATGTCTTTCCCAGGGGTATTAGCGTTATGTGAAATTCAAACTGCCTCGTCCATGATTTGAACTCGTTTCGCCGTGTCCATTTCCTACAACGATAACCATTAAACGATGCGCCTCTACGTTCGATTAGGTAGATAAATAGATACCTTACCTATTTTTGAATGTCTTCCGCACTTCTCAAAGTTACAGTTGAGTGAAAGATCCTTTCTACAAATACAATAGCTGCATCCGTCCTTGAATATTTTCCCCACTTCCTGCAACTTTCCTTTGTAGTCGCAACCATTGCGGATATATTTGTCATCTAGAAAAGAAACAGGGGCTTTTATTTAGATAGTTCTTTTTCAATGAGTATCTTAAAACATCTAATATACATATCTATACTTACTAGCAAATATATGTTCTTGGAGAACTTATTTACATAAGTATATCTGAAGCCCGTCAGTACCTCAGATTTTAGTTCTCAACACAAAGCAAAAAAAAAAAAAGAAAAAGAAAAGAAGCCAAATGACGTCACTTAGTGTGTTGCCTTTAGGGAGACTGAAAAAAATCGGTTCCCCTATGTGCAATAGGGTAGGTCGATTTTTCACTTTTTTAAAGTATCAAATTGTCCTTCTATGCAAAAGTTGTGTGTTAGTATACTTAATACTGATTCCAACAATTAAATCTTTTACTTGCACCATTGTTTGCGGAAAGATCAAAGATCGTCTACTAAAATTTACTAAAAATCCTCGTTTTCGCCAAATTTAGCCTAGAAATAAGTTACAAAATTTACCGTCTTCAATATTTAAATTAGAAATCTTATTTTATTTTATTAAAATGAAACGAATTAAATATTAAAAATAGGATTCAAATTGAAAATGTGTCCCCTCCATCATCACCGACACCTCTGATATGCTGCTTTTTACCTCATTAATTAAGCTGTAAAAGACGATCTTTGGTGCAATTTCCTCAAACATTGGTGCATGTAAAAGATCTAATTTTTGGTATCAGTATTCAGTATACTAACACACAACTTTTGCATAGAAGGACAATTTGATATTTTAAAAAAGTGAAAAATCGACCTAACCTAATGTGCAATTTCCTTTGTGGCGTTTATTTTTAGAATTTCTAGAATCTGCCCCTTTAATACATATATTGACAACATATTTATTTCCTGCAATCAAAACACCTTGACGATGAATTGAAATGTATTGAGTATTCTCAGAAAACTCTAAAATATCCAAAATATTTTATATTCCAAAAAACGCCCTCAACATACATTCCTGATACTGACCAAACACCCTACCCACTAACATATACAATGAACCTTTCTTTGATAATACTTTCTTGTTCTATTATATACATTAGCAAATACTTGTACTCTCCGTTGGGTGCAAGTATTTAAGTTTTAATGTAATAAAATAGTATATTAAATCAGAAAGGCCAATGAAACTAAATAAGAATGCAGATAAAAAGATTTGAAACAGAGAATCGAAAAATAGAACAACTGAAACTTACTCTTCCATCACTCCCGTCTTTCATTGCAAAATTTTCCTAATTGAAATAATTAGTTAAAAAAGAAGTAAAGAATAAAATCAGTTTTTTCTTCTTGTTAATAGATTTCTTTTAAGAATTATCCCTCGTATTCATTAAGATAAAACCAAACAATTAGAAATCAATAATACTAAGCACATATTTATCAGAATCAAATTTTAAATATCAATATGCAAATTAGCCTTCCAGTTCACACCGTAAACCGCTATTTAGTTGTATATATAATTAAAATTGCGTGTTTTAATATGTAGATATGATCAACAGTATTAATAATGTAAAACGATTTTATTAATAATTGAAGAGGTAAATGACATAATAGAAATTTGTTTAAATGTCTACGTATTTTAATATTCTTGACAGTGTGAAGATTACATGATATGCATGAAACTGCAGTTACGGAATATTTACACAATAATATTTAATTTCTGTTTATATATATATATATATATATATATATATATATATATATATATATATATATATTATATATATTTTTTGCTTGAAGGCATTAACAATGCGTATATCGTATAAAATTCGATGATTATTGAAAATAATCATGACAAGCGAACTCGGCAAATATCGTGCCCTACATAGAACATCGTACAGCTGTTTCAACTTTATTAAGTCTCATCAGCGATGTATACTTACGATTTCCCTCCGACACAAATCGAAAACGGGAACTCAGCACGCAGAATCAGAGACTCTACCCCTGGGCCACCGATACGTAGAACAGGATACATGTGAAATTAATTTGACAAGGATAAATACGTCACTATATACGCATTGTTATTGCCTTCAAGCAATATACTTTACTCAACAATGCTTCTAAAGCAAATTATCAAATCTCTCTCTCTCTCACACACACACACACACACACACACACACACACATATATATATATATATATATATATATATATATATATATATATATATAAAATTGTGTATATATTTATAATGTGAAATGTGTGAAATGCATTGGATCTTTGATTTTTTATATTCATTTATATATTCTGAAATGTTTTTTATATATTTTTTACATATATATATGTACATATATTCATGTATTTCATATATTTATATATTTTATATATCTTAATTTTATTATATTATATTATATTATATATATATATATATATATATATATATATATATATATATATATATATATATATATATTATGTATTTTATATATTCATATATTCATATATTCTATATATTTATATATTTTATATATTATATTTTTGTATATTTTACATATCTTTTTGTACATTTTTAGATATATATATTTTTATATATGTTGATTTTTATATATTTTAAAAAAAATTTACTTCTTTTTAAAATATATGAAATGCATTGACGTTTTATTTTTAATATATTTCTTTATATATTTCTATATTTCTATATATTTTATATATTCTATTTTTTACATTTTATAGTTTTTTATGTATTCTTTATATATATATATATATATATATATATATATATATATATATATATATATATATATATATATATTATACATTGTATACGTGTATACATTTTACATGTTTTATTTTTACATATTTTTTATATTTTATATATTTCATAAATATATATTCATATTTTTTATATATATATTTATATGTATACTTTTTATATATATATTTTTTTTATATTTAAAAAAATGTCTATATATTTTTATAATGTGAAACGTGTGAAATACTTTTTTTAGTTTTATTTTCTATTTTTCTTTGGCATTCGATTTTGTAATAAACACTAAAAGTATTTTTCTCTCTCGTCAACAAGTGAATCTTTTTTATTACGAAATATTTCCTCTTGTGCAAACAACAGTTTCGTCAATCGACACAAGTTGTTGCTGTCATCAATAAACTTATCACTTTTCTTGTATGTGTTTTCTTTTTCGTCACAGGTGTCTTTTTCTTCAGGTAAAAAAGAAAGCAGGAAAAATAATCCGAACTCTGGTGAGACAGATGCGAATGTCTAAGATAAAATGTGACCAGAATTTCTATTAAAACCACAAGACATTTGTTTCGCAAACAATTTACTCTTGATTATAAACAACACAAAACAGATGGGGGAAAAAACAAAGAATTTACATTAGTTAAACATTAAGAGTCGAGTGCGCATGTGCATAAGAAATGAGCGCGAAAAACAGAAAGTGTCCATTTTGATGAATCTCTAAGAGACAATCATTTTGAAACGTCAAAGATGAATATTTGTTTTTCCCTGTTCCTCATATTCATTGTCAAAACGATTCAAGTCTTGAAATAATGAATCTCAAATAATATTGACCCCTTGCAATCGGTTTAGCTCAGTCGGTAGAGCACCCGCCTAGGAATCACAAGGTTCCTGGTTCGATACCGGTTCCAGCCAATTCAGTGAATGAGTAGCATAGATTGGGTAATCTGATCAGTGCGGTAAATCACTTAAATTTTTCCGTTCTAATCCACACATCAGGCCACCCTCACGGCTCCAATTCATGTCCATTGGTTGTATACGGAGGGTATTTTATATTGATGATAGATGATATATTGATGATAGATTTTTGTACTAAATAAAGCTAATTTTAACATGCCTGCATAAATACTTTTTATTCGAAGTTTAACAACTTATTTAGTTCTATACATGGTTCCGTGCATCGATCAAAAAATGTCAACCGGTCCGTACCTTCCAAAAGTTTGAGTAACACTGCTCTAAGCGCCTCAAATCTCGAAATAGTGAATTTTGAATAATATTGATCCTCGACAATATATTCTGATGAACGGATATAGGATATTCACTAATTCAAAGAATTCAGATATTGTTACATAATTAGGGGCTTAGATAATTAAGGATTGCAAAAGAACCAGTTTTAGTAAAAGTAAATTATGGGGGGGGGGAATATTTTGAAGGGAAGAATCTAGCTGGATTGCATTTTTGTGAATTGTTTGTTTAAATTGTTTGTTGAAATTCCAAATCAGAGAAAATGCCAGGGTGAATATTTTCAGGAGAATTAAAAACATTGGAAAGGGTTGTTTGGTTAAAATTCCAATGTACTTATATTATACAATATAACAATATACAATGGAATTAAAATAATGTAATAAGAAAATAAGCCGCTGATTAACGGTAATTATAAAAGAAGGGTCAAATAGTTAAAAAGGGAGAGAGTGAGCGAAGACAGACCAGAAAATGTCTGGAGACGAAACAGAACGCATGCCTGTTAGCCTATCCGTGAAAAGCAGTCGGTATTTCTTTCTTTCTTTCTTTCTTTCTTTCTTTCTTTCCTCTCCCAAGCTTAACAGAATAGGCAAGAGAGTCATAAGTTTACTAAATCTAATTATGCCGATTTTATTATTATAAACATTCTTTCTATCTCAATCTTTGCATTGACGACTGCTAGATTGTCACAGCCATAATAAATATTGTTGACAAGAAAGTTGCCACCGATTTTGTTTTTTAATAACCAGGTTACCACGGATCTTAATTTAGGGGTAGTTTTCATTCACGAAGAAACGGACGCATATATAAGAACGAAGACCTACTATGTTACAATATTTTTTATGAGAATTCTGACAAAATCATTCTACTCCAAAATGTTTTATTTATTCAAACAATTAATTTATTCCATATTTAGCAGTAAATAAACTAATAACAAATAGTATGTAAACCATTATTTATTTAGTAGCTGAATATTCTAGCTTCCTAAAATATTTCTTAAACAAAAAACTAGGATAAAATTATTTAAATTTATATTATGATTTTCATCGTGTCATACAGAGAAAAATATTATGGAATAAACCAAGGTTGTTGAAGAAATTATCGGATGATAATGTAATTTAGATTCTTACAATAAATACCAGCGGAAGCCAAGATATCCAGATCTGTTTACCCACTCTTTATCACCAAAATAACATAGTCTTTTCTCACACTGTCTCTTTTAACCAGCCACAAAACCAGCATTTTCACTAATCACTCAATACTTCACTTACCTTTTGCTTCGGGGGTCCAGTGAACTTCGGCCACTGGATCAGGTATAGTAAATTAATTGCGTCGATCCCAGGAGGCTATCCCCCGCCAGGCAATACCTGCCCCCTTGATTTAAAGGGCGGGGCTGGGTTTATTGTCCAGCGCCTGAGCCCCCCCCTCCTGCTGGGGAATGCCGACGGGATCGACGCAATTTTTATGCGCCCACGTTAAAACGAGACCTTATGTCCAGCGCTCATAATTGGGATGAGAGGCAAATACCCTTACCCTAAATGCTTTGATCATCCTATCCCCAAACCGAACTTGTTATCTACCATATTTCTGTGACCCCCCCCCCCACCCATTTACTCCATCCCTCTCTATCTCTTCCTCCGCGTCATCCTTTTACCTCATCATCGTGTATATATATCTTTCTGTTTTAAAACAATAAAGATTCATTCCGATGAAGTTTCTAAAACCAACAGAGGTGAAATATTAATTGAATGTAATTGTTTGTGTTTTGTTATTCACTTTTTCCTTAACTTTTCCTCATATTTTGTCGGATTTTTCCAAATCTCTTATTTTCTTCACATTATTTTATGCTGAAGCAGGAGGATCAACTACGGTGCTTCTATCTCGCACTCTGACTGTTTTTTGGCATTAAATAAGCCACATGGTTATTATACCATTAAGCAAACCAAACCAAACCGAACCAAACCAAACCAAATAAAGTTAATAAAAATTATTTATACCAATTTGAAGATATTAAGAAGTTGAAACTTAGAAACTTTTATAAAAATGACTTGTTTCGGCATTAAATGACCCAAAAAGGTTTGATATGCCGTAAAATAAACCAAACCAAACCAAACTGTTAAAAGAGAGTTTTCGAAGACGTCAACAATCACGTGGCATATCTAATTGAAACATGGAGCCAACAAAAGAATTGTCAATTCAAAGAGGAAAGAATTATATAATAATAGATTATCATATAATAAATATTATTATTATATATTAATGAATTATTATATAATTAATAATAATTAATTACACCGCGCGCTTCCACTTTAATAGTCGAACAAAAACTTTCTATCTTTCTATTGTGAAAGTACAAATATTCATTTCCACTGTTATACTTCTGTTAGTTTCTTCGATATTTAATTTTAATTTCAGTATAGTACTTCTATTTAAAAAAATGAAATACCATTTTTATTGTGCTACTACTACAAATATTACCACTGTAATCATCACAACAACCATTGCTTTTTATATTAGTGTTTAAGCATCATCATCAGTAACTGCTACTAATCTTATCATAATGGAGATTTTGGGTTTGTCTGTCTGTAACCGAAACTATATTACTATTCAAGTCACAATTCCCTTTGTTATTTACATCACATTCTCCATGATTTTATTTTTATTTAAACCTCAATCATTAAGACTGTTGACCATATCTACATACTAATAACATGCAATTGTATTTATATATACAACAAAATAGCGGATTACAGTGTGAATGGAAAGGCTAATTTGCATATTGATCTTAAAAAATTTAATTTTAATAAATACATGCCAGGTATTATTGATTTCTAATTGTTTGTTTTTATCTTAGTGAATATGAATAAAAATCTTGGGGATAAATCTTTTGAAAAATCCATTAACAAGAAGAAATAACTGTAATATTATTCTTTACTTCCTATTTTAACTAAATAGTTAAATTAGGAAAATTTACCAATGAAAGACGGGAGTAATGGAAAATGATGGAAGAGTTAGTTTCAAAGTTGTTCTATTTTTCAATCATACCCCCTCTGTTCCAAATCTTTTTATCTGCATTCTTATTCAGTTTCATTAGCCTTTCTAATTTAATATGATATTTTATTATATTAAAACTTAAATACTTGCACCCGGAGGGTGCATATATTTGCTAGTATTATTAAAGATGTAAATGGAACAAATTTACTTATTTGTAAAATGTTCGCTTACAGGCAATAGAGAAATTACAAGTCACAAGTTATTGTTTCCTTTACACAAAAAAAGAATATTAACAAAACTTTGGGTAACTCATGTGTATCAAAATTTGTTTCAACATAGAATGTACATATAATGAAATTGAAATTAATATTCGTGAAGTTAATTAAAAAATAAAATTTAAATGATAACAGCATGGATTTTTTTCTTCATTTAATATTTTAGATAGTAGACATTAACATTTCTTTTCAAAGTAGCTGGATCAATGCAAGGTCTATTTTTTTACATGGGGATTTAAATGGGGCATCCCCGAGGATTCAACTCACGATTCAGTAATAATGGATCTGCGGGGATAACTTTAAAAAATACCCCTCTACTCAGGCGACGCCGGGTAGCCGCTGCTAGTCATATTTAAAGCAATCCATTTGAAAAGGTCTGCAATACATTTCTATTAGATTTGTGAATAGATTTTTATAGTGAAATAATATTTAATATATTTCTTTTCATTTTTAGGTGTTTTTATTAGCTTAAACATGCATTATCTGCAGATAGTAAAAGCGAGTTGAGGTAAACAAAACTATATACATATTCAAATATTCCCTAAAACAATTGTTATTCTAAGTTAGTTCATATAAAATCCTAGATTTCCATTGTCTTTTATTGAAAGATTTCAACATTTCAATATTTTCACCATATTTGCTTTTACGAAAATCATCTCTATTCATCAAGTCAGAATTTTCAAAACTCTGTATCATATTATCACCATAATATCAATACACGTATTCCTTAACCGTTATCATCTTGCAACACCCTCTGGTTAAAGATGAGACCGCCCAAATGCAAAAATATAAATCCTGATTATCTGGTGTTGCTTATCCGCCTAATTTTTATTTCTTTTGAGCGTCGTGATCTCAGCTAAATAATTCTATATATCATAAAGAAACAAAGGAAAGAAAAGGACATGCTACACAGAAAAAATATAAGAAGAAAGAAAGAGAGTAGTGGAAGATAAGGGAGAAATAATGGAAGCGCACGAAAGCAATGACGCTAATCTGTTTCAATCGAACTTAATGAAAATATAAAAAGAAGGAAAGAAAGAAAAAAGTGTGTGTGTGTGTGTGTGTGTGTGTGTGTGAGAGAGAGAGAGAGAGAGAGAGAGAGAGAGAGAGAGAGAGATTATTATACTTTTTACATATTGAACTATTTAACAATAGCTCTTAAGTAAACACATTTTAAAATTTTGTAATAATTAAATCATCATAGGGTAGTATATCCTCAGGTTCTGCTAGTAGACAAATATAGTCTACTAGCAGGACCTGAGGATATACCACAGTATGATGATATAATTATTACAAAGTTTTAAAATGTTTGCTAACTGAACATAACCCAAAACTTTATCTTGTACAATTCAAAAGATAGAATTTCCCGCTAAAGATATTAAAGGTAAAATGAATTAAAGAAAATGATTTTACCTGTTAATGTAACAACCAGGAGACAGCTGAAAAGAAGTGCCCTCATCTTGGTGGTGATTAATTGAATGCCAATTAGTGTGTTGGTCACATATTTTATATATTTATAACCAATCGACAAGTGTTGTCGGCATTAATAAATATACACATTGGTAGGTACACATACACACACGCGCGCATCTCTCTCTCTCTCTCTCTCTCTCTCTCTCTCTCTCTCTCTCTCTCTCTCTCTCTCTCTATATATATATATATATATATATATATATATATATATAACTAGCAGAAGTACCCTGTCAATGACCGGAGTTACAATATTGGAAAATGTTTTAGTTTAATTTATTTTCTTTTTTACTCAATAAAAAAAGATTTTGTTTTTTTTGTTTGTTTTTTTTTAGTTACAAAAAAAAATAACAAAAAAATTTTACACATGAGAAACTGTGGCAAGTCCCGCAAATCGATTAATTTTAATTATTAAATTATATCATTTCATCAGCAAAAATCAAAAAGTAAATTTGTACTTTTCCTCATTATAAACTTTTTAACTAATATGTGAGATCTTATTTCTCAATGACATTTTCTGAAGTATACGTCGACTCATAAGATAGGATCCATTACTGCTAATTAGCGAGTTCGATTCTCGCTGGATGCTCCAAACTTGCAGCCTTGTATCACATCCTACTTACTTGGTTCGATAATTTTGTCAGCAAAAAGTTTATATCCTGGTAAATTTGTCAAATTAGTTAGTGCTAAACTGAATATATTTGGTTCTAAGAAAGAAGTCTTCAAATATATATACTAGCAGAAGTACCCGGTCCATGACCGGAGTAAAATGATTTTAAGAACACCAGTGATTGAGAGAGAGAAGAGGAAGAGAGGAATAAGAGAGGAAAATAATTTTCATCAAATTAAAAAGAAATCGCTAAGAATTCATATATTACAATGATTGTTTATTTTAGAAAAAAAATTTTATACATTCGTGTACGCTGTAACAAGGAAACCCTTTTCATTGTACGTTGATATATTGCTAAATACATCTGTTCTCTACATTTTATCGCCGCGTTGAATTATTATTTATTGACCCTTAAACAGGTCATAACAATTTCTCTGAATTTTTTTAAATGGCGCTTGATAATTTGGATTATTTGGATTATCACAATATATGTTAGAGGCGTCTCATCGTGGTGTCAGGATAAGCAAGCTAGTTTCACAGATCCATTACTACTGAATAGCGAGTTCGATTCTCGCTAGATGCCCCACGCTTGCGAACATTTTTTTACATCCTAACTGTGGTGAATGATTCGGGTAAATAAGGAATACATCCCATTGCGGTGTAACAGTCAGCAAGCTAGTCTCGCAGATCCATTACTACTGCATGACGAGGTCAATCCACGCTGTATGACCCATACATGTAATCTTGTGTCACAATCTACCCGTGGCGAACGTATGGTGAGGTATAATGGTGAGCAAGGTAGTCTTGCCGATCTATTACTACTGAATAATTAATTAGATCCTTGCTTGATTCCCATATTTGGGATCGTGTGTCATATCCTACGCGTGGCGAACAATTTGTGTAAAGAATAAGGACGTCCCATCATAGTGTAATTGTTAGCAAGCTAGTCTCGCAAATGCATTACTACTGAATAGCAAGGTCGATCCTCGGTTAGGTAAATACCTACATTTAGATTATTCAAAAAATGTTTACCCTAAACTCCTAAGTGGTTTTATTTTCCCTGTATAGTTGCAATGTTAGAATTGTATTAGTTTAATTTAATTTCTTTTTTAACCCCAAAAACACAGGTAAAAAATAAAAATAGAAATTTTCCTCATTAATTTATTTTCGGTGGGGGGTTACATTTAAGATAGTGCTTCAAATAAAGGTACCCATTGGTCTAAAAGATTAAAAATTAGTTACCCAAAAAATTCTTATAATTAGTACTGAATTTTTTAAAAAAAGACTATTTCTGTGGGAATGTGGAATTGGAATTTGGAAACATCGTTCGTCTTAAGACATTTTTTATTCATAAAGAACTGTGTCAAGTCCCTATAAATCGATTAATTTTAATTAAATTATATCATTTCATCAGTAAAAATCAAAAACTAAATTCGTACTTTTCCTTATTATAAACATGTTAAATTATATTTGAGATTTTATTTCTCAATAACATTTTTCTGAAGTATAAGTTGACTCATAAGACCCGTTACCGCTGAATAGCAAGTTCGATCCTCGCTGGATGCCCCTAACTTGCAACCTAATATCACAATCTAATATCACAATACCCACTTGGTTCGATAAATTTGTTAGCTGAAAATTTATCTGCTAGTATATATATATATATATATATATATATATATATATAGTCATTCACAGATATCGTGTTTCGACGTTTCACGTCTCTTCAGTGTTGCTAGACTTAGCAACTATTTCTAGCCAGGAGTTTTCCTGACTTTTCATCAGTCCAATTAACCCCTCAGCCATCTTCAGTTGCCATATTAATTTCTATTGGTATATTTACATGTGAATATTATATATTTGTGAAAATATTATATATATATATATATATATGAAAAATAGATGGAAATTAATCCGACAGTATGAAATTTAACATTTTGAAAAAACATATGATGTTTGTTATGTGATTGCTGACAGATCTGTTTCGACCAAATCGATAAGTTGGTCTTCATCAAAGAGCGACATAGATGGGAAGAAAGATATCCGTTAAAAAGACTGTTTACAAAAAACGAACGCTGAATTCAACCGCTGAAAATTTTGAAAAATGCATGTTCTGTTTTAAAAATAAAATAAATTTTATTTTTAATTTTTTTAAATCAGAACCATTATAGTTTATAGAAAAACTCAAAAGAGTTTGTTGTAAAAATATATAAAAAATGTAAAGTGGGTATCAAAATAGTATAGTATATATTTCAGCTGTTAAAAATATACAAGTCCACAGTGTAATTTGAAGAAAGATGTTAAGAGTTCCAAAATTTACTTGTGGGGTTAAGTCCGTAGAGTTATAGATGAAAGTCTTCAAGGTGTAAAATTCCAGATATGATGTTTTTTCATTTGACAAATATGAAAAATAGATGGAAATTAATCGGACAGTATGAAATTTAACATTTTGAAAAAACGTATGATGTTTGTTATGTGATTGCTGACAGATCTGTTTCGACCAAATCGATAAGTTGGTCTTCATCAAAGAGCGACATAGATGGGAAGAAAGATATCCGTTAAAAACTGAATTCAGCGTTCATTTTTTGTAAACAGTCAAGTTTCGATGTAACTCTGCCAATTCTTGGAATTGAAAGCTCAAATGTTGTGGAATGTCTAACTTTAACATAGTCCACACCAGTTCAAGGGACTATTCTCACTTAACAATTAACAGACTCCTTTAGATGTAATGAGGAAATCCTCCGCCTCATCATCATCAAATCGTGATTCCTTTGAATCTCGTTCCTGGCATCCAGTGTCCGCAAAGAGCTGATGAAGGTAAATTTTTGCTGGTCACCCAACATGCTCATGTAGGAGTACACAGGAGAACGTCACTTATGAGTTCGTCCTTGCTTCTCCAACGGTGTTCAGTATGTCTTGTTCGTCTTATTTAGATGATTTGTGCGATGGGAGGCAAGTGGTCATATAGCTGTTGTTTTGTGGGGTCCTACTTTAGGATTTGTTCAAAACAACACGCAACATCCTTGGTTTTATTCAAGTTTCATTTAAGTCCAACTTTTGCAGCCATACAGTAGTACCGATACGGGTACAGCTTGGAATAATGCACGTTTTATCTAATCAGAAAGATCAGATATCCCCGTTGAGCGATAACCTGTCGTATCTATTTTTCAGTTGTTTTCATATTTCAAACAGAGTCTTGTAAAATCGGCGCTTTCCCAAAAGAATAAACACCAAGAAAGAATAATTTTTATTTTTCGGGCTGTTGTCCTCATCTTTATTGTGTATAAACACAATGTTCAAGCCACAGTAACCTCGGGCTCCGTTTAGGTGTTTTTTGCATTACCTTAAAATAAGTAATCTTCAGACGATTTCCCAATAATTCAGACGTGGTTTCGGAGCTCAAATCACTACCACTCACTCACTTTTGAATTCTTTGGAAATCGTTTGAAGATGACTTATTCTAAGGTAACTAAAAAAAAAAACATATGAACAGAGCCCGAGGTTACAGTGGCCTAAACGTTGTGTTTTTACACAATAAAGATGAGGAAAACAGTCTGAAAAATAAAAATTATTCTTTCTTATTTTAAGATAATTAAAAAAACATCTGAACTGAGTCCGAGGTTATGGGGCCTAAACGTTGTGTTTATACACAATAAAAGTGTCTTTTTAATTAGCTTAAAATAAGTCATCTTCAGAGGATAACCTTGAATTCAAATGTGATTTCGAAGTTGAAATCGTTACTACTAGTTCAAAGGGGCTCTCAGCAGCATAAATGCCACCAGACTTATTGAGATAGACTTATTTGTTCGATATAAAAATACAAACAACTGTAACACCTCCGGCGGGCTGCGAAGCCTTTTTGCACATCAATTCCTGAACTCATATCACTGGCTATGATTCCGTGTCGTCTGCTAGTTACTTCTTTGGACCGCTACACGTTAGGAATATACTCAAACACTTCGCAGGGGCCCCCCGCCGAGGGGTGCACAACAAACAAGTATTACAAAAGAGAAAGAGAGAACAAACAACAAAGACAAAATCAGTCAGGTGAACATCAAAATGGTCAGAGAGGTATATGGTTCGCATTCATTCAGTCCTATCGGCTGCAGTTCCATCTGCTCCCATCGCTTGTTGAGATGGGGGACACCCCCCTGTTCCTTTGGGGACCTCTGCTAAGCTGGTTTCTAGTGAACAACTAACATCTTACTTCTTCAGGGTCCGGCTCTCGAGTCGCCTCTCCGGGGTCCAACAAACTGACTACACTAACTTTCAAAAATCTCCCAGAATCCCCCAGATCTCATCTCACTCTCATTCCCCGGGATTCCTCACGAGATTTCAAAATCCTTTGTTCTAACATTGAACTCTATGCTGGTGGTCGAGTTTTATGACTGATCCTTATCTCTACTCTCTTTTGCCTAAATCCAGACTTCTGTCTGGCCAATGGCCTTTATCACACTTTTCTATCTATTCTAATCTTTTTCTTAGTTTTATGACTTCTTTGACTTAGCATTGACCCTACTTACACATACAATATATGTAGATACATACACATATATATATATATACGTAAACACACACACACACACACGATCCACACTGAATGCACACACATATTTATACACATCTGTGGGTTGTCTTGCTACCTATTCCTATAGCCCGCCATACAGTTACATATACACACACATGTAGGAAGCGCGTGGTGTAATGGTTAAAGTAATAGGAAATGGACTCGTCGCCCCGAGTTCAAATCCTGGACGTGGTAATTGCATTTCACTTAGCGCTAATACCTTTGGGAAAGGTATGAATCCTACTCTCCCTTCAGCTATGGGCAAATAGTAGGGCAGACTGGGCTCTTTAACCTTGGTTAGGCAACCGGTCTAGGAGAAGGAAAACTCTGAATTCAAACCTGTTGAACTCCGCTTAAGAAATTGACCTTGTGTCACATCCTGCTCGTGCGGAGGGGTTGGTAAATATATATACACACACATATATGTGGTTTGACTTACTACTTATGAATATAACTAGCTACTTTATATCTATATAACTAACTGTGCAAACACATATGCATGCACAAATGCATATTATTATACAACCAAGAAAGAAATATTTTAAAAAGATAAACAAGAAAATAACAAGCATTTGATTAGCATTTCAGAGTTTTATTTCATTCAAAAATGTCTTTATTTTTTGCATGCTTTATTCTTCTGGAGGAGAATAGTTGACTCGTCTTCTTCGATGAATGTAGCGAAAACCTGAAATTCAATGTTTAAATTCAACTGTTAGTTCATTCATTTAATATCAATAAGTAAAACAATTCCCAATTAAATGTTACACATCTTACTATAATGGAGATTCGGTGCCTGTCTGTAACCAAAACTACATCACTGCTTACATCACAATACCCTCATAAATTGCGTAGGTTTATCAATGAGAATAAATCATATTTATTAACGAGGTCTCTGTGTAAATCTGAGTTAGATTTGCCTCAAAACAGCCTATGTTATTAGAGCATTTAAAATCCTGCAATGAGACTTATATATCGCTATATATAAAGGCTTACACATATAGAAATAAAGGCTTACATAATATATGGTGTGATTAATTTACATACTGGTTTTAACAAAACTGGGCTTAATAAATAATTACTTGGGGTAATTGATATCTAATATTATTGTTTTATTCTCCAACACATTACAATCAATCCTATGAATGACTTTATATAGAAACTAATTAGAATATAATTAGAATAACTAATCTTTTTATATATGTTCTTATTTAATTTCTTATTTAATTTCGTCTTTCTAATTTAATATATTTAATTGCATTAAAACTTAAATACTTACGTCCTGAGGGCGCATATTCTAGACAGTATATATAAAAGGAAGATTCTGTCTGTCTGTCTGTCTGTCTGTTTTTTTGTACAACGACCGACCTTTTATTGTCAGAAAAGGTATGAATACTTACCTTCCACCCGGCCCTCGGCCTCTGGACCGGATAAATAATATTAAAAGCGTTGATCCCAGGGGGCTATTCCCCCTGGCAATACCTGTCCCCTTGATTTAAAGGGACAGGGCTAGATTTATTACCCAGTGCCTGAACCCCCTCCCTTGAGGGGCAATAACGATAGGATCAACGCATTTTTGTGCCTACCACCCATGAGCTACGGCTTGAGGGTGGGCTCACATAAAAATGTCCTTGTGTCACGCCCTCATAAGTGGGATGAGAGGCAAATACCCTTACCTTCCAGCGGTTTCGGGTAGGATGAATAAGAATTGAGAAGCGCCTGTCTCGTGTTTGGCATATTTATTACATGATTATTTGCATAAAAGGTCACGTGACGACCGCATATATCACATATCCCATCATGCCCTATAATATAAGGGCTTGTTTTGACGCAGAAATCACTCTGGTTTTATTACCATCCTACTCCAATACGTCGATCAAGCTTATATATATTTACCAACACCTCCGGGCGAGCAGGATGTGACATAAGATCAATTTCTTAAGCGGCGTTTAACAGGTTTGAATTCAGAGTTTTTCTTTCCCTATGCTGGTTACCTAGCTACGGTTAAAGAGTAAAGTCTGCCCTACTATTTACCCACAGCTGAAGGGAGAGGAGGTGGATACCTTTTTTCAAGAATATTAGCGCTATGTGAAATGTAAACAGCCTAGTCTAGGATTTGAACTCGGGTCGACGAGTCCATTTCCTATGACTCAGTCCATTACCCCATGCACCTCGATCACGCTTATAGAACCCCAGGGATTATAGGCTAGTAGATCGTGGTTCCGAATTCCGAACCAAAGTCGCAACACCGGCAATCTGTTGCAAGACTAATTCTGCCTACTTCAGATACGAGGCAACGTGTTTTCTTTTCTTTCCATCTCTGTCAGTTGCCGTCGTTTGATTTGGGAGTGATTTATCTAATACTTCTTTGTTACTGAGGATCCCCTTTCTCCGTAGCATTACCTTCCGATGAAATCGCAGCAACACAAAGGAAAATTGGTGGAGACAACCAAAGTTCAATAAAAATCAACACCTCATTTTTGTCCGAAAGAAAAAAAAACTTTTTAACTCTCATTTTCAATAAGAAAATCTAACTAAAAAAATATAATCTATACATATATAAAGGGCAGTTGTGTGTATATGTATGTCCGGAGGAAACTTCGAAAATAAAACAATTAACGACAAAGTAAATAAATATACACATTAGATATCACCTGGGCTTGGTTTTTGAGCAAAAATAATAGAAATTTGATTTATATTTGTGAAGGTAATTAAAAAAAGATTTAAATGATAACAGCATAGAATTTTTTTTTTTTTTGCATTTAATATTGTAAATAGTAGACATTAATTTTTCTTTTTGGTGAAGCTAAATCAACGCAAGATCTTCTTATTTTTACATGAGAATTTTAATGGGGCATCCTGCGAGGGTCCAACTCATGATTCAGTTATAAATTATTACTGAATCATGAGTTGGATCCCCGCAGGATGCTCCATGGACCTGCGAAACTAACTTTTTAAAAAAACACCCCCATCTACCCAGGCGATGCCGGGTAGCCGCTTCTATTAAGGGTATAAATCAAGGATATATTAAAGAATTAATTTTTAAAAATGATTAAAAAATAAAACAAATTAATAAAAGTTATTCACTAAGCTTAGCTTAGTCGTGTACGGGGCACCCAGTGAGAATCGAAATCACTAATATCTGTTTGCTTATCAAGCTTGCTAACCATTACACCACGTGATGCGCCCTTTTTACCCAACCCGTTCGCCACAGGTAGGTTGTGACATAAGGTCGTAGGTATGGGGCATCCAGCGAGGATCGAACTCATTTTTCAGTAGTAATGGATCTGCGAAACTAGCTTGCTAACCATTACACAACGCGCGGTGCCCTTTTTACCCAACCCGTTCGGCACAGGTAGGCTGTGACACAAGGTCGCAGGTATGGGGCATCCAGCAAGGATCGAACTCGCTACTCAGTAGTTATGGATCTGCGAAACGAGCTGACTAACCATTACACCACTTACGAATTAATAAAGTATTAAAAAAATATAAAAAGCAAATAAAAGACAAATAATATAAAAAAATAAAAACAAGAAGAAGAATAAAAATAAACAATTAAAAAATAAGAATATCTTATTATAATGGAGATTGTGTGTTTTTCTGTCTGTAACCGAAACTATATTCCTACTCAAGTCACAATTCTCTTAGTTATTGACATCACATTCTCCATGATTTTATTTTTATCTAAACCTTAATTATTAATAAAATTGTCTTACATTATTAATACTGTTAACTAAGTCTACATACTGACAACATGCAATTATATTTATATATACAACAAAATAGCGGTTTACAGTGTGAACGGGAAGGCTAATTTGCATATTTATATTGAAAAATCGAATTTAATAAATATGTGCTTAGTATTATTGATTTCTAACTGTTTGGTTTTATTTTAATGAATATAAGCAAAAATCTCTTCAATGAATCTGAAATGAAATCCATTAACAAGATAAAATAACTGTCATTTTATTCTTTACTTCCTCTTATAACTAAATACTTAAATTAGAAAAAATAACAATGAAAGACGAGAGTAATGGAAGAGTAAGTTTCAGTTGTTCCATTTTTTATTATACTCCCTCTGTTTCAAATCTTTTATTATACTCCCTCTGTTTCAAATCTTTTTATCTGTATTCTTATTTAGTTCTGTTAGACTTTCTAATTTAATATAATATTTTATTACATTAAAACTTAGATACTTGCACCCGGAGGGTGCATATATTTGCTAGTATAAAGAATAAAGATGATAAAACGGATATATAGAAAAATAATTTTTTATTGTAAATATATTCAGATATAGATAAGAGATTTATTTAAAACTTTTGAGATCCCCGGTAACGGCGGGTAGCCCTGGTAGTTTAATATAAACATGAATTAAAGGAAATGATGTATATATTAATACTCGTATTCGTATGACCGATATCGTCTTGCAACACCCTCTGGTTAAAAAGGAGGTCGTCCAAATCATCCAAGATGAAATGCAAGAATCTAAATCCTGATTATCTGGTGTTACTTATTCGCCAAATTCTTATTTCTTATGAGTGTCGACAACTCAGCTAAATAATGGACCATTCCATTTTTGAGTAATCTTTCTTTTTTCAATTTTTCTTTTTCATTTTTTAAACACATTTTTCTAAACTCATTTTTTTTAAAAATCTATTTAACATATAGATGGGACCCTAACAGGTACTACCACCCTGAATGGACCTGTGAGTAATGGAAATGAAGGAGTACTCTACATTCCCCGGAGTTCCAGAATTGGAACTTCACCACTAGATGCAGTTTAGCGTCATACCCATAAAACCTCCTTGTAGCACACATATGATAAAAGGTTTGGGGGTTTGCCATAAAAGCAACAGAGAAATACGGTCGGAAAAATCATATAGGTGCTTGGGCTTGTCGTGACAAGTGCTACCACTCCGGGTCAGTGGATCTGGGAGTAATGTCACAAAGGAAAGACTTCACATGATGTAGCTTTATGGGGGTGGGAGACTTACTGTAGGGAATACAGTCAGCGTATTCTAGCCCCCCCCCCCCACACACACACACACACTTCTCATTGACGGGGTGGTGATATAAGGGATGCGGAGTAGAATACAGTGGAACCTCGGTTCTCGAACTTAATTCGTTCCAAAATTATGTTCGAGAACCGATTTGTTCGAAAACTGAAACAATATTTCCCATAAGAAATAGTGTTAAGTGGATTTATGCGTTCTTGACAATCACACGATTGCCTATTTATGTGCCTACAGTTGTAGGTAATATGGAAAAACGTGTATTTAAACACTGGTAACACATAAAAATGGAAAGACGTGCATTTGAACACTGGTAACACATAAAAATGGAAAGACGTGTATCTAAACACCGGTAACACCAAACACATAAAAATGGAAAGACGTGTATCTAAACACGGTAACACATAAAAATGGAAAGACGTGTATTTGGTAACACATAAAAATGGAAAGACGTGTATTTGAACACTGGTAACACATAAAAATGGAAAGACGTGTATCTAAACACCGGTAACACATACAAATGGAAAGACGTGTATTTGAACACTGGTAACACATAAAATGGAAAGACGTGTATCTAAACACCGGTAACACATAAAAATGGAAAGAGGTGTATTTAACACCGGTAACACATAAAAATGGAAAGACGTGTATTTGAACACTGGTAACACATAAAAATGGAAAGACGTGTATCTAAACACCGGTAACACATACAAATGGAAAGACGTGTATTTGAACACTGGTAACACATAAAAATGGAAAGACGTGTATTTAAACACCGGTAACACATAAAAATGGAAAGACGTGTATTTGAATATTGGTAACACATAAAAATGGAAAGACGTGTATTTAAACACGGTAACACATAAAATGGAAAGACGTGTATTTGAACACTGGTAACACATAAAAATGGAAAGACGTGTATCTAAACACCGGTAACACATACAATGGAAAGACGTGTATTTGAACACTGGTAACACATAAAAATGGAAAAGACGTGTATTTAAACACCGGTAACACATAAAAATGGAAAGACGTGTAATTGAACATTGGTAACACATAAAAATGGAAAGACGTGTATCTAAACACCGGTAACACATAAAAATGGAAAGACGTGTATTTTAACACCGGTAACACATAAAAATGGAAAGACGTGTATTTGAACACTAATAACACATAAAAATGGAAAGACGTGTATCTAAACACAGGTAACCCATAAAAATGGACAGACGTGTATTTGAACACTGGTAACACATAAAAATGGAAAGACGTGTATCTAAACACCGGTAACACATAAAAATGGAAAGACGTGTATTTGAACACCGGTAACTTATAACAATGGAAAGACGTGTATTTGAACACTGGTAACACAAAAATGGAAAGACGTGTATCTAAACACCGGTAACACATAAAAATGGAAAGACGTGTATTTGAACAATAAATAACGCATAAAAATATAAATATAAAAAAGAAAAGCATAAAAAAGTCATATGTAGCCGTAAAATAGAGAATAAACACAAACGAAGTGAAGAATTCCCTCAAAAGCAATATCTGAAACTCGTTCAAGATAGCGACTGAGGCTAACTGGTGCTGCTTAGATACATTCGACCAGCTGTTCGGCCGTTTTCGGTTTGCCTCGGTAGTCATTCGTGTGATTTTCGTTTTTTCATCGTCTCGACTCGTGTGTTCGAAGTCCTTAATTTTGTTCGACAACAACTCAAATCTCCTGTTCGGACTCTGAATTGCTAGAGTTCAGAGTCGTTCGAGAACCGAGGTTCCACTGTAAATGCAACTTACCTGTTAATATAATTCATGTCGAAAGGAGCATCCACGTGCAAAACATTTCCTGCCTCTTCTCGAACAATAACACACGACACATCCAATTCTGAAACTCGTGCCTTGTTGGAAGTATCTACCTTTATAAGAACAACCTGAAAAATAAGAAATAAAAAGTTTTGAAGATACGGTGTCTGATTGTCTGTAACCGAAACGATGTCACTGCCTACGTCACAATACTCTCAGGAATTGCGTAAGTTTATCAATGAGTATTTAATTTACAGTCAAATTCATTGATACATAGAATAATAAATCTTATCAATTAACGATGTCTCAATGAAAATCTGAGTTATATTTGCATCAAAACAGACCATGTTATTAGTACGTTTAAATCCTGTAGTGTGTCTTATATATCACTAAAAGATTAAGGTTTACATAATATATAGTGTGGTTAATTTACATACTGGTTTTAACAAAACCGGGTTTAATAAATAATTACTTGGTGTTATTGATGTCTAATATTATTGTTTCATTCTCCAACGTAATAAAAATCAATCCTATGAATGATTTTATATGAAAACCAATTAAGATATAATTAAAATAAGTGTAATCTTTTTATATGCATTCTTATTTAATTTCGTTAGTTTTTATTTTTAAAATGTTTTATTCTCCAATGTATTAAAATCAATCCTCTGAATAATTTTATATGGAAACCAATTAAAATATAATTAAAATAAGTGTAATCTTTTTATATGCATTCTTATTTAATTTCGTTAGTTTTTATTTTTAACATGTTTTATTCTCCAATGTATTAAAATCAATCCTATGAATGATTTTAAATGGAAACCAATTAAAATATAATTAAAATAAGTTAATCTTTTTATATGTGTTCTTATTTAATTTCGTTAGTATTTCTAATACTGATATTTAATACACTTCATTATATTAAAACTAAAATGCTTACATCCGGCAGAGGGCGCATGTTCATGCAAATTATTGTAAGAATATTTACCTTTAGGCTTGCACGATCTACCTTTGCATACAACTTTGCCCTCCTTTTTGCACGTACAATTCTTGCATCTACCGACACTAAAGCGATCACCTTTATTGTACGTTTTGCTGTTTATTTTGCAAGTTTCGGGCTCATCATCATCAACTGAAAAGAGTAAAAATAACCGTGTATATGACCGGCAACTTTTTCACCTACACTTTTTTACATGTTTAATTTGTTCACTGTTTTTTTTAAGTTTAAATTTTTTAATTTTCTGTTGCGTTTAAATTTGGAGTCTACTCTTATGGAATCTGGCTAGAATCGAATGTTGACTATCTAATAGAAAAAGGAATCTCTGGACTTATACTAAGTTAAAACTTAGAAAATATAAGGTGTCACTTTTTCACCTACACTTTTTAGATGGTTGGCTGGTTGGTTATTTGTATTTAACGGCACATCAACTCATGTAGATCCTTTAAAGCCAATATATATATATATATATATATATATATATATATATATATATATTCAATAAAATTTGGTTAAACATAATACAATACTTGGTTTTCAATTTTTTTCTTTTTCTTTCAAGTTTCCTAACAATTCTTTTGATGTTCTCATCTTGAAAGACGTTAATCAGATGTTCGAAAGAGTTCTTGTATGTTGGTTGGAGGTAAATTTTATGTGAAATGTAACATCAAAGAAACAAGCAAAACAGTACAAATAATCACAAAGAAGTTTGAGTTGTAATAAAAAATTGTCCTTTCTATGTGAATTATAAATTGTATGAAATGAACAACAAGTTACAAAGGAATGGTTTGGTTAATGAATTTTCCTTTTTACAAATTCTTATTAGGGTTAAGGCTTACTTGCATTTGTTCAACAGGTTCTAGGAGGATTGTTATTTTCGTGACTTGCCTGTTCGCTGGCGACTGCATTTCTGAGGGTTCTCTACCACTATAAATCTTCCCTTTCCCCTTTCCCCGCTCCGTTATTATTGGTATATATATATATATATATATATATATATATATATATATATATATAAATTATTGGTATATATATATATATATATATATATATATATATAAAAGTCACTAGAAGAGGAATGTTAACCTACTCTAAACAAATCATAAAATCTAAGAAGTTCGTTTGGTGTTGGGGTTATGGGATCGGCCTGTCAGCTTGGCAGTCCGGTTTCAAATCACGCACAGGGCGGTCTTCCGATCTATAGCTCTGCTGATGAGGCTAATAGGCCGAAATGTACATACAGAGATTGATTTTTCTCGATTTGTTTAGCCATACATTTAATAGGTATTCCCGCCTAATTCATTATTAATTAATTAATTTCAAAATAGGTACGACTCAATTAAGCACTTATTCTCCAAAAAATTATCGGCAAAAAGCCATTCTAAACAAACCTTGTTTACAACTTATGATATCGTCGTGTAATAAAAGTCACTAGAAGAGGAATGTTAACCTACTCTAAACAAATCATAAAATCTAAGAAGTTCGTTTGGTGTTGGGGTTATGGATCGGCCTGTCAGCTTGGCAGTCCGGTTTCAAATCACGCACAGGGCGGTCTTCGATCTATAGCTCTGCTGATGAGGCCTAATAGGCCGAAATGTACATACAGAGATTGATTTTTCTCGATTTGTTTAGCCATACATTTAATAGGTATTCCCGCCTAATTCATTATTAATTAATTAATTTTCAAAATTAGGTACGACTCAATTAAGCACTTATATATATATATATATATATATATATATATATATATATATATATATGGGGTGAAGAAAATGATGGATAATTATCGATGTTTAAACATTTCGGTTACATTGAACCTTCATCAGGATGTATCTTGGGGTGAAGAAAATGATGAAGGTTCAATGTAACCGAAATGTTTAAACATCGATAATTATCCATCATATATATATATATATATATATATATATATATATATTATATATATAAACACGGGATGTTACAATGTATGGAAGTGTATTTCTAGTGACAATGTCTTCTTCAGGACATGAGCTGAGTTCTTGCATTGAGGAAGGTCTGAAAAACCCAAACTTATAGCGTCGACATTTCCCCATATATAATATATATATATATATATATATATATATATATATATATATATATATATCGTAGGCTATATGGATATACATGATTTTAGAATAAAAAGCATTGGAAATGATTTTACACGAAAATACATATATAAGGATTTTATTATAAGGATGCGTAAGAAATGATTTTGCCATAAAAATGCATTAGAAATGATTTAACAATATTTTTTTAAGATTAGGTAGATAAATTAATAGCTTACCGATTCCATAAGTCTCGCATGCCTTCATATTACACGTGATTATACGATGTTTCACACATATGCAAGCGTTGCACCCGGAAAAGAAAATGAATCCTGTTTTGTATTTCTTTCCTTTGTAAAAGCAATGATCACCATCTACAAAAGAATCCGGTTTTTATTTTATTTATTTTAAAGGTATAAATCATAAATATATATATATATATATATATATATATATATATATATATATACCAACCCCTCCTAACGAGCAGGATGCGACACAAGGTCAGTTTAACAGGTTTGAACTCAGAGTTTTCCTTCTTCTAGACAGGTTGCCATAGCCAGGTTGAAGAGCCTAGTCTGCCCTATTATTTACCCATAACTGGAGGGAGTATAGTTGGGTCCATACCGGTCCCAAGGGTACTAGCGCTAAACAGTTTCGTATAGGGTTTTAACTCAGGTTGACGAGTCCATTTCCTACGGCTCTAACCATTATGCTACGCGCGTTCATAAATAAATATAATACTCTTGTTCCTAAATCTTCCGACCGTTATCATATTGCAACACTTTCTGGCTAAAAATCAGACCGTCCAAATCGTCCAAGATTGAAATGGAAAAGTGTAGATCCTGCCAAATTCTTATTTCTTATGAGTGTCATCTCCTCAGCTAAATAATGGACCGTTTTTATTATAAAGAAAGGGAAGAAAAATGACATGCTACAGAGAAAATATAATAAGAAAAAAGAAAGAAAGAAAGAGAGAGAGTAAGGGAAGATGGAGAGAGAGGGTGAACGCGCGGAAGCGATAACGCTAATCTGTTTCAATCGAACATGGTGAAAAGATGAAAGAAAGGAAAGGAGAGAGAGAGTGTGTGTGTGAGAGTGAGAGTGAGAGTGAGAGAAAAGGAGTAAATAATAATAATCGTCTAGAATAATCAGAAGAGTCCTGGAGACCTGGGAGACTTGTTGTCACTCAGACCTCAGTGAAATACCATCAGCTAACGCTGATGTGAAAAACTCAAAAGAAGTGAAAATAATAATAATAATAATAATAATAAATAATAATTATTATTATTATTATTATTATTATTATTATTATTATTATTTTAATGGTATTTCACTGGAGTCTGAGTGACAATAAGTCTCTTCAGGTCTCCAGGAAACTTCTGATAAAAGAAAGAAAAAGGACATGCTACACAGACAAATATAAAAGAAAGAAAGAAAGAAAGAAGGGAGAGTTAAATCATGATTATCATACTCTTTACATATTGAAGTATTTTGCAATATCTCTTACGTAAACATCTCAAACGTTGTAATGATTAAATCATCATAGTGTGATATATCCACAAGATATGCTTGTAACACATCACTCAATAAGTCCCGCCCCTAACTAATAAAACAACAACTTTTAGGCAAAATTCAACTTTATTCATCAACATAGTCTCCTTCTAGGATGATACACTGATTCCAATGCTTCTCTAACAATTCGATGCCTTTTTTGTAGAACGATTTGTCTTTGACCTCAAAATACGCCTCAGTTTCCGATATCACTTCTTCATTGGAGTCAAACGTCTTTCCCTGGAGCATTCTTTTGTGGTCTGCAAACAGCCAGTAGTCGCTGGGGCCAGATCTGGAGAATAGGGTGGGTGCGGAAGCAATTCGAAGTGCAATTCATGTAGTTTTGCCATTGTTGCGATCGAATAGTGACACGGTGCATTGTCTTGGTTTTAATAAATAAAGTTATCAATTATGTTCAACATATTTGTTATCTGAATAAATCTGTTATATTATAGATGAATGATTTTGATTTTGAAAAAATCCATCCTGCTGATAATAGTTATAACTATCAGGACCTGTGGATATACCATAATATGATAATTTGATTATTACAATGTTTGATATGTTTACTTAAGAGCTATTGCTAAATAGTTCAATATGTAAGAAATATAATATTCTTGATTTAACTCTCTCTCTCATTCTTTCTTTAAAAGTGGGGGTTGTAAAATATTTATATTTTAAAGTGACAAAAATATGACTCTGAAATATTTAAGTTGGGTCGGAATTCGCCTGACGCTGGCTCGCTAAAACATCGAGTAAAACATCGACATAAGAGCAAAATTACCCAAATATATTCCGTAATTCACAATTTCAATTTCAATCTCTCTCTCTCTCTCTCTCTCTCTCTCTCTCTCTCTCTCTCTCTCTCTCTCTCTCTCTCTCTCTTTATTTATTTGCTTTTTAATTCATTATTCTATTTTTTTAACTTTCAGTTAGTTAGATAGTTCAATATGTAAGAAATATAATATTCTTTATTTAACTCTCTCACTTCCAAAAAGTGAGGGTTGTAAAATATTTATATTTCAAAATGACAAAAATATGACTCTGAAAATATCTAAGTTGGGGAGAGAGAGAGAGAGAGAGAGAGAGAGAGAGAGAGAGAGAGAGAGTTTTATATGGCTACATTAAAACTTTTTTTTTTAGTTAACAATAATTTATACAGCTCTCACCACTAATATCACTAAGAGGAAAAAGTTTTTCAAGTTTTTACGAGAAAGTTTATCTAAAGATAAAGATTATATTCCATGGCGAATTAGATAAGGAGAGTAGCTCTCAAAGTAGTTTTGACCAATTCTGTTTTGAATTCAGAGTTTTTCCTTCTTCTAGACTGGTTGCCATACCAAGGTTAAATAGTCCAACCTCCTCTACTATTTACCCATACCTGGGGGAGAATCTTTGGATTCGTACTTTTCCCAAAGGAATTAGCGCTATGTGAAATGCAAACAGCCGCGTCCAGGGTTTGAACTCATCTCAACAGGGTAACCGTTACACCACGCGCACCCAAACAAAATATGAAATATGAAAATGGATTTCAGAATTTTTTCAAATTTGAAAAATTAAATAAATAAAATTATATAATTTACATGAAAAAATATCTTCTTTCTTTCTGTTAAACTCCGCTTGTGAGGAGGGGATGGGTAAATGGATACATAAATAAATAGCATAAAGTACCCCCGATTAAGATATGTACACTCCTGAGTTCAACAAGAAGGTTACCGAGTTCGACAAGAAATATCAGAAGAAGGCCGCATGACACATCACCAACGACTTTACAATTATCTTAGTTATTTACGTTATATTCTCACATATCTTATTATAATGAAGATTGTGTGTTTTTCTGTCTGTAACCGAAACTATATTCCTACTCAAGTCACAATTCTCTTAGTTATTGACATCACATTCTCCATGATCTTATTTTTATCTAAACCTCAATTATTAATAAAATTGTCTTACATTATTAATACTGTTAACTATGTCTACATACTAACAACATACAATTATGTTTATATATACAACAAAATGGCGGTTTACAGTGTGAACGGGAAGGCTAATTTGCATATTGATATAAAAAAATTGAATTTAATAAATATGTGCTTAGTATTATTGATTTCTAACTGTTTGGTTTTATTTTAATGAATATAAGCAAAAATCTCTTCAATGAATCTTAAATGAAATCCATTAACAAGAAAAATAATTGTCATTTTATTCTTTACTTCCTCTTTTAACTAAATACTTAAATTAGAAAAAATAACAATGAAAGACGAGAGTGATGGAAGAGTAAGTTTCAGTTGTTCTATATTTCGATTATACCCCCCTCTGTTTCAAATCTTTTTATCTGCATTCTTATTTAGTTTCATTGGCCTTTCTAATATAATATTTTATTACATTAAAACTTAAAGACTTGCATCCCGAGGGTGCATATATTTGCTAGTATTATTAAATAATCATTTTTCACACTTAATTAGCATCTTATTTAATTTCTATTAAAGTGAAACTGAGTTAGATTTGCTTCAAAACTGCTCATGTTATTAGTGCGTTTAAAGTCCTGCATTATGAATAAGAAATAAAGGTTTACATAGTATGTGGTGTTGATAATTTGTATACGGGTTTTAACAAAACCGTGTTTAATAAATAGTTACTTGGTATTATTGATTTCTAATATTGTTTCATTCTCAAATTATATGAAAAGCAATTATATGTATAATTTTATATGGAAATCAATTAAAATAATTTAAGAATAAGTGCTTCGTTAGTCTTTCTAATATAATTATTTTTATAATGTTTTAGTTATATTGCGCATATTTTTGGTGCCTGAAGGTAGCTTCTTTTTCTTTTTTTTTTTTTTTTTTTTTTTTACTAGTAACAATAAATATGAGAACAACAGTCCGAAAATTCTAAATGATATAAATTATAAAAGCTCATCACAAAAATTCAGACGGATAGAGTATTCATTTTTTTTTTTTTGTTGTAATTCGACATTGAAAACAATTGATACAATTTTATCGTTATTCTAAACTAGCAAATATATGCACCCTCCGTGTGCAAGTATTTAAGTTTTAATGTAATGAAATATTACATTAAATTAGAAAGGCTGATGAAACTAAATAAGAATGCAGATAAAAAGATTTGAAACAGAGGGAGTATAATCGAAAAATAGAACAACTGAAACTTACTCTTCCATCACTCTCGTCTTTCTTTGCAAAATTTTCCTAATTTTACTATTTAGTTAAAAGAGGAATTAAAGAATAAAATTATAGTTATTTCTTCTTGTTAATGGATTCCTTTTTAAGATTTATCCCCGAGATTTTTTCTCATATTCATTAATATAAAACCAAACAATTAGAAATCAATAATACTAAGCACATATTTATTAAAATCAAATTTTTAATATCAATATACAAATTAGCCTTCCCGATCACACTGTAAACCACTATTTTGTCATATATATAAATAAAATTGCATGTTATTAGAATGTATATATGGTCAACAGAACTAATAATGTAAAACAATTTTAGTAATAATTGAAGTTTGAATACAAATAAAATCATAGAGAATGTGACGTAAATAATAAAGGGAATTGTGACTTGAGTAGTGATATAGTTCCATTTACAGACAGACAAACACATAGCCTCCATTATAATAAGATGTAAACCAAAAACAACACAACCAAGAAGATTGATTAGGATTTATAGTTAAATAAATGAAGAAAATGATTATTTATAATCTTACTTGTTAGAGCCACCATGATGAGACAGCAAAACACCAGTGCTCGTGTCATGATTGGAACAAATGACAATGAATTTGTTAGTCTCAAGATATTAGAGTTTTATTAGCCAACCAGCGAGTGTTATTGGCATAAGTAAATATATTTTCTAGCCAATCAGCGAGTGTTATTGGCACAAGTAAATATATTTTCTAGCCAATCAGCGAGTGTTATTGGCATAAGTAAATATATTTTCTAGCCATTTCAACGAGTGTTGTCGGCAAAAGTAAATATATGGATAGAGACACACACGTACGTATGTACAGTTATGTTGACTGGTTCGTTAGTTTGTTCGTTTTATTGTATATCAATCATCGTCGAGTTAGGCTATGCCAAAGTCGGTTGAACTAATATATAGCAGCAAAATGTATTTTCACAATCATCTAAAAAAAAAGGTTGGTTGAATGTTTGATTGGATTTTACAGCATGTCATTTTCCATAGAATTATGGATTAAACTTGCAAATCGTCGTCAAAATTAAAACGGAAACTTATTTGGTGGTGCTCCATGACAGTTTAACTACAGCGTATGAATGACATTTTTTTCCGAATTGGGTTACGGTTTAGGGGTTTGGGGATTAAGGTTGTTTTTAATTACGTATTGCTTAAAAAAACAACAACAAAAAACAAATTACTATACATTTAATTAACCATTAAACTTGATTAAAAAAAAATATTTTTCAACATTAAATGTATAGTAATTTGGTTTTTTTTGTTGGTTTTTTTTCAAGCAATACGTAATTAAAAACAACCTTAATCCCCAAACCCCTAAACCCAATTCGCAAAAAAGTTCATTCATACACTGTAGTTAAACTGTCATGGAGCACCACCAAATAAGTTTCCTTTTTAATTTTGACGACGATTTGCAAGTTTAACCGAATTTAGTTGTTAAAGTTTATTTGTTGTTGTTGGCATTCTACCGTCTGCTAAAGACGATGGCGTAGTGTCCACATTTTTTATCTGCATTTGCGTGAGTGGCTGAACAGACCAATTTTTGAATGACAATCTCTGGTTCAGCGACTTCAAACAAACAGTGATGCTTGCTGGAGTTGCCGTTGGCTCTCCTTCCTTCTGGCTCTCTTTTCTGTGGTGGCTTCTTTCCTCTTTTTTCACTCCTTTTCGTTCCTTGTTTGACGAGGAGGCGCCAGGTCGCTCGGTTTTCTGTGCCAGCCTCCCTTGTGTTGGTGTTGATGTGACATGTCTTCATATCCTTATTGCACACGTCCTTAAAGCGCAGGCGTGGTCTCCCTACCGGTCGGGTGTCTTCTACTAATTCGCCATACTGTATGTCTTTAAAGCTTATGTGTAATAACTTATGTATACTTCGATAATCCAAAAAATATTTCAACGATTTTTCATACAATTCCTAAGAATATCTATTATTATACTAAAGCTGAGTGAATCACCTTTTGTCTCCTAAAGGCTTTTTTACTGTTTAGTTTAATGGCACGAAAATTATATACTTATTCCTTAGTTCAAGGATTGAGTTATGTTTGAAAAAAAATCCGTTCTAATTAGTCGTATTTTGCAATTAAGTTAAAAACTGACCCGTCTCTTAGTCACATTCTGCCTATCAATTTCTCCCTCTCTATGAATATCTTGATTACCTCCTCGTTATATATGTTAGTTTCTCAGTGAGAATAGAAAGAGAGAGAGAGAGAGGAGGAGAGACGTGAGAGTTTGAAACGTATTTGTATATTAAGTTTCATAAGCAACCAGCCCAACCAACATTTTGGCTCTTAATAAATTTAAATAAGGTCAATATTCCATTTCTTAGCAATCTTAAAAAATGATTTTAATGTTTGTTTGTTTTTAAAATTCTCCGGCAGAATTTAAAAAAAATTTAATTCGCTTTTTCCCTAATTCCAATCATCTACGCAGAGCTCAATGGGTGACCCAACGGGTTAAATTATATCTAGTTTGATTATAAAAATGCAATAGATTTTTTAAAATAGAAAACAAAAGAGTCCATAGGTAAAAAAAAAAAAGTTTGGTTGGTTGGATTTTACGGCTAGTCAACAAGATGAAATGCAAAAAATGAAAATCCTGATTATCTGGTGTTACTTATCCGTTGAATTCTTATTTATTATGAATGTCGTCACCTCAGCTAAATAATGGATCATTCCATTTTTATTATAAAGAAGGGGAAGGAAAAGAACACAGAAAAAATATAATAAGAAAGAGAGTATGGGAAAGATAGAGAGAAGATAGTTTGCAATAGCTCTTAAGTAAACATATCAAACGTTGTAATAATCAAATTATTATACTGTGGTATATCCACAGGTCCTGATAGTTTTCATAACTATATTTCCCCTCGTGCAAGCGACAGTTTCGTCCATCGATACCAGTTGTGACAGTAATCAATAAACTTATCACTTTTCTTGTATGTATTTCCTTTTTAGTCACAGGTGTCTTTTTCTTCAGGTAAAAAAGAAAGCAGGAAAAATAATCCGAACTCTGATGAGACAGGTGCGAATGTCTAAGATAAAATGTGACCAGAATTTCTATTAAAACCACAAGACATTTGTTTCGCAAACAATTTACTCTTGATTATAAACAACACAAAACAGATGGGGGAAAAACAAAGAATTTACATTAGTTAAACATTAAGAGTCGAGTGCGCATGTGCATAAGAAATGAACGCGAAAAACCGAAAGTGTCCATTTTGATGAATCTCTAAGAAACAATCATTTTGAAACGTCAAAGATGAATATTTGTTTTTCCATGTTCCTCATATTCATTGTGAAAACGATTCAAGTCTTGAAATAGTGAATCTCAAATAATATTAACTCATTACAATATTGTTATATTGGTCCATTACAATATATATATATATATATATATATATATATATATATATATATATATATATATATATATATATGTGTGTGTGTGTGTGTGTGTGTGTGTGTGTGTGTGTGTGTGTGTGTAAGTTGAAAATGGAAGCGAATCCGACGGTATGTTGAAATGAAAAGTAAAGGAAAAAAAATGCTGAACGGATAAAATAGATTTTATTTTTTATTTTGTTTTACTGACACGTGTTTCGGCCAGGAGTTTATCCATGTATATATGTATTCTATCTATTATTATTTTAAATACAAAATAAAATAACAATAATAGAAAACTATAATTTTTTTTTGGTATACAAGGAATAACGGCCTTCGTCAGAGGAAATTATTTTATTCTGACGAAGGTCGTTATTCCTTGTATACTAAAAATAAAAAAATTGTAGTTTTCTATTATTGTTATTTTATTTTGTATTTAAAATAATAATAGATAGAGAGCATATGTACATGGATAAACTCCTGGCCGAAACACGTATCAGTAAAATGAAATAAAATAAAATAAAATCTATCTTATCCATTCAGCATTTTCTTTCCTTTATTTTTCCTTTCAATATATATATATATATATATATATATATATATATATATATATATTAGAATTGTAAGAATTTCAAGTATGCTTCACACATCTGATGACAAGGTTATAAAAGAATAAATGTACTGTTTTTTGAAGCATGAAATAATAGTGAAACTAAGAATTCAAATTGGCTCATATTAAAAAATATAGCCGACTAATCGCCGGCTTCTTGCAATTGGGGATAATTCAATATCTTCTGTACATCCACAATGCATGCTCATGTTGATGCAAACTTATAGATTTATACAAGGATTTTTACAAATCTCTAAGAGAGCTCAGCACATAATAACTAATAAATTAATTATATACAGAGCAATATTTATACTTTCAAAGAAAGAAAAACTTAACAAACCTTCATTTGACTATAAGTTCATTTCGACCAGAACTCAAAATAAGTTTAGTCTCATCAAATAGCTTGTGACATTAGGACATCAACTTGATATTACAAATCGAGTCTTGTAAAATCTACGATTTACCAAAAGAACAGACATAAAAAAATATATTTAAAAAAGATGAACAAGAAAAAAAAACAAGCATGAAATACAACTGATAAGGATTTTAGAGTTTTATTTCAAAAATGTATTTCTTATCCTGAGTTATTCTTCTGAATGGGGACACTCAACTCGTCTTCTTCAGTTCTGAAAAATCCCTGAAATTCAATGTTTAAATTTAATTGTTAGTTCATTCATTTAATGTTAATATGAATTAAGTAAAGTGATTAAAATTTGAATGTTTCTTAACCAAATTTGTTAATTCTTTCAAACGAACGAAAATGTATGAATTAACTTCTGCTTATTATTAAAACTAACAAAAACACCCTCCGGGCGGTGTAAAAAATATTCTTTAAAATATATTGCCTTAGTGGCGTGGGAGCTAAACATTCAATGTTAGAGGGTTTGTATGATAAGTAAGTAAAATCATCAAATTTATTAAAGGAGTAAAATAATTTGCAAAGGAAAGCTAGTTATGTTCCCCTCAAATAAAATGGTGCGTGCATCCATTAATTATTAATTGAATATATATTCTGAATATTTTACACATAAAATAGTGCGTGCATCCATTAATTATTAATTGAATATATATTCTGAATATTTTACACATCCATTAATTATTAATTGAACTAGCAAATATCTGCACCCTCCGGGTGCAAGTATTTAAGTTTTAATGTAATGAAATATCGTATTAAATTAGAAAGTCTAATAAGAATGCAGATAAAAAGATTTGAAACAGAGTGGGGTTATAATAGAAAAAATAGAAATGAAACTTACTCTCCCATCACTCCCATCTTTCATTGCTGAATTTTACTTATTTAACTATTGAGTTAAATTAGGAAATAAAGAATAAAATTACACTTATTTTTTCTTGTTAATGGATTTCATTTAAGATTCATTGGAGAGATTTTTGCTTATATTCATTAAAATAAAACCAAACAGTTAGAAATCAATAATACTAAGCACATATTTAATAAAATCACATTTTTAATATCAATATGCAAATTAGCCTTCCCGTTCACACTGCAAACCGCTATTTTTTGTATATATAAATACAATAGCATGTTATTAGTATGTAGATATGGACAACACTAATAAAAAGGTGAAGCAATTTTATAATAATTGAGGTTTAAATATAAATAAAATCATGGAGAATGTGATGTAAATAACGAAGGGAATTGTGACTTGAGTAGTAATATAGTTTCGGTTACAGACAGAAAAACACACAATCTCCATTATAATAAGATATATATTCTGAATATTTTACACAAAATCGAGGGTATCTATTTATGTTTAAACTTTTTGGTTAATCTCTTGTTACTGAAAAAAAAAGGACGAGAGTAAAAAATGATTTTTAAAACTGGTTACAGGGTTGTTTTTTATTCTAAGTATTGACGATTTTTGGTACTGTGACATAAGCAGTGACGTAGTTTCGGTTACAGACAAATGGAGACGGAATTTCAATTATTTAGAGAAATCAATTCTTCATTTTTGCTGCTGCTTCTCCCATCGACGGTGACTGATATATTTTTTTTAACGGGCTAATTGTTGTTTCTTAAAAGTTATTTCTTGCAGACGTGATATTAGAATTCCTATTTAATACAAATAATTTGCACACACTTGTATGAATTCAAGTGTTCCTATATAATACCAACGGCCTTAGATATACTCGCAAAAAAATGCACCCTCCGGGCACAAGTTTTGATATAGTTAAATATTATATTGAATTAGAAAGACCAATTAAATTAAATAAGAACACAAAGTAGATTACATTTATTTTTTACTTTATTCTAATTGATTTCAACATAAAATTATACATAGGATTGCCTTTAATACATTTGAGAATAAAACAATATTAGAAATCAATTAGAAACCAAGTATTTATTTATTAAACACGGTTTTGCTAAAACCGGTATGCAAATTATTCACACCATATACTATCTAAACATTTATTTCTTAATGATATGTAACATACATTGCAGGATTTTAAACACATTAATACCATGGGCTGTTTTGAGGCAAATCTATCTTAGCTAGACCTTAATAGAGGCATTGTTAATAAATAAGATGCTAATTAAGATTAAATAATGATCATTTAATTTAATAACCATTGAGAATATAAAGTAAATAACTAACGGAATTGTGCCATTGGTGGTGACGTAGTTTTGGTTACAGAGACAAAATCTCTATTATAATAAGAAAGTAAATTCTAATTTAGTAATTCTTAAGTAAAAATATCAAACGTTGCAATAATTAAATTATCATCATACTGTGGTTTATACACGGGTCCAGCTGATTTACAATAATTACTGATAATTTACGGAAGTTTCAAAGCATAATAGATATTCCTTACATTTTAATGTCCTTTGTGGTGTCTGCAAGCCATTTTTGTACAGATGGCACCACGTTTTGAGCAAATACAACGGTTACATTCCTTCTTGAAATGCTCACCAACTGCTAACAATTTACCGTTGTGATGGCAACCTAAAAAAAAAGAAGAAAAAAAAAGTTTCATCAGAGGATTACCACAGGAAGAGAACTACGATAGAGAACGCAAGAATGTCATAATGAGGGGGGATTATTGTGATTACCCAGGATCAGCTAGCCTCATGCTGAGTTGATAATCCCATGATGAGACTCAGGTGAAAACAAAATTGTTAAGGATGAATCCGTTTACGATCGTAATTCTAAAATGTTGTACCCATCGCCAACTTGTCTACAATTGGCATCTTTGGATTCTTCATTTAGGTCTGGACAGGATCCAGCAATATTTTTTTCCTTGGTCATATTAATACCTATTTTTTGATTGGTTACATCTATTTTTGATACTAATATCTGCTTTTTGATTGGTCACATTTATTTTTTATACTGATATCTACTTTTTGATTGGTCACATTTATTTTTGATACTGATATCTACTTTTTGATAGGTCACATTTATTTTTGATACTGATATCTACTTTTTGATTGGTCACATTATTTTTGATTTTTGATTCTAATATCTACTTTTTGATTGTCACATTTATTTTTATTCTAATATCTACTTTTTGATTGGTCACATTTATTTTTGATACTGATATCTACTTTTTGATTGGTCACATTATTTTTTATACTGATATCTACTTTTTGATTGGTCACATTTATTTTTGATACTGATATCTACTTTTTGATTGGTCACATTTATTTTTATTTTTGATATCTACTTTTTGATTGTCACATTTATTTTTGATTCTAATATCTACTTTTTGATTGGTCACATTTATTTTTGATACTGATATCTACACTTTTTGATTGGTCACATTTATTTTTGATACTGATATCTACTTTTTGATTGGTCACATTTATTTTTGATACTAATATCTACTTTTTGATCGGTCACATTTATTTTTGATACTGATATCTACTTTTTGATTGGTCACATTTACTTTTGATACTAATATCTACTTTTGATCGGTCACATTTATTTTTGATACTGATATCTACTTTTTGATCGGTCACATTTATTTTTTATACTAATATCTACTTTTTGATCAGTCACATTTATTTTTGATACTGATATCTACTTTTTGATTGGTCACATTTATTAACCAATCCGCTGTCTCGATAGAGTGCGGGTTAAGTAGGATTGTCTTTTAAGCATTAATAGGCCTTATTGGTTCTTGTTATATTTAGGCCACACGAGTTATATTGCCCTTGCTTTTTTGTTATTTACTTTGTAATAAATGGTTAAACCTAACAGACGTATTATTTGGATTTTTCGGACTATTGTCATCATCTTTATTGTTATATACATAACATTTCGGCCGGTCTTCTTCAGGTATTTCTTGTCGAACGCGGGAACTTACTATTCGAACTCAGGAACCTTTTCGATCTCGGGAGCCTTCATGTCGCAATCGGGAGCCTTCACACAACTTCGAACCGAACCCTTTATTCAATCCACGGGAGTAGACTGTTCTCATTCCGTTAGCCATGACCGAATAGAATTGTTAAGCTATATTAAGTATTCTATGGGCACCTCACGTGGTTTAATGGTTAGCAAGCTCTTCACAGACTATTGTTAGTGAGTTCAATTCTCACATGGTGGCCCATACTTCTGGCCTTGTGCCACATCTAAGCTATGCTGAGTAAATAACTATATTAAGTATTTTATGGCCAGGCTTGAACCTGCAACTGTATTAACTCACCCCTTATATTCGTTGTGCTATGGTGAAATAAATCCTGTTTTTAAATAGATAATGAAAATACATCCATTTTTAGTTTGTTTGTGTTCCTTATTCGGAAATTCTACTTTACAAATTGGTGTTTGGGTGCACATTTAATAGGCTTAAATTTTTGTTTGGGTGTTCACCCACTTTCAAGTGGAACTACACATTATATATATATAATATATATATATATATATATATATATGTGTGTGTGTGTGTGTGTGTGTGTGTGTGTGTGTGTGTGTGTGTGTGTGTGTGTGTGTGCGTGTGTAGTTTATGTGAAGAGTATGTCTCTCCAGGGCTGGACTGGCCTGGTGAGTCATCTGAGAAAACAAAAGGATACAGTGTCAAATGCTACTGGCACTCGACTATGAAAAAAAAAAACAGAAGAAAGGAAATGGTCTTACTCATTGACAGCTAACATACACACACACACAAATATATATATATATATATATATATATATATATATATATATATATATATATATTACATTAATATATATATACATTAAATAAAAAAAAACACCTTGAGATTAAATTTGAATACAGCAATCAAATTCTCAAATGCCTATAATTTCCTGCTAATTCACCCCCCCCCAATTCCCCATATCATTTCTTATAACTCTTTGAGTCCCTTCCCCTACTTACTCCTACTGATACTCTGTTTGTTGAAAAAGAACCACGACAACATCACACTATTAAACACCTGACGATGGCGCTAGATAGTGCCGAAAGTACTGGTGAAAGAACCTTCGGTGGATTCATTCACCAATTCCACCCAGACGTTTAAAAAAAAGCTGGCCAGGCAATTGGAAAAGATTGAAAAGAAATTCGTCACACATGAAATGTCTGTCACGTTCAACCAAACATGTATAAAGGAAAAAATGCTGCCAATATATATATATATATATATATATATATATATATATATATATATATATATATATATATGTTCAAGCAAATTTAGTTATACATAATAGAATCCTTATTGTTTTCAAGGTTTTTGTTTTGGGTTTTTTTTAACAATTCTTTTGATGTTACCATCTTAAAGGGCGTTAATCAGTTGTCCGAAAGAATTATTATTGGTGGACCAAGTACTTTCGGTTCTTTTCTGAACCTTTATCAAGGTAGTGTATATTTTTCTAAACTATTATTATCAAAACTGTTTAATATTTAACTAAACTATTGTTTTGTTTTTGTTGTATATGTTTATGTGTGTGTGTGTGTGTGTGTGTGTGTGTGTGTGTGTGTGTGTGTGATAGACACATATGGACACACGTATTTGCGTGAGTAGATACAAATAGATACATATGGACAAAAAAATGAGGTGTTCGTGGTGTAATGGTTACCGTTGTAGGAAACAGACACGGTGACACGAGTTCAAATCCTGGACGAGGGTGTTTGCATTTCACATTACATTTGGGAAAAGTATGAATCCAAATATTCTCCCTCCATCTATGGGTAAATAGTAGGGTAAAATGGACTCTTTAATCTTGGTACGGCAACCAGTCTAGGAGAAAGAAAACTATGAATTCAAACCTGTTAAGCTTCGCTAAATAAATTGAACTTGTGTCACATCCTGCTCGTGCGGAGGAGTTGGTAAATACATACATATGAACAAAGATTGACAAGAATACACAATTAATCAATATCTTGATTAATTCAGTGGATTTAACCCTGAAGATTCTCATGGTGAAACTCGAGTAGGTTATTACTGTGTACCAATATAATAATAAATTTGCTCTACTCACGTATTGAGCACTTTATATTTGTTATATCGCTGTTTTATAATTGTGAAACTTGCATCAACTAACCATTGTGACCATTTTCACCGGTAAGTCACCCTTTTCATATAAATCATATATATGAACAAAGATAGATAGATAAGAAGAAAAATAGATAGATAGATAGGAGTTAAGAGTAAGGAAATGAATCCGACGGTATATGTACAAATGAAAGGGTATGAAAAACACACTTTGTTGTTAAAATATAAAATGTTAAGATATAAAAAATATATTCATTTTTCATACCCTTTTATCTATACATATAGATGATGATAGACTCTCCCGTCGATCGACGTATGAGTGTTCATACAATGAACATCCACACAGTGATTTGTTTATAGTGGTGAAGTCTTGTGTTGGACCATATACTCTTTTTGGCATAGTCGATAGGAAAGAATTGGTGCATCAAGGGTTGCCACAAACCCAATCAACGACCGACCTCAGGAATTTTGAATTCAGAGTTATCCCTCTCCTAGACAGGTTACCTACCCAAGGCTGAAGAGACCAGCCTGCCCTACTATTTAACCCATAGCTGGAGAGAGAATATATGGATTCATACCTTTCCCAAGGGTATTAGCGCTATGTGAAATGCCAACAGCTTCGTCTAGGAATTGAACTCGAATCGACGAGACCATTTTCCACGACTCTAACCACTAGCCCACGCGCCTCCATACATATAGCACAACATACAGATAGATAGATAGATAGATAGATAGACAGACTTACCTTTAGGAGGACACAGTCTCTTAGTGCATCCAATTTGGTTATTACCTCCGCAGAAGCATCTATTGCAGCCATCAATACTGAAGTTATCTCCCTTTTTGTAAACTTTGCCGTTATGTGTGCACGTCTCACTATCGGCGTATGAAACTGAAAAGAGCAGATACATAAAGAAAATTTTGTGGTTAAGATCCCTCGAAACTGATTAAATACGTCACTGGCATTGTCTGACATTTAAGAAATTATTTCCATAGACTAGCAGGACCTCTGTATATATACCACAGTATGATAATTTAATTATTACATCGTTTGATATGTTTACTTAAGAGCTATTGCCAAATACTTCAATATGTAAAAGTATAATCATCTTGATTTAACTCTCTCTCTCTCTCTCTCTCTCTCTCTCTCTCTCTCTCTCTCTCTCTCTCTCTCTCTCTCTCTCTTGCTAGACTGAAACAGAATAGCGTTATCGCTTCCGCGCGTTCATGGACTCTCTTTATAGTTCCCCTACCCCATTTCTTTCTTTGTTTTTTCTTATATTTTTCTGTGTGTTAAATAATGGACCATTCCATATTTATTATAAAGAAAGGGGGGCTTTCTTTATAATAAATATGGAATGGTCCATTATTTATCTGAGGTGACGACACTTATAAGAAATAAGAATTCGGTGGATAAACAGGATTTACATTTTTGCATTTCAGCTTGGACGATTTGGATGGTCTCGTTTTTAACCAAAGGGTGTTGCAAGATCATATAACGGTCGTACAATTAAGGAACACAAGTATCAATATACTAACAGGACCTGTGGATATACTGCAGTGCTAATTTAATTATTACAACATTTGATATGTTTACTTAAGAGCTATTGAAATAGTTCAATATATAAAAAGTATAATAATCTTGATTTAACTCTCTTTCACTCTTTCTAAAAAGGGGTGTTGTAAAATATTTACATTGATTTGCCGATAAAAATCTGGGGGAGGCGTTTAAAATATCTACATTAATGGTCTTATTTTTAACCAGAGGGTGTTGAAAGATAATAACGGTTGGAGGATTAAGTGTATTGATATATAGATGTTGCAAGTACGGTAACACAATGTGGGTGTCAATAACACCTATATATATTAAATACTTCAACCACTGGTCACCCAAATTTAACCGCTCCCAAACCTAATAAAAAACTCATTAGCCAAGTACCTTTACCACAGTGATATATATATATATATTATAAAAAAAGGAAGGTCCGCAAAATGTATTTTGTTCTCAGAAATTTTTTTTTAATTCTTTTTGTTTTACATATGCAACACGTGTTTCAGATCTTCTGGTATCTTCTTCAGGCTTTGATTGATAATATGAAAATGAATTTTTACATGCATGTGTATATACATATACATACACATGAGTATTTCACCTCCTCTTCCTGTTTTTGTGGGTGTGGAATGGAATTTCATTTTTAACATTTGTCTTTTAAACAGGTGTTTTTGTTTTTTGGGTGGTTTACTAATAAAGTCATTAGCTGAATTTTTATAGGTTTTTTTTTATAACTTTTTTTATTATTTTTATTACTTTTTATTTGGGTTGTCTTGATAAAGTTCATCAGATGTTCATTTGATATATCAGGTGTGTGTGTTTGTAATTTGTTTTTCGTTCTGAAGACATTCTATGTTTTTCTACTTAAATTTATACTTTTTGGGTGTGTGTATGTGTGTGCCTACGTATATGTGCCCATGTTTACTTTTTGTGTGTGCGTGTGTGCGTATGTATATGGTTGTATTCGGTGTGTATATGTGTACACATATATACATACTTAAGAGTTGAATTTTGAATTAAGAATTAAGTTTAAGTTGTCATTTCACATATCCTTGAGAAAGGTATGGATCCGGCTACTCTCCCTCCGGCTATGGGTAAATAGTTGGGCAAACTAGTCTGTTTAACCATAGTTAGATAACCAGTCTTGGAGAAGGAAAACTCTGAATTCAAACCTGTTAAACTCAGCTTAAGAAATTGACCTTGTGTTGCATCCTGCTCGTGCGAGGCCTTGTATATATATATATATATATATATATATATATATATATATATATATATATATAAGCAATTGAAGATAATTTAACCAGAAGATGTTTTTACTCAGTAAATGGATATACCACTTTACCCGTACATTTTTCGTCCTGTTTGTCTGTTTGTGGCTGATCAACAACTTTGAAAACGTTTTTAAAAACTTTCTAAAAACGTTTTTTATTCACAAAAAAACTTTTTTCTCCTGGGAATTACTAAGATGGAAACTAGTTAAGAATAATCAAAAAAATAAACAGCATAAAATAAATATTGCTATTTTCTCATAAAAAATATAAGCGGTGTATTATACCTTGTTGTTCGCCGTGACACATCATCAGAGTGCAGCCAACAGCATTATTTCCTGCGCAAAAACAGGTGTTGCATTCATTTTTAAAACTGTCTCCCCTTTTATACAGTTTTCCATTAAATGTGCAAGTGTCAGTTTCAGGTTCTAAAAGACAACGACAGACCCATTTAAACAATTGACACACTACTTTCATTCATAAGCGGAGAAACACAAAAATTCGGTTCACACAAGTACACACATATATAAATGAATTGATATTCCCTGCATTTCTTAACGGGTACGTTGTCTTGATGATAAGTGGCCAACATCCTGCTTTGAAACCAATGGTAACAATCCCACCTTAAATGTATTGTACACTATAATGAATAAATAAATACAGATCTTACACCTGTAATCGAGCACTTTATTTTCAATTCTTCAATACTAGAAAAAAAAACTACCAAAAAAACAACTACATATATATATTTAACTACTGATATATATATATATATATATATATATATATATATATATATATATATATATATATATATATATATCAGTAGTTATAAATTCCGCAGAATACTGGCAGGAAAATTCTGCAGAAACGGTTGAAAAGGCTTCCTCACGAATTGAGGTTATTCCGAAGTCTACGTTACCAAAAGCCAAACTAGATGTCGTGATTTCTGTACAGAAATGCTAGAACAGGGGTCACCAAACTGCAGCCCACGTGCCACGTGCACTACTGGAGGCCCATCCGCGCGACCCTTTCTACGACATTCAAAATGGTCTCTTCGTCTTTTGATATTGACTGTGTTACCAATGTAACTGTGTTACCAATGTAACTGCACATGGAACTCATTGATCTTCTATGTTCAGAAAATTCGAAGTCCTATGTTTCTTCCTTTCCACATACTCGATTTCTATAAGAACCACGTGCTTCCATCTGGATGATTCCCCCCCCCCCGAAAACCTTATCTCCTACACCTAGCAAATAGTGAGCATGTTTAGCACTACATACCACGGGGAACAGACGTTCTCCAAAATGAAGAATACCAAGAGTACACTGCGTTTACAACTGTGGAATCATCACCTGTCTGATGTACTCCTATCAATTTCTTCATTTAACTTTGATAATACATCTTATTATAATGGGGATTATGTAGCTTACGGCCAAATCAGTACTTAGATGGTAAACCATTTAATCAACAGCAGTTACTATAAGTAAACCGAATATCAAAATGACTTGATTCGGTATTAGATGATCTGAAAAGGGTTGAAATGCCGTAAAATAACAAACAACCCTTCCTCATGAAAACAAAACGTATGTCTGTAACCGAAACTACGTTACCACTGATGTCACGATTTCCTAAGTTATTTAAGTTATATTCCTAACGATTATGAAATTGAGATTATTTAATCTTATTTAGCATCTTAACGATGTCTCTATTAAAGTCTATTTGAGTTAGATTTTCCGCAAAACTGCCCATATAATTTATACATTTAAAATTCTGAAATATGTGTTATATATCTCTAAGAAATAAAGATTTGCGTAGTATATGTCGGAAATAATTTACATAATGATTTTAACAAAACTGGGTTTAATAAATAATCATTTGCTGTTACTGATTTCTAATACTCTCATGTTATTCTCAAATGTATTAAAAACAATCCTACATATAATTTTATAATTAAAATGATGTTAGAATAATGTAATATTTTTATATATGTTCTCATTAAGTTTTGTTAGTCTTTATAATATAATATTTTATTACATTAAAACTTAAATACTTGCGCCCAGGGGGCGCATACTTTTGCTAGTTTTTTTTAATGATTATAAACAATGTCAGATATCTTATCAATAAATTAGGAATGTGAATTTATCTGGGTTTTTTTTTCTTTTTAAAAATCTTGGCCTGGACCCTACTGCATGGCTGGTTGGTTGGATTTTATAGCATGTGAAACCTTGTTGGGTTCGTTTATGCCGAAGGCATTTTTTTTTTATTCATTCCTGAGCAATCAATTTATTTTTCGAACTCATTTTTTAATACATCTTTCATATTCATTTTTTATCAATTTAATGCATAGATGGGTCACTAGCAGGTATTACCACTCCGGGTAAGGGTGGACCTGGGAGTAATGATGATAAAGGGGTACTTCACACTCTCAGAGCTCCAGAATCGGAACTTCACCATCAGATGCAGTTTAACATCATACCCAGGACACTAAGACCCACAGCCACCGCCTTCTTTTCTATGATAAAAAGGGTTGGGGCTTTGCCATAAAGGCAATAGGATTGGGACAATCATAGGGCTTGACGTGACCGATTGATCGGAGGGTGTTTCTCCAACCGTCCATCTAGCCTAAGTAAGGGCCACAGTGGAGTGTTGCATGTCATGGACTGCTCAGCTACCAGGATTCCGTCCTTAAGCATCACGGGTCGCCACCCACAGCCAATACCTGGCTCCATTGGGGGGAGGGTTTACCCTTCTGCGGAGATGCAGTCAGTGTATTCTACAGCCCAGCCGACAGGGTGGCCGGCCCTACTGAGTTCAGCTTTGTCATCCTCAAGCTGAAAAGGCTCGGGACCCTTGTGCTAGGGCATTGGGAAGAGTTAACTGCATCATGCTGCAATAAACCTTAAGTATTCTATACAAAACTGTGTATCGTGGGTATCAATATCTTGAGTGTCAGTAACTTTGAATTTATCGTGTGCAGAAATCGAACCAATAAAAGTATTTATCAAATGAATGACTTATATCTTGAAATGGCTGTCTAAAGGAAATACTCATTTGGTACTAATGCAGAATAGCGCGCAAGAGATAATATCATTAGATTACGTATAAAAAGCATTACATTTTATTGCATTTCACGGAAATATCCGAAACCTTGAAATATTGAGACGCTATGGTTAGTGTTTGGGTCAGTGTTAGGGTTAGTGTTAGGGTATGGTTAGGCTACTTCGAGAGTTTCCGACATCTAATGCTATTTATACGTAAAATGCAAATCAAATGATATCATCTTTTGGGTGCTATTGTGCATTAGTACCACTTATTTTACTGATAAATATATGAATATCGCCGTTCTTTGATACATTCTGAGAAGAAAAAATGTCCCCTACCGGCAAACATGACCTTTCCACCATGACGGGGTCTGCACATCATCCTTGTGCAACCGACCATACCGTTTCCTCCGCAGAAACAGGTGTTGCAATCATCCTTAAATCTGTCACCTTTTTTGTACAGTTGTCCTTTGTGTTCACAGGTGTCTTTTTCAGCTGTAAATAAAACAAGAAAACAATTTTATATATTTGTGTGTAAAGTGTCGGGGGAGTTTAGAGGAAGCTGGGAAGATGAGAAGAGGAGGTTGCTAGGTGCTTGTTGGGAAAGGGGGGTTGGGAGAAGAGGGTAAAAGTCATGGTAGGGGAGTTGTGTGTGTATTTATGAGATGAGGCTTTATATGAATAATTATGATATTTCGGACTGTTGCCCTCATCTTTATTGTGAATAAACACATCGTTCAGACTACTGTAACATCGGCTCTGTTTTAGGTGGGTTTTTTTTAATTATCTTAAAATGAGTCATCTTCAGATGATTACTCATGAATTCAAACGCAGTTTCGGAGCTTAATCGTTACCGCTCAATCAAGGGCGCTCAACGCAGCACAAATACCACCAGACAAAATTGTGAAGGTATAGAAAAATTAAATCGATAAAGTTACTGTTCTAAAAACTGAAATTTCAAAATGTAAAGAGAAAAATGAAGAAAAAAAAAAGAAAGAAAAACACCTAAAACAGAGCCATCCCGAACGTTGTGTTTATACACAATAAAGATGAGGACAACAGTCCGAAATAGCATAATTATTCAAAACAATTTAAATTCTGATGGGACAAATTGAAATGTGACTAGAAAAATTTTCAGAAATAGAGGACATTGTTTTGCAAGCAATTTGTTCTTGATTATAAATTCACAAAGCAAATATTTGTTAAATAATGTACAAATGTTGATGTGCATGAGAAATGAGCTGTAAAAAACGATTATAAAATTTGATAGGACTGGTTTAGCTCTGTCACTAGAGTATCCATCTTTGGAACACAAAGTTCTGGGTTCGATACCGGCCCTTGCCAACTCAGCGTGTGAGTATCCCGGCTTGAATCTGTGCGATAAAGTGGAGAGCTGGCGTTAAGTGTGGCTCTCCAGTTATGACTTGAGTGAAATGAAAATATCACGTGTTGTTTTAATGAAGCACTAAATTGTTTCTAGCAAGAATGACTTTTTCGAATCAATAAAAGTCTTTATTAAATGGATGATAATATCTAAAAACTAAAGCAATAGTTCTTAACCTTTTTTTTTTAACCTGTGGACCCCTTTGATTCCTATTTTTATCTAGCGGACCCCCATAGCTATTTGATGTTTAGATATGGACCCCTATGGTTCCTAATTTTAATCTGGTGGACACCCATAGCTATTCGATGTTTAAATATGGACCCCTTTGGTTTCTATTTTAATCTGGTGGACCCCCATAGCCATTCGATGTTTAGATATGCACCCCTATGGTTCCTATTTTAATCTGGTGGACCCCCATAGCTATTCGATGTTTAAATATGGACCCCTTTGGTTCCTATTTTAATCTGGTGGACTCCACATAGTCATTTGTTGTTTAAATATGAACTCTTTTGGTCCTATTTTACTTATGTCGACCCCCATAGCCATTTGATGTTTAAAAAATCCTATAGTATTTTCATAATTAAATCTTATCAGGAATTATATCAAAAGATTCATAAAATATTTTGTGTATTGTAGAAATAGAACTAATTTATTGAACATAAAGTTTAACAACTAAATAAATTATATGGAAAATGAATATTCACTAGTAAAATAAGTCATAAATATATTTACTATCATAAACGATATGCAAACAAGTGATTAAAGAAAAACAAAAAAGTTTTTTAAATTAATGGTTATCTAACGCTAAAATATAATTCGTTTGAGAATGTTTGATTGTAAAAATGGGACCTATGACTACAAAAGATAAATGTATATGAGATGTTATTCTTTTAAGAATGGTTGCAACCACTGCATCTGTACAAGAAAAGATGTCATCGGTTGCATAAAGATGCTGTGCATACACAACCAAGAAGGTTAGACTTTATGTGGTTCTTTTGTTTAACGGTATATCAACTCCTTATTGGTTATTTAATACTGAAATATGATTCATTCATAAATGTTTGATTGTAATCATACCTATATTTTCTAATGTACCATTGCATTTTTAACTAAATTTGTTTATCTATAATCATTTATTGGTTATCACCTATAACTCCAACATAAACAAAGGGGAACCACTCTTGACTGATAAATTATTTATTTATTTTCCCATTAAACTAACCCTAAATCCTAACCCTAACTCTAACCCTAACCCTGCACTAGTAGCACTTATTTTACTGATAAATATATGGATATCGCCGTTCTTTGATACATTCCGAGAAGAAAAAATGTCCCCTACCGGCAAGCATGACCTTTCCACCATGACGGGGTCTGCACATCATCCTTGTGCAACCGACCTTACCGTTTCCTCCGCAGAAACAGGTGTTGCAATCATCCTTAAATCTGTCACCTTTTTTGTACAGTTGTCCTTTGTGTTCACAGGTGTCTTTTTCAGCTGTAAATAAAACAAGAAAACAATTTTATATATTTGTGTGTAAAGTGGAGAGGGAGTTTAGAGGAAGCTGGGAAGATGAGAAGAGGAGGTTGCTAGGTGCTTGTTGGGAAAGGGGGTTGGGAGAAGAGGGTAAAAGTCATGGTAGGGAGTTGTGTGTGTATTTATGAGATGAGGCTTTATATGAATAATTATGATATTTCGGACTGTTTCCCTCATTTTTATTGTGCATAAACACATCATTCAGACTACTGTAACCTCGGGCTCTGTTTTAGGTGTTTTTTTTTAATTATCTTAAAATAAGTCATCTTCAGATGATTACTCATGAATTCAAACGCAGTTTCGGAGCTTAATCGCTACTGCTCACTCAAGGGCGCTCAAAGCAGCACAAATACCACCAGAAAAAATTGTGAAGGTATAGAAAAATTAAATGGAAGAAGTTACTGTTCTAAAAACTGAAATTTCAAAATGTAAAGAAAAAAAATGAAGAAAAAAAAGGAAAGAAAAACATCTAAAACAGAGCCTTAGGTTACAATAGCCTGAACGTTGTGTTTATACACAATAAAGATGAGGACAACAGTCCGAAATAGCATAATTATTCAAAACAATTTAAATTCTGATGGGACAAATTGAAATGTGACTAGAACATTTATCAGAAATAGAGGACATTGTTTTGCAAGCAATTTACTCTTGATTATAAATTCACAAAGTAAATATTTGTTAAATAATGTACAAATGTGATGTGCATGAGAAATGAGCTGTAAAAAATGATTATAAAATAAGATAGGACTGGTTTAGCTCTGTCACTAGAATATCCACCTTTGGAACACAAGGTTCTGAGTTCGATACCGGCCCTTGCCAACTCAGCGTGTGAGTATCCCGGCTTGAATCTGTGTGATAAAGTGGAGAGCTGGTGTTAAGTGTGGCTCTCCAGTTATGACTTGAGAGAAATGAAAATATCACGTGTTGTTTTAATGAAACACTAAATTGTTTCTGGCAAAAATTACTTTTCGAATCAATAAAAGTCTTTATTAAATGGATGATAATATCTAAAAGTGGTTATCTAAAGCAATAGTTCTCAACCTTTTTTTTAACCTGTGGACCCCTTTGATTCCTATTTTTATCTAGCGGACCCCCATAGCTATTTGATATTTAAATATGGACCCCTATGGTTCCTAATTTTAATCTGGTGGATCCCCATAGCTATTTGATGTTTAGATATGGACCCCTATGGTTCCTATTTTAATCTGGTCATCTAACACTAAAATATAATTCATTTGAGAATGTTTGATTGTAAAAATGGGACCTATGACTAGAAAAGATAAATGTATATGAGATGTTATTCTTTTAAGAATGGTTGCAACCACTGCATCTGTACAAGAAAAGATGTCATCGGTTGCATAAAGATGCTGTGCATACACAACCAAGAAGGTTAGACTTTATGTGGTTCTTTTGTTTAACAGTATATCAACTCCTTATTGGTTATTTAATGCTGAAATATGATTCGTTCATAAATGTTTGATTGTAATCATACCTATATTTTCCAATGTTCCATTGCATTTTAACTAAATTTGTTTATCTATAATCATTTATTGGTTATTTCCTATCCCCCCAGGCAACATCTGCCCCCTTGATTTAAAGGAGTAGGGTTGAGTTTATTGACCAGTGCCTGAGGCGCCCCCTTGAAGGTGAATACCAAGGGAATCCACGCAATTTTTGTGCATGTCATCCCTTGAGCTTCGGTTCGTGGCTGGTCCCACATTAATAGGACCTTGTGTCTGACCCGCATAAGTTGGATGCGTGGTAAATACAATTGTATGATTTAAAGTAACAGTTCCTATGTAATAATAATAATAATGTGTGTGCATACTGTTATATAGTTTCAAGCATTCCTATCTAACGCCAGTAATCTGTAAGTCATATAATTCCAAGTACCGTATTTGATGTCATATAGATCCCACTTTTTTCCAAAATTCTGGCTCAAAAAATTGCTCTGCGTCTTATACATCATGGGTGAAGTTTGAAGTTTTATTATTATTAATTTTATTATTATCATTATTTCCTGCTATTGAGATGTCTTGTATATGCAAATTGCTTTTATACAGCTATGTTTCTGCTTGGGTAATGCACAGCTAGACTGTTTTCAATAATATATGCTTAAATATACTAAAAACATTTTTTTTCCCTGAATCTGGCCTGCTGAAATGGGAGTGCGTCTTATATGCCGTCAAATAATAATCATAATCATTAGGAAAATTATAGCTTCAAATAACAGTTATTATTATTTTAATTGCAGTTAAATGGTTTCAAGTATTCCTATCCAACATCATTAATTCTGCTTGTCTGGGTTTTTGACATTAGGCTTAATAATTTGTATTGGTTAGATTTTTCGAACTATTGTCCTCATCTTTATTGTTATATACACAATATTTCAGCAATGTGCCCTCCAGCCTTCTTCTTGTGTTTCTTGTTAAACTCGAGAACCTTCTCTTCGAACTCGGAAACAATGGACAAATACCTGGACCTTGCCAGAGAACTGAAAAAGTTATGGAATATGAAAGTGAAAGTGATACCAATTGTAGTTGGTGCACTTGGAACGGCCCCAAAGGGATTGAAAAAGGGTTTGGAAAGTCTGGAAATCAGAGGAAGGATGTATACCATCCAGAACACTGCACTGCTGCAATCTGCCAGAATACTCAGAAGAGTCCCGGAGACCTGAGGAGACTTACTGTCACTCAGACTCCAGCGAAAGACCATCAGCTAACGTTGATGTGAAAACTCAAAAGGAGTAAATAATAATAATAAGGACATTAGACCGGAAAATCCAAATAATATAAATCACTAATTCTACTATCAAAAATATATGCACACTGGGCAAAAGTATTTAAGTTTTAATATAATTAAATATTATATTGAATTAGAAAGAATAATAAAACTAAATAAGAACTCAAAATGATTACACTTATTTTTCCTTTATTCTAATTGATTTCAATATAAAATCATTCATGGGATTTCTTTTAATGTTTAAGAATAAAACAATACTATTAGAAATCAATAACAATAAGTAATTATTTATTAAACACGTTTTCTTTTTAAACCTTTATGCAAATTATTCACACCATATACTACATAAACATTTATTACTTAATGATATATAACACACATTGCAGGATTTTAAACACATTAATAATATGGGCTGTTTTGAGGCAAATCTATATCAGCTAGACATTTGTAGAGACATAGTCAATAAATGAGATGATAATTAACATTAAATAATGATGATTATTTAATAACCATAGAGAATATAACGTAAATAACTAAGGGGATTGTGACGTTGGTGGTGACGTAGTTTCGGTTACAGACAGACACATAATCTCCATTATAATAAGATTTTATACACCGTTAAACAAATAAGCAAAAGCAAACCTCACCTTCTTGTTTGTGTATGCACATCATCGCTGTGCAACCGACAACATCGTTTCCTGCACAGAAGCAGCGGTTGCAGTCATCCTTAAAAGAGTCTCCTTTCAAATGGGTTTGTCCTTTGTAGTCACAGGTGTCTTTTTCAGCTGTAAATAAATCAGGTAAATAAATTGAATTTCGACGAGGCAGACGAAAATATACAAAATTAAATGCGAAGAGGGGTAATATCACCCAATAGAGCCAACTGTTGGCTGTGTGGGGTGACCCGTGATTGAACTCTTGTGGCTGAGCAGTCCGTGACATGCAACATTCTACTTTGGCCCATGCTTAGGCTAGTTGGGCGGTTGGAGAGGCCTCCTCTAATCAATCGGCTGGTCACGTCAAACCCTAACATCTATATGATTGTCCTAATCCTATTGCCCTTATAACAAACCTCCAGCCATTTATATGATATATCTGCTGAAGGTCTTAGTGTCCTGGGAATGACGTTAAACTCTATCTGATGGTGAAGTTCCAATTCTGGGGTTCTGGGAAGAACAAAGTGCTGTTACACACTAACAGTTACACATTGTGTGACTTATATAGTTCAAACTCATGGATGCGCGTGGTATAATGATTAGAGTCGTAGGAATGGTTATGGGTAATTAGTAGGATAGACTGGGCTCTTCAACCTTGGTTAGGTAACCTGTTTATGAGAAGAAAACCTCTGAATTCAAACCTGTTAAACTCTGCTTAAGAAATTGACCTTGTGTCGCATCTTGCTCATGCGGAGTGATTGGTATATATATATATATATATATATATATATATATATATATATATATTCAATAAAGGAAGAACTCAATACAGTAATCCCATAATAAATTTATTTCGACAAAAATTGGGGCCCATATAAATCTAAGTTGATTTAAACCGGCTCCCCAAATTTTCGCCTCATCAGATGGGTCTCAATTCACTTATGAACAAGCATATCACAAAAAAAAACCAAAGAGCTGAATATATATATATTCAGCTCTTTGGGTTTTTTTGTGATATGCTTGTTCATAAGTGAATTGAGACCCATCTGATAAGGCGAAAATTTGGGGAGCCGGTTTAAATCAATTTAGATTTATATGGGCCCCAATTTTTGTCGAAATAAATTTATTATGGATTACTGTATTGAGTTCTTCCTTTCTTTATTGATAAATATTGCTCTGTATATAATCTAAAAGGTTATTTACATTGAGCTCTCTTAGTGATTTAATGATTCACTGCATTTATACATACTGGATCATCAATATTAGTACAGTGGATCTTGAAATCACATATAGAATCATCCTTACTACCAAGTTTTGATAAATCTCTATATATATATATATATATATATATATATATATATATATATATATATATATATAGTTCAACCAGGCCAACCTTTTTTCAAGTCTCAAGCAGCTACACGATTTGTGTATTATTCTTTAAAGATAAACTGGCTTATATTTACTATTGTAACCTTTGCTTTACCCATAACGAGAAATAATACCTCATATTTTCATTCGTTTTCATTTTTGTTTTTCTCCCATTTTTGTTTTCTTTTCCGTTCATTTTTCTTTCTTTCTTTTGTCCTTCATTTTTCTTTCTTTTGTTCTTTCTTTCTTTATTTCTCTCTTTCTTTCTTTCATTTTTCTTTTCTTTCTATTTTTATTCTATTTCTACTCTATTTTTCCTTTTGTTTTTTCTTTTTTCTTTTTCTATTTTTCATTCAAATTCCAATTTTCATTCATTTTCATTTCTGTTTTTCTTTTATTTTTCTTTCTTCTGTTTATCTTTTTTCTTTTCTATATTTCCTTTTATTTCTATCTTCTTTTTTCTTCCAATTTTCCTTTTGTTTTTCTTTTTTCTTTTTCATGTATTTTACTTCTATTTTCATTTCTATTTTTCTTTCATTTTTCTTTTATTCATTTTTATTCTATTTTATTTTATTTTTCCTTCTATTTCACTTTTCTCTTTTTTGCATCAACACTTTTTATTATTATTTTCTCTTTTAATTCTTTTGTTTTTCTTCATTTTCTTTCTTCTAACTACTTTGTTATTTAATCAATTCTTTTTCTATTTTTTGTTTTTCATTTCATTTTTTCTTTCTCTGATACAAATGAGATTCTTAAGTATAAGTAAATTCCATACCCAAATCTACTGACATCTGAAAAGTGAGGAAGTTCAAATTGTTTTTATCCTCGATGTTTGTGTGAAAGTGGATGTAATCGAATAATGGGTGATCGAACTCGCTTACTAAGATTTTGAAGTACAGCACGTTAGAAACTACTCCATTTCTCTCCCATTCCTGAATGGAAATTTAGAAATGGCTGTCTACAGCAGTAGTTATCACCTTTGTGGTTTTTATCTGTAAACCCCTTTGATTCCTATATTACTCTGGCGGACCCCCATAGCCATTCAATCTTTTAAAAAATCCAATTGTATTTTCATGATTAAATCTTATCAGGAATTGTATCAATAGATTCATAAAATAGTTTGTGTATTGTAAGAGTAGAACTAATTTATTGCACATAAACTTTAACAACTAAATTCTATCGAAAATTAATTTTCATTAGTAAAATAAGTCATAAATATATTTACCACTAAAATGTTATTGTGGATCCCCAAGTTACTATTTAACTTGCCTGTGCTACCAAAAATTTTCCTATGGACCCCCAGGAACCATAGGGACCTCAGTTGAGAACCACTCGTCTAACGCTATCCTTATTTTACTAATATGTGAATATCACTGTTATTTAATAAATTTCGCCAAAGAAAGAAATAATCCCCTACCGGCAAGCATTTCCAATCCACCATGACGGGGTCTGCACATCATCTTTGTGCAACCGACCATACCGTTTCCGGCACAGAAGCAACGATTGCAATCATCCTTAAAGCTGTCACCTTTTTTGTACAGTTTTCCTTTGTGTTCGCAGGTGTCTTTAGCTATAAATAAAATAGACGAAAATAATTTAAACTTCGATGAGGCAAACGAAAATACACACGATTAAATGTAACCGTGTAAATGTGAATGCTTATTAAAAATGCGATGCATTAAAAACAATTTTCTCTTGATTATAAATTTACAGAATAAACGGAAAAAGAAAAAGAAATGACTTTCTTAACTACACAGATATTCATTCTAACAAAAATATTTGATTTTTCAGGTGTACTAAATTACTAGAAACCACATAACGGTATGAAATTTATTTATTAATTATTATTATTATTATTATTATTATTATTATTATTATTATTATTATTATTATTATTATTGAGTTTTTTATACCAGCGTTAGCTGATGGTATTTCACTAGATTCCAAGTGACAACAGGTCTCCAGGACTCTTCTGGGTATTCTAGCCGATTGCAGCAATGCAGTAGTCTAGATGGTCTCAATTCTTCCTGTTTTTCAGTTCCTCCAGTCTTTTTTCCAAGCCTTTTTGGGTCCGTTCCAAGTGCACCAACTACAATTAGTATCACTATGACCCTCATATTCCACAGCTTTTTCAATTCCCTGGCAATTCATTATTCCTTATTATTTATTACTTGGAGCTATAACTGTTTACTAATGTTTCATTTCTTGAAACCATATAAATTGCAAATCATTGGCGTTATCTAGGAATACTTGAAACTGTATAAGAGTATGTGAACAAATGATTATTATTAAATAGGAACAGTAACGTATTATATAGAATTGAGTATACATTAGTTTTAGATAGGAATCTTAGATTCCATATAATTGTGTATGAATTAGTATCAAATATGAATGCTTGAAACAACGATGTAAGATCAATTTGGATTGGAGAAAAATTCTAGACATCATAACGGTATGCAAACATGATTACAGACAAACGATTTTTTTTTTAAATGCAATGGAACATTGGAAATATAGATATGATTATAATCAGACATTTACAAATGTTGGATTATTTTTTAGTATAAGGTATGCTGAAGATCACAACTGATATCTATAAAGTGTTCCAAAACAGCAGTGGCTGAATCGGTCAATCAAAAACGCCCAAACATGTATTTAATTTACTATTTAAAGGTGTTGATAAATTGTCCTAGAATTACTCGCAGCATTCGGAGAGAGCAACAGACGAAGATTATACAACTCTCTAAAGACGGATCGGCGGACAAGGATTAAAACTGATACTACATCTTTCTACTTCAAGAAAGGATAAAACTCTATGCCACAAAGGATCTTTCACTGAGGACGCGAAAAGACGACGTCTTTCGTTTCAAGCCTTGTGTTGGTAATAGAGGGAGATTTTAGGATTCGCCCAGTCATGTGACCAAAATGGACACGTGACGTGTGAAAGCCCCCCCCCCTTCCTTAATGTAAAAATGGGGAACAATTCTATTTTGTCTCCCAGCACCGGAATTCCTTTTCAGAAACGCCAAATCTGTGAGTATGGAGCAACCATTCGGTGCCATTAATCCTAAGATCACTCTGACCCTGGGTGATAGTATTTGTTAGGGTTCCATGTAAGGATAAGACAGAATGTTTTTCAAATTATTAGTATTACATAGGAATACTTCATGCGTAAAAAGAAATGATTATTAAATAAGATTAATGATGTTACATTGAAATACATTTAGCTGTAATACAAATAATTTGTATTAAGAATACTTAATTGAAGCTATAATTCTTTACTAATCATGATTATTATTAGTTACTTGAAACCATATTAGTAGCAAATTATTGGGTTAGATAGAAATACTTGAAACTACATAACAGTATGCAAAAAATGCTTATTATTAAATAGGAATAGTTACTTATTAGATATAATTGTGTATGCATCATTAGTATTAGATAGGAATACTGGATATATTCCATATAATTGTGTATGAATTAAAATCAGATAGGAACACTTAAAATAACGGTGTGAAATTTATTTGTATTGGAGAAGAATTCTGGATATCATAACGGTATGCGAATAAATAATTATTGAAAAACAAATTTAGTTAAAAATGCAATGAAACATTGGAAAATATAGGTATGATTACAATCAAACATTTATGAACGAATCCTATTTCAGCTTTAAATAACCCATAAGGAGTTGATATACCGTTAAACAAAAGAACCAAATGAAACCTAACCTTCTTGATCATGGATGCACAGCATCTTTGTGCAACCTACGAGATTGTTTCCCGCACAGAAGCAGCGGTTGCAATCATCCTTAAAGCTGTCACCTTTTTTGTATACTTTTCCTTTGTGTTCACAGACGTCTTTTTTAGCTGTAAATAAAACAGACGAAAACAATTTATACTTCGATGAGGTAAACGAAAATACACACGTTTAAATGTGACCGGAATTCTTATTAAAAACATTTTTCTCTAGTTTATAAATTTACAGAATGAACGGAAAAATGAACAAAAAAATGACTTCCAATTCATCCAAGTTCTTTTCCAGAGCTTAGGGACCGTTCCAAAGGTAGCAATTACAATTGGTACAACCTTTCCCTTCACGTTCCACAGTTTTCTCAGTTCTCTGACAAGGTATAAGTATTTGTTTATCTTTTTGCTTTCTTTCATTTTCATTCGGTGGTCGGCCGGGACGGCCAAATCCCCGAGATGACAGGTTCTCTTCTTCTTGTCGATTAATACTAGGTTCGGTCTCCTGACTGGAATTAGGTGATCTGTCTGTATCTTAAAATCCCACAGAATTTATGCGTCTTATTCTCCAGGACAGGTTCAGGCTTGTGCATATGCCATTTAGTTGTATGGGGAAAATTGAATTTCTTGTACAATTCTCAGTGGATTACCTTTCCTAACAAAGTCGTGCCTAGTCTTGTACTCTCTTTGTGCTAGTTTGCAGCATTCGCTTATTATATGATTGACATTTTTGTCTCTGTCCTCACACATTCTGCACTTGCTATTCTATTTTTGCATAATAATAATAATAATAATAATAATAATAATAATAATAATAATAATAATAATGCGGTAATAGAGATGAAAATAGATGAGAATAGATGAGAATAGATTTGCATAATAATAATAATAATAATAATAATAATAATATGCGGTAATAGAGATGAGACGGTAAACCATGTACTATGCGAATGTAGCAAACTAGCACAAAGGGAGTACAAAACTAGACACGACTGGGTTGGGAAGGTGATCCACGGGGAATTGTGCAAAAAATTAAATTTTGACCATACAACAAAATGGTATATGCATAAACCAGAATCTGTTCTTGAGAACGAAACGCATAAAATTCTCTGGGACTTTGAAATAAAAACGGATCACCTTATCCCAGCAAGAAGACCAGACCTAGTGTTGATTAACAAAAAAGAAAGAACTTGTAAACTGGTGGATTTTGCTGTTCCAGCAGATCACAGGGTGAAGCTAAAAGAAAATGAAAAAATGGACAAATGCTTGGACCTTGCCAGAGAACAAAAAAAGTTATGGAATATGAAAGTGAAAGTTATACCAATTATAGTTGGTGCACTTGAACGGTCCCAAAAGAATTGGAAAAGGGTTTGGAAAGTCCGGAAATCAGAGGAAGAATTGATACCATCCAGAACACTGCACTGCTGCAATCTGCCAGAATACACAGAAGAGTCCTGGAGACCTGAGGAGACTTGCTGTCACTCAGACTCCAGTGAAAGACCATCAGCTAACACTGATGTGAAAACTCAAAAGGAGTAAATAATAATAATTTCTTTAAATTATTCATTATTTATTATTAATTTATTACTTGAAGTTATAATTGTTAACTAATGATGTTTATTATTAGTTACGTGAAACCATATAAATTGCAAATTATTGACGTAGGAATACTTGAAACTGTATAAGAGTATGTAACAAATGATTCATTATTAAATAGAAACAGTAACGTATTATATATAATTGAGTATGTATTAGTTTAGATAGGAATGTTAGATTCCATATAATTGTATATGAATTAGTATCAAATAGGAATGCTTGAAACAACGGTGTGAGATCAATTTGGATTGGAGAAAAATTCTGGACATCATGACGGTATGCAAACATATGATTATAGAGAAACGATTTTTTTATATTCAATGGAACATTGGAAATATAGGTATGATTACAAACAAACGTTTAGAAACGAATCATATTTCAGCTTTAAATAACCCATAAGGAGTTAATATACCGTTAAACAAAAGAACCAAATGAAAACTAACCATCGTCGATGCACATCATCTTTGTGCAAGCTACGAGGTTGTTTCCGCCACAGAAGCAGCGGTTGCAATCGTCCTTAAAGCTGTCACCTTTCTTGTATACTTTTCCTTTGTGTTCACAGATGTCTTTTTTAGCTGTAAATAAAACAGAGGAAAACAATTTATACTTCGATGAGGTAAACGAAAATACACACGTTTAAATGTGACAGGAATTCTTATTAAAAACAATTTTCTCGAGTTTATAAATTTACAGAATGAACGGAAAAATGAAACAAAAAAATGCCCTTTTTTCCATAGAACTACACAGATATTTACTCTAACAAATCAGTGTTTTTTTTTAGCTGTACTAAACTACTAGAAATCACATAACGGTGTGAAATTTATTTATTAATTTATTATTATCGAGTTTTTCACATCTGCTGTAGCCGGTGGTTCACTGAAAGCTGAGTGACAGCAAGTCTCCTCTGGTCTCCAGGACTCTTCTGAGTATCTTAGCCGATCCCAACAGTGCTGTAGTTTGGATAGTCTCGATTCTTCCTCTGATCTTCAAATCACCCAAATTCTTTCCGGGGCTTTTGTGACCGTTCCAAGGGCACCGATTACAATTGGTATGATCTTCACCTTCATGTTCCACAGTTTCCTCAGTTCTTTGGTAAGGTCTAAGTATTTATCTATCGTTTCGCCTTCTTTCATTTTTACTCAGTGGTCGGCCGGGATGGTCAAATCCCCGAGATGACAGGTTCTCTTCTTCTTGTCGATTAATACTAGGTCCGGTCTCTTGACTGGGATTCTCAGTGGATTACCTTTCCCAACAAAGTCGTGCCCAATTTTGTACTCTCTTTGTCCTAGTTTGCAACATTCGCTTATCATATGATTGACATTTTTGTCTCTGTCCTCACACATTCTGCACTTGCTATTCTATTTTTGTATTATTATTATTATTATTATTTTTTATTATTATTATTATTATTATTATTATTATTAATAATAATAATAATAATAATAATAATAATAATAATAATAATAATAATAATAATAATAATAAATAGAATAGCGTGCAGAATGTGTGTGGACAGAGACAAAAATGTCAATCATAATAATAATAATAATAATAATAATAATAATAATAATAATAATAATAATAATAATAATTTATTTAAATTATCAATTATCTATTATTGATTTATTACTTGAAGCTATATTTGTTTACTAATGATGGCTATTATTACGTGAAATCATATAAATTGCAAATTATTGGCGTTATGTAGGAATACTTGAAACTGTATAACAGTATGTAAACAAATGATCATTATTAAATAGAAACAGTAACGTATTATATAGAATTGAGTATCAATTAATATTACATAGGAATACTGGGCATATTTCATATAATTGTGTATGAATTAAAATCAGATAGGAACTCTTAAGATAACGGTGTGAAATTTATTTGTATTGGAGAAGAATTCTGGATATCATAACGGTATGCGAATAAATAATTATTGAAAAACAAATTTAGTTTAAAATGCAATGAAACATTGGAAATATAGGTATGATTACAATCAAACATAAACAAACGAATCCTATTTCAGCTTTAAATAACCCATAAGGAGTTGATATACCGTTAAACAAAAGAACCAAATGAAACCTAACCTTCTTGATCATGGATGCACAGCATCTTTGTGCAACCTACGAGATTGTTTCCGGCACAGAAGCAGCGGTTGCAATCATCCTTAAAGCTGTCACCTTTTTTGTATACTTTTCCTTTGTGTTCACAGGTGTCTTTTGCTGTAAATAAAACAGACGAAAAAATTTAAAGTTCGATAAAGCAGACGAAATACATACATATTTATACTTCGATGAGGTAACGAAATACATACGATTAAATGTGACCGGAATTCTTATTAAAAACGCAATGCATTACAAACAAATTTCTCTTGATTATTTGTATTAAGAATAGTTATTTGAATCTTTGAATAGTTACTTGAGGCTTAGAATACGTCTTCGGTTTTGGAGCTTTGGGGAGACTGGAGTGCCCATTCATTTTCATTACTCCCAGGTTCACCCTGACTCGGAATAGTACGAGGGTGAGTCAAAAAGTAATGCCATTTTGTTTAGGACAGGTATAATCACCAACACAGGAACATGTATCATATATCAAAATGAAGCTGGTCTTCTGTGGATCACATCTCTACTTCTCCACATAGTCACCTTTTCTCTCAATAGTAATGTTCAACCTTCGAATGGGAGCATGTATCCCCGTCCCGTAAAGAGGGTTTGAGAGGCAAACATTATTCCTGTGACGAGGAAGTGAAATCCAGACCAAAGTTTTGGTCTTGGTCTGAAGATCACATAGGCAAGAAACTGTCAGTAACCAGGTGCCGTTGAATTCATTCCCAGGCTACCTTAACTTAAATATAAATGCTCTATCAATGATATTGAGCACTGTTTACATTCCAAAGAACACGTTGATATGATTTTTGACGCAATTCCAAACGTAAACAATAAAAGCCCAATACCGCAAAGAAGGACGATAAGGATTTATGTCGAAAGACAAATGTTTAGGATCTTACCTGCCAATGCGACAGCAACGAGACAACAGAAAACCAGTGCTCGTATCATGGTTATCAATTGAATCACACAACTAAATTTCCAAGACAAAATAATCTGAAGACACCCGAGCTTTTATAGCCAGAATCAAAGTCTTATCAGTTCAACGTGAAATTTTGACAGCTGGTTGTGTTATTATCACGAGTTTGATTTGAATTTCAGTACGTTTCAAAACGAGGCTACCCAAGCACCTGGGATTTTTCTCAAAATTCCATTTATCTATCTATCTATCTATCTATCTATCTAGAAATAGAAAAACATGAAATATTTTTAAAAAAGATGAATTTATTCTATCTACCAGAGTCCCGTTTAGATCGATCGATTTATCTATCTACCAGAGTCCGTTTAGATCGATCGATTTATCTATCTACCTTCGTTTAGATCGATCGATTTATCTATCTACCAGAGTCCGTTTAGATCAATCGATTTATCTATCTACCAGAGTTTGTTTAGATCGATCGATTTATCTATCCACCAGAGTTTGTTTAGATCGATCGATTTATCTATCTACCAGAGTCTGTTTAGATCGATCGATTTATCTATCTACCAGAGTCCGTTTAGATCAATCGATTTATCTATCTACCAGAGTCTGTTTAGATCGATCGATTTATCTATCTACCAGAGTTTGTTTAGAACGATCGATTTATCTATCTACCAGAGTCTGTTTAGAACGATCGATTTATCTATCTACCAGAGTCTGTTTAGAACGATCGATTTATCTATCTACCAGAGTCTGTTTTAGAACGATCGATTTATCTATCTACCAGAGTCTGTTTAGAACGATCGATTTATCTATCTACCAGAGTCTGTTAGAACGATCGATTTATCTATCTACCAGAGTTTGTTTAGAACGATCGATTTATCTATCTACCAGAGTCTGTTTAGAACGATCGATTTATCTATCTACCAGAGTCTGTTTAGAACGATCGATTTATCTATCTACCAGAGTTTGTTTAGAACGATCGATTTATCTACCAGAGTCTGTTTAGAACGATCGATTTATCTATCTACCAGAGTTTGTTTAGAACGATCGATTTATCTATCTACCAGAGTCTGTTTAGAACGATCGATTTATCCATCTATTAGAGTATGTTCAGATCTATCTATCTGTGTGTTTATGTCGGTCTATTCATCTATTTATCTGAGTATGTTCAAATATATATATATATATATATATATATACAAATAAGAAAACATGAAACATTCCAAAAAGGTGAATCTATTTTTGATGGTGAAGTCGATTTTATAATTTTGGTTTTAGAAAACCTTCATTGGGAGTTGAGATGGAAAAAATGTTGTTTGAGTGGGAATGGATGACTTTCGAAAAACGGGAGAATAGTATTTGTATGTGAAGAAAGGCCGGAACCGAATTTATCTATCTACCTCAACCTCTATCTATCTATTTTAGTCTGTTTAGATCGATCTATTCATCTATTTATCTGAATATGGTCATATATATATATATATATATATATATATATATATATATATATATATCACGATCAGTTCACTCTGAAAGCATCGATTCTCGTTAGATCATTGAAGTTAATCAACTATGAGCCTGTTAAGTACGTAATTGAGCGACCACTTAGTCAGTAGCAATTACTGTAAACAATTTATAGTTGGTTGGTTGGTTGGTTGGTTGAGTTTTACGGCATGTCAACTCTTGTTGGGTTATTTTATGTTGAAGACATTTTGTTTTATTAATTCTTGATGGGTATTCAATTTGTTTTTTCAAACTCATTTTTAACATATATTTATTATTCATTTTCTATCAATCTAAACCATAGATGGAACCCTAACAGGTACGACCACTCCCGGTCAGGGTAGACCTGGAAGTAATGGCGATGAAGGGCTACTTGATATTCCCCAGAGTTCCAGAATTTGAACTTCACCACTAGATGCAATTTAACGTCATACCTAGGCCATTAAGACCCTCAACCACCGCCTTCTTGTACATATGATAAAAAGTGTTGGGGGTTGCAATAAGGGCAATAGGGTTGGGACAACAATATAGGTGCTATGGCTTGTCCTGACCAGTCAATTGATCGGAGGTGGTCTCTCCGACCGCCCGTATAACCTAAGTAAGGGCCAATATGGAGTGTTGCATGTCATGGACTGCCACCAGAATTCCGATCTCGCACATCACAGGTCACCACCCACGGCCAACAGCATTGCAGAGTTATCTTCCCCTTATTTTCTGCTGTCTTTAACCCATTTACTGCTACTTTTAATGGTAGTTGTGTTTTTAAAGATATCTCTTATCAATTGTGTTTGAAATTTCTCTAATTTCGTAAATAATATGTTGAATTTAGCCAAACAAAATTCTGAAAAGTGCCTACACATTCTCACAGATATGCGTCAGTAATTATTAGTATTAAATAGGAATATGCAATACTCCACTTTGGCCCTATCTTGGGCTAGACGGGCGGTCAGAGAGGCCCCTCCGATCAATCGGCTGGTCACGTCAAGCCCTAGCACCTATATGATTTTCCCAACTCTATTGCCCTTATGGCAAGCCCCAACCCCTTTTTATCATTATCTTATTATGGGTGCAAGAAGGCGGTGGCTGCGGGTTTACATGTCCTGGGAATGACGTTAAACTCTATCTGATGGTGAGGTTCCAGTTTTGGAGGTTTGGAGAATGTGGAGCACCCCTTCATCACCATTGCTCCCTGGTCCACTCTGACCCGGAGTGGTAGTACCTGTTAGGGTCCCATCTATGGGTTAAATAGAAAAATGTATTTATAAAAAAGAATTGTATTATCCATTAAGAATTGATTTATTTCAAAACTTTATCGGCATTAAATGACCCACTGAGGTTGATATGCCGTAAACCAAAACAAGCCAAACCAAACTAAATAGGAATATTTGAGTCCAATTTCCTACGACTCTACCATTACACCACGGCCTCCAACTACGACATGGCGCCACCTGTCGGACCTCTGTTGAATATGGAAAAAACTTATTTAGCTGATAAAATACTTCGAAGCACTTGACAGAACAAAGAAGTTAAGAGATAACAGTACATTAGAAAGACAGAAAGAAGTTACAGGCCTATTTATGGCCACAGCGGAATGTGAAGCCATTAGGAAGATTTCATTGATGACCTAACCGTCTGAAATAAATAAAAATTAAAAAAACTTAACATTTAACGAAATCAAAAGAAGTGGTGTTGAAAAATATTCGTCCTCGGAGAAGATGGTTGGTTGGTTGGTTGGTTGGTTGGTTGGTTTTTATAGCATGTTAAACCTAGCTGGGTGTCCGAAGACGTTTTGTTGTATTCATTCTTGATTAGTACATAATCTTTTAAGCAAATTTTTTTTATTAACCCATAGATGGGACCCTAACAGGTACTACCACTCCGGTTCAGAGTGGGCCTGTGAGTAATGGTGATGAAGGGGTACTCCACATTCCGGCATTTGGCTTATCTGTAATGTTGAGTACCTCTTCATAACCATTACTGCTAGGTCCACTCTGACCCGGAGTGGTAGTACCTGTTAGGGTCCCCTATATGTGTTAAATAGGAAAAAATGAGTTCTAAAAAATGTGTTTAAAATAATTGAGTTTTAAAAATATGAGTACCCATCAAGAATGAATATAATAAAAACGTCTTTGGCATAAGATAACCCAATGGATTGACATGCCGTAAAACACAACCAACCAACAAGCCAGCCAATCAACGCATGGTTGTCATTTTACAATCTTTATTCAGTCCTCTCATTCGCTTCGGGTCATTCTGACCTTGAAAATACCCGCATCCTGCTTCCACATCCTGCTTCCGCATCCAATTCGCTTCTGTCCCACGAACTAAGAACAATCACTCCCTTACAACCGAGTCCTATATATCTTATCAATGTTTGCAGATTTAAAACAAAATCCTATTTATAGAAAATTTATATCGCCAAGATAACATTTGCATGTATATGGTTAGAGTATCGACCAGGTGGTTGAGAGGTCTAAGATTACGATTTGAGTGTTGAGTTTGTGTGACTCATTACTAAAATCTCAGTAGGTTGGTTGGTTGGGTTTTACGGCATGCCAATCCACTGGGTTATTTTATGCCGAAGACTTTTTTGTCATATTCATTCTTGATGGGTACTCGCACCAATGACCCACATACCTACACCCAATCACAGCCCCGCCAATGAAGAGGGTAGTGAAGACAGCTAAAGCGGACTGGCAAAGCAACGGCCATGACCAACCAATTCCAATCTCACCAATCAAGAGGTCATTTGAAGTTCAAAGAATGCCTAGAAACCAACACTCCTGGTCCTTAAAACGTCAGCGACCACAGTAGTCAACCAGTCTAAAAAAATCCTTGTAAAAGAGAGATCATTCTCCCGAAATATTGGATGAAATAAAATGGAACTTAGCACATAAAATCCAACTTCGCATATATATATATATAATATATATATATAATATATATATATATATATATATCCCAGTCGGACAGCTCATTTATTTCCTACCTTTACCCATGCTTCGCAATATAATATATATATATATATATATATATATAATATATTATATATATACACACACACATATATATTATATATATATATATATATATATATATATATATAAGACTAAGATTTTGGTATGTACGTGTCATAGACTGCGAAATTTATTCGCTAAACTGATACATTTCTGCTGTAAATCGCTATAAATCGCTGTGAAAAAAAGTCAGCCAGCGGACAATATCTTATTATCAGCAGGTTCTGGTTTATGGATAGTTCTGCAAATTGGGTGATTTTGGCTTAATCAATTAATTATATCCCTTAATTGGGAAAAATCAATAACCAAATTTGGCGTGTTTCTTAGTTAGAAGGATATTAATGTGTATGCAAGATTTCGAATCAGAGTGACCTTCCGTTTTGTACTTATACGTCGACACGTACATACCAAAATCTTAGTCTTATATATTTAGATATATATATATACACACACACACACACATATATATATATATATATATTCTGTGGGTGACGATAGCCGAGCGGTTAAGCTGTCCGCCTGGGTTTCTATCCCGGTTGTAGGTAGTTCACAAAATGTCTAGCGACACTGAAGAGGCTTGATAAGTCGAAACACGTGTCTGTGTATCACACACACACACACACACACACACACACACACATATATATATATATATATATATATATATATATATATATATATATATAAAACATACTGAGACAGAAACAGAACAGGATAGATAGATAGATAGAATTAGACTTGAATGGATAGATATGAACATATTGAGTTGTATATAGCCCTGAAAAAAGTCTCTCTCTCTCTCTCTCTCTCTCTCTCTCTCTCTCTCTCTCTCTCTCTCTCTCTCTCTCTCTCTCTCTCTCTCTCTGTGTGTGTGTGTGTGTGTGTGTGTGTATTCGTTTATGCTTCGACGAGAAATTTAATATTATTATCAATCCTTGAATAATTCTCTTATTTCTTGGAAAAAAAATGGTGTTGCGCCGTTTCAAAGAAAGTTGGTGATAACAATGAAGATATGACGACGAGTTCACGTCTGGAAAATGAAGAAGTCAGACATGTGGTCACAGAATAATATCACTCACTTTATTATCGGTGTTGCAATCTTCCCTTTGGACCAGTTTCAAAAACAGAGATATATAAAATTATATTCTAGAAGATACATTGTTTGATAAATCGTAGCCTAGTCAAAATGGAGGGGTGAGGGGTGGTTTCGCAAGCTCGAAACTTGAGTCGTTTCTTGTCCCTCTGCCAGTTACTGATTTGACCTTTTCATAAATCCCCCAACTCTCGTGTGTGACCATTTCTTAGATAGTTATTTATTTACTAAGCTTAGCTTAGATGTAGCACAAGGTCAGAAGTATGGGGCGCCCAATGAGAATCGAACTCACTAACAATGGTCTGCGAAGCGAGCTTGCTAACTATTACACCACGTGCGGTGCCATAGCTACTAGCAGTCACACCACGTGAGGACCATTGGTCTTGTGATATAGTTATTTACTAAGCCTAGCTTTCTCGTATGAGGCTATATGGTTTTATGTATGAATTAAACTTTGGTGTTCCAAGTTACTTTTTTAATTTTTTATTTATTTTAACACTACTATACTTGGTTTTCTTTCTTGTGGATCTTCTGGCTGAAAAGGAAGGAAAAAGAAGAGACGAAGACAAAATATACTTTTAGGTTTCAGACTTTATTTCTAGATTCATAGCTATTTTGCGGAAAGGAAATTTCTTCCTGTGCCAGTGCGTCTGTTCTCAGAAACGGTCTGCGTTGAAATGGTCGAGGATTCTTTTTGGCGTTAGGAAGAGGGCTTTTTTTCTGTGTATGCGCAAGAGGGTTCTTCTTGTATGAGGGATCCTGTGAGATTGTTATTTCTTGTTTTTATTTTTATTTTATTTTATCTTATTTTGATTTTAGTTTAATCCCCACACTCGCAACAACAGTGAGAATTCCCGTGATTTACCTCTTGTCGTCGGTCACACAACCAGGCACTTGGTTCTCTGTTGGCGGAAGCGGTCACTACATTACATAAAACACGAAATACGGATCCAGTAATTAGTGTAAGAAATAGTGTTAATTCATCATCTGTAGCTACTCGTAGTTTACCACTGCCATGAAAAAAGCAAGACACTGACGCCAAAAAGTTACCCCTCCCACCCCAAAGTCTCTTGGGGTAAGCGGCTAAGTGAGTTAGGGCACTGTGACTCCCGCTGCAATGATCTGGTTATTAGTGTAGGAAGTAGTGTTGATGTGTCATCCATAGCTACTAGCAGTCACTATTGTCACCAAAAAAGAACGACATATTGACGCCAACAATTTCTTTTAAAAAAAAACTCGTCACTGCTGAGTTAAGACGACCGGTTACAGAAAACAAATACACCCCCCCCCCAAAAAAAATAAATAAATAAAACAAAAAAAAAAACAAATGAACAAAAAAAACAAATGAACAAACAAAACAGATATTACAAAACAAACAAGATCAAAACAAAACAAAATAAACACGTTATAAGAAAAAATAAGATTAAAGACAAATAAATCATCATCCTCATCAGTCCGTGCTGATAGCACGTTTTCCCATTCTCTCTCTCTCTCTCTCTCTCTCTCTCTCTCTCTCTCTCTCTCTCTCACACACACACACACACACACACACACATATATATATATATATATATATATATAAAGATAATCTAATGAGTCAGACGAACCTACTATTAGTTTCGCATGAAGCTCTTCAGGGCTAAAATCATATTCTCCTAGCGGTTATATGAATATATATATATCTTATATACATATATATACATATAAATTGTTTTTTCTTTTGGCCAAATACTGTACCAATAGATTATTTTTTGTTGGTACGAATATCTTGGTCTTTTCTTTTTTTCAAAAATTTTTTTCTCCCTGGTTGATGTTTGGTAGTATATTTTTACAATCAAACTATTTGCTGGGTTTTTTCTCACCGCAAGGATTTACCAACACGCTTGGTATATATATATATATTATATATATATATATATATATATATATATATATCATACACACACACACTTTCTCTATCTCTATTCTCCCTCTCGCCAGCGGTCATTGCTCCTGGCAGGTCCTCCGCACAAAGGTGATTGATATAGGTTTTCCTACGACTCTCTGTCTGTCTGTCTGTCTGTCTGTCTCTCTCTCTCTCCACCGGTCATCGCTCGCACGGCATTCAGTATTTGCACAGAGCTAATTGATGTAGGTTTTTTGCTGGTCGGCCTACACTGGTGTGTCCATATGTTGCTGTCCACAGAAAACAGAGTTGTTTGTCTTCAATATATTTTTCAATCTATATATATTAATACGCGTGTTCCTAAATCTTCCGCCCTTTATCATCCTGCAACACCCTCTGGTTAAAATTGTCCGAGACGCAATGTGCAAACAGATTATCTGGTGACGCTTAATCGCAGATTTCTTATTTGTCGCATTCTATTTCATGCAATTTTAAAAATGAAATATTCCACATGTTCCTGTGTCGCTTAAATACCCAACGTAAAATTAAAATGAATTGAAAAAAAAACATTAATAAATAATTACTTGATGTTATTGATCTTTAATATTATTGTTTTATTCTCCAACATATTATAATCAAACCTATCTTTTTGATTTAGTTCATTACATTAAAACTTAAATAATTACGCCTGGAGGTACATATTCTTGCTAGTGTCATTAAAATAATTCATTAGATAGATTCTAAAGAATTGACTTAAAGTTACGAGCCACCACTGTTCTAAATAACATCTCACACTCCCCCGCTAGTTCTTGATAAGCTAGATAAATATGTTTCTTAAAAAATAAACAATCTATTTCTAAATGTTATAACCTAATTTTCAACCCAAAAACAAAAACTGAGACTGAATCGTGTTGTTGTGATATCCTTATCATGCCTTATGTTGCTTACAGTAGTATGTGAGTATATAAAATGGAATTAAATCCGACAGTTTAAGGTAAAGAAAAACAATAGTATAGATTGTGTTAACAAGCGCCTGTTTCGACTTTATGGTGTTTATAAAATGTAATCCAAATTGAATTATTTTTAAAAAATATAATAAAAACAATATTAGAAGGCATTGTATAAACATTAGTCTTCTTCATAGCACATTTTTTTTGTTGAATGATGTAAGGGCTGGCACAAGAAGTTCAACTAATGCTCATGTTCAGGACTGTTCTTAAATCATGTAGTGGCTGACGTGCCGGACTGCGATATCGTAGTAAGCAAGTTCGAACTCCAGTCGCTCTATTAACGTTCACTTTTGGACAATTGTTGTATACCCTTTCTTTACCGGCACTATATAGGTATATGTTATATACTTCTCTTACTTCTTACTCGCCGTGTCTGGTTTCTGTTGGGGATCATTCCTTATCAGAAGCCCTGTGTCATTGTTAGTTTTTAGTAATAAACACAAGACTTCGATTTACGATGATGTTACTTTATTCGTAGACCCCCAGACCAGACATCTGCGCAGTGAGACTCACATCTTGCTAGCTTTGCTTCTAAGTTCTAACTGTAACTAACTGAGTTGCTTACTCCTTACCGGAAGGCCTTCTATCGGGGTTCCCGGTTCTCACGGTTTATCCTGCAAGGCAAGGTCAGAGTGAGGTCAAGCGCCGTCACTCACCCTCAAGGCCATCAGCTGCACTAATATGATTTCTACACTATTGTCATAATCATTAGGTATCTAATGATTATGTAACACAATTACCATTAGATTATGGGTTAAATAATGTTTTTCCACAAATTAAGTAAAAGTCGTCGGGACGGCCTAAAGTCAGTATCAGCCATACAGTGAGGAAGTCTAACCCCTTTTCACTAGCGCTAGACCAAGGAGATTGTTTTGGCGTCTGAGGTGGAGCGACACACCTACCATCAGTCCACTTTACCGCACAGATCCCTGTGCTACTTATAGGCTGAGTTGGCGAGGGCCGGTATCGAACCAGGAACATTATGGTTCCTAGGTGGACGCCCTACCGACTGAGCAAAACCAAATTAAATCGCATTAAATAACCCCCGAAAAAACAAAGAAACAAAATCTAAATAGTCCCCCATCGAAGTATTAGAGAAAGGCTCATCGCTGTCTTAACTTTATTGATCTGATGTTAATCGGTTCTCACGGTGTGATATGGTCACAAGAAAATTACTGGCAAATGTTGTTTTTTTTCTATGAAAATGCATTGGAAATAAAGTTTTACTATAAAAATGCACTGGAAATGAATTTTTACTATAAAAAGGCATTTGGTTGTAAATAAATGTATGTGGACAATTATTTGCAGCTGACAATAAACTGAAATTTCCGGAGAAAGAAATTCGAATTTTTTTCGCTTAAATACTGCCTCGCCAATTCAACTAGTAAACTTTTTTAAAAAAAGCTCTAAGTTCGAACGGGATTTTCTCGCCTCGTCAGTCCACTCGTTAATCCTATGACCATTGATTAACTTTCCTTATGTATACTAGCAAATATATGCACCCTCCGGGTGCAAGTATTTAAGTTTTAATATAATAAAATATCATGTTAAATTAGAAAGGCTAATGAAACTGAATAAGAATTCAGATAAAAAATATTTGGAACAGAGGGGGTATAATCGGAAAATAGAACAACTTTGAAACTAACTGTTCCCCCATTTTCCCTTACCCCCGTCTTTCAGTGGTAAATTTCCCTAATTTAACTATTTAGTTAAAATAGGAAGAAAAGAATAAAATTACAGTTATTTCTTTATGTTAATAGATTTCTGTTAAGATTTATCCCCGAGATTTTTGCTCATGTTTATTAAGATAAAACCAAACAATTAGAAATCAATAATACTAAGCATATATTTATTAAAATCAAATTTTTTAAGATCAATATGCAAATTAGCCTTCCCATTCACACTGAGAACCGCTATTTTGTTGTATATATAAATACAATTGCATGTTATTAATATGTAGATATTGTTAACAGTCTTAATGATGTAAAACAATTTTACTAATAATTGAGGTTTAAATGAAAAATAAAATCATGGAGAATGTGATGTAAATAACAAAGGGAATTGTGACTTGTATAGTAATATAGTTTCGGTTACAGACATACAAACCCACAATCTCCATTATAATAAGATTTGTATGTCATATATAAACCAGCCCTTTGTTTCTGGCAGTTGGGGAAAATTAACATGTAAATAAATTAGGAAGTCCAATCTCCCTATCAAACTCTCCAATCTCTTTTTAGTCTCAAAGAGAAACTAACATATATAAGGTGTAGTTAATCAAGATGTATATAGAGACGGGGAATGTAACTGACAGAATGTAGTGTAAGAGACGGGTCAGTTTTTGACTTAATTGAAAATTACGACTAATCAGAACTAAATATTTTTCAAACATATCTCGAATCCCAGAACTAAAAATTATTATTTTGGCATGTATATTGTGTCAAAAAACTAACTAAGAAAAAGCCTTAAGGAACCCCCCCCCATATATATATATATATATATATATATATATATATATGTGGGGGGGGTATTTGGGCAGCATTCTTTCATTTATACATGTAGAAGTAAACAAAAGACACATCTCCTGTTTAACAATTTTATTTTTGATCTTTTCGAGTTTTCTGGCCAACTTTTTAATGTTTGGGTGGAATTAGTGGATAAGTCCACCAAAGTTCAGTCCCGAGTACTTCGGCACTTTGAAGTTCCATCATCAGGGGTGATGTGTTCCGGTTTTTTTTTAATTATATTAACGTGGAGGCTGGAAGGAGAAGAATTGGTGAGAAAGGTGTTATAGGCATTTTAAAATGTGTGTACTGTATTGGAAATTATTTTGTTTAAGGATGGTTTGTATTGTTTTATGTATAAAGCTTCTAGTATTTGGAGTTTTTGTTTATTTTTTCTTTGTGCAGAATGTGTGTATTTTCCGTTAGAAATATTCTAACGGAAAATACACACATTCTGCACAAAGAAAAAAATAAACAAAATCTCCAAATACTAGAAAACGGAAAATACACACATTCTGCACAAAGAAAAAATAAACAAAAACTCCAAATACTAGAAGCTTTATACATAAAACAATCCTGAAACAAAATTAATTTCCCATGCAGTACACACATTTTTATATGTTTATAATACCATTCTCACCAATTCTTCCCCTTCCAGCCTCCACATTAATATAATTTTTAAAAAACTGGAACACATCACCCCTGCTGATGGCACTTCGAAGTGCCGAAAGTACTCGGGACCTGAACTTTGGTGGACTTATACACGAATTCCACCCAAATATTAAAAAGTTGACCAGAAAACTCGAAAAGATCAAAAATAAAATTGTTAAACAGATGTGTCTTTTGTTTAAATATATATATATATATATATATATATATATATATATATATATATATATATATATGGTGATGCCACTTCTTGACAGAATAAGGCCATTTCTACAAGTTCGGCGGTGATTGCGCGGTGCCCAGGCGTTCAATTTGCTGTTATACATATGAGCCTCTTCCCCTTCCTCTCGTGTGCGACCGTACATGACTAAGAAACCCAGCCTTTGTCAGGCAGGCCCTGCCACACGCATCACATATACAGTCCGGCTTAAATGTAGGAAATGTATCCATGACGTTTGTCATGTGCCATTTGCTTCAGGATGGAGTGTTCGAGCCGTTTTACCTCAAAGCCCTTGCAGCTATCATAGACAAGTTTTCTCCATCCTGCGCGATTCATAGCTATTTTCTCCCATTCATGAACGTTTATGTTGAGAGTTTTGATGTTGTTTTTGATAGCATCCCTAAAACGCTTTATATATATATATATATATATATATATATATATAGATATAAAGGAAAAATAGAAACGAATACGGCGGTATGTAAGTATATAAAAAATTGAAAGACAAGAGGTTCAGAATGAAGATATTTTATTGTAGGAGTCGACGTTATAAGGTTTCAGTTTGTTTCGCAAACCATCACCAGGGAATTCATTTATATGGGAAATAAACTTGGAAAACAGTTGTTTGTTTGATGTTAACTAATAAGATTCTCCTAGTGTTTTAGCATATAATTATACGAACATAATAATCAGAAATAATTACCTACCTATATTTAAATGTGTCTACTGAGACTAATAATTTAACCATTGACACCTTAATGAGACACCTAGGCATATGTTTTATCTAAACAATATTATGGAATCTACGCCATGGAAATAATTACCCACTCACCGTTAGATGTGTCTTAGTTACTCTAATGAGACTCCCTAGGCTTATGCTGATCATCAACCGTAAACAGAGTCCTCAGTTTTGAGAGCCTATCTAGCCATCTTCAGGTTCATCAATAGCGTCCCTAACAACCGTAAACAGCGTCCTTAGCAACCGTCCTCAGCAATTGTAAATAGCAACACATTCAAACTTTAATATAGTCCCTAGCCAACTTCCTGAATAACAAACTTCAGCAACAGTAAATCGCATCAGAATCTCAAATGCAGTCCTTAACCTCGATATTGTCCCTACCCACTTTCCTGATTATCAATAGCGTCCCTAGCAACCGTAAATGGCGTCCTCAGCAATCGTCCTCAACAACAGTAAATAGCAACACAATCAACATCCAATACAGTCCTTGGCTTCGGTAGTGTCTTTAGCCACCTTTATGAGCATCAATAGCGTCCTTAGAAACCGTTTGCAGCGTACTCAGCAACAGTAAATAGGAACACATTTAAACTCAAATACAGTCCATACCTTCGATAGCATCCCTAGCCACCTTCCTGAATATTTATAGCGTTATAGCAATCGTAAACAGTGTCTTTAGTAACCTCCTTCAGCAACAGTAAACAGCAACACAATCTCAAATAGTCATTAGCTTCGATCGCATCACTGGCCACCTTTCTGAGCATCAATAGCCTCCTTAGCAACCGTAAACAGCGTCCTTAGCAATCTCCTTCAACAACAGTAATTAGATACACAATCAATCTCATATACAGTCCTTACTTCGTCCCTAGCCACCTTCTTGGCCATCAATGGCCTCCCTAGCAACCGTAAACAGTCTCCTTATCAACCTTCCTTGGTAACAGTAAATAACATAATCATTCTCCAATACAGTCCTTTGCTTCGACCTCTCTGCCAACCGAAAACAGCGTCGTTTGCAACCACATTCAGCAGTAAATAGCAATTCAGTGAATAGCAACACATTCAATATGAAATAGGCCTTAGCTTCGATAACGTCTTTAGTCACCTTCCTGAGCATCAATAACGTATATAGCAACCGCAAACAACGTACTTAGCAACCTTCTTCTGCAACAGTAAATAGCAACAAAATCAATCTGAAATACAATCCTTGGCTTTGGGAGCTTCCCTAGCCACATTCCCGGAATCTAAGCAGCGGAAATAATTACCGCCCCAACTTTAGATGATTCTTTGTAGCCCTAATCAGGCTCTCCTAGGCTAATGTAGTATCCATACTATTATATGGATTCTAAGCCGGAGAAATAATTACCTATCTACGGTTAGATGAGTCGTTGTCACTCTAACGAAATACTCCTAGGCTTAGGTTGTCACCCGACTATTATAGAGAATTTAAGCACCGGAAATAATTACCAACCCACCTTTAGATGAGTCTTTGTAGCCTTAATGAGACTTTCCTTGGCTAATGTTTTAACAATACTATATCATGGAATCTAACCAGCAGAGGTAGTTACTCGCCCAACTTTAGAGCACCTGTAATAAGAATGTAAGCATCGGAAATAATTACCAACCCACCTTTAGATTAGTCGTTTAAATAAAAATGATACCCACCAAGGCTTATGTTGTAATCATACTATTGATGGGAATCTAAGCAGCGGAAATAATTACCCATCCACTTTTAGATTAGTCATTTAAGTCAAAATGATACCCACCAAGGCTTATGTTGTAATCAAACTATTGATGGAATCTAAGCAGCGGAAATAAGTACCCACCCATATTTAGGTAAGTATTTGTAGCCCTAATGAGACTTATGCTTATGCTGTGATAATATTATATGGAATCTAAGCAGCGGAAATAATTACCCATCTACGTTTAGATTAGTCTTTGTTGCGTTAATGAGACTATCCTAGCATTATTTTGTAACCATACTATTATATGGGATCTAATCAGTGGATATAATTACCCACCCAAATTTTGATGTGTCTTTGTCACATTAATGAGACATTTCTACTCATGTTTTAACCATATTATTGTACGGAATCTATGCCCCGGAAATTATTACCCTCTCACCTATAGATGAGTCTCTTTAGCCCTAATGAGACGCTTCTAGGCTTATCTTGTAACCATACTATTATACGGAATCTAAATACCGGAAATCATTACCCACCCGCCTGAAGATGAATCTTTGTAGTCCTAAGGAGACTCACCTATTACCTACCCATATTCAGGTGAGTCCTTGTTAACCTTGATGAGACTCTCCTAGTTGGATTCTAAGCAGCGGAAATTATTACCCACTGAAAGTTTTTGTCACCTTGATGAGATTTTCCTAGTCTTATGTTTTAAGCTTACTATTATACGGAATCTAAGCCCCGGAAATAATTACCCATCTTCCTTTAGATTAGTCTTTGTAGCCTTCATGAGACTCTTGTGGGCTAATGTTGTAACCATACTATTATACGGTATGTAAGCACTAGAAATAATTACCCACCAAACGTTAGATGTGTCTTTGTCACCATAATGAGACTCTTCTAGGCTTATATTGTAACCATAATTTGTTATACGTAATCTAAGCAGCGAAATTAATTACCCACCCAACTTTATTACCAGCCCTAATGAGACTCTCCCAGGAATATGTTGTAACGATACTATTATATGGAATCTAAGCATTGGAAATAATTGCCCATGCAACTTTAGACGTGTTTTTCTCACCCTAATGAGACACTTTTTGGCATATGTTGTAGCCATCCTATCATACGGAATCTAAACATCGGAAATAATTACCTTTAAATGGCTTATGTTATAACCATACTTATATATGATATATAAGAACCGGAAATAATCTAGATTATTCTTTGTAGCCATAATAACACTTAAGGCTTATATTGTAGCCATACTATTATACGGAATGTAAGTACCAGAAATAATTACCCTCCGACCTTTAGATGTGTCTTTGTCCCTCTAATGAGAATCTCCTCGGCTTATGTTTTTTAAACAATTATACGTAATCTAAACACCGGAAATAATTACCTACACAACTTTAGACGTATCATTGTCACTCTAATCAAACTCTTCTAAGCTTATGTTGTAACCAAACTATTATACGGAATCTAAGCTCCCTACTTTAGATGTGTCTTTATCACTCTAATAAGAATCCTTAGCAATCTCCTTCAACAACAGTAATTAGATATACAATCAACCTCATATACAGCCCTTACTTCGTCCCTAGCCACCTTCTTTTGTATCAATGGTCTCCCTAGCAATCGTAAACAGTCTCCTTACATTTTGAATGTTGATTTTCGGAGGTTAGTAATAACTTTTTTTTTTTTTACTTCGTTTGTGTCTGACTCAGTTAAAAAAAACAATTGATAATGATATCGGTAAAGTTTGGCGTTAAGGGTCAATATTGACCGGAATGAAAGAAAGAGCAATTCGTCTAC
>CM042152.1:30848131-30857577 GCA_023376005.1 Doryteuthis pealeii
ACGATTTTCACGGGCCTTTTCTGGGAGCAGTTAACCTCTGCGATGCTTGTATAAGTAGTAGCGAAGGAATTCATTGAGTACAAGATTCATGGTAGAGGCTGAAACATTCAATTCACGTGACAAAGCCCGAATTCCAATGCCAGGGTCCTCCAACACATTTTTCTGCGGATTTTCGAGGAATTCTGCTGTACGAACGCAACCAGATCGACTTATGTTGCTTTCTTCTAGCCACAGCCCCGTAGCCTCCATTGCAATTCTCTAGTTCATGCCTGATTGTTTTTATAGTGTTTAGTGAGCATTGGACAGCAACCATAATCTCCTTATTTTTATGGCCGACACAGATCATCATGATACAAGTTATTCTCTTCTATGATTCAGGTGGGTTCCAGTCATCCATTCTATCTGTCATTACGTATATGAATGAAGAAGTGTCCAAGCTTTTCAATGATGCGTAGTGTGCGTCACTAGTTCCAACCTACGGAGAAAAATAACCAAATATTAGTAAGTCAAATTTATCCCGAACACCTTGTATATATTGTTGAAAAGATAAATAAAGGAAAGAAAATGTTGAATGGATAAAATTAGTTTAATGATTTACCAACACGTGTTTCAATCGGGAGTCTGTTCATGTACACATTGTATTCTATCTATTATTATTTTAAACATGAAAGGAAATAGAAAATTATAAAATATTTAAGTAAACAAAGAAAAAAACGCCTTTTTCAGAGTAAAATGTTTAATATTGGAAGTTAAAACGGTCAAAATAATATTACTTATGAAATTCAAAAAATCCTTTTTTCAAATGTCACTCTTCACCTAATATTCTTTATTCTCTAACCGTAACTGTCACCAATTATAACCATTTCTCCAACCGTAAGCGTATCAAAAAAATTTTTAAAAAAAATTTCGAACACTTCAAAATTCTCTGTATTTTTACCGTTTTGACTTCAAATATCAAACATTTTACCCTGAAGAAGGCCGTTTTTCTATGTATACTTAAATATTTTATAATTTTCTATTATAATTATTATTTTATTTAAATATTTGAAATAATAATGAATAGAATACAATGTGTACATGAACAAACTCTCGGCCGAAACACGTGTTGGTAATTCATTAAACTAATTTTATCCATTCAACATTTTCTTTCTTTATCTTTTCAACATATTGTCGGATTCATTTCCATTTTTAACTTATATATATATATATATATATATATATATATATATATATATATATAGAGAGAGAGAGAGAGAGAGAGAGAGAGAGAGAGAGAGAGAGAGAGAGAGAGAGGGAGAGGGGGAGGGAGAGGGAGAGAGAGAGAAAAGAAAGGGTAGGAAAAAAGAGCGGGGAAATAAAGAAACAAAGACCCACTAGCCGAGGTTGATAAGTGAGGAAAGTTGGGTGAGTATTTTTTGGTCACGTGGCATAAAAAAGATATCTTGAATGTTTCACACGTGCAGTGCGTATATTAAACACTTGATACTTCGAACTAGAAGCTAAGAAATGTGTAGGAATTACCTTCCTTACTTGCCACGTTTCTGCCAGTAGTCGCTATGTGGCATTGCGACTAATAGAATAAAAGTGGATACACCAAGGTCGGGGCCTCTTTCACCATCTAGCCTCGACAGGGCCAACAGCGCGTCTCCTGTCAACAAGACATGTGAGTGGGGGGTTCTCGCTCCAGCATTTCTTGTTGCACGACACACGAGAACATACTCAACAAGTAAGTCTACGTTTTCCGTTCTACTTGCTATATAACACGGACTTTTGTAACATGTAAAATTCAATAAATAATTTTTTTAAATAACTAATTCAAATCGTAGGCGATCGAATATCAAATTATTATAGTAAAAAAATTGAAACACACTTTAAAAAATAATTTTTTAAAAAGAATTTTGAATGTGCGTAAAAGTTGAGTATCAAATTGCAGTACTTCTTTTTTAACAAATACAGAATAGCACACAAGAGATAATATCATTAGAATCGCATTTTATGTGTAAATAACTTAGATGACTTTGTAGAAACTCCCGAAGTATACGCTTACCCGAACGTCTCAAAAGTTTCGGGTAATTCCATGAAATGTAATTCATTTTATACTTAATCTAATATCTCTTACACGCTATTTTGCATTATAAGCTGATTTTATTTTTATATTTAATATTTAAGTAAATAAATTAACGTTAAATAAAAACATGACTGGACTTATTTTATGTGTGGAGTTAGCTAGAAATGCTAACAATGGCTGAAGCCCTATCCTAATGTTATCTTATCGTAATTCTAATGGGGTGCGTAGTGTAATGGTTATCGTCGAAGGAAATGGACTCAGCAACATGAGTTCAAATCCCGGACGAGGCTGTTTGCATTTCACATAGCGCTAATACCCTTGGGAAACGTATGCATCTAACTATTCCCCCTTCAGCTATGAATAAATTTTATTGTAGATTGGACTCTTTGACCTCGGATAGACAAATTGTTTAGGAGAAGGAAAACTCCGAATTAAAAACCTGTTAAACCCCGCTTAAGAAATTGACCTTGTGTTGCATCCTGGTCGTGTGGTAAGGTTGGTAAATGTGAATCAACTGAACTCAGGGATTCAGTCCGCTCGTTCACTATAGAATCTTCCCCTTCTATTCCCCATCACGGGACGCGTTAAAATCTTACACCCCTTTTAACTTTCCGAAACTGCAACTCGCTCCTCTTCACCTTCACCTTCACCTTCATCTTCTTCATCATCTTCATCTTCATCTTCTTCAATCCTCAATCCTCTCGTAATGACATCGTCCTACGACTCAGCCACGCTAGCTCAAATAGCTGCTTTTATCGTCCCGGGATTCGCGCATTTTCTCCCATCTTCTCGCAGATAACGAGAAGCAAACGATTTAAAGCAGCGCTTCTCTTAACTCCCGGGTTTCGATCGTCAACAGAGGGTGAGTGCACGCTTTTCTTTATATTACAGTAAATATATGTTGTAAATTAGATAGTTATTTCTTTTGATTAACCTATTTAACGGTTTTGTCTTTCTACTCGTTACTTTTCAATTCAATTTTAATATCAAAACAATATGGACAGATTACTACTCACAGAGAGATTTGATACCGAGCTAACTCACAGAAATTATTTAAGCAAAGGAAACTGATGTTCCTTGTGAAATTGATACAGAAGATGAGGAACTCACTAAATCTGCAAGATTTTCTAGAATTCGGAGAATTCCTAACGGATACAGAGACTTTGTAATTGAATGGAGGAGTGACAACTACCTCCCTTCTACTTAATACTTCTTGAAGGAAAAAAATGTTGTAAATAGTTACTTCCTTTGATTAACCTTAATCTATCTTAACGGTTTATCAGTCTTGTCTTTCTACTCTTTACTTTTCAATTCAATATATATCAAGTGAAAGTCTTCCTTTTCTTTCTTTATGATAAAAACGGAATGGCCCATTATTTAGCTGATAAGCAACACCAGATAATCAGGATTTACATTTTTTTCATTTAATCTTGGATAATTTGGACGGTCTCAATTTTAACCAGAGGGTGTTGCAAGATGATAACGGCTGTACCATTAAAGAACACGAGTATTAATATACTAGCAGGACCTGTGGACATTCCACAGTATGATAATGTAATTATTACGACGTTTGATATGTTTACTTAAGAGTTATTGCAAATAGTTCAATATGTAAAAAGTATAATAAACTTGATTTAACTCTCGTTTTTTCTTTCTTTCCTTTTCATCATCGATTGAAACAGATTAGGTGTTATTGTTTTCCTCTTCTCTCTCCTTCTCACAAGCTTTCTTCCATTCTCTTTCTTTCTTTGTTTCTGATTATAATTTTTGTGTAACGGTCTTTCTTTATAATAAAAACGGGTTGTTACATTATTTAGCTGAGGTGATGACACTCATAAGAAATAAGAATTCGGCGGAAAAGCGACACCAGATAATCTTGATTTACATTTTTGCATTGCATCTTGGGCGATTTGACTGGTCTCATTTTTAACCAGAGGGTCTTGTAGGACGATAACGGACGGAAGATTTAAAAACACGCGTATCTTATTATAATGGAGATTGTGTGTTTGTCTGTCTGTAACCGAAACTAAATCACTACTCGAGTCATAATTCCCTTATATATTGACGTCACATTCACCAAAATTTATTTTTATTTAAACCTCAATTATTGATTAGAAACCACAATTCTAGTTTACTCAGCTTAAAGTAAGGAGCTGATGGTAGGTGTCACCTCAGATGCTAAAACAATCTCCTTGTCTAGCGCTATTGAAAAGGGGATAACTGGCTGATACCGACATTAACTTTTACTTTTATATTTATATATTCAACAAAATAGCGGTTTACAGTGTGAACGAGAAGGCTAATTTGCATATTGATATTAAGAATTTGATTTTAATAAATATATGCTTAATATGATTGATTTTCTAATTGTTTGGTTTTCTCTTAACGAATCTGAGCAAAAATCTCGGGGATAATCGTAAAGAAATCCATAAACAAGACGAAAAACTGTAATTTTATTTACTTCATAATCTAACTAAATAGATAAATTAGGAAAAATGAAAGACGGGAGTGATGGAAAATGATGGAAGAGTTAGTTTAAAGCTGTTCTATTTTTCAATTATACCCCCCCCCCAGTTTATTAATTTCTAATAGTTTTCTAATTTGATACAATATTTTATTATATAAAACCTAAATACTTGCACCCGAAGGGTGCATATATTTGCTAGTTATATTAATATATAGTCTGATCAGGCAGGTAGGTTGGAATATCTATTTGAAAGATTGGATCGACTCAATCTTTTTTTCTTATTATTATTGTCCCTGTATCATAATTAGTAAAGACTTAATAGGTTAAGTCGTCGGGATGCCTTAAAGTTGGTATCACCCAGAAAGCGATGGATTTTATCCCCTTTTCACTAGCGCTAGACCGAGAAGATTGTTTTTTAATGTCTGAGCCAGATCACCACACCTACCATCAGCTCCTCATTTTACTACACAGATCCCTGTGCTACTCATACGCTGAGTTGTCGAGGGTCAGTATCGAACCAGGAAACTTGAACACTCAAAATAGATTCCATTTTGGAGAGGAGAGAAATTTTATAGACCCTTACGAAATATTGGTTAAAAAAAAGAATTTTATTTGTCATAATTAGCCATTTGTATGGGATGCGATCAGGTGTTTCATATTCAATTTTAATGCAAGGGAGATAATTAGTGTAATACGTTTAGTGGATTTATGCACTAAACGTATTAAACTAATTATCTCCCTTACATAACTGAAAAATATTCATTTTCATTGTAAATTAGAGTTAATCAGTTAATTGGTCTAAGATCAATGAATTCTTTCGTATTTGGGTGGGGTAGTAACCGAAAGGAATATGTTATATGGGAGTAAAATGAGGAAATTAATCCGACAGTATGTGGAGAGAAATGTAGACAAACACGGGATGTTACAATGGACTAATAAATTTCCATCCATTGTAACACCCCGTGTTTGTTCTACATTTTTTCCACACACACATATATATATAGAGAGAGAGAGACAGACAGACAGACAGAGGCATGTTCACAAGGGAGATAACTCCTTTGTTTTTATTATGTGTTACCTACAGAAAATAGTAAAATATCAATTTATCATTTAGGCAAAGTTATAGAAGCCTACAAGTATTAAAAAAAAATCCTACAGCAAATTTACACTACATAGCCAAAACATGTTAGAAAAAAATAATACAACAAGGGTCTGTGCAATGAACTATTGTTCGTGTCCCAGACTAAAATTATGGCCGTTTTGAAAAAAAGGGGGGGGATAACTTACGTGTGTGCATAATTTTTCGTTTTGTTTTAGCGGTTTTAAGGAATCAAATCGGAAATTCATTTACTCGGATTTAGTTTAGTTTAGGAGTAACAAAAACCTTTTATTTATTTATACATATTAATTGTGAATATTAGGCACTGACAAAATTTCGTCTGCTTTTAATTAAAAACGAATTAAAATTAATTAAATCGATTATTTAAGGTCAGATTTTGTCTACGTCGAAAACTAGTAACATAATGAGCATCAGTAAAAAAAATTAAAAAGCAAAATAATATTACACATAAATTTATTTTTAATGCATTTTAAACTATTTTTCGCTCAATTTTGCTTAAATTATCCTAAACATGGCCACCAAAAGATGGCGTATTTTACAAAATAAATTTACACACACACACACACACACACACACGCACACCATTGATTTTTTTTTTTTTAAATCAAGGAACTATCCGATTTTAATGAAATTTCAGTGTTGATTTATCAATGTATAAATAATGCATTTGTTATTTTATTTCAAAACGTTTTGATTTAATTTGGTATTTCTGCCATGGTAAATTAATATATAAATTCATTTAAAATATGAAACGCCTAATCTTAAGTTTCAAATTTCATATTTTTAGACTCTAAAACATTAATAAATAATTTATTTTATTATCGTTTTCTAATAATTTAGATACGAGCCTACATGGATGACATGACTATAATAGCTACATCTGTTATTGGCGCAAGATGGCTGCTAAAGGAGATAGAAAAACTATTACATGGGCCAGAATGAGTTTCAACGCAGCAAAATCGAGATCATTAGTGTTAAAAAAAGGGAAATCCCGGAGGAGCGTTTTAAACTTTCCGGTGAGTTCATCCCCACTATAAAGCAAAATCCAGTGAAGAGCCTAGGAAAACGATTTGATAACACCCTGAAGGACTTAGTGGCAAGTCGGGAAAGTCTGGAGATGTTAAATAGAATTCATAGGTCCGGCTTACCTGGCAGTTTTAAAGCCTGGGTCTATTAGCATTATCTACCAAAAGTTCTATGGCCATTAACCATCTACGAATTTACATCCTTTAACGTAGAACTAGAAAAAAGGATTAATTCAAGATTGCGTACATGGGTTGGTTTGCACAAATGTCTGAGTAGCGCAGCACTGTACGGAAATTAAATACATTACAGCAACTCCCCTATAAAAGCTTTGTTGAAGAATACAAAGTCGCAAAAGTGAGAACATTAATGCAGATCTCCGAAGATCCTAAAGTTGCCGGAGTTGGCATCGAAGTATATACAGGTAGAAAGCGGTAAAGGAATTAAAAATTGCCGAAAACGACTTCGAGAAAAAGCAATCTTAGGGGTCGTAGCAACTGGCTGCTCTGGCTTGTTTTTCCCTACTATCAGGGTGGACAGGGCGTTGGGAAAAGATAGGCATCATTTATTACAAAGGCGAAATGCGTAGAGGCGAAGAAGAGAAAAGGTAGGGTTGAGACAACAGGGTGCCTGGACTAGATTGGGAAGTCATTAAAAATTTTAAATGTTAGATATGTTTCAATTTTTTTTTTCATTAGAGTTTCGTAATGATTGAAGATTAGCGATTACATTAAATTTTGGGAGAATAAAGGGGAAAATTGGAAAAATGGGTGTACATGATTTTTTGTTTTATTTTAGCGGTTTTATTGTTTTCAAATCGGAAATTCATTTACTCGGGTGTAGTTTAAGGAGTAACAAAAACCTTTTATTTATTTATACATATTAATTGTGAATATATTAGTAAAATTCTTAAGTTAATCAAATTTACTCAGATAATTTTTACAGCTAAGGAACCGGTTTAGCTCAGTCGGGAAAGCATCCACCCAGGAATACAAGGTTCTGGTTTCGATACCGTCCCCGACAATCAGCGCAAGCGAAGCAAGAATTGGGTTATACTAATATGTGCGTTAAAGCGGGGACCTGGCGATTGGTGTGGTACCTCCACTTCACCAAAACAATGCTAGCGCTGGATCTGTCTATTTGATCCGACAATAGGCCACTATATCAACTTTATTTACTTACTTTTAACAGCTTTTGGTCAAGATTGTAATGGAAAAAACAAACAAATTGACCAGGAGAAATATGTTTAATATCTATGAATATCCACATTTCGACAGGTCCTTTTAAGCCATGTCTATAAAAATGTGTTTTTGGAGTTAATGCTAAACTACTCATGAATACTCAAATGCCTCACTCTTTTACCATTATGCGATTCTGTTTCAATTCCCACGTTCTTCATTCGTGTCCATTTCTGATGGTGGAATTTTATTGAGAGAAAATCTATGTACGGTCTTATGTTTGAAAACTGCAAATGTTGGCCACAATAAAATTTTTATGCAGTACGCAGGTCAAATCTAGTTCGTCTAAGAGACATCTCGAAAGTTCTCATCTAAAGAATTGTCTAATAGTGAAAGAAATCAAATAGAGAAGAAAATGCGCATTTGGACGGATGGACCTTCAGTGTGGTATTGGTTTATTATCTGGGGGCTGTGATTAGTAACTCTGACAAGTGCTATCTTCATAAAAATGAAATGAAAAGGGACTTAATGTTTTTTTTTTCTTGCATACACCTCCCTGGGCCCAAATCGGATGATTGATTGAGTCAGATGAATCGCAACATAAAATGTAAGCGATTCGGGTCTTGGGTATGATTGAACACATATACATTCATCAAATACGGGTATTTTTGAGTCCTTTTTATATATATTTTTATTTTCTTTAGCAAGGATGAATTGTGGCATGTGGCTAAATTCTTGTTTATTAAGTAAAAGTTTTTTTTATTTAATGGGAGATTTTTATGCAAAATGAAGCCTAAGTCTCGTGAGTGAATCTAACCATTAAGTTACGTAAGAAAAGCTGAAGGCAGTGAAGATATAAATCTAATTTTTTTTTAGGCGATTGATTTTTTCTTATTGAGATAAAGAGATAATACCTCCGCTCTTAGAATGTGTTTTTCTTCCTTTTCTTTTTTCTTTTTTTTTCTTCTTTTATATTAATAAGATGGCTGTCTGTCTGCTTTGATTAGCTAGCAATTGCCGAGTCAATATAAAGACCAATTTCTGATAGGTGATAAAATAATTTTCCGGATATATTTCAGACAATCAAGGTGTTCGTGCATATATGGCTACCCTCGTGGAATGACCCGAGTTCAAATCGCTGGATGAAGCTGTTGCATTTCAAGTAGGCGCTAATGCTGAACATCCAACAGGAAGGAACTCACTATTCAAGTAGCAAATGATCACAAGGCTAGCTTGTTAACCGTTACACCATGATGGGAAATCCTTAAACCGTGGAAAGACATGCCTCCAACCATTTTCGCCTCTGGCTATGGCTAAAAATCAGCTCACACAGGCTCTTTGACCTTAGCAACCGATGCTAAGGAGAACGAACAACTCTGAATTTTGAAACACCTGCTTAAACTCCACTTAGAAATTGACATTGTGATCCTGCTCGACTGGAGGGATTGGTGAATAGGCAGATACGTCGACTCTGTCAAGACGAGAAAGAAAGAAACGGTTTTGTTATTTAAAACTGTTATGAAGTGAATTATTTTCGGGAACATCGTTGTCCTTCAGGTAATTGTTGTAACTTGTCGGCTTTGCTACTGA
>CM042152.1:30857677-31062677 GCA_023376005.1 Doryteuthis pealeii
AGCTGTTACTTTCCGTTAACCATGACTGGCAAAATATTAAGTTGTGTTAATTATTCTATATTACTGTCACTCTTGACCAGGATTGAACCTGCAGCCTAGAGATAACTGTCACTTAGAACTGTATTAACTCAATGCCTATATCCACTACTCCATGTGTCAGAGTGAATTTTGGGAACTTATAAACCCAATGTCTTGTTTTACCTGGATATTTACTTTTATACTTATGTATGATTAAAAAAAATCTAATTTAGCGATTTTAATTATAGGTTCCCATATTGTATTCATAACTATCTTTGTCTGCCTAAGGGGTAATATAGCCTATATAAGCTGAGGCATCTTTCTCTCCATTTTCTTCGGCTATTACAAGAAGGTTCCCGAGTTCAAAGAGAAGGTTCTCGAGTCCGACAAGAAATACCGGAAGAAGGCCGAGGGCACCATCAACCGAAACGTTGTGTAGATAACAATAGAAAATGAAGATATAGTCTTAATAATACAAGGATCAAATCTCATCTCAAAAACAGAGAAACTTACCTAAATGGTTTGTGAGTTAGGAGGCAAGTGGCCATACAGTTGGTCTTTGTTGGGTACAGCTTCCAGGATTTATTCAGACAGCAATGCAGAATCCTTGAAACAGTTCCGATCTAGGTTTTTATCCAATTGTTTTTTTTAGAGTCCAAGTGGTACAGCCCATACAGTAGCACTAAGACGGCACCAGCTGGAAGAATTGTCACTTTATCTCGGTATTCCAAAAGTCACGATAGACTTTTAAAAGTTTTTTTTTTAAATACATTTATAATTTTTAATTTTAAGATATGAAATAAACTGCAGCAGAATTTTATGATTAAAGTAAATTTTTTCCATTGTACAATGATACCTTGTCTTATGAGATTAATTTGTTCTGTTCATAACTTAATTTCCTCGTATATCAAATCAGTTTACCTATGGAAATAAATGAAATGCCATTAATCCGCTGCAGCACACTAAAAAAAAAGAAAAAAAAAGAAAAAAAGAACACAACAAAAAAACCCTAATTTTTTTGTAATGTTTTTTTTAATGAAAAATAGCAGTGTATTGTATAAAAACATAAAATAAATAGAATATAATGAATTATGTGCTGTAATAAGTTTTAATGTTTATTCTTTTATAATAATATTTTTCTTTGGTGTAATAATTTTGGAAACTTTTTTTGTGACCTTTTAACATAAGTGTATCTGAAGCTCGCTCATACCTAAATTTTAGCTCTCAACACAAAGCAAAATAATCGACGGTCCACAACTTGGAAAACTTGTAAGTTGGGGCACTTGTAAGTCAAGTTATCACTGTATAAATTTGTCTATGCTACACCCCCTCCAAAAGAAAGAAGAAGAAAAAAAAAAGAAAAACAAATTATTAACAAAAATGCATGTTTTTTAAATACCTAAGTGACGTTTGCAACATCCTGTATAACAGCTTTCAGTATTATCTTTCCTTCTTTTTCAGCCCTTAAGAAATTGCTGATGACTTGTGATCCTCAAGTTCAAATGTTTAGTTGGTTGGATTTTACGGCATGTCAACCTTGTTTGTTTTTTATGCAGAAGACGTTTTGTTTTATTCATTTCTTGTTGGTTGTTTGGATTTTACGCCATGTAACCCTTGTTTGTTATTTTATGCTGAAGTCATTTTGTTTTATTCATTCTTGTTGGTTGGTTGGGTTTTTACGGCATGTCAAGCCTTGATTATTTTATGCTGAAGACGTTTTGTTTTATTCGTTCTTGTTGGTTGGTTGGGTTTTACGGCATGTCAAGCCTTGGAATTATTTCATGCTGAAGACATTTTGTTTTATTCGTTCTTGTTGATTGGTTGGGTTTTACGGCATGTCAAGCCTTGGATTATTTTATGCTGAAGACGTTTTGTTTTATTCATTCTTGTTGGTTGGTTGGGTTTTACGGCATGTCAAGCCTTGGATTATTTTAGCTGAAGACGTTTTGTTTTTATTTATTCTTGATGGGTATTCAAATTAATTTTAACTCCAAATTTAAAAAAAATTTAAAAACTCATTTTTTTCTATTTAACCTATAAATGGGATCCTACAGGTACTACCACTCCGGGTTAGAGTGGAACTGAGACTAATGTTATACAGAGGTACTCCACATTCCCCAGAGTTCCAGAATTAGAACTTCACCATTAGATGTAGTTTAACGTAATGCCCAGGACACTAAACCCTCAACCATTGTCATCTAGCACACATGTGATAAAAAGGTTAGGGTTTACCTAAGGGAAATAGGGTTGGGACATACAGGTGTTAGGGCTTGATGTGATAATCATTGATAATCGAAAGAGGGCTCTCCAATAGCCGTCTAGCCTAAATAAGGGTCAAAGTGGTGTGCTGCAAGTTCATGAACTGCTCAGCACCAGGCTTCCGTCCTTAGACGAGCAATGTCCATATTTTTGTTGACTTGTTAAAAAGTAGTCAATGATTGCAAACTAAAAATAAATTGTTTTTATTTGCATGTTTTTATTTGCATGATGGTAAAAAGATTTTTAGAAAACCTTTTGAAATTACATTTTTTTTTAAAGTAAGAAATAGGGTTAGATTATATACTGAACATTATTTAATATTTATTAAAAAAAATAAAAGGAGAATAAAAAAAATTGTTAAATGCTACGTTAAAGTAAATAAAACATGACATTTCATTAAAATTTACAGACTGAAATTCGTTCATAAATTTACTTGTTTGAAATTTGAGAACAATGTTTTAAAGAATTATAACACTGGGGAACACAATTTTTAAAAAATTGGATCTGACACTTGTTTTTGACTATTTTTTGACCACTGAATCCCAAAATGACCCCAGTTTTTCTATATCACGTCAACTTTTTGAGCTATGAGATTTTTCTCAAAAACTGTAAAAATACAGCATCTAACAAATTTTTGCTTATTTTATGGAAGGTTTTAAAAATGTATATATAATGGGAAATATTTTGATAAATATTCACCGAGTCTATATCCTAAGACGATACACCACTGGCGCTTCAAATATATCAATATTTTTTTTTGTCGTTACGTACATATGTTTGTTTCTCAAATTTCAAACAAGTAAATTTATGAACGAATTTCAGTCTGTAAATTTTAATGAAATGTCATGTTTTATTTATTTACTTTAACGTAGCATTTAACAATTTTTTTTATTCTCCTTTTATTTTTTTTTAATAAATATTAAATAATGTTCAGTATATAATCTAACCCTATTTCTTACTTTAAAAAAAAATGTAATTTCAAAAGGTTTTCTAAAAATCTTTTTACCATCATGCAAATAAAAACATGCAAATAAAAACAATTTATTTTTAGTTTGCAATCATTGACTACTTTTTAACAAGTCAACAAAAATATGGACATTGCTCGTCTTAAGGACGGAAGCCTGGTGGCTGAGCAGTTCATGAACTTGCAGCACACCACTTTGACCCTTATTTAGGCTAGACGGGCTATTGGAGAGCCCTCTTCCGATTATCAATGATTATCACATCAAGCCCTAACACCTGTATGTCCCAACCCTATTTCCCTTATGGTAAACCCTAACCCTTTTTATCACATGTGTGCTAGATGACAATGGTTGAGGGTTTTAGTGTCCTGGGCATTACGTTAAACTACATCTAATGGTGAAGTTCTAATTCTGGAACTCTGGGGAATGTGGAGTACCTCTTGATTAACATTAGTCTCAGTTCCACTCTAACCCGGAGTGGTAGTACCTGTTAGGATCCCATTTATAGGTTAAATAGAAAAAATGAGTTTTAAATTTTTTTTTAAATTGAGTTAAAATTAATTTGAATACCCATCAAGAATAAATAAAAACAAAACGTCTTCAGCATAAAATAATCCAAGGCTTGACATGCCGTAAAACCCAACCAACCAACAAGAATGAATAAAACAAAACGTCTTCAGCATAAAATAATCCAAGGCTTGACATGCCGTAAAACCCAACCAATCAACAAGAACGAATAAAACAAAATGTCTTCAGCATGAAATAATCCAAGGCTTGACATGCCGTAAAACCCAACCAACCAACAGAACGAATAAAAACAAACGTCTTCAGCATAAAATAATCCAAGGCTTGACATGCCGTAAAACCCAACCAACCAACAAGAATGAATAAAACAAAATGACTTCAGCATAAAATAACACAACAAGGGTTGACATGGCGTAAAATCCAAACAACCAACAAGAATGAATAAAACAAAACGTCTTCTGCATAAAATAACACAACAAGGGTTGACATGCCGTAAAATCCAACCAACTAACATTTGAACTGTGAGGATCACAAGTCATCAGCAATTTCTTAAGGGCTGAAAAAGAAGGGAAAGATAATACTGAAAGCTGTTATACAGGATGTTGCAAACGTCACTTAGGTATTTAAAAAATAACATGCATTTTTGTTAATAATTTGTTTTTCTTTTTTTTTTCTTCTTCTTTCTTTTTGGAGGGGGGTGTAGCATAGACAAATTTATACAGTGATAACTTGACTTACAAGTGCCCCAACTTACAAGTTTTCCAAGTTGTGACCGTCGATTATTTTGCTTTGTGTTGAGAGCTAAAATTTTAGGTATGAGCGAGCTTCAGATACACTTATGTTAAAAGGTCACAAAAAAAGTTTCCAAACTTATTACACCAAAGAAAAATATTATTTATAAAAGAATAAACATTAAAACTTATTACAGCACATAATTCATTATATTCTATTTTATTATGTTTTTATACAATACACTGCTATTTTTCTTATTAAAAATAAACATTACAAAAAATTAGGGTGTTTTTTGTTGTGTTCTTTTTTTCTTTTTTTTTTTTTTTTTTTTTAGTGTGCTGCAGCGGATTAATGGCATTTCATTTTATTTCCATAGGTAAAACTGATTTGATATACGAGGAAATTAAGTTATGAACAGAACAAATTAATCTCATAAGACAAGGTATCATTGTACAATGGAAATAAATTTACTTTAATCATAAAATCTGCTGCAGTTTATTTCATATTCTTAAAATAAAAATTATAAATGTATTTAAAAAAAAAACTTTTAAAAGTCTATCGTGACTTTTGGAATACCGAGATAAAGTGACAATTCTTCCAAGCTGGTGCCGTCTTAGTGCTACTGTATGGCTGTACCACTTGGACTCTAAAAAAAACAATTGGATAAAAACCTAGATCGGAACTGTTCAAGGATTCTGCATGCTGTCTTGAATAAATCCTGGAAGCTGTACCCAACAAAGACCAACTGTATGGCCACTTGCCTCCTAACTCACAAACCATTTAGGTAAGTTTCTCTGATTTTTTGAGATGAGATTTGATCCTTTGTATTATTAAGACTATATCTTCATTTTTATTGTTATCTACACAACGTTTCGGTTGATGTGCCCTCTGGCCTTCTTCCGGTATTTCTTGTCGGACTCGAGAACCTTCTCTTTGAACTCGGGAACCTTCTTGTAATAGCGAAGAAAATTGGAAGAGAAGATGCCTCAGCTTATATAGGCTATATTTACCCCTTAGGCAGACAAAGTATAGTTATGAATACAATATGGGAACCTATAATTAAAATCGCTAAATTAGATTTTTTTTAATCATACATAAGTATAAAAGTAAATATTCCAGGTAAAACAAGACATTGGGTTTATAAGTTCCCAAAATTCACTCTGACACATGGAGTAGTGGATATAGGCATTGAGTTAATACAGTTCTAAGTGACAGTTATCTCTAGGCTGCAGGTTCAATCCTGGTCAAGAGTGACAGTAATATAGAATAATTAACACAACTTAATATTTGTGCCCAGTCATGGTTAACGGAAAGTGAACAGCCTACGCCCGTGGATTTGAATAAAGGGTTCGGTTTGAGGTTCCGTGAATGCTCCCGATTACGACAATAAGTCGGGAGTTTGAAGAGAAGGTTCCCGGATTCGAGAAGGTTCATGAGTCCTATAAGAAATACGATTCAGGTAAGATGAACAATATATGCTGGACACTACCGGAGAAGCAAGGATGAACTCATAAGTGACGTTCTTCTGTGGACACCTATACACTGACATACCAATATAAACCGACCAGCAAAAACATACATCAATCAACTGTGAGGATTCTGGATGCTGTGCAGAAGACCTGCCAGTAGTGATGACTGATAAGGTGAAGAGAATCATGGGAATCCGTGCTGTCAGCGTGATCAGATGATAGTATTGCATGCAAAGACAATGGGCATCTTAGCAGACAGCAAAATTATCACATGCAATTTAGTAGGAAAATACAAGGCTCATTCAATAAAATGATAGAAAAATATTTAATGGAGATTGTGTGTTTGTCTGTCTGTAACCGAAACTATATTACTACTCAAGTCACAATTCCCTTTGTTATTTACGTCACATTCCTCCAAGATTTTATTTTTATTTAACCTGAATTATTAAGATTGTTTTACATTATCAATACTGTTGGTTTTATCTACATACTAATAACGTGCAATTGTATTTATATATACAACAAAATAGCGGTTGACAGTGTGAACGAGAAGGCTAATTTGCATATTGATCATAAAAATTATATTTTAATTAGTATGTGCTTACTATTATTGATTTCTAATTGTTTGGTTTTATTTTAATAAATATGTGAAAAAGTCTCCAATAAATCCTAAAAGAAATCACCAACAAGAAGAAATAACTATAATTTTATTCTTTACTTCCTAATTTAACTGAATAGTTAAACTGGGAATATTTAGCAATGAAAGACAGGAGTGATAGAAGAAAAATTTTATTTGTTCTATTTTTCGATTATACCCCCTCTCTTTCTTTTTATCTGGATTCATATTTAGTTTCATTAGCCTTTCTAATTTAATATATATTTATTACATTAAAACTTAAATACTTGCACCCGGGGTGTGCATATATTTGCTAGTTCATACAATGGAAATGAACTTATATCAGTTATAAGAATTGCTGTAGTTTACTACATATTCTGAGAAGAAAAATTATAAATCTATTTAAAAAATTAAAACTTAATTCAATTTTTTATTTAAATCCCAAGATGACTTTTAAGACAACTTATATAGAACAAGAATTTTTTTTTACTGGCAGGACCTGTGGATATACCACGGTATGATAATTCAATTATAACATTTGATATGTTTAAGAACTATTGCTAAATATTTCAATATGTGAATTATAATAATCTTGATTTAACTCTCTCTTTCTCACTCTTTTTTCTCTTTCCTTCTCATTTTGTTTCGATTGAAACAGATTAGCGTTATTGCTTCCGCGCGGTCACCCCCTCTCTCTATCTTTCCCCTATTCTCATCTTTCTTTCTTTCTAGTTATATTTTTCTTTGCAGCATTTCCGTTTTCTTCCCTTTCTTTCTTTATAATAAAAAACGGAATTGTCCATTATTTAGCTGGGGTGATGACACTTATAAGAAATAAGAATTCGGCGAACAAGCAACTCCAGATAATTAGGATTTTTGCATTTCATCTTGGACGATTTGGACGGTCTCATTTTTAACCAGAGGGTGCTGCAAGATGATTACGGTCATAATTTTAAGGAACACGAGTATTAATATATAATTTTTTTAAATTCTAACTTAATTCAATTTTTTTAAATTCCTTAATGACTTTTTTTTGTTTTGTTTTGTTTTGTTTTACGGCATATTAACTTCAGTGGGTCATTTAATGCCGATAAAGTTTTGAAATAAAGTCATTCTTAATGGATACTCAATTTTTTATAAATACATTTTTCTATTTAACCCATAGATGTGACCCAAACAGGTACTACCACTCAGGGTCAGAGTGGACCAGGGAGCAATGGTGATGAAGGGGAGCTCCACATTCCCCAAACCTCCAGAACTGGAACCTCACCTTAATGACTTTTGAGACAACGTATATAGAACAAGCAATTATTTGTATTCAACAATAATACTAAAAGGGCAGATTGATACTTTTATTTTCGAATGTGTTGTCTAGACCAGTTATGTAAGAGAATGTTATCATTAAAACGTCTTTGGGGGAAATATGTGAATTTTCAGGTTTCAAAAAGATTTAAGAAAGGATTGGCAGGATTAGAGAAATGCTTTAACATCTCTCCAAGATATTTAAGTGACAAAATAATTACATAAAATCACTGGTTCCCATTTGAGCACAGAAGTTAAACAGTGATGAGCCTGTTTAGTACTTAGATGGCCAATGGCGTAATAACGCAGTAAGTGTAGTTCTTTTAATTGCAGATACTGCAGATATTGAGCACCATGAGGCATGTGTGCCAAACTAAGTAAAGTTTAGTAAATAACAAGCAAAAAGAAAGGAAGAAGTTAAGTAGTGATGAGCCTGTTTAGTACTGAGATGGGTGACCACTTAAGTAATGGCAGGTACTGTAAACAACATCAGGCCTCTTGACCATACTAAGTAACACTTAATAAATAACAAGAAAAATAAAAAAAAGTTGAGTAGTGATCAGCTTGCTTAGTACTTAGATGGGTGACCACTTAGTAACAGTAAACTACTTTGAGAGCTCCTCCTCACCTTCCATTCGTCCGATCCCCAAAAATTAATAATTGATAATTAATATTATTAAAAGAACTACAGAACTTATAATAATCAGGTGGAGGTGCGTTGTGTAATGTTAGGAAATGGACACGGCGAGACGAGTTCAAGTCTTGGACGAGGTTGTTTGCATTTCACATAGTGCTAATACCCTTGGGAAAGGTATGAATCCCACTATTCTCCCTCCAGCTGGGTAAATAGCAGGGCCGACTGGGCTATTTAACCTTCATATACCAACCAGTCTAGGAGAAGGAAAACTCTGAATTCAAACCTGTTAAACTCCACTTAATAAATTGACCTTGTGTCACATCCTGCTCGTGCGGAGGAATTGGTGAATACATATAAGTAGAAGCGGCTACCTGGCGTCGCCTGGGTGGAGGGGGATAATAAAAGTTAGTCTCGCAGACCCATTCATTGTTTTGGTCTTACATAATTGATTTATGTTTTAATCACGAATGCCACTAATGACTTTCCCTTCTCTTACTATTCAAATCCTAATTTTCAAATATCTTCCCAGATATAAATAAAATCTTTATCATTTTTGCATAAAAAGCAATCTCTGGTGATAGTAGATGTGTATATATATATACTTTGTCATTAATTGTTTTATTTTCGTTGTTTACTCCGGACATACATACACACCAATATATGTATAGATAGATAATCAGGTTAATGTTTTACATAAGTCAATTTGGACCAACAAGATATCAACATACACATACACACACGCATACACATACATATACACACACACGTACATACACACAAACGTACACATGCGCACGCACACGTATACACACACACATGCGCACGCACACGTACGTATCACACATATAAATACACGTTCACACATATAAATGCACATACATACACACGCACACACACACATGCACGCATGTACATGTACGTACACATACATACACGTTCACACATAAAAACACACGTACATACATACACATGCACGTATACACACACAAATATATATGCGCATCCGCGTACACGCATAAATACACATGTACAAACGCACACTTACCCACGCACCCGCATATACACACGCAGAGTCAGGCCATAACGTTAGTTTGAGTACAACAATTCTTTTCTCCCATCAATATCTACCTATTAGCTCGTGAAATAACGCGTGAAATTTAATCTAAATGATCAAGGTCAAATTTGGCGGGGGGGGTAGCATTATACTCGAATGTAAACAAAAATGATAAGATGTTTGCTGTACCATGTTAGTAAACTTTTTAGTTAACATTCTAGTTACTGAAAAAATGGCGAGTGTAAAAAATGATTTTAAAAATTGATTACAAATTTCGCAAATAATTTTTTTCCATTTCGGTATTGTGACGTAAGCAGCGACGTAGTTTCGGTTACAGACAAAATAAGACCGAATTTCCATTATTAATAGACTAGAAGCGGCTACCCGGCGTCGCCTGGATAGAGGGGGATTTTTTTTAAGTTAGTCTTGTAGATCCATTATTACTGAATCGTGAGTTGAATCCTTGTGGGATGCCCCATTTAAAACCCTATGTAAAAAAAAATAGACCTTCCATTGATCCAGCTACTCTGAAAAGAAATGTTAATGTCTACTATCTAAAATATTAGATGAAAAAAACCCATGCTGTTATCATTTAAATTTTTATTTTTAATTATCTTCACGAATATAAATCAAATGTCTATTATTTTTGCTCAAAAACCAAGTTCTGGTGATATTTAATGTGTATATATATTTACTTTGTCGTTAATTGTTTTATTTTCGAAGTTTCCTCCGGACATACAGATTCACACAACTGCCCTTTATATATGTATAGATGATTATGTCACGTTAGATATTACTTTATTAGATTATACGTTATGTTATATTATATATATCATATTGTATATTTTGTATATATTTTATATATAAAGAGTTTGCATTTAATAACAATTAAATAACAGGGTTGATATGCCATTAAACCAAACCAAACGAAACCATTACGCCATGCGCCTCCAAAGAAAGAACAATATCAATCGATTTTGCAAAGACTATGGGATAGGAAAGAATTGCATCACAAAGTTAAAATGATGATGGTGAAGATGTTTATGATGGATAGGGTAGGGGTAATTCTATCAATATAGACTAGGGATAGGAAAGAATTGCATCACAAAGTTAAAATGATGATGATGATGATGATGATGATGATGATGGATAGGCTAGGGTAATTCCATATCAAATCACCCAGGCCATGTCCCCCCCCACTTCAATTTTTCTGAAAAATTTTGTCCAGGTGTGGAATATGTTTAAATTTTATACAATCCCCAAAATTTGAGCTCCCAATTCAAAAAATTGAATTATGTCGATTTTTAGCTCTCCAAATCTGGGAGGGGGTTGCAAAAAATGTCGACTTTTTGTAATCTATTTTTGTCTATAAAATGAGTCCTAGAGCTCTCCTACTCCTAAAAACTGGTTGGACCAAGTTACCAACAGGCACCCTAGCTGAGATCAGTTTTGAAAGGAAATGAATTTTGCTTTTCACCGGTTGTCAGTAAACAAAATCAGCAACCGAAAACTGGTCTGGGCTGGGGTGTCTGTTGGTGACTTGGTCCAATTGGTTTATAAAAGCTTTTTGGCCTGAGGAAACTAAAAATGCTATTAAAAAGTCAACCAATTTTAAGTTATTAATGAGTTCTTATTTTTTTATAGCAAGATCAATATCCTGATGTGGCATGCATCTATGACAAAAATATTTTCTATTATTATTTTACATATATTGAACATTATTTGTACCAAAAAGATAGTTTGGTTTTTGCTCAAAACCGAAGCTACAACATCAGCTAAAATTTTGCACTTTTATGTTTAGTTTCCGTTCAGCCATTGAATAAGGTCTCTATGGAACAAAATAACTGTCAAAGTGCAATAGAAATGATTGGGATTATGTTGCTGGTTGGATATATTCGAAATAATATAGAAATAATACATAATATATAGAAATAATATAGAAATAATATATAGAAATAATATAGAAATAATACATTTCCTTGTATCAATCATATTGCCTGCAAAATTCTCGGCGTGCACATCGGTCGAAAGTTATAACAATAAAGATGAGGACAATAGTCCCAAAAATCTAAATAATATAAATTATTAAATTACCAAAAATTCAGTCAAAGAGTACGGATTTAGTTTTGATGCAATTTTAAGACAAATTACGTCTGTGTGTGTGGTGTGTGTGTGTGTGTGTGTGTGTGTGTGTGTGTGTGTGTGAGAGAGAGAGAGAGAGAGAGAGACATTTACCTTTTCACCTAATTCTATTTAAATTATCACCACGTGACTTTGTTTATGTTTTTTTTATTCATTTTTGCACTTCTCTAGCTGCCATTTTTTCACCCCTGAAATTACAGGTGATGTAATTCTCAAGAGATCGCCGTTGATAGCCATGACCAGCTGCTCGTTTTCTCTTTACCCTTAAAAGTGTTTCAGGGCGCATCAACTAGACTCGCTGATTATTACATAAATAGAGTGGCAATCTCAGACGATTGAGAGATCGTGGACCGGTGAAGTTAGACACGAACGTCCCATTCTGACCAAGGTAAGTGATCTGCGTTCCAAATGAATCCAACACCACTGTTGTGAATGTGGGTCCTCGCGATTAACTTCAATAATTCAAAGGTTTTTGTTTTTGTTTTCAAGTGTATTATGTTGGTGAATAATTATTGCGGCTTTTTCAAGTAATTTGTTGAAAAAAAGCCGCAATAATTATGCACCAACCCAATATGTTCGGCTTAGACCAGTGTTAAAACATTTCGTATGTTTTATCCGGATTGAGGGTGTATTTCAAATACATGTTCATGGGCTCCAGTTTTAACTTTTTAGTTAGATATGTCGCTTATTTCTGCACCAGGGATTACCAAACTATGGCATTTTATCAGGCTCGCCGACAGTACTTGAATTTGTTTGTTTGCATTCTTTGATTATGTTTTGAAAATAAATATGTTGGTTAAATTTGTTTTTGTGTATCTTACGTCACTCATCCATGAATATAACATGGAAAGATAAATTTTGTATTACATATTTTTCTCAGAGCTTTCGTTCTGGCTAGCAAGTATTGAACACAAAAATAATGTGGCCCGCGCTCGTTATTTTTCAATTATCCGGCACATCGTGTAAAAAGTTTGGTGATCCCTGTTCTACACAAATTCAAACACACATACACACACAAAGATATACATAGACAGACACACACATCTAGACACTCAAACTGCTAATAATGAATTAACCTTTTTAAAATTTGAATTTGGATAGAGAAACCAACTTGATAGTTATTCTTGTATGTCTTCTACGGACTGATTGTAAAGTAATCCCCTTCCCTATTTTAAAAAACTTAAAATTTATTTCTTAATCATTATTTTTACAAAAAAAAAAGAGCGCACATAACATGGAGTTTTATCTAAAATTCTATATTGGTTTTCTCTCAAACGTAATAAAAACAATACTATGCATAATTTTATTATGGAATCAATTAGAATAAAGTCAAAATAAATGTAATCGTTTTCGTGGTCGTATTTAATTTCATTAGTCTTTCTAATTTAATATAATATTTAACTATATCAAATTTTAAATACTTATGTCCAGAGGGTGCTTTTTTTTTTTTTTGCTTTTTTTTTTTTTTTTTTTTTTTTGCTAGTACTACCAAATGGTATATGTATAAACCCGTACCCGTCCAAGAGAATGAGACGCATAAAATTCTCTGGAACTTTGAGACGATCTCGCACCCCCTTTCTTTGGAAAGCTTGATTAATTACTACCTCTGCTTAATGTATTTCTTTCAGTAGTATTATGTTTTCTCCGCTGATGTTGTCTTTTCTCATTTGTTTTCTTTTATTGTGCCATCGAGTATTTTCCTTTCCTTATTACTTTTGCATATCCTCATAGTTTCTTTATTTTGTTTTTCTAATCTCATTTCCCAACCAGCTTTTTTGTTGTTGTTGTTTTGTTTTTTGTTTTTTTGTTTTGTTTTTTTTCTATTTGGGTTTCTTTTCTGAATACTAAACCTTTGAATTGAAAACAAAGAATGTTTCTTTCAGTCAATGAAAGAGATATAAAAATAGATTTCGGTAATCGCGATATCAGATTCCAGGAAAGATCCTCAACTATAATATTTGGTTATATAAAATTTTAAATACTTGTGTCCTGGGGGGCGCATTTCTTTTTTCTTTTCTTTTTTCTTTTTTTTCTTTTTTTTCTTTTTTTTCTCTCTATAATATTTGATTATATTAAAACTTAAATACTTGTGTCCGGAGGGCGAATCTTTTGCTAGTACTACCAAATGGTATATGTACAAACCTGAATCTGTCCAAGAGAATGAGATGCATAAAATTCTCTGGAACTTTAAAATACAGACGAATCATTCAATCCCGTCCAGAAAACCAGACCTAGAGATAATTAAGAGGAAAAAAAAAGAAATGTTCATCTGGTGGATTTTCCTGCTCCAGTTAAAATGGAAGAAAGTGAAACGATAGACAAATACTTGGATCTTGCCTGAGGTCTAAAGAAAACTTTTGAACTTGAGAGTGGCAGTGATATCAATTGTAATTGGCGCGCTATGAACAGTCTTCAAAGGCTTGGAAAAGAGACTGAAGGAATTTGAACTCAGAGAAAGAATCTAAGCCATACAGACCACAGCATTGTTAAGATCTTCTAAAATACTCTGGAGGGTCCTGGAGACTTGCTGTCACTTAGATTCCAGTGAAACATCACCAGCGTTAGCTGTTGCGAAAAACTTGATAATCGCGATATTATCAGTTTTAAAAAAATATTCTTAACAACATATTAGACATCATGTACAGACAAGCAAGATATCTACCCACACTACAAGACGCCCTGTCGGTGGATCTTAGAATACACTGACTGTAGCCCCTGAAAGGGGGTAAGACTCCATCCCCCCCAAAAAAAGATGTGTTCTAGGTATGAAATTAAACAGCATTTGATGGTGAAATTCCCTTTCAGAAGATTTGAAGTTTATAGAGTACCTCTTCATTACCATTACTCCCAGGTCCACTCTGACTCGGAGTGGTAGTAGCCTTTAGGATCCCATCAAATAGAACTGTTTAAAAAAATATTTGTATTCGATAGCAACGCGTGAAAAAAATATTTAAGAAACTACACAAAATTGTAAATATCAATGAGATTTCCTAACCTCTAGGCATAAAATAACCCTAGACGGGTTGATATGCCGTAAAACCAATCAATAAAATAAAAAAATACGAAATTCCTAACTTAATACTAAACATATTTTCTAATTAGAAAAGAAAACAAAGTGTTTGTTTTTGTTTTGTTTTTTTTCAATCTATAATACAGACCACATTGTTCAAGTGACAAATCAAATAACGTTTTTTTAATATATACAGGTTAATTGAAAAGTAATTCCCCTTTTTAAACTATTTATAATTTTGTATATGCATTTACATTTTTTCAATTCTTTAATGTGTGTTCCTTAATATATGGCAATTGTTGTTGGTTGTGGTGTTCCTCCACATTTTGCTATTGTTGTTCGTGAATGGCTGAATCACCATTTTCCTGGGAGATGGATGCGTAGATGTGGTCCGCGAGACTGGACGGTCAGAATCCTTGATTTAACACCCTACGACTTCTCTGGAGTTGGTTGAAGGAGCAAGTATACTCTACGAAATCAATAGCCTTGGAAAAATTTGAAAGACGAATACGAGAATTTATTTCTGCCATTCCACAAGAGTTCTTGGGAAGATCAGTTGATGCGATCCCCGAGTGGCTTGAAAGGCTGGAGGAGAATGCTGGTGCCCATATAGGATTTTGAATAAAACTCCGTATAATGTGTGTTCTTCTCGTATTTTTGTAAAATTAATGATTCACAAATAGATTGTAAGATTTTTAAAATAGGGAGTTATTTTGAGCACTTTGGGGGGATTTCGCTGACGACCGCCAACTAAAGCGTAAACGCAACGCTCTCCTATACAAGGGATGGGGCACTCTATGGAGGCTTTTACATACATAGATGTGTGTATTAAGTAAAAATCCCCTTCGCATTCTGTGGGTAACTATATAGCCTGGCGGTTAAGGTGTCTGACTGACACTGAACCGATCGGATTTCAATCCCGGCTTAAAAATTTCTAGCCGCACTGAAGAAACCTGATAAGTCGAAACACGTGTCTGTGGATGACTATATAACACCTTGCGACGCGACTTTTTTTCTTTAGGGTTGGTTGAAGGAGCATGTCTACTATACGAAACCAACGACTTTGGAAGAACTTGAAGGACAAATACGAGAATTTATTTCTGCCATTCCACAAGACTTCCTGTGAAGATCAGTTGATGCAATTTCCAAATGGCTTGAGTGGCTGAAGGCGAATGCTGGTGCCCATATCGAATTTTTGATGTTGACTCCATGTTATATGTGTTCTTCTCATATTCATTTCCTCTAAAAATAATGACTTAGTAATAAATTATCAGATTTTTAAGATAAGGCGGTACTTTACAATTACCATGTAGTCTGCCTATATTATCTTTCGAGTGTAATGCCTGGTACATTATTATTATTATTATTATTATTATTATTATTATTATTATTATTCACTCTTGATTATTTTCTTCATGGCAGGTTTTAAAATGATCTACCTACTGCCGTTGGCGGCATGCATTTTGCTGCAGTTGTCTCCCTTGGGTGTAGCAGGAGATGGAATGGATATGCTGTACACAACAAATCCCCGAGAAATGGAAGATGTTCCCATTCACTTTGAAGCAGAATTACCAAAATGGCTGAAAGGAACTTTGGTAAGTACAAGGAGAATGAATAAGTTGGTTATTTTCTTTAATGGCATATCAACCCTTGTGGGCTATTTAATGCCAAATCATCTCTTTCTCTATATTTTATTTGTAAGTGAACAGGTTGTTGGTAAATATTTGTTTGGTTTTATAAACTGGTAGAAATAATTTTCATTAACTCAATATGCTATTTCACTGAATGTTTGAGATGAGGCTTGATGATTAGTATTATCTGCCTTATTCGGACTATTGTCCTCATCTTCATTGTTATCTGTACAACGTTTCGGCCGATATGCCCTCCGGCTTTCTTCGGGTATTTCTTGTCGGACTCGGGAACCTTCTTTTCGGAATCGGGAACCTTCTTTTCGGACTCGGTAACCTTCTTGTCGTAATCGGGAGCCATCACGTCGTAATCGGGAGCCATCACGGAACTTTGAACCTAACACTTTATTCAGTCCACGGGGGTATCCTGTTCTCATTCCGAAATGTATTTTTTTCCTTAATTAATATTTTTTCCTACTATTGAAACTTTTAGGGTTGAAGATTTTATAATAAACATTTTTATGAACTTCTACTTAATTTGTGGAGTTAAGCCACTATCCCTCAGATTCCCAAACCAGATCAATAGGGCCGTTTGGTTTCTAAATGAATGGTTGGAAAAGGAGTGTCTATGATTATAGAACCTCTGTTTACAATTATCGGTGGATATTCCTTTTTATTTTCCACCATGAAAATGGTTAACTGGTAGACCACCTTCTCGGAATTACAGTAATCACCTACAGGGCACTCTTCTTTTATTCTACAATTACAAGTTAATTTATCAATGCCCTGATCAATTACCAGCGACTTGTCAATTAAACTCTTGTTATGATTAATGATAATTTTGAAAATATTACTTGAGCACGAATAACTAATCTTCATCAAATTACTTAATGGATTGTTCTGGTTGAAATGTCTATCTAATAATTTTAGGAAGTAATTGTCTATATTAATATTGGAGAGTTTGCAGAAGGGGTGGTAAACCAGATAACTTTTATTTTTCTATGTCTAGTTTTTTATTCTTATGATTTCTATTATTATCATTAATATTACAACAATCTAGTGCCTTTTATTATCATTAATATTACAACAATCTAGTGCCTTTTTTCACTAATTTAACTATTCTGTCATCAATGTATAGTTTACTAGCAAATTTAGCTGTATCAATGTTAATTTAATTCAGCTAGACTTTAATATAGACATCGTTAATAAATAAGATGCTAATTAATATTAGATAATAATTATCTTATAATCGTTTAGAATATAACTTAAATAACTAAAGAAATCGTGACGTCAGTGGTGGCGTAGTTTCGGTTACAGATAGACAGTTTCATAATCTCCATTATAATAAGATATCTTTATATTGTCAACGTTTCATTGCAACCTTTGTGTATTTTATACTAACTTAAAAGTTGCCATATAGTCGAAAAGTAGTAACATAATGAGGATCAGTAAATAAAAAATTAATACATGTAATTTATTTTTTATACATTTTAAATTATTATTTTCGGTCAATTTTGCTCAAATATATTGCAAAAGTGGCCACTTTTTTATGTATTTACAGACTAAAAAACATTATTTAGGATTTTAAGGCTTATAATAGTTTCTTCTCTGAAATCAGTACCAAAAAGCAATAAATATACTCAATTAGAGAAGAATTTGCAGGGCCGGGTTAGCTCAGTCGGTAGAGCGTTCGGCTAGAAACCACAATTTTCCTAGTTCGATACCGGTCCTCGCCAACTCAGTGTATGAGTAGCACAGGGATCTGTGCGGTAAAGTAGGTGTGGCGCTCCACCTCTGACGCTAAAATAATCTCCTTGGTCTAGCGCAAGTGAAAAGGGGATAGACTCCCTCGCTGATTGGCTGATACCAACTTTAGGCCGCCCCGACAACTTTACTTTTACTTTAGAGAAGAATTTAATTACTTTTAAATGAAATATCTTTTTCTTTTTTCACGCAAAAAAAAAGACTTTCTAAAATATTCTTGCCCATTTTATTTTGTAAAAAAATGCCCAAGAGAATATGTCACGTGATCTCTCCTTATATGGGAGGTCTTTGTTGATGAAAAATAAATTTTCAAAAATCAGGGAATTATCTGATTTTAATAACATTTTCTGTGTTCAATTATTAATCAACGAATTCTTTTTATATATATTTTATTATTACTGAATCGTTTCAATCAAACTGATTCAATGGAAATAAATCGAAATTCTTTAAAATAAATATTACATTTTCTGCCTTAGCAGAAACAATTTATATACTTAATTAATAGATCAAATTCATCTAAAATATGAATCGTTTAATTTTAAGTTTCAAATTTCATATTTTTAGATTCTAAAAACAAATATTATTTAATAAAAGTCTATTTTAGTATTGTTATCTAATAATCTTTGAAGAAAACTCAATTGAAAAGTTAGGACTCCACCTTTATAGACAGAATAAATATTGATATATTATTTTTCACTGATTAGAAAACAATTATATACAAAAACAACAGGGTAAAAAAAAAATCTCGAAAAAATTACATTATATATACGAAATTATTTTTTACGTTTAATTTTCTGATTTTCGGTACTTATTTTCTACCAGAGTAGCTCCCTAATTTTTTTTCTTCGATTCAGATCATCGGTCTTTTTTTTCTTTTTTTTTTTTTTAATACTGTAATTAATTTAAAAAGTATATAACCCCACCGATATTTTGCACTCCGAAAATAAGAGGGGGTCAAAGTTAAGTGACTTGAAAAAGAATCAGAAAATTTTCAAATGAAATAACTGATGCATTATAAAATTCAATCATTGATAAATCAACACTGAAATTTTCATTAAAATTGGATAATTCCCTGATTTTTTTTTTTTTTTTTTGAAAATTTTTTCAATCGGAGGGTTGGGGTAAATTCATTTTGTAAAATATGGGTTTGACGTCATGTTTGGCAATACCTGTGAAATATGTCGCGAATTTCCCTAATAAGATGAAATATGGAGCAAATTTAGGTAAAGACTACGGTTAGAAAGACGCTGAGAGATTAGCTCACGCTGATTTAGTGAAAGAGAAAGTGAGCCAATACACAGCATTTTTTGAACTAAAAGAAAAAATGTCCGGAGTAGATATATATATATATATATATATATATATATTTTAATTTTTGACTATTCAATATTATTCTCATAAAAACTATGAAGAGAAGGTCTTCGATAATATTAACGTACCAATTTATTCACGCAACATATTGGTTGGTTGTTTTGTTTTACAGCATATCGACCCTTTTCGGGTCAATTAATGACAAATCAAGTCATTTTGATATCAGGTTGTTTACAGTACCTACTGTTGCTTAAATGGTCATTCATCTAAGTATTGAACAGGCTCATCGCTGCTTAACTTCAGATTTAATTTTTATTTTGTTTTTTTGCTTTTTACGGGATATCAACCTTTTTCAGGTCACTTAATGCCAAATCAGATCATTTTTTATATCAGTTTACTTATAGTACCTACTGTTGCTTAAATGGTTACCCATCTAAGTACTAAACAGGCTCATCGCTGCTCAACTTCGACGATCTAGCGAGAACCAGTCCTTTCATCGTGACTTGACCGTAAGCCAAAGAGAAAGAGGAAGAAAAGAGGAAAAGAAAGAGAAGAGAAAAGAGAAGATGGAAAGGAAGAGAGAGAAAAAGTGTAAAAGATTGAGCAAAAAGAAGGAAACAGAAAAATATGGGTTATCCTCCCTAACATTGTGGACATGATAACCCCGGTAGCCGGAAGAAGCAGGAACATCCGAAAGAAGTAGAAGCAAAGAGCCCTAAAGATAGAGTTGCATAGAAATTCACTTGCCCGACAGATCACAGTAGCAGATAATTCAGTTCCTTTGGTCTGGAGAATTGGGATCGATGCAACTTGGTCGGAGCATCTTTGTGATGGGTCTGAAGATCAGTGGAAATGCGCTGCTGCAGTTATTGGGAACTCTAAGAACGAGACAATACACCGTTAACAAAAACAACGGTTTTATTATTATATATAACGGAGAGGAATATATTTTGCACACTAGGTCGGAGAGAAAAGACACAGCGAGGAGCTTTGTCTGGTGTTTTGTTTTATGCTAATTAGCATTGGGTAATTCAGCAAATCTGGACTGGACTGCATCACTTCTTTTATCAGAGTTTTTCTTGGCAGTAAGGTCTATTTTTTCTAGTGGCAAAGATTTCTTATTTCAGCAATTTGAAGTCTCGTGGTTCTTCCCTTATGGCTCTCTCCAGTCTGACTGACTTTTTAACAATTCAGAGCGTCATTTTTATAGAAAAAAATGTAGCTATTTTGCAATCGTGACAAGGTTAACCAGTGCTATCCACCAGCCTCCAAAATAAGTCCACCCCTTGATTTCTGGCAGCTTTGATAAACATATCACCTCAATGGTCCGCAGTCATATTTGACTGTCTCTTTAAATACAATAAGTGGATTCAAAATTTATACAATATTTTGATTTTCCCATTTTAACAAAACCATTTCCTGTGATTTTCTAAAAACAATGTTTACATTTTTACCCTTTCGTTAAAAATTAATTGACGCCAACGAAAAGATCTCGCCGTGTCTGACACAAGGTTTCATTAGAAAGTGTCAGGTATTTACGAATTCTTTAATTTTAAAAAGTGCTTAAAGGAAGAGGAGAAAAATGTTCATTATTCAATCAAAAGCTGGATGGTTTGTGTGATACTATGTTAGTGGCCGTACAGTTGTTTTTGTAGGGGACTGCTTACAAGATCACACAGCATCCTTGTGTAGTTCACATGTAGTTTTTTTTATCTGACACGACTACAGCCTGGAAGGATTCTTACTTTATCATATTAAAGAGATCAGATTTCCATATGATCGATAATCTGCTGAAAAAAATCCATGTATTTTTGTCAATATACACATAGGAAAGGCATCAACTGCTATACACAAATTATCGATCAGTGTGAAACCCTAGTTTTTATTAGGGTGTGTCACGTAATAAACTCCATTTTTTGTCAAATGTACTAAAAGCAAGAAGGGAAAAATGTTCATTATTTAATTTTTAACAAACTATTTAATTACAATAAAGTGTTCTTTCTTTTCCAGATAAGAAATGGATTTGGAAGATTTGAAATGGGTAGGCGTAAAATGATTCACATTTTTGATGCCTATGCAAAATTGTCCAGTTGGAAATTCACAGGTGACGGTAAAGCCTCCTTCTCTACAAAATTTATCCAGAGTAATTTTTACAAGCAGTCAGTGGCTTCCGGTGATATTGCACCCTACATGAACTTCATGGGAGTCATACCTCCGTTTGGCTTTTTCAAAAAAATGCAGTCTCTGATGAATGGTCTCGATAATATGAACATAAACGTCTATCCTTTCACCAAAGTTGCTGGAAGTAACGAATTGAAAGACAGAGGATACTATGCATTGACAGACTATTGGAAAATATATGAGATTAATGCCACTAACTTAGAGACCGTTAGCCATATCCAGGCTAAGATTCCCGGAACCCCCGGCCAGAAAACTATGGACTTTCTTTCTTTCGCTTCTACAGCTCACCCTCTCCCTGAAGTTGGCACAACTAACACTCTCACTTTTCTTACCAAAGTAACCATTATTACTGGGGAAAAACACACTGTAAATCTTGTCCGCATCAAATCCACAAATGAGCGAGAAATTGTCGGTTCTATTCCAACTGATCGACTGCCATATATGCATTCATTTTCCGTGACTAAAAACTACGCTATCATCTTCTTTAGTCCGATCTTCATGAATTTTAAGAAAGTTGCCTTTTCCGGTCATCCGTTCGAGGGTTTGGATTGGTTCGGAGATAGCCAAACTGAAGTCCATGTGATAAATCTGAAAACGGGTGAGGTTACCAGTATGAAAACGGAAACCACATTTGTCATGCACCACGCCAACGCTTACGAAAATGAACAAGGCAACATCGTTCTCGATTTGGTCACTTACGATGACCCTAAATTCATAAAATCTATGACTTTGGAAAACTTCAAGGATCCGAAAAAGAGACATAATATATCATTCACTGCCAAATTCAAACGCTACAATATCGACATGAAGGAAAAGAAAGTTACTCCTTACTCTTTCCCCAACGCCAAGGGAAAAGATTTTATGACACGTTTCGATTTTCCGAAGATCAACGAAAAATACCGAAGCAAGAAGTACTGTTATATGTACGGAATTTCGGTGGATACTAAGGGAAAAAGTCTTACTAAAGGTGCTGTGGTGAAGAAAGATGTCTGCGAAAATGGAGGAGATCTCGCCTATGAACTTGAAGATTTATATTTCAGTGAACCTATATTTGTCCCAACGCCTAACGGTAAAGACGAAGACGATGGTATTCTCTTGAGTTCAGTTCTAAATGGTAAAGATAAAAAGAGTTACTTGTATATAATGGATGCAAAGACATTGCATATCACAAACAGGGCCGAGCTTCCTACCATTGTTCCTTATACACTCCATGGTGATTTTTACCCAGAAATCCACTAAAAAAAACTTTTAAAAAAAAACAACAAAACAACAGCAGAGCAGAAAGATGTTTAATTCCTCACTTAAAGAGACAATACAGCTGTAAAAGAAAAACAACAACAACAGTCACACGACAAATAAATGTATGGTCGATAATTTAGTAATGAGGATTATGGTGAGGTCAACCATTGTTATCTCCCTTTGACCAAGCACTTATGTATTTAAAAAAATGCTCCACCCTAACTGACCCCTGTTGTGAGATTTCAATAAAGTTTCAATTCAAGTTATCACTTCGTTAATTTTTTATTCCAAGAATTAATTTTTTTTTTAATTAAGATTTCGGGTGATCAATAACAGCAACTCAGGCTGGAGCCTTTTAGTGGGAGAGCTAAGGTTTTTAAAAAATGAAGATTTGTCATTGCACGCCAGTAAGTACTTTTTGACCACAGTTATAAACAGTAGTTAATTACACAAGACAAGTAGGATTGATAAGTTTTGAAGAAAGGAAAACAAAAACCATTTGTTAATACAATACGTTTACTTGTTTATTATTATTCAATACATTTACTCTGCAAAAGAAAAAACAAGAGATGCATTGGGTACCACTTCGTTTTGGTACCACTTCGGGCCGTCCAACAGAATTTACAAGGTATAAAAATAAAATTACAAAGGAAGTCACGTATACAATTAACCATGTTTATTATATGTAACCTAAAAACATTGATATAACAAGGGGCTGTACTTATAGTTATTTGTCTTCTTCCCTAAGGGGTGTTCCCTAACCGTTTGAAAAGGTTGTGCTCCCTCACTTAGGGGGTTTGCTTTGCGGTCCCTTAACGTCTGGCATCAGAAGCCGAGAGTTAGGAGGTCATTTCAGCCCGGTCGGTCGAATGGAGGAATATCCCCCAGCCTGCTCAGATGGTTAATTTTTAACTTTTTAACTGTATCTCCTGACACAGGAGAGTTCATATGTATAATCCTACAGATGCTAGGAAATTACTGCTGATAATAAGTGTCTACTGGAGACTTAGATTTAAAAGTGTTTTACCCCCGGTAACTGGAGAACACATGAGCGGCTTAATAGCAGTATCAGAGTTCTTCGATGTTGTTGGCTCAGTGATTTTAGGGTAGCAGTGTGGCTAAATTGACCTAAATCAGACTTAATTAAAATAAATCTTGTTCAGTGAACATATGTGAATACTACCATCCACTTTTATAATTCTCTACCGTTGTACATTTTTATGCTCTGTACATCAAATGATTTTTGTATTACCAAAGATTGTTGTTTCCTTTCTTCAGAAACTGCACCCAGAATCTCTTTGCTTCGACAAGTAATTGTATTTATTCCCCTACAATACTTAGGGGTGTAAAAAACTTTACTTTAATTTTTATATATAAACAGTAGTTGAGTGCACAAGACAAGAAGAGTTGACAGCTTTGAAGAAAGCAAAACAACAACCATTTGTTAATACAATACATTTACTCTACAACAAGAGATGCTATGAAATGTTTGCAGATAATAAACGTCTACTCGAGATTTAACTTTAAAAGTGTTTTATGTACTCGCACATGAGTAACATAATGGTAGTAGCAGAGGTCTTCGAGGTTGTTGGCTGGGTCCCTTGAGGGAAGCAGCGTGGCTAAATAGAACTTGGAACTAATGTCTCGCGCGTTATCTTGGGGTCCTTGTCCACCAGAGCGATCTCCTACTTGGCTACGGTCTGGTTTATGACTCTGGACAGCCAGGAGCGAAGAATAAAATAAATTAGGGGTACCCTCAGTTATATAGAGGGTTTCACTTGACCCCTAGGAGGGTCGGGATTTAACTGTTTGGTCATTCCACGTGCTTCAGATTGATTCCAATATTACATGGCTTTTCTAACGGATCAATAAGTCTCTTCTTGTGTACTACGTTATTGATCCTAATGTCCATTATCCGAACTCGTTACCCGTCCTGTCACTCTGACATTTCTCTGCAAGAGATTGAGGAGGGGGGTCTTGTAACCCACTTATGTATATGTATGCAATTTTATTTTGGTTACAGAGGTGTTGCTATTTCACAAAGGTGTTGCTATTTTGTAAAAATGTTATTATCCGAGCTCGTTACCCATGTTGTCACTGACATTTCTCTGCAAGAGATTGAGCGGGTTGTCCTGTAACCCACTTATGTATATTTACGCAATTTTATTTTGATTTTACAAAGGTGTCGCTATTTTGAGAGTGTTGCTATTTTCTATGAGAGATATGCTATTTTATACAAAGTTTCTGCTATTTTACATGAGTGTTGCTATTTTGCAGAGGTGTTGCTTTTTTACAGGGACGTTACTTTTTTTCAGTCGTGTTGCTATTTTACAGAAATGTTACTATTTTTACAGGGATGTTTGCTATTTTACATGGGGTGTTGCTATTTTTACAAAAGTGTTCCTATTTTACGTAGGTGTTGCGATTCTACAGTGGCGTTGCTATTTTAGAGGGTATTGCTATTTTACACAGGTGCTTGGTATTTAGCAGATGTGTTGCTACTTTAGATTTGGTTAATGTTTGGTAATATCCATTTTGATTGTGACAGCACGGATTTCCATGACACTTTCTCGCCACCCGTCCCTATCAGTCATCCCTCCTGGCAAATACTCCACACGATATCCAGTATCCACACAGAGCTGATCAATGTAATTTCATGCTAGTCAGACAACACTGGTGTGTCCACGAGTAGCTGTCCACAGAAGAATGTCCGTTATGAGTTCGTCCTTATTTTTCCAGCAGTGTCTAGAATGTATTGTTCGTCTTACATGAATGGTTTGTGTGATAGGAGGTAAGTGGCCGTACAGTTGCTTTTTGGTAGGTACTGCTTACAAATCGCACAGCATCCTTGTGTAGTTCCCATGTAGTTTTTTTATGACACAGCTGGAGGGATTTTTACTTTATCTTATTAAAGAGATCAGATTTCCATATGATCGATAATCTGCTGAAAAAATCCTTGTCTTTTTGTTAATATACGCATAGGAAAGGTATCAACTGCTATAGACAAATTATCGATCAGTGTGAAACCCTAGTTTTTATTAGGGTGTGTCACGTAATAAACTCCATTTTTTTGTAAAATATATTTAAAGCAAGAAGGGAAAAATGTTCATTATTTAATTTAAAAAAAACTATCTAATTACAATAAAGTGTTCTTTCTTTTCCAGATAAGAAATGGATTTGGAAGATTTGAAATGGGGGAACGTAAAATGATTCACATTTTTGATGCCTATGCAAAATTGTCCAGTTGGAAATTCACAGGTGACGGTAAAGCCTCTTTCTCTACAAAATTTATCCAGAGTAAATTTTACAAGGAGTCAATGGCTTCCAACGATGTTGCACCTTACATGAACTTCATGGGAGTCGAACCTCCATTTGGTTTTTTAAAAAGAATGAAGTCTCTGATTAATGGTCTCGATAATATGAACATAAACGTCTATCCTTACTCTAAAGTTGATGGAAGTAACGAATTGAAAGACAGAGGATACTATGCATTGTCAGACTATTGGAAAATATATGAGATTAATGCCACTAACTTGGAGACACTAGGAGAAGTCCAGGCTAAGATTCCAGACACCCCCGGCCAGAATACTATGGACTTTCTCTCTTTCGCCTCTACGGCTCACCCTCTACCCGAAATTGGCAAAACTTCCTCTCTCGCCTTTCTTACCAAAATGACAATTATTCCCGGGGAAAAACATACTATAAATCTAGTCCGTATCAAAGCCACTGATGAGCGAGAAATTGTCGCTTCCATTCCAGTTGATCAAGCCCCATATATGCATTCGTTTTCGGTGACTGAAAACTACGCCATACTTTTCTTTAGTCCTATCTACGTGAACACTATGAAAATTGCCCGTACCGGTCATCCGTTCGACGGTTTGGATTGGTATGGAGATCGCCAAACGGACGTCCACGTGATAAATCTGAAAACGGGTGAGGTTACCAGTATGAAAACGGAAAATACATTTGTCATGCACCACGCCAACGCTTACGAAAATGAACAGGCAACATCGTTCTCGATCTGGTCACTTACGATGACCCTAAATTCATAAAATCTATGACTTTGGAAAACTTCAAGGATCCGAAAAAGAGACAAAATATATCATTCACTGCCAAATTCAAACGCTACAATATCGACATGAAGGAAAAGAAAGTTACTCCTTACTCTTTCCCCAACGCCAAGGGACAAGATTTTATGACACGTTTCGATTTTCCGAAGATCAACGAAAAATACCGAGCCAAGAAGTACTGTTATATGTACGGAATTTCGGTGAATACTGTGGATAAAAGTCTTACTAAAGGTGCTGTGGTCAAGAAAGACGTCTGCGAAAATGGAGGAGATCTCGCCTACCCACTTGAAGACTTTTTACTTCAGTGAACCTATATTTGTCCCAACGCCTAATGGTAAAGATGAAGACGATGGTATTCTCTTGAGTTCAGTTCTAAATGGTAAAGATAAAAAGAGTTACTTGTATATAATGGATGCAAAGACAATGAATATCACAAACAGGGCCGAGCTTCCCACCATTGTTCCTTATACGCTTCATGGTGATTTTTACCCAGAAATCCACTAAAAACCGAAAAAAAACAACAGCAGGCAGAAAGATGTTTAATTCATCACTTAAAGAAACAACATAACCGTAAAGGAAAAAACAACAACAGTCACACGACAAATAAACGTATGCTCTATAATTTAGTAATATTATGGTGAGATCAACCATTGTTATCTCCCCTGGATCAACAACTTAAATATTAAAAAAATGTTCCACCTTAACTGACCCCTGTTGTGTGATATTTCAATAAAGTTTCAATTCAAGTTATCACCTCGTTCGTTTTTTATTACAAGAATTAAAATCTTTTTTAAAAATTAAGATCTCGGGTAAAAGCAACTCAGACTGGAACCTGTTAGTGTGAGAGCTAAGGTCTCAAAGTCTAAAGGTTTTGCTTCTGGTTTTATGCTGCTGCTCGCTAAGTTCTTTATTAAGTCTGTAAATTTACAATTTGCTCTCTGTTTTCAGTGACACGTTTGAGAGCCATATGTGGCTCTCAAACTGCACTTAAAATAAAGGATAAAATTTTGTGAAAAATGTGTGAGTAAATGCACGCTTTTGGTCCAAGACAAATCAAAGAAATACTGTAAATTATTTGTATTAAAATGACTTACTTGATGCTATAACTATTTATGAAGGATTGTCCTTATTATTAGTTACTCAAAACCAAATATATATTTACCAACCCCTCCGCACGAGCGGGATGCGACAAAAGGTCAATTTCTTAAGCGGGGTTTAACAGGTTTGAATTCAGAGTTTTCCTTCTCCTAGACTGGTTACCTAGCCCTGGTTAAAGAGTTCAGTCTGCCCTGCTATTTACCCTTAGCTGGAGGAGAATTCATTCATACCTTTCCCAAGGGTATTAGCGCTATGTGAAATGCTAACAGCTTCGTTCAGGAAGTGAACTCGGGTCGACGAGTCCATTTCCTCGAAACCATATAACTGTCTGTAAATAGATGACTATTATTAAAGAGAAATAATTACCAAACCATATCAGGCTGATGGGTTAGATGTATATATGGTGTTGGGTCAGTAAAATGTTTATTCTTGTGTGTGGGGATAAGTGAGGGAGGGGCTTTCTGTGATTGGATATACCAATCACGTTACGAGCCCAAAGGTTTTGGCGCCAAATACCAAAACCCTTAGATAATTTACAGGCCAGCTCCCGTATGACATGAAATTCTCTCCAAGAAATCACTAAGATACCAGATATCTTTTCCATCACACCGGTAAGTCCCTCAAGCTTAACTCTACACACAGGAAGGAAATTTTATCGTTGGTCATTGTTTTATTTGTTCTTTAATAAATCGTTAGAATTCATTTATTTGTTGCTGTTAGTCTTAGCATTAAATGCTATACCAACACCATAATAATGGGATTATAGGATTTTATGTGGTTTAGGCTTTTTGTTCGCTGGTTTCTTTTAAAACACGCGGTTCTTCCTTCTGCTGGTCGTCAAGCTAAAAATGAATTAAAGTTACGGAAAATAAGAGACAAAGACAAATTATACTTTTCGGTTTCAGACTTTATAGGTCCAATAGCTATTTCGTGGAGAGGAGATTTTCTCCTGGACCAGTCGATAACGTGTATTCTCAGTAAGATCTGCGTTTAAAATGGCCAGGGTTCTTTTTGGTCCCAGAAAGGGGGCTTTTTCTGCGTATGGACAGAGGGTTCTTCCTGACGGAAGCTCATGGGAGATTTTTTTTTTTTTCGTTTATTTTAATTTTATTTCAATCCCCACATATATTTGTGTCCTATCGAACTACTCAAAACAAAGGAAATGAAGCGAAAACATTCCATAATATCAACGTACGATTTATCAACGGTGTTGTATACTCACCTTGTTCCCTTAAACCCCCTCCTACTGCTAGACTCCACCTCTGATAGCAGCAGTATACATTCATTATCAAATAAATCCTCTAATGTATTACATATATTGATTGTCTCATCATTATCAATTTGTTAATATGTGCATGGAACCTTTGATACAAAAGTATTAAGAAATACAAAAAAAAACAGAACATAACAAGTATTAAACAAACAAACAAACAAACATATAGGACAATTCTACGACGAGATACTGTAAGGAATTTTCTCCCCGAAAGTAACACAGGAAAAAGTCGGGCTAGGGACTTGTGAGCATTTGCGTCTAACTGGAGACTTGTGGGCATTTCCGTCGGATTAGAGACCAGTGAATATTTGCATCGGGTTAGAGATTTGTGAGCATTGCGTTGGACAAGTGAGCATTTGCGTTGGACTAGAGACGAGTGAGCATTTGCGTCGCAATAGAGACGAATGAGCATTTGCGTGGGGCTAGAGACTTGTGGGTATTTACGTCGTGTTAGAGACTTGTGGGCATTTACGTTGGGATAGAGACTTGTGAGCATTAGCGTCTGACTAGAGACGAGGGGACCGAATCAGCCATGATAGTGATAAAGACGTCAGTGGGACAGAGGATGAGAACAACGGACTCGGACAGTTCACACGACGAAAACTGCCACTTTTATGATCATGAGATCAGGTGGGGGTGTAGTGGGAGGTAAATTGAGAAATTGAACTCACAACCTCCAGGTTGTGAGTGGTGACTCTTGGTAAGCCTCCTGTCACCTCTGATGGTTGGGGTGGTTTAGCGGATGAGAATCACTGCTTTTAGCTTGGAGAACCACTTGTTTGTGGCGGAATACCAATTATATATTCAAATCTATCACACCTAGCAAAAATATGGAATTAACACACACAAATACATACTTTCCCCCAATCCTAGTCCTTCTTACCCCCTCCTCTCTCTCTCTCTCTCTCTCTCTCTCTCTCTCTCTCTCTCTCTCTCTCTCTCTCTCTCTCTCTCTCTCTCTCTGTTCATCTTTTCTTTCTTTTGACTTTATGTTCCATTCTAAAAGCAAAATCCACTAGATGACAAATTATTTCTATTCCTGCTAATGCTATTGTAATGTTAGTTGGAGTGGTTCAACCAGTGAGGAGGCATAAAACCCGAGGCAGTTTCTCTCAGATGGTGAATTACTACATTTAGTTGAGAGAACCGGTTGTCCGTGGCGGTCTTACCGACGATGCTTGTGTGAAAACAGAAGACCAGATGAATTGTTTTTAAATTACTCGCAATTAAAGCGATCCTTATCTGATAGCAGAAATGCTGCCCATTATCATGACCCATCAACAAATCGAGCTTAAATGTAAAAATGGAGGATTTATGGAGAAATGGTAGGTAATACTTCACTCAATAAGTTCCGGGCATTTGACTTTATTCATCAACATAGTCTCCTTCTAGGGTGATACACTGATTCCATCGCTTCTATAACAATTCGATGCCTTTTTTGTAGAACGATTTGTCTTTGGCTAAAATACACCTCAGTTTCCGATATCACTTCTTCATTGGAGCCAAATCTCTTTCTCTGGAACATTCTTTTGAGGTCTGCAAACAACCAGTAGTCACTTGCGGCCAGATCTGGAGAATAGGGTGGGTGCGGAAGCAATTCGAAGTGCAATTCATGTAGTTTTGCTATCGTTGTGATCGACTTGTGGCACGGTGCATTGTCTTGGAGAAAGAGCACTTTTTTCTTCTTCATTTGTGGCCGTTTTTTATTTTTTTTTTTTACTGTCGATTTCTTCTTTCAAACGCACCAATAAGGCTATATTATATAATATTGGTGCGTTTGATGGTTCATCCTTTCTCAGGGTAATCGATGAACCTTGCGCATTCCAAAATATGGAAGCCAAAACCTTGCCTGCAGATATTTGCGTCTTTGGTCGTTTTGGACGGGTTTCACCTGCTGTTGTCCACTCAACTGACTGCCGATTTGACTCCGGAATGTAGTGGTAGATCCATGTTTCATCCATTGTCACATATTTACGCATTTGGCGTTGAAATAGTTGCAAACAACTCTCTGAATCGTCGACGCATTATTGTTTTTTATCAACTGTGAGCAAACGCAGCACCCACTTTGAACACAGCCTTCTTATTGACAAATGTTCACGCAAATGCACGGCCTTCTGATATCTTAAACTCCTCTGCTATCTCACGTAACTTCAATTTACGATTGGCCAAAAGTAGTTTGTGGGGTTTTTTGGTATTTTCCGGTACAACTGTCGAATTTGGGCGACATGAGCTTTCAGCATCAATTGTGCCTGTACGACCGCGTTTAAAGTCAACATACCACCACCGTTGTCAACCGACAGAGTCTGAATAACACTTATCAAGTCATTGCTTTGCTTGAACAATCTTTTCCCATCAGAATGCAATGCTTTATCAACACACGAAATTCAGATTTTCCATTGTATTGAAAATTTACAACAGCAGCTTCACTTAAATGATTGTAATTTGTAAACTAATAAATTCTAAATTTTGACGTGTGCCATTTGAAGGTTAGTACTTTATAAAATCATATGGATTTTATATTAGTCGCGCCATCTATGTGTTAAACCAGGGACTTATTGAGTGACGTGTTAATTGCTTATTTTCTCATTCCATTGGGTTTCGTAAACAGTTGTTGCTGATAGGAGGAGTGTTTAAAGGTTGTAGCTGTCACCTTAGGGTGCGCCAATCATTTTCTCCCCCCCCTTTTAATCAGACCCGGAAATTTAACCATTTAACGTGGACTGTGGAAGGGAAACAACTATGTAGGGACCAATATCAGTTAGAAATACCATTATGTTAATAGCCCCATCAAATTTATTACTTTATTAAAAGTAAAAAATAAATAAATAAGACAATTTGAAATTGAAACTTATTTCTGTCCCCCTCAAATAAGATATTGCGTGTATCTACAATTAATTTAATAATTATTTGAATATTTTACACATAAATTTTACACAAAATCGTAGGTATTTATTTATTGTAAACTTTTTAGTTAACTTTTGTTACTGAAAAAATGAGCAAGAGTAAAAAACAATTTTTGAAATTGCTTACTCGAATTTTGAGTGTATATAACACAGGGTTATTTTTTATTCAATGTATTAATGATTTTGACTATAAATCAAATATTCATTATTAGACTTACACAATCATTAAGAATATTATGACGTAAGCTGTGACGTAGCTTTAGTTACAAACAGAAATAGTCCGAATAATACAAATAATACTAGAAATACACCGAATCTCCATTATTAATAGAAGTGTAACTGTCCCTTAGGGTGCGCCAAACAGTTTGACATATTCCTTTTTTCCCTTTTAGACAGACCCGGAAATTTAAACATTTAACGTGGATAGTGTAAGGAAAGCAACTATGTAGGGACCAGTATCCCTACCATGAGATACCATGATGTAATACAACTCCCTTCTAGCCCCTGTGGCTTCTAGCCATTATTTCTAAAGTCCAACTCCTCCTCATTGCGACAGGACGTGTAAATTAGTAGTGTCAGAACCAAGTGTCAGGAACTTAATTTTCTGGTAGCTTCATCCAAAGCGGAATGATCTGGCACCCAGTGGTATTAGGTCCACAACCCGGTTAAAAAGGGGTTCTGGCAAAAATCCAAATAGCGTCTCCATAATCGTCATGAATCAACGGCTTTTGGCGTACTTGTCACTGCGTCTGTAGAACATCTGCGGCAACACGGGCATCTCCTTCCCATGACCGGATATGCATTTGGGGTCAGGAGAATTGGCGAGAATGTATTTGCCCGTATGCAATTTTTTACGAGAGTGCATAAAACACCAGGCGCGACAGGGAAAGGGGCGAGACGCTTTGGAGAGTGTTATTGAGTTTACGTTGGAGACTGCTCCCTCATGTTATTTGCGTTGAAATATTTCTTGCTGGTTGGAGCGAAAACGCCACTCTCCATGAGGAAATGTTTGACAGTGTAGGGTGTTTGGCATGTCCTGCACCGTGGTTGATCCTTCTGCTTGAGCATGAAAGAGTGTGCAATTCTTGTATGGCCAATTCGCAGCCTAGCCAGTATTACTTCTTCCACTAGAAACTAGCTATGGGCTAGGAAAGAATAGCATCAAAAAGTTAAAATGATGATGATGATGATGATGATGATGATCTTCATCATCATCATCATCAAGGGAAATATTATGTTTTATGCAGATACCTGTACTACTTATTTCTGTATTGGTAAATAAGTTTTGTTTTGTTTTTGATTTTTGTATTTCACATAGCGCTAATACCCTTGGGTGTGAATCCAGCTATTCTCCCTCCAGTTATGGGTAAATAGTAGGACAAACTGAGCTCTTTAACCATGGTTAGGCAACCAGTATAGGAGAAGAGTAATGCTGAATTTACACTTGTTAAACACCGTTTAAGAAATTGACTTTGTGTCACAACTTACCCGCGCAGTGGGTTAGCAAATATACAAATAAGTCAGTAAAGTCGTCGAGGTGGCCTAAAGTCGATATCAGCCAGACAGCGAGTGAGTCTATCCCCTTTTCACTAGCGTTAGGCCAAGAAGATTGTTTTCGTGTTTGAGGTGGAGCGCCATACCAACCATCACTTTGCCGCACAGATACCTGTACTACTCATACGCTGAGTTGGCGAGGGTCGGTATCGAACTCGGAACCATGTGGTTCTTTGTCGAACGCTCCACCGACTGAGCTACGGCTTTATTTTGGATTATTTGGATTTTTCGGACTATTGTCTTGAACTCGAGTTCGACATGAAGGTTCCCGAGTTCGAAGAGAATGTTTTCGAGTTGGAGAAGGTTCCCTAGTTCGACAAGAAACACCTGAAGACATCCGTAAGTCATATCGACCGAAAAGTTGTCTATATATAACAATAAAGATGAGGTCAAAAGTCCGAAAAATGCAAATAATATAAATTATCAAGCCTAACCTAAAAGAATTCAGGCACAAGAGTACGGATTTAGTTTAGACGCACTTTCTAGATTAATTACGTGTGTGTGTGTGTGTGTGTGTGTGTGTGTGACCTTCGTCTTTTCACCTAATTCTATTCAAATTATCACCACGTGACTTTGTTTATGTTTTTGTGGGTTTTTTTAGAACTTCTCTAACTACCATTTTTCACCCCTAAAATTGCAGGTGATGTAATTCTCAAGAAATCATCATTGATATCCATGACCAGGTGCAGCTTTTCTCTTTGCCGTGATAAGTATTTTATGGTGCATCAACTAGACTCGTTGATTATTACATAAATAGACTGGCAATTTCAGACCATTGAGAGATCGTGGACCGGTGAAGTTAGACACGAACGTCCCATTCTGACCAAGGTAAGTGATCTGCGTTCCAAATGAATCCAACATCACTGTTGTGAATGTGGGTCCACGCGATTAACTTCAATAATTCAAAGGTTTTTGTTTTTGTTTTTACATGTATTGTGTTGGTGCATAATTATTGCGGCTTTTTCAACTAATTTGTTTTAAAAAGGCTGCAATGATTATGCACCAACCCAATATGTTCGGCTTAGAACAGTGTTACGGATTAAGGGTTTATTTTAAGGGTGTATTTTTATACATGTTCATGTGCTCCAGTTTTAACTTTGTAGTTTAAGTAGATATGTGGCTTGTTTCTACACAAATACACACATGCAGACACCCAAACTGCTAATAATGAATTTAAGTTTTATATATAGGAATCGCATCAACTGACTTTCGCAGGGAACATCGGCCGAAAAGTTCGTCCTTGAAGTTCTTCCAAAATCGTTGGTTTCGTAGAGTAGACTTACTCCTTCCATTGACCCCAAGGAAACAAGTCGTGGGGTGTTAAATCAGGGCTTATGGTCGGCCACTCATGCGGACCACGACTACCCATCCATCTCCCAGGAAAATGGGGATTCAGCCATTCACGAACAACAATAGCAAATGTGGAGGAAAAACACTAAAATAACAATTGCTATATATTAATGAACATACATTAAAGAATTGAGATACATATAATTTGTATTGCATATGAAAAAATTATAAATAGTTTTAAAAAGGGAGTTATTTTTCAATCAATATATATTTAAAAAAAACGTTATTTGATTTGTCACATGAACAATGTGGTCTGTATTATAGATTGAAATAAACACCGTGTTTTCTATTCTAATTAGAAAAGATGTTCAATATCTAAGTTAGGAATTTCGTATTTTTTATTGATTGATTTTATGGCATATCAACCCGTCTAGGATTATTTTATGCCTAGAGGTTAGAAAATCTCATTGACATTTACATTTTTGTGTAGTTTCTTAAAGACTGTCGAATGCAAATATTTTTGAACGCGTCTATTTGATGGTAACCTAACAGCTACTATCACTCTGGGTCAGAGTGGACCTGGGAGTAATGGTAATGAAGTGGTACTCTATAATCTTCAAATCTTCTGAAAGGGAACTTCACCGTCAAATGCTGTTTAATTGCATACCTAGAACACATCTTTTTGGGGGGGGGGTCTTACCCCTCCCTTCAGGGGCTACAGTCAGTGTACTCTTAGACCCACCGACAGGGCGTCTTGTAGTTAAATAAGTTTGTCAGTTTTGATACTCTTCTCTGTAACTGTAATATTTTAATCGTTTTTATTATTAGAACAAATAAAAGAAGTTCTTAAGTTTCTTAAGTGATAATTAGGAATCATAAATAGAAAACAATCAGCGTATTCTTCAGAACTGGAGCCTCACCATTACATATAGTTTAATGTCATACGCAGGACACCCCTTTTTGAGTGGATACAGTCAGCATATTCTAAGCCCCACCGATAGATCGATTAAAAATAGAAAAAAATCTTATAAACCAAAATAGATAAGGGCGTCTTGTAGTTTTAGTAGATATGTTGCTTGTCTCTACATGATGTCCAATATTTTCTTTAGGATAAAAAATGTTTTTTAAACTGATAATATCGCGATTACCGAGTTTTTCACAACAGCTGACGTTGATGATCTTTCACTGAATCTGAGAGACAGCTAGTTTCCTCAGGTCTCCAGGTCCCTGCAGAGTATTCTAGACAATCTTAACAATGATGGGCCTATATGGTCTAGATTCTTCCTCTGATTTCAAATTCCTCCAGTCTATTTTCCAAGCATTTGAGGACGGTTCCTAGCGCACCAGTTGCAATTGGTATCACTACCACACTCAAGCTCAACAGTTTGTTAGCCCTCAGGCAAGATCCAAGTATTTGTCTATCGTTTCACTTTCTTCCATTTTAACTGGAACAGGAAAATCCACCAGATGACAATTTCTTTTTTTTCTGTTAATTATCTCAAGGTCTTCTGATCAGGATTGGGTGATCCGTCTGTATTTCAAAGTTCGAGAGAATGTTATGCGTCTCATTCTCTTGGACAGATTCAGGTTTGTAGATATACCATTTTGTAGTACTAGCAAAAATCTCGCCCTCCGGACACAAGTTTTAAGTTTTAATATAATCAAATATTATATTGAATTAGAAAGACTAATGAAATTAAATACGAACGCAAAAACGATTACACTTATTTTTACTTTATTCTAGTTGATTTCAACATAAAATTATGCATATGACTGCTTTTAATACGTTAGAGAATAGAATTTGAAATAAAACCCCATGTTATGTGTGTTCTTCTCATGTTCATTTGTAAAATTAATGATTCAGAAATGAATTATAAGATTTTTAAAATAGGGACGGGAGTTACTTTAAACCCGTAGAACAAGACATACAAGAATAACTATCACAAATAGTTTTTAAGATTTTTTGCAACTTTTTTTTTTTTGTGGTGTTGCATGTATACTCTACGAAACCAACGACAAAATACGGACATTTATTTCTGCCATTCAACAAGAGTTCCTGGGAAGATCAGTTGATACGATTCCTGAGTGGCTTGATAGGCTGAAGACGAATACTGATACTCATATAGAATTTTAGATAAAACTTTATATTATTTGTGCCTTTCTCATATTCATTTTTTGTAAAATTAATGATTCAGAAATAAATTATAAGATTTTTTTTAAATAGATGTTACAACTTATGTGGTGTCATAAGTTGTTGACAGACCTTGTAGTTAGTTTGAAATAGGTTCGTTGGAGTTAAAAGCATAGCGGGTAGATTTCCGTTGGATGACCCCAACTGACCCCTAAAAGGGCGCGAATCTCGCGTGCCATGAAAAAAAAACCCTGACTAGTTAGATAGAGATTCAGCCCGGCCATCAAAGAGCTGAGACGTTCTGTGAGGTCGGTCTTCCCGCGCGGTGATATGGGCTAGACTAAATAAAGAAACTTGATCAATAAATAAAAGTCTTGTACTTCAATTAATTGCAATGACTAGAATAAGCCCAACAAAATCCCCTAGAAGAAGCAGTTAGAAGAACCCAACGAGACAACAACATGGCGGCCAGAGAAGAAGAGGAGGAAACAGCCAGACAAGACAGTAATGAATTTAGCAAGAAGTAACCAAGTAAATCTCAAATCTCTGTCTCTTTCTCTCTCTAATATCTCTCTCTATCGCCGAGAATTCTCCGAAGTCACTCTCCCATGTATATACTCAATGAGGGTATATAACATAGGGAGTGACTTTACATTTACCATGTAGTCTTCTATGTCATCTCTTGAGTGTAATGCCTGGTGCATTATTATTATTATTATTATTATTATTATTATTATTATTATTATTATTATTCCCTTTTGATTATTTTCTTCATCTCAGATTTTAAAATGATCTACCTACTGCCGTTGGCGGCATGCATTTTGCTGCAGTTGTCTCCCTTGGGTGTAGCAGGAGATGGACTGGATTTGCTGTACACAACAAATCCCCGAGAAATGGAAGATGTTCCCATTCACTTTGAAAAAGAATTACCAAAATGGCTGAAAGGATCTTTGGTAAGTACAAGGATAATGAATAAGTTGGTTATTTTCTTTAATGGTACATCAACCCTTGTGGGCTATCTAATGTCAAATCCTCTCTTTCTGTATATTTTATTTGTAAGTGAACAGGTTCTTGGTAAATACTTGTTTGGTTTTATAAACTGGTAGAAATATTTTTTTATTAACTCAATATGTATCAATATATTGGTAGAAATGATTAATATGATAAATTTTTCATTAACTTTGTGTGTATTAATATATTGGTAGAAATAATTATTATGTTAGATTTTTCATTAACTCCATATTTCCTTACTGCTTATCACATGGGCGAGAAACTGTCAGTAACCTGGTGTTGACCCCATGTTCACGCTACTTTAACTCAAATATAAACGCTCTGTCAATGGTAATGAGCACTATCTGCTTAGTAATATGGGTGCTATATTTCTAAGCATTATATATATATATATATATATATATATATATATATATATATATATATATATTAAAAAGAAGGTCCGCAAAATGTATTTTGTTCTCAGAAAAACATTTTTTGTTTTTTTGTTTTACATATGTAACGCGTGTTTCAGATCTTCTGGTATCTTCTTCAGGCTTTGATTGATAATATGATTTATTAAAGAGAACGTGAGCTAATACACAGCATTTTTTTTTGCACGGATACTCATGTCAATCTCTTGCCAAACTTCTCTATCATTCATTGTCCTCGGGAGGTCCTCTGCGCAGTATCCTGTATCTGCGCAGAGCTGGTCAATGTAGGTCCTTACTGGGCGGCCCACATTAGCATGTCCATGTGTTGGCTTCCACAGCTGAACGTCGCTTATGAGTTCGTCCTTGCTTCTCCAGCAGTGTCCAGCATGCCTTGTCCGTCTCAGTCGAATGGTTTGTGAGATGGGGCAAGTGGCCGTATAGCTGCTTCTTTGTGGGGTGCTGTTTCCACGACTTGTTCAAGATCATTCGCAGCATTCTTGTGCAGCTCCCATCTAGCTTATTATCCAGGCGCCTCGTTAGAATCCAAGTGATGCAGCCATACAGCAGCACTGATACAATCACAACTTGAATTGTCGTTTTTTTTTTTTTTTATCTAAAACAAAAAAAGTTGCCTGCAGTACATATATTTTTCTTTTCTTTTTTTTTTTTTTTTTTGACAATTCAATATTATTCTTATAAAAACTATGAAGACAATGCCTTCCATAGTATTAACGCAACATATTGGTTGGTTGGTCGGTTGGCTGGTTGGTTGGTTGGTTTTACAGCATATCAAACCTTTCCAAGTCATTTAATGCCGAATCAAGTTATTTTGATATCAGGTTGCTTACAGTACCTACTTTTGCTAAAATTATCACCCATCTAAGTATTGAACAGGCTCATTGCTTCTTAACTCCGACGATCTATCGAGAACCGGAACTTTCATTGTAACTTGACCGTAAACCAGAAAGAAAGAGGGAGAAAAGAGAAAATGGAAAGATGAAAAAGAAGGGAGAGAGAAAGTGTAAAATAATTGAGCAAAAAGAAGGAAACAGAAAAATATGGGTTACCCTCCCTAACATTGTGGGACTCATAACCCCAGCAGCCGGAAGAAGCAGAGACCAAGAGCCCTACGGCAGATTTGCAGAGAAATTCACTTGCCCGACGGCAGCTAGGCAGACATACCAAAGTAGCAGCCTATTTAGACAGAGAGCCACGAGGGACCCCAAAATAACCTTATACGAAATATTCAATCCCAGCAATTCTCTGATGAAATTTCAACAAATATTTTAAACAAAACGCAGTCTAAATAAATTCTTTCTTTCAAAATATTTTTTCAAGACATCTTCTTCCATCACAACTTATTTTATTAAAACAGATCCTTTTTCGAACGTTAATTATCCAAGGTTCATTAATAACGTAACAAAAGAACCTTATACGAACCTGCGACGATAAATCTAAGCCTCAACAACTAATCACCTCTAAGATAAGTGTCTAATAAGTAAATTAGAATTGTTTACCTTGTAAGAATATTGACCGCTAAAAGAATATGTTTTAGCAACATTCATACGCACAATATATAAATGAAATTATCTATTTGCCTTGTTTTTTTGTTTTGGTTTTTTGTTGTGCTTTTTGTTTTGTTTTTTTGTTTTTGGGGTTTTTTTTCTCCCCTTTCTAACGACTAATATGGGAAGTCGATAATATTTCACATAATTTAGTTTGTTACTCGTCTTGTCTTTTTGACAATTCTCTGGAGTATTTTCTTTTTTTTAAAGGGTTTCATTCCTCCGAACCAGTTTTTTGGTGGCAAACCTGTCTTATCTGCCACTAGTGTGTTCCTACAAAGCCGTTCTATTGTTTTACTTCTCTAACAAGTTTATGAATCATAACGAAATTTGAATTTAAAGTCTGACACAAGATTTTATTATGGAGTTTCACTTAATCAAAGGTAGATGTAAAATTCTTTATATTTAATTTATAAAAACTATTTAATCACAATAAGTGTTCTTTCTTTTCCAGATAAGAAATGGATTTGGAAGATTTGAAATGGGAAAACGTAAAATGATTCACATTTTTGATGCCTATGCAAAATTGTCCAGTTGGAAATTCACAGGTGACAGTAAAGCCTCCTTCTCTACAAAATTTATCCAGAGTAATTTTTACAAGCAGTCAATGGCTGCCGGTGATATTGCACCTTACATGAGCTTCATGGGAGTCGAACCTCCGTTTGGCTTTTTCAAAAAGATGCAGTCTCTGATTAATGGTCTCGATAATATGAACATAAACGTCTATCCTTTCACCAAAGTTGCAGGAAGTAACGAATTGAAAGACAGAGGATACTATGCATTCACAGACTATTGGAAAATATATGAGATTAATGCCACTAACTTAGAGACAATTGGCCATATTCAGGCTAAGATTCCAGGAACCCCCGGTCAGAATACAGTTGACTTTCTCTCTTTCGCTTCAACGGCTCACCCTCTACCTGAAGTTGGCACAACTAACACTCTCTCTTTTCTTACCAAAGTATCCATTTTTCCAGGACAAAAACATTCAGTGAATTTAATCCGTATCAAAGCCACTGATGAGCGAGAAATAGTTGGTTCTGTTCCAGTTGATCAACTTCCATATATGCATTCGTTTTCGGTGACTGAAAACTACGCCATACTCTTCTTTAGTCCTATCTTCATGAATTTTATGAATGTTGCCAGTTCCGCTCATCCGTTCGAGGGTTTGGATTGGTTCGGAGATCGCCAAACAGAAGTCCATGTGATAAATCTGAAGACGGGTAATGTGACCAGTATGAAAACGGAAAATACATTTGTCATGCACCACGCCAACGCCTACGAAAACGAACAGGGCAACATCGTTCTCGATTTGGTCACTTACGAAGATCCTGAATTCATAAAATCTATGACTTTGGAAAACTTCAAGGATCCGACAAAGAGACACAAAATATCATTCTCTGCCATATTCAAACGCTACAATATTGACATGAAGGAAAAGAAAGTTACTCCTTATACTTTCCCCAACGCCAAGGGACAAGATTTTATGACACGTTTCGATTTTCCGAAGATCAACGAAAAACTCCGAGGCAAGAAATACTGTTATATGTACGGAATTTCGGTGAATACTGGGGAAAAAAGTCTTACTAAAGGTGCTGTGGTGAAGAAAGATGTCTGTGAGAATGGAGGAGATCTCGCCTATGAACTTGAAGATTTATATTTCAGTGAACCTATATTTGTCCCAACGCCTAACGGTAAAGACGAAGACGATGGTATTCTCTTGAGTTCAGTTCTAAATGGCAAAGATAGAAAGAGTTACTTGTATATAATGGATGCGAAGACAATGAATATCACAAACAGAGCCGAGCTTCCCACCATTGTTCCTTATACACTCCATGGCGATTTTTACCCAGAAATCCACTAAAAAAACAGCAGAGAGATGTTTAATTCACCACTTAAAGAAACAACATAACTGTGAAGAAAAAAAACAGTCACATGACAAATAAATGTATGTTCGATAATTCAGTAATGAGGACTGAGGTGAGATCAAACATTGTTATCTCCCCTGAATCAGCCACAAATATCTAAAAACAAGTTCCAACCTAACTGACCACAGTTGTGTTATATATTAATAAAGATTTAAGTCAACCTATTATCTTGTTCTTTTTTCCTCATTACAACAAATATATTCACCTTTCGGGTGTAAGTATTCAAGTTTTAATGTAATGAAATATTATATTTTATTTGAAAGGCTAATGAAACTAAATAAGAATGCAGATAAAAAGACTTGAAACAGAGGAGGGTATAATCGAAAAATAGAACAACTGAAACTTACTCTTCCATCACTCCCATCTTTCATTGCTAAATTTTCCTAATTTAACTATTTAGTTAAAATAGGAAGTAAGGAATAGAACGACAGTTTATATATATATATATATATATATATATATATATATATATTAATATTTATATTTTTGCTTGAAGGCAATTACAATGCGCATATCGCATAAAATTCGATAATTATAGAAGATAAATAATATTGACAAGTGAATCTCGCAAAGAATTACTCGGCGTGTAGAAATCGTACAGCAGCTGTTTCGACTTTATTAAGTCTCATCAGCGATGTATACTAACGATCTCCCTCCGACAGAAATCGAAACCGGGACTTCAGCAGGATAGTCAGAAACTATACTGCCTCAGCCACCGATACAGCACCGAGAAATGCCTGTGAAATTAACTTGTCGAATTTTATGCGATATGCGCATTGTAATTACCTTCAAGCAAAAATATAAATATTAATATATACTTTATTCACCAATGCTTCTAAAAAAATAAACAAACATCCCAAAATCTTATTTCCTTCGCCGAAGAGCATAAAGCACCCTGTTTGTTGTTCACTTAGCGTTCCCTTGCCTCCTATGATAGAGACGCCCCAGTATCATTGACAAGTTAATTTCACAGGCATTTCTCGGTGCTGTATCGGTGGCTGAGGCAGTATAGTTTCTGACTATCCTGCTGAAGTCCCGGTTTCGATTTCTGTCGGAGGGAGATCGTTAGTATACATCGCTGATGAGACTTAATAAAGTCGAAACAGATGCTGTACGATGTTCTACACGCCGAGTAATTCTTTGCGAGATTCACTTGTCAATATTATTTATCTTCTATAATTATCGAATTTTATGCGATAAGCGCATTGTAATTGCCTTCAAGCAAAAATATAAATATTAATATATACTTTGTTCACCAATGCTTCTAAAAAAATAAACAAACATCCCAAAATCTTATATATATATATATATATATATATATATATATATATATATATAAACAATTCACGACGAATTTATTTGCCGCAGACAATTTAACAGAAGAGAATACCAATATCACAGAAGATACAATGAAGAGCTCATACGTAGCTGTATAAGAGAATTGTCCTGAGAGGTAAATAGAGTTGTAGTAGATAAAGTTCTTCAGAGGCTGTTAAAGAGGATTTTGGTCGTTTTAGATGCATGTTTACTAGTTGTTTCTTTTAAACTCTATTATATGTGGTTCTTCCTTCTTGTTGATTGTCAGGCTAAAAAGGAATTAAAGGAAAGGAAAAGAAGAGGCAAGGACAAAAAGCACTTTTAAGTCTCAGACTTTATTCTAGGTTCATAGCTATTTTGTGTGGAGGAAATTTCTTCTTGTGTCAGTCATAGTATCTGTTCCTTGTCAAGGTCTGCGTCTGAATAGCTGAGGTTTCCTTTTGGTGCCAATGTAGGGCACTAAATGAAGAAGTCTCCCTTGTCACAGAGTTTGAGGAACTCTTCCGCGTCAGGATTCCCTTTTTGGTTACATGACGTGGGAATCCCAAAATATCAGCCTCTTTTACAAATCTGGCTTGACGAGGACACACGTACTCGTCACTACTCAACACCACACATGGTGCATACCTTTCGGTCCAGACCCCATAAACAGTAAGTGGTTTCAACCTCTTTTGTCTTTCCATACATTTCCGCATGTAATTGAACAATTATGACATTGTATAGCCTGGGGAACCTATTTCCCCCCATATTTCTAAATTAAATGTTGTATGTCTTTAATTAACGCGTTTCTTGTTATCCTACTGAAATGTTCTGCATTTGGGTATTCTCCTTTAAGTAACCCAATGCTTTATAAGAACTGGAGTTTATACTCTTTAAACTTCTTATAATACAAATAATTAGCGCTTATTTGTATGGTATTAAGTATTCCCATCTAATACTAATAATTTATATACAATTATATGGCTTCAAGTAACAATTTCTAATAATCATTTGTTTGCACACAATTATATGGTTTTAAGTAACTAATAATAATGATACTTAGTAAACAATTATAGCTTCAAGTAACTATTCCTGATAAAAATAATTTACATACAGTTATATGGTTTTAAGTATTCCTATCGAATATAAATAATTTTCAAACAGATCTATTTGACCCATAGATGGGACCTTAACAGGTTCTACCACTCTTATGGTGATTCATGCCACGAGTGTTGGCAGACAGGAGCTAAAAGGAAAAACACATGAACACGACATAGAATTCCAAACGACTTGTATTATCATATATAAAGAAATATCAATTAATTACTTGCAAACGAAGGTTTTGTCTGCAGGAATGATTATCATATAAATAACACAGTCCACTTAACTGAGTTCCTGAGGTAGGTGAACTATCGGAGTCCCTTGCTACGGCTATCTGTTCTCACTGATAGATGTAAGTGACGCTCTTTTTGTCGTCCGACTCCGGTGCTGGCTGAATCAGAAAAGGTAAGAATTTGTCTTTGGTTTTGCCGCTAAGGAATGCCGGCCTGTGATTGGTTGCTTGAAAGAGAGGCTCGTAGATCAAGGACGATAACCCTACCTCAGATATTTTTATACTCTAGGTCAGAGTTGACCTGGGAGTAATGGCTATTGAGAGATACTCCACATTCCCCAGAGCTCCAACCCCACCATCAGATGCAGAGAGAGAAGGAAGAAGAGAAGTAGAGATTAACATTGAAAATGTGCAGTTCGAAATTCATATAAACATCTATATAATACTTGTGTTCCTAAATTTTACAATTGTTATCATCTTACAACACCCTCTGGTTAAAAATGAGACCGTCCGAATCGTCCAAGATGAAATGAAAAAATGTAAATGCTGATTATCTGGTGTTTCTTATCCACCAAATTCTTATTTCTTATTAGTGTCGTCAACTCAGCTAAATAATTGACCATTCTGTTTTTATTATAAAGAAAGAAAGGGAAGAAAATGGACATACTACACAGAAAAAATATAAGAAAGAAAGAAAGAAAGTAGGGGAAAGATAGAGAGATCAGGTAACGCGCGTAAGCGATAACGCTAATCTGTTTCAACCGAACATAATGAAAAGATGAAATGAAGGAAAGAAAGAAAAAAAGAGTGAGAGTGTTGAATCAAAATTATCATACTTTTTATATATTTGACTATTTTACAATGGCTCTTAAAGAAACATATCAAACATTGTAATAATTAAAGTATCATACTGTAATATATCCACAGGTCCTGCTAGTTTCATTAAAACTAGATCCATAGAGAACGCCTATTTGTCTTAGTTTTAGTTAAATTTAGATTTACATGATTTATGAATCTTGAATTATCTCCCTTACATTAGAAGCATTCTCTTGGTATAAAAAATAAATATAATCTGATAGATGTCACTAGGTGTGTCCATTTTGACTTAAGAGAGATAACAAAACATTTTTTTTTTAAACAATTACCAAAAATCAGGGGATTTTCCAATGTTAATGAAAGTTTCAACACTTTATTCATTAACAATTTAATTTTATAATGGATATTTATTTTTTTTAAATTGAAAAAATTTTTATTTTTTAAATCACTTATGATTGTAAGTGGTGGTTTTAACCTTTGCTCATTTGAATAGAAAAAATTTCCAGTCCCTAATTTTTACATTTCTAGAAAGGTCGAATTCAGAATAGCACATCATAAAATAAGAAATAAAAATTTCAACACTCGAAAAAAGTTATTTGAAAATTTAAAAGTTATTTGTTTTTAACTCAAAAAATAATTTATGAAACGTTTTCTCTTTTCGTAGTTTTAAAAACAATGTTTTTCCTTGGATTGATGTAAAAAAAAAAAAAAAAGGATTTTCTCTGATTCAATTGGCCTATTTTTATTCATTTAAAAATCTGATCGTGAATTTTAAACGTCTGGAACGTGTCATATTTTACAAAATATTTTTAACATAAATCAAAATTTATTTAATATACCTAAAATGTATATTTAAAAATGCATAACATATTTTCCGAGATTTTTATGTATTGAAAAAATTATTACTAACGATCGTTCTTTTTCATTTACAGAAGATTACAGTGACTTAAGATAGTTCCCTTTTAGCTGAACTTGCACAACGGTCGGAAAATTAAAACGGAAAGTTTTTGGGCGGTCCCCCATGACAGTTTAACTACAGTCTATGAATTAACTTTTTGCGAATTGGGTTACGGTTTAGGGGTTTGGGGATTAAGGTTGTTTTTAATTACGTATTGCTTAAATAAACAACAAAAAAAACAAAATTACTATACATTACATTATCATTACAACCATTGACATTAATTATTGAATCCAACGGTAGACACATTACTCTCAGTTGTTTGTGTTAGTATTGCAATGTATAATTTCAATTAAACTTGGTTTTAAAAAAATATTTTTCAACATTAAATGTATAGTAATTTTGGGTTTTTGTTGTTTTTTTAAAGCAATACGTTAATAAAAACAACAACCTTAATCCCCAAACCCCTAAATCGTAACCCAATTCGCAAAAAGTTCATTCATAGACTGTAGTTAAACTGTCATGGGGGACCTCCAAAAAACTTTCCGTTTTAATTTTCCGACCTTTGTGCAAGTTCATCCCCCCTTTTTATTTCAAAATACCTGAAATCTTACTCTGGGGACAGAAACAACTGTTTCAGTGTACGTGTCCGTGTTGTGTTGTTGTTATTTTTTTTTACGTTTTTTGTCTCCGCAGTGTATGAAGTTTTATATACGTAGACCGCCATAAATTTTCCCCAAATGTAAACTTTTTTTTCAGATGAGTTATAGTTGTTGTTGTTTTTGTTTGTTTGTTTGGGGTTTTTTTGGGGTTTTTTTTCAAGAATTATCTCCCTCAAACTTGCGTTTTTGCACATGCCTAGATGTCACTGATTGACGCACCTCCAAACTCCTGTAACATGAACATTAACACAGAGTGAGAGGGGGGGGGCACTGATTATCAAAAGACAAAGAATTTGTAGTTATTTTATGTTGAACGAGGAAATAATTATTCAGCCGACAATTTTAGTTTGAATTATTTTGAGTTACACCCAAGAGATAAGAAGTACACTGAAAAAAAAATGGATATTTACGTTCGTTATCTAGAAATTGAATAAGATGTGTGGAGACAGAGACGAAATGGTTACACACATTATAAGCGAACTCAACATATTGGTACAAAGGGAACACAAGACTAGGTATGACTGGGTGGGAGAGGTGACCCACCAGGAACTGTGCAAGAAATTAAATTTTGACCATACAACCAAATAGTATATGCACAAACCATAATCCGTCCAATAGAATGAGGTGCATAATATTCTCTGGGATTTTGAGATACAAATGGATCAGCAAATCCCGACTAGAAGACCAGATTTAGTTTTAATCAATAAGAAAAAGAATTTGTCATTGTCACAAAGGGAAAGAAAAACTAATGACAGATTATTTCATAATGTGAGAGAAACGCAAAAAGTAACAATCTCCCAGAAGGCCTCAAAGTAGTGTGAATCAACTAATAAAAGTCTTACCCTAAGTCATCCTTATCTTTGTTTCTTTCGCTTCTTTTCCTAAATTCCCTTTCAGCTTACCAGCCCACAAGAATGAACTTTTTGCGAATAGGGTTACGATTTAGGGGCTTGGGGATTAAGGTTGTTTTTTTTTAAAATTACGTATTGCTTAAAAAAAACAAAATTACTATACATTACATTATCATTACAACCATTGAAATTAATTATTGAATCCAACGGTAGACACATTAGTCTCAGTTATTTGTGTTAGTAGTAGAATGTATAATTTCAATTAAACTTGGTTTTAAAAAAATATTTTTCAACATTAAATGTATAGTTCATTCATAGACTGTAGTTAAACTGTCATGGGGGACCTCTAAAAAAAATTTCCGTTTTAATTTTCCAATCGTTGTGCAAGTTCAGCCCCCCTTTTTATTTAAAAATACCTGAAATCTTACTCTGGAGACAGAAACAACTGTTTCAGTGTACGTGTACGTGTTGTGTTGTTGTTATTTTTTTTACGTTTTTTGTCTCCGCAGTGTATGAAGTTTTGTATACGTAGACCGCCATAAATTTTCCACAATTTTTCAGATGAGTTATAGTAGTGTGAATCAACTAATAAAAGTCTTACCCTAAGTCATCCTTATTTTTGTTTCTTTCGCTTCTTTTCTTAAATTCCCTTTCAGCTTACCAGCCCACAAGAAGGAAGAACCAACTATTGGATATTATACACTAAAACGAGCTTAAACCACATAGAACAAACAACCTAACCACTCCCTATAAATGTCGGCCTTACAGACATTATCAGAAAACAATAGCCACCATACAAGATTTAAGATTATTCGGCATGTTGGGTATGTCTCTATGACGCCATATTTAGTCGCGGTGAGATAGGACTATTTTTATGTTTATAACTTGCAGTGTGAGGATTGCTAAGCAGTTTAGTCCCGCTTACAAAAGAAAACTAGCAATGTTATGTTTTATCTTCTTTTCTTGCTTAGGTTAATGACTTTGCCATTCGTTCTTCTCACAGCTTTATTAAAGAAAATAAATAAACAAATATTTAACAGCTATTCTATCTATACATATATAAGAGGGCAGTTGTATGTATGTCCGGAGGAAAGTAGGAAAATAAAATAGTTAAAGACAAAGTAAATACATATACACATTCACTGTTACTGAGTCTAGTTTTTTTATGTAAAAATTATGAAGATTTGATTTATATTCACGAAAATATTTGAAAATTAAAATAGCATTCAAGTTCTACTTAAAAATGTTCGTGAATCTCAAAGTTAAACAAATTAATATGGATGCGCGAAACAATCATTTTTTCAGGCCTGATTAACATAAGGTCTTTTTACGAGAGGATTTTTATGGGGCACCCAGCGAGGATGAAACTCACTATTCAGGAGTAACGGATCTGTAAGACTAGCTTGCTAACCATTATACCGCTTTGTTTTTTGTTGGGGTTTTTTTTTTTTTTTTTTGCTTTTTTTCTCCTCTGGTGAGGCCGAGTAGTCTTCTTTTTGATCAGTCTCAGTGTTCCCACTTTTCAGACCATTAACTTTTTCAAGACCCATTTTCTCTTAAAACCAGTCACCTAAAGATATTATCTCTAACTGGCTTAACTTTATGGTGGCCGTATAATTCTCTTAAACTTTACCTGACCTATCCTTTGTTTCCTTAAAAGACAAACACCCACCCATATACATATGCCTGGACTTAACACATTCTATCCTCCCCTCCCTTTTTCTCTCTGACCATATTCTCTCTTAACCATTGTTTCACAACTTTATTTCGCACGGATTCAACTCTTTTGCCAAAACAACTTACAAGCCTGGAAATTAAAGAATGTCCGTCTTGTAACGAGTTCAAAACTTTGATAAAATCACAGGCATCTGCGGAGTGTAGATAATCAATAGATTTTTTTAAAAACTGACACTTGTAGACACTGGCACTTTGGCAAAATTTCGTCTAATAAACATGCAGACAAATTCACATACACCAATGCAGGTGATCAAGCAGACACGCGCATATACGCACGCCCCCGCCTCTCTCTCTCTCTCTCTCTCTCTCTCTCTCTCTCTCTCTCTCTCTCTCTCTCTCTCACACACACACACACACACACACACACACACACATTTGTAGAGCAACCGAGTCTCACAAGCTGCTGTTAATGATTGATCCTTTTCCTGATCTCTCGCCAGGCTGGATTAACACAAAGGTCTTTTTATGAAGGTTTTTGCTTTTGTTTTTCTACGTGTATTTTATTGTTTGTTTGTTTGTTTTTTTTTGTTTTTTTTTTGGGGGGGGGTATGGAGCATCCAGCGAGGATAGAACTCACTGTTCAGTAGTAATGGATTTGCGAGATAACTTACTAAGCATTACACCACGTTGTGATGCAATAGTGTTGTGGAATTGTATGAGATTAAGTTAATCTTCGTAAATATTTACATCCTCCCACATCCCCAACAAACACACACACACACATACATACACACACACACACACACACACACACACACATATACACACACACACACACACACACACACAACACACACATATATATATATATATATACAAGATGTGTCAAAAAAGTACCGTGATTTTTTTGTACTTTTTCACACACCGTGTATTCCGAAAAAAAAACCGTTCCATTCATTAATTTTTTCAGAATATAATGTGTGTCAAAAAGTACCAAGTTTAAAGCTGTGTTTACCAAGACAGAAATGAAGAATGAATGGAACGTTTTTTTTTTCAGAATACAAGGTGTGTCAAAAAGTACAAAAAATTTCGATACTTTTTTGGCACACTTTATAAATTTTCTTTACCAATCATATTGCCTTGTTCAATATTATCAAACATCGAGCACCCAAATTGGACCTGAACAACTCTTACATTCCGCTGTTGGAAGAATCATTCTAATACAAATCTACCCGGTAACCCAGCTACGGATATATATATATATATATATATATATATATATATATATATATATATGTTATTTTGGAAAAGGTGACTTACCGGTGAAGATGGTCACAATGGTTAGTTGATGCAAAATTCAGAAAGGTAAGGCAGCGATATAACAAATAAAAAGTGCTCAATGCGTTAGTAGAGAAAATTTATTGTAATACAGGTACAAGTAATAACCTACTCAAGTTTCACCATAAGGATCTTCAGGGTTAAATTCACTGGATTAATCAAGATATTGATTAATTGCAGTTCGTTACGGGATAGCCCGTAACGAACCGTTTATCGCGAAAGACACACACGTATAATCGACTGTAATTAATCAATATCTTGATTAATCCAGAGGATTTAACCCTGAAGATCCTTATGGTGAAACTCGAGTAGGTTATTACTTGTACCTGTATTACAATATATATATATATATCGGTAGATGTTTAAAACATTCCACTGTTGATGGAAGAATTACAGTACTCTTGCCCCGAGTAACAATAATGTCTGCTTCGTATATACGACATGAATGTACTTTGATAACCTTACAGATTTTACGTAGTTTTTTGGTTTTGGTATTCAATTGAAATCTCGTTATCTGACCATAAGCTTGATTAACACCAGATGGGTAATCTAGACGAAGGTGGTTGATGTTGAAAGACCCGTAACACTTAATGATTCTCATATCACATCACTGATGATATAATCAGGTGCATCTTCCAGATGTATTTCTTGATATGAGATGCTTTACTTTATATCATTTATTATATATATATATATATATATATATATATATATATATATTATATATATATATAATTTTTGGTACAGGCAAATTTATATAATATATTGAGGGTTATCATAGTGATCACCACTTCAATAGATGGAATGAAAGGAATAAAACAAAAATGTTTATTAGTAAAACAAGGGCCCTTTCATCCGGTGCTTGTCAAGTTATACACTTGTCTACAAATTTGTTTACAACTTGACTTTTAATCGATTCCAGGTGTATAACTAGACAAACACCGGACGAAAGGGCCCTTGTTTTACTAATAAACATTTTTTTATTCCTTTCATTCCGTCCATATATATATATATATATATATATATATATATAGAGAGAGAGAGAGAGAGAGAGAGAGAGAGAGAGAGAGAGAAAGAGAAAGAGAGACTGGTAAAAAACACCCCCCGGGAAGTGTAAAAATTCATTTTTGAAAGATATTCAATGTCTGTGGGTTTTTATCAAAAGTAAGTAAAATCATCAAATTTATCAAGAGTAAAAAGTAAATAAATAAAACAATTTGAAATGGAAACTTAGTTCTGTCCCCACACATAAAATATTGCACGCATCTATTAATTAAATAATTATTTTGAATATTTTACACATAAATTTTACACCAAATCGTAAGTATTTATTTATTTGTAAACTTTTAGTTAACTTATTGTAACTGAAAAACGGTGAGATTAAAAAATAATTTTTAAATTGATTACAAATTTCACAAATAATTTTTATCATTTAAAGTAATACAATTTTTTAACTAATTTCAAAGTTTATATACTTTATTAATCTAAATAATATAATTAGATAATATATTGTTTATTTATTACAATAGAAAGGATTAAACGTTGATTTATAAGGAACAGCTTTATTTATTTTATTAATATTAAGTGTTCTTTATTCTATGTATTGACGATTTTGGTATTTGTGACGTAAGCAGTGACGTAGTTTTGGTTACAGACTAATAGAGACTGAATCTTCATTATTAATAGATATTCTAACAATTCTAGAATTGACGTAGTTTTGGTTACAGACAAATAGAAACCTAATCTCCATTATTAATAGATGACGTAGTTTTGATTACAGACAAATAGAGACCGAATTTCCTTTACTAATAGATATTCTAACAATTCTAGCATTTACGTAGTTTTGGTTACAGACAAATAGAAACCCAATCTCCATTATTAATAGATATTCTAACAATTCTAGCAGTGGCGTGGTTTTGGTTACAGACAAATAGAGACCGAATCTCCATTATTAATATATATTCTAGCATTATTATTCACCAAATGTCCGTCCGTCTGTCTTACAAAGGCTCCGATATTTTCGTCAATAATAATACAAAATCAATCGATTTGTGGAACTATTCACAGTTCTTCATAAGTACAAAACGACCCGCTGCGATTTTGTTATATACCCTACCTATGAACATTAACGGGAAGCCGCAAAAGCTTTCTCGCTTGATTCGGGGGGGGCATTTTTCTATTTGCAATTAGAAAATCTTTTTGTCTCAGAAATTGTGAGGGTCATTCTATAATTAGGAGAAAAAAATCATTTGATGTGTTACTCCTTGAAATGAAACTACTTCCGGTGCCGTTAATCGTAAAATAGCCATGATTTACAAAGGAGGTACTCAAGTAAGACACTTGACATTCACAGTGAACAAACGCCATTTTCAAAGCTCTAAGAAAGAAACTATCTTATTACAATGCAGAATGGCAACTCCTGTTATCTTATTACAATGGAGATTCGGTGTCCGTCCCTCTGTAACCGAAACTACGTCACTGCTTACGTTTCAATAGCCTAAAAATTGCGAAAGTTTAACAATGAATATTTAATTTATAGTCAAAATAACTGAAACATAGAATGAATCTTATTTATTAGCAATGTCTCTATGAAAATCTGAGTTAGATTTGTTTCAAAACAGCCCATGTTATTAGTGGGTATAAAATCCTGCAATGTGTCTTATATATCACTAAGTAATAAAGGTTTAAATAATATATGGTGAGGTTAATTTTCATACTGGTTTTTAAAAAACCGGGTTTAATAAATAATTACTTGATGTTATTGATTTCTAATATTATTGTTTTATCCCCTAACGTTTTAAAATCAATTTATGAATGATTTTATATAGAAAGCAATTAAAATATAATTAAAAATAAGTGTAATCTTTTTATGTGCGTTCTTATTTAATTTCATTTCTTTCTAATAAAGTAATAGTAAATATATATAGTTTTTATTTGTTTTTCCGGTATGTGATTATTTACGCCACTGTATTATATTAGTTTTGGTATTTGTTAATTCATTTTCTTTGTTACGTTTGATTTATTATTTTCGAGGAATATTATTATTATTATTATTATTATTATTATTATTATTATTATTTACTCCTTTTGAGTTTTCACATCAGCATTAGCTGGTGGTCTTTCACTGGAGTCTGAGTGACAGCAAGTCTCCTCATGTCTCCAGGACTCTTCTGAGTATTCTGGCAGATTGCAGCAGTGCAGTGTTCTGAATGGTTTCAATCCTTCCTCTGATATTCAAACTTTATTATTATTATTACTAATACTCTTGTTCCTTAATCTTCCGATCGTTATCCTCTTGCAACACCCTCTGGTTAAAATTGAGACCGTCCAAATCGTCCAAGATGTGAGGCAACAATGTAAATCCTGATTATCTTGTGTCGCTTATCCGTCGAATTCTTATTTCCCATGAGTGTCATCACCTCAGCTAAATAATGAACCATTCCGTTGTTATTATAATGAAAGAAAGGGAATAACGAATTGTCTTGCTTTCTTTATATCTTAGCAGAAGAGTGTCTTTCTTTCTTTCTTTCTTTCTTTCTTTCTTTCTTTCAAATTTGACCGAAATTTGTTTGGTTAAGATTGACTAAATGCCCAATTAAAAATAAGATGATTCATTTCCATATCATATCGCATGACGTAAAATATCAGACGATCTGTGTTTTTTTGAGAAATTCCTTAGTTGGTAATAGTTGATAGCCGATAACATAAGCAGTACTACTAACAAAGCTACTAACATCAGAGACAGTTATAACAGAAATACCTGTTACTCTAGTAAAATGAGAGAGAAGAAAAATAAAAGCAACGAATAAATTCAACTTAGTAATGGAAATACTGCTTATATTACGCATACAATCTACATTCTAAACGTCTACCCCACAGGAATTGGTTTTATATTTATATTTACAGATAAATCGTGGGCTGAAAGTTAGTTAACCGTAATATTCTATTAACATAGTTATACAGGGTGTTCATAAAGTCTTGCAGCAGTCTTAGATTTGAAAACTTAATAACTCATTAATTCAAACGCAGTTTCGGAGCTTAATCGTTACTGCTCATTCAAGGGTACAAAGCAATATAAATGCCACCAGACTTATGACCAAATTGTTATTTGATATAGAAAAATTAAACTGCGTTCGAATTCATGGGTAATCGTCTGAAAATTACTTATTTTAAGGTAATTAAAAAATAAATTTAAAGAACAAACACCTAAAACAGAGTCCGAGGTTACAGTGGCCTGAACGTTGTGTTTATACACAATAAAGATGAGGATAACTATCATAATTATTCATATTAAGCCTCATTTCATAAATATACATAAAACTTAATAACTCATGAAGTACAAATGATAGAATCATTTAATAAAAACAATATGAAAGTTAAACTCTTGTAGTTTTAGTTTTATATATGTTTTGATTATTGCATTTGAACAAGACTTCAATCTTTGTTGTTACATTTTAAATCTGTTGCAAGGCTTCATAAACACTCTGTTTCAACTTTTTTTTTATTTGCTGGGATTAATTAATGAAGAAAACAAAGTAAAATAAAAATAATAAATAAAACAAAGGAAAATAAGAATAAAACAAACACAAAATGAAATAAACAAATAGACACCAAAAAATGACAATCTCCCAGGAGGCCTTGGACAGGAAGAACCCTCTAGGCATGCTCGGAAAAAGGTGCTTCCTTGCGCCAAAAACGAACCTCGTAACAGTTCTTCGAAGACAGTGACTATCACTGGTTCGAGAGAAAAAAAATTCCTCTCCAAGAAATAGCTGTGAACCAGGAAAATAAAAATTTGAACATTGAAAGTATCGCTTGTCTTTTGTCTCTTTTCCCTTTTTAATTCCTTTTCAATCTGATGTCCAACAAAAAGGAAGGACCACGCTTATTGTGATTATAACATCTCTTTACTTAGACGGTATATACGTATGACCGTCTTATCGTATGAGAAATATCCGTGGTTGTATCTCTCATACTTAATCGTAATTTTGACATGGGGAGAAAATAAATGACCTCATGAGAAAAAAGAATAAACTATATCCATTTTAAAATATTAAAAATTTGAACGTTGAAAGTATCTCTTGTCTTTTGTCTCTTTTCCCTTTTTTAATTCCTTTTCAGCCTGACAACTCACAAGAAAGAGAACCACATATTTTGGGGTTTAAGAAAAGAAACTAGCAATATCCATCAATATCCAAGCATAACCTAGAAATAACATGAAACTGTATCCTTGGAAAATAAAAAAGATTGAACCTTAAAAGTATATCTTGTCTTTTGTCTCTTTTCCTTTTTTTCGTTCCTTTTCTGTCTGAAAACCAACAAGAAGGAATGACCACGCGTATTGGGGTCAAAGAAAAAGCAATCAACCATCCACCTAATAACCTGGTTGGCATCCTTTCGCCTGCAAAGCACGATGGCGCAGTGTCTTCTTTTTTTTTTAACTACGTAGCCTGGGTGGGTTGTTTTGGGTGATGTGCTGTTGCCCAACGACCTTCTGTATCATTTTCTTCTCCTAAATGGACCACTTATCTATGTTATACTTTCTCTTTCTTGTGGTTCTTGCTTGGTTTTGTCGGATTCCGGAACCAGTATTGTGCTGGTTGGTTGATTATCCAGCTTGGATACTTATGGTAGCATCACTTGGGAAAGGTAGACCTTTAGTTTCCTAGTTTAGCCCAATGCGTAGCCATGACGAGTGTACCTTTTTTTATCCTGGGCGACGTCCTGCCAGTAATCATTTTCTGTGTTAATGTTAATTTTCATTGTTGTTGGAATATTTGATCAGGATTTACTTCCTAGGGGAAGAATTCTCATGTCGGATACTGACAAACTCCTGTACAGGGTGACCGAAGACACTTGACCTCGTGTCAAGAGGGCTTTTCAATTCTCTTTAGTAGGCTTTCCAATTTTCTGTATGTATGTATGTATGTGCGCGCGTGTGCGGGCGTGTATGCGGGCGCTCGCGTGAGTAAGTGTTCGTGCGCACGCGCATGTGTGTGTGTGTGTATCTGTGTGTATTTGTATGTGTGTGCGGGTATATATATATATATATATATAATATATATATATATATATGTGTGTGTGTGTGTGTGTGTGTGTGTGTGTGTGTGTGTGCAGCACTAAAACCCTGTAAATGACTTGGTATTTTATCATATTAATTATCAGTTTGAAGAAGACATTTAACATAGAAATCAACTCCTTTTTTTTCTTTTTTTTTTTTTTTGCTTATTCATTAGAACACTATAAAAGATTATGAAAACGAAGACAGAAATAGATGCTAAATGTCCCAGGTAGATGTCGATGAGCCATATAATTAGGATATAAGTAATCGCTTTACGATTTCAAATGTCATATTAATACCAGTAAAAAAAAAAAAGGAATATTTCCAAGCCTTTAATTCAGTTGACAAAAAAGGGGGGTACAACACGTCGCCCAAAAGAAAAGTTCAATTATATTTCAGTCTCCACCCATTCAATTGACTGTATCATATGTTAATATGCTAACATATTCAAAATCAGAATAGGATGATTAATATATATAAACTCTTTCTTTTTAACCTTTCCTTTCTTTTTTAACATTTAAAATTTTTATTTTAAACGGATTTCATAAAAAAAAAAGACTGCAATGAACTAATTGCAAATATATAGATAAGAAAAGAAAAACCTACATAGAGAAATCTAAATATCACTTAAATATCACTTTTGTTTGAAGTTTCAGGTAGAGGGAAGTATCCTAATTCACCACACCTATTGTTTACAACATTCTATAATGTGTAGTAATAGCAAAGAATATCGACCTCTATGTGAACTCCGATAAAACTGAGTTCATGAGTTTCGAAAAGAAGGGAGACATCTCCACGCTCGACGGTAAGCCTCTTAAGCCAGTAGAACAATTCACATATCTAGGTAGTAATATCTCATCCACATAAAGCGATGTTAATACACGAATAGGAAAGGCATGGTTGGCCACAAACAAATTATCAGTCATATGGAATCCGATCTCACTGACAAGTTAAAACGACAATTCTTCCAAGCTGTGGTTGTATCAGCGCTGCTGTATGGTTGCATCACATGGACCCTAACGAGGCGCCTTGAGAATAAGCTAGATGGAAGCTGCACAAGAATGCTGCGTGCGGTCTTGAACAAATCGTGGAAATAGCACCCCACAAGGAAGCAGCTGTATGTCCACTTACCCCCCTATCTCACAAACCATCCGAGTAAGACGGACAAGACATGCTAGACACTGCTGGAGGAACAGGAACGAGCTCATAAGCGACGTTCTCCGGTGAAGCCAACACATGGACATGCTCGTGTGGGTCGCCCTGCAAGGACCTACATTGACCAACTCTGCACGGATACTGGATGCTGCTCAGAGGACCTTCCTTGAGACAATGAATGATAGAGAAGGTTGCGAGAGATGTTCATGGATATCCATGCTAATTGCGCAACATGATGATGATAATGTGTAGAAAATAGAAAAACGCGAAGTATTCTCCAGATCTGGCCCCCCGCTACTACTTGCTGTTTACAGACCTCAAAAGAATGCCACAGGGAAAGAGATTTGGCTCCAACGAAGAAGTAATAAGAAACTGGTGTGTATTTTGAGGCCAAAGACAAATCGGCATCAAAATCAAAGTCGAATTTTGCCTAAAAGTTGAAAGAAACCGCTATTCAAGAGTTATTGACGATGGATAAAATTGTTAATACTGTTGACCATATCTACCTACTAATAGCATGTAATTGTAGCGGTTTACAGTGTGAACGAGAAGGCTAATTTGCTATGCTTAGATTGTTTGGATCTGAGCAAATAGGTGACTAAATAGATAAATTAAGTGAAAGACCTAAAGCTGTTCTTTTCGTCAGAGTTTATAATTTGTTTGCATATATTTGCTAGTAATAATAATAATAATAATAATAATAATAATAATAATAATAATAATAATAATATCTTTTCAGCTAGTATATTAGGTCTGAGACCTGTCAGCTGTTCCTTATAAATATTCATTTTAAATCCACAGAATATTTAAATAGTTGTTTTATTAGTTAGGGCCGGAACTTATTGAATGATGTGTTATTCCAAAAGACGAGTTTTATTCTTCACTAAAAGCGGCTACCCGGCGTTGCCTGAGTAGAGGGTGGGATAATAAAAGGTTAGTCTTACAGATCCATTGATTGTTTTAGTCTTACATAATTGATTTATGTTTTAATCACGAATGCAACCAATAACTATCCTTTCTCTTACTATTCAAATCCTAATTTTTAAATATCTTCCCAATATAAATAAAATCTTCATTATTTTGCACGAAAGCAAGATCTGGTGATAGTGAATATGTATTTTCGTAGTTTCCTCCGCAAATACATACAACTGCCCTTTATATATGTATAGATAGATGATGAAGTCGACGTTATAACGTTTCGATTTTTACAACTTTCATCAGGACTTGAGGTAGGTGAAATATTGAGTGGTGAGGGTGGATGACTTCTGAAAAATAGGAGAATTGTTGGTTGAAAGTACAGTAACCAGTGTCGGCCAAGCGTTAGTTCTGGGACGCGTGAAACCTCCACACCTTTCACCAACTCTTCGCTGGTGAGTCCAAGTATTGGATGGTCCCGATTCTTCCTCTGATTTCCTATTCATCCACACTGTTTTCAAAACTTTGGGGTCGTTTCAAGGGCCCCAATTACAATTGGTACGACCTTTGCCCTCATGTTCCATAGTTGTTGTTTTTTGTTTTTTTTTTTGTTTTGTTTTTGTTTTTTGTTTTGTTTTGGTTTTTTTTCAGTTCTCTGGTCAGGTCCAAGTATTGATATTGTTTATCTTTCCGTTTTCCTTCATCTTTACCCTGTGATCCGCTGGTATGGCAAAATCCACCAGATGACAAGTTCTCTTCTTCTTGTTAATATTCCTAACAGGAATTAGATGATTCGTTTGTATCTCAAAGTCTCATAGAATTATTATTTCACTCTTTTGAGTTTTTCACATCAGCGTTAGCTGATGGTATTTCACTGAGTGACAACAAGTCTCTTCAGGTCTCCAGGACTCTTCTGAGTATGCTAGCCGATTGCAGCAATGCAGCAGTCTGGATGGCCTCAATTATTATTATTATTATTATTATTATTATTATTATTTACTCAGCCTTTCTCAGTCTATTATACAAGTCTAACAGCACCTGCTGTTACGAAGTCATTACCCATTTCAATACTGAATATATTCATAGCTGCTTCGGTGATCTCACGGGCACCGGTGCTTTACTAGGGTGGACTGAAATGTTCATATGATGACGTCATCTCTGTTGTTAATGACTTTTTTTTACCAATGAGGTCCAATCATTGCAACACCGATGGGAGAAGAGTATGAACGGCAAAGAGGATTATGTTAAAAATAAAACTCATTTGGTCACATTCCATGAGAGTATATTGGTCAGCCTATGAACATTTCAACTGACTCTCGTAAGTATGACTTGACAGGGAATCTTTGATTATCATTTAATCTAATTTATTTATTTACTTTTTTATTCTTTTTATTTATTTACTTTATTAATTTATCTTTTAAACTCTTTTCGAGTTTTTTCACACAAGTTGTAACTGAAATCCGTGTGACAGAAAATCTCCTCAGCTCTCCAGGACTCTCCTCGTATTCTAGTTGATCTCAACAGTGCTATGGTTTAGGCAATCAAAATTCTTACTGTTGAAATTATCACCCTAGTCAGTACTTGTTAACTTAGTTCCTTTGTTATTGATATAGTTGCAGAGGCAACTTAGTGTACTATGTAACCCAGTACTACATGTTCCATATTCGGATCATCGACAACTAAGCCGGTAACCCATAGGTTTTGCTTAATGAAGAGGATGCTATCCATCCTGCAAAACGAAAAACAAGACCTGTAAAAGGGCAGAGGAAGCTCTTTGCTCAACGGCCATCTAGCAGGTTATTTCTAAAAGTCCAACCCCTCCTCATCGTGACAGGGCCGTGTAAACTTGGTAAGGCCAGAGCTATTCCGCCGAAACTTAAGTTCCTGGTAGGGTCCCCAAGGCGGACAGATGTGGTATCCAGTGTTATTAGGGCCACAACTCAGCCAAAGGGCGTCTGGAATCAACGGCTTTTGGCGTACTCGTCACTGCATCTATGGAAATTCTGCGACAATCTAGGGCATCTCTTTCCCCTGACCGGGATGTGCATGTGGGGTTTGGGGACAGCTTGTGAATTTCCTATTCCTTGTTACGCTTTTTATGAGTTTCCTAACAATCTCGTTCATTCTGGATACGGTGAATTCATTGGATGGAGCTGGCTCAAACGACACAGGGTGAATGCCGTAACAACAACAACAACAACAACTGCCGTAAAACAAAACAATCAAACTTGGATGGTCTCGATTCTTCCTCTGATCTCTTTTTTAAGATATCTTTTTAAGCCTTTGGAGATTGTTATGTTTATTTACTACAGACAATATATGCAGCATCATTTTACTATATATGAACTGATTTGTTTCCACTGAATCATGAAAAAACAAAATGAAAATAATTTCCAAACAGCAACCACAAGACCTTCCTACTTAGCGGACTGTTTTATATTAGTAACAAAAAAACTAATAATACAATGTCGGTTTATTCAAGCAAAGAGATTGTTTGTGCAAAAAGAAAATATTGTTGACTTAATTAAGGGTGGTGAGACCACAAAATATGCTTTTGTAACAAAACTTTTTCACACTATGTGTATATAGTAAGGAAAAAGTGTTTGTTTTTTTTTAAATTTTAGTTGGGAAGTACAAAGTCGGTCTATTAAGTAATTATAAACATTTTTATTATCAACTTTATTACAAATTAACATGACCTCCTTCAAAATAATTCCATCGGAAAACCACTCGCCACAGTCATAATCTATGAAAAATATAGGTTACCTCCCTAACACTGAACCCGAAGAAAGTAAGATCCGGGAGTAAAAAAAACAAGCACAGGCCAGAGTCCTTAGACATGTTAACAGAATAGACCAAGCCGCTTAACTGACGGCTGGAACTCAGATTTTCCCCTTTTGCTCGGCTGAAACAACATAGCAGCACTACTGAAAGAACAAATGACCAGTGAAGAACCAAATGTCGCTGCTACGAAACCCTTTACCCAAACAGATAAGCGTTTTATGTAATTTGTAACTTACCTTACATGACTTACGACCGCAAAAAGAATATGTCTTTAGCAACTTACGTACGATAAAACCTCCTTTGAAATATCAAATTTGTCTTTGTCATTTTTCTTTTCTATTCGGTTCATATGGGATACCGTTAATTTCACATAAATCCTCGGAGGGAAAGATAGAAAATAACACAACAGAAATTAAGAGAAAGTATTACAAAGAGCCAACGAATACGGAATTCAACCGAGAGAAGAGCGAATTTGATAAAACAGAAATTACGTTTTATTAATTATTTGATCACATCAGAAGGGCTAAAACCCTAAACCCTAGAAAAATTGAAGCTGTACTAAACTGCAAGAAACCTAAATCCAAAGAAGTTAGAACCTTTCTTGGAATAACAGATAATAACTGAATTTTATTTCAAACATTTAGCGTCTGTCGGTGTACGAGGTATGTCAGAAAAGTTCCAAGCTGATCGCATTCTTCGGTGTGAGGTGCATCGTCCACTGCGAGTTCTTGCCACAGGGCCAGACAATTAACCAGCATGTCTACAAAGAGATCCTGCGGCGTTTGCTTCGTTCAGTGCGCGAGAAGAGGCGAAAGATGTGGCAGGACAACTCGTGGGTGCTTCACCATGACAACGCACCGGTCCACACTGCCCTGAATACCCGAGAGTTCCTGACCCAGAAGAACATCACTGCGCTGTAGCAATATCCCTACTCACCCGACTTTGTTCCATGTGACGCCCCACCAAGCTCAAGGGAGTCATCAAGGGTACCCGTCTTGATCTACGGAGAATCCCGGAAGAATCCTTCCGGGAGTGCATGCAAGCGTGGCAGAGAAAGATGGGAAAGTGCATTAGACTACAGGGGGATTACTTTGAAGGGGATAACCTGTAGTTTGTAGTTTGTAGTTTGGATTTGAAATAAATTTTTGTGATGCCAGTCCTGGAACTTTTTTTTACATACTTCGTATGTGTGTGTGTGTGTGTGTGTGGTGTGTGTGTGTGTGTGTGTGTGTGCGCGCGCGTGTGTGTGTCAGTATTTGTGTGTGCTGATAACTGGAAATAAATCAGCTTTATTGATGGGTTCACAACAACCACAAGTCGGCAACACTGGTACTGATTATTCTTACAAGAAAGAAGTAAGCATTTGACAACTGTTGCTCTTTCATATTGCTATCGAACACATATACAAGTTCGATCTATGAAATAATGAGATTGGTTGGGTAAACATTTTTAATATCAACTTAATTACAAATTAACTTGATCTAAAAAGAAATTGTCTAGGAAAGCTACTGTTACATAATCTATGCGGTTGCATAAGATTATTGTCAATCCCCTGTATTTCTAAAGGGATGGCCCTTTTCATATCACGGGCGGGACTTTCCATGGAATAGTACAGAAAGCCCGCCAAATTACGTGAAGTCACGTGGGACCTGGTTTGGTCCTCAGTTTTCAGTTAGACGTCGGGCAGATAAGGTCTTTCTGCCTTAGCTGAAGCTCACTGCATACGCGCGCTATGTTAGTCAGATATTTAGTTACATGAGATGTATAGTTAAGGAAATAAAAGTTTAAGAAAAGTAACACGGTCTTGTGATTAATGAATGTCTTGGTAACAAGACTGATTAAAGAAGAAGAAATGAGTTAAGTGCGACCGACGACCAAGACGAAGTCACTAAGACGAAGACTAAGATGTTAGAAGAAGACGTAAGATAGAGATGACAAGAAGAACAGAAGAAGTAAGAAGTAAGTAATGAGAAGGGTATGCAACACTACTCACCATTCCTTGGGTAACACTGGTGATGATTATTCTTACAAGAAAGAAGTTATGCTAATTTAGACCGTAAAATATGGTGGTTAAAGTGATAATATAAGTTAGTAACAGGAAACACAAGTAGCAACTAATAATACAATGTCGGTCAATTCAAGTAATGAGATTGATTGTGTAGATTGCCGGTTTAATGGCGGTGAGACCACAGAAATATGCTTTTAAAACAAAACCTTTTCACAATAGGTGTATATAGTCATGAAAAGCGTTTTTTTTTCCTTTTAGTTGGGAAGTACAAAGTCGATCTATTAAGTAATAATTGAGTAAACATTTTTATTATTAAGTTAATTACAAATTATTAAGTTAATTACAAATCAAATTGACATCCTTAAAGATAATTCCCCTGGAAAGCCACTCACCACTCCAACGGTGACATTGGTAATGGTTATTCTTACAAGAAAGAACTTATGATGATTAAGGCCGCAAAATATGGTAGTTAAGGTGATAATATAAGTTAGTAACTGGAAGCACAAGGAGCAACTTAGAATTTCAAAGAATGTTGTATCATAGTCTTATAAAAGAAAATACAGTGTGTCAATATTTTCTGTTGCAAACAAATTGTTCCGTTTGCGGCTATATTGTATTATATGAAATATAAATGAATATTAGTCCACTTAACTAAAGTCGTTGGTAAATGTGTTTACGTACTTACGTATGGCTTTCCACGTTTTCACTGTTTGTAGTAGCCGTGACAATTTTAAACGTCAGCTTTCTTCAAGGATCGGTTGAAAAAGAGGGAGATACTTATCTTTTGATTTCTAGCGCCAAGATAGCGGGTCAGCGATTGGTTGGTTTGAAAAGGTGTATATCGACCAAGGGAGATAACCCACCTACTTTCGATATATATTTCTTTATAAAAATTAAGTAAGCATTTGACAACTGTTGCTATCTCACATTACCAAGCGCACCAAATTTAAGGAAGTATTTTTGTTCGTATTTTAAATCTTAGTTGATTCTCGTCGCAACTCACTCAAATTGTTGTTTCTATGACAACGAGGAACTATGCGTATCACTGACAATAGACAATAATAAAAGATAAGCTCTCGCTGAGACTCGAACTCATATGCTTTTTTGCTTTTTTATAATACCCCATGGGTGCTGTTCATCGCTGCCCTAGAAATAACAAAGTGAGTGAGTTGCGATAAGAAAAGTTATTATAAAAGCTATGGGCAAATAGTAGGGCAAAGAGGTCTTTAACCTTGGTTAGGTAACCATTCTAGGAGAAGGAAAACACTGAATTCAAACCTGTTAAACTCCACTCATAAATTGACACTAAGTCACATCTTACTCTTGCGGAAGGGTTGGTTAATATATATATATATATATATATATATATATATATATATATATATATATATATATATAATCAAAAAGATGAAGGATGAAATAAAATAGTTGTCATTGATAATAATAATAATAATAATAATAATAATAATAATAATAATAATAATAATAGGCAATATGTATCAAGAAAGGGAAGTGGAAGAGATCTTGCCAACATAGACGATTGCGTAGATGCCACAATCGAAGAATCGAAGAATACACAAAAAGAACAAAGAAAGATTACTTACGGCAGCTAATAACAGCAGCTGCAGCATAAGGACAAACAGAAAAACAACAAAAACAAGAAAACAGAAACGGGAAGAAAAACAATTATATGGATACTTAAAACATCAAATTGGGCAGGTTGCGCACGAAAAGACTTGGACATGGTTAAGAAGAGGAAACCTCAAGAGAGAAACTGAATCGCTAATTATTGCTGCACAAAATAATGCCATAAAAAACAAATTATATCAAAGCAAACATTGATAATACGCAACAAAACAGTAAATGTAGACTGTGCAGTGACTGAGATGAGACTGTAAACCATGTATTAAGCGAATGTAGCAAACTAGCACAACGGGAATACAAAACTAGCCACGACTGGGTTGGGAAGGTGATCCACTGGGAATTATGCAAAAAATTAAATTTTGACCATACAACAAAATGGTATATGCATAAACCAGAATCTCTTCTTGAGAATGATACACATAAAATTCTCTGGGACTTTGAGATAATGACGGATCACCTTATCCCAGCCAGAAGACCAGACTAAGTATTGATTAACAAGAAAAAGAAAACTTGTCAACTGGTAGATTTTGCAGTTCCAACAGATTACAGGGTGAAAATGAAAAAAAAAACAACGAAAAGATAGACAAATACATGGACCTTGCCAGAGAATTGAAAAGGCTGTGGAATATGAGGGTGAAAGTGATACCAATTGTAGTTAGTGCACTTGGAACGGTCCCAAAATGCTTAGAATAAAGACTAGAGGAACTGAAAATCAGAGGAAGAATTGAGACCATCAAGACAACAGCATTGTTGAAATCGGCTAGAATACTCAGAAGAGTCCTGGAGACCTGAGGGGACTTGCTGTCACTCAGACTCCAGTGAATGACCATCAGCTAACGTTGGTGTAAAAAAAAACTCGCAAGGAGTGAAATAATAATAATAATAATAATAATAATAATAATAATAATAATAATAATAATAAGTGAAAGTGATACCAATTGTAGTTAGTGCACTTGGAACAGTCCCAAAAGGATTAGAAAGGGCTTGGAAAGTTTGGATATCAGAGGAAGGATTGAAACCATCCAGACTACTGCAGCTGCAATCAGTTAGAATACTCAGAAGAGTCCTGGAGACCTGAGGAGACTTGCTGTCACTCAGACTACAGTGAAAGACCATCAGCTAACACTGATGTGAAAACTCAAAAGGAGTAAATAATAATAATAATAATTTCTTGAAAATGAAACGCATAAAATTCTCTGGGACTTTGAGATAAAGACGGATCACCCTATCCCAGCCAGGAGACCAGGCCTAGTATTATAAAAAAAAAGAGGGCATGTCAACTGGTGGACTTTGTGGATCCAGCAGATCACTGGGTGAAATTGAAGGAAAATGAAAAGATGGATAAATACCTGGACATTGCCAGAGAATTAAAAAAGCTGTGGAATATGAGAGTGAAAGTGATACCAATTGTAGCTGGTGCACTTGGAACAGTCACAATAAACTTGGAAAAAAGACTGGAGGATCTGGAAATCAGAGGAAGAATTGAGACCATCCAGACTACTGCACTGCTGCAATCAGCTAGAATACTCAGAAGAGTCCTGGGGACCTGAGGAGACTTGTTGTCACTCAGACTCCAGTGAAATACCATCAGCTAAAGCTGATGTGAAAAACTCAAAAAGTGTGATAATAATAATACTTCCCTACGGTCAATAAATAAATAAGAAAAACACTAGTGTCCATACGAAGGTATTCATTCAAATAATATTTATAGCAGTAGCAACATTTGTACTGGTAGTAGCAAACAATTTAGTATCACAATATTTTTTAGCCAAATCTTGTAAACTTGACTTCAAGTAAGGGTACTAATGCAGAATAGTGCGCAAGAGATAATATCATTATATTATGTATAAAAAGTATTACATTTCATTACATTTCACGGAAATATCCGAATCCCTTGAGACGCTAGTGTCAAGGTTAGGGTTATGTGGTCACTACTAGAATAGGCTCAGTCTTAATTAGTGATCATCCTCCACTCATTACTACGACAACCAACATTACGTTTTTTGTTTTTTGTTTTGTTTTGTTTTATGTGAAAATAAACCAGTCTTCTTCTTCTTCTTCTTCTTCTTCTATGCTATTTCGAGAGTTTCCGTAATCTAATATTATTTATACGTAAAATGCGATTCTAATGATATTATCTCTTGCATCCTATTCTGCATTTGTATCTAAAAAAAAAATTAAAATAAACTAGAAAACAGAAGAAAAAAAATACACGGAAAACAACTGACGAGATTTCATTGAGTAATATATATATATATATATATATATATATATATATATATATATATATAGTTTATTTCCTAAGACTTCCAAAATTGAAATTCTGAAAGAAATACACAACATTTAAAACTTACCGTTTTTAGGTTCCACTGTTTCCTATGATGAATGTACGGAATATCGTGACACAAAAGAGGAAAATTAAAACGAAATACTAACGCAGAATAGCGCGCAAGAGATTATATTATTGGATTACGTATAAAAAGCATTATATTTCATTACATTTCATGGAAATATCCGAAACCTTTGAGACGCTAGAGTTCGGGTTATGTTTAGGGTTAAGGCTAGGTTACTTCGGGAGTTTCCGACATCTAATGCTATTTATACGTAAAATGTGATTCTAATGATATTATATCTTGCGCGCTATTGTGCATTTGTACCTAAAATGAAAAGAAAGTAAAAGAAAAAGACGTCGAGCATTTTATCAGGCATTTATGTACATAATTTAAAAAAAAAGAAAATATTGTTATTGATTAAAGAATTTCAATAAGAGTTATTTCAAATTGTGTCTGAGAATTTTTTTTTTTTAACATGAACGAAATCAAGTTTTAATAATCACACGGGGTGAAAAAAAAAAGATAAGGCCAAACTTTTTGATAAAATATTTTCCCTTTTTTTATAAAAATAAAGTCGGCACCTTTATTTTTCATTCATTTATTTTTATTATTTATTCATTTTTGCATTTGACAGACGGATATGATTTTTTTATTATTATTATTTTGTTTCGTTTTTTGGTACTAATGCAGAATAGCGCGCAAGAGTGAATATCATTAGATACGTATAAAAAGCATTACATTTCACGGAAATATCCGAAACCTTAGAGATGCTAGGGTTAGGTTAAGGTAAGGGCAAGGGTGAATGTTTGGGTTAGGCTACTTCGGGAGCTTCCGACATCTAATGCTATTTATACGTAAAATGCGATTATAATAGTATCTCTTGCGCGCTATTCTGCATTTGTACCGTAATTAAAGAAAAAAATGTTTCGTTTTTTTTTTTTTTTTTTTAACTTTTTAATAGATTATCACTTTGTGAAAAAAAATCCAGTGTCCGCAGGTTTTATATAAGGCGTTAAAATTAGTTTGTGCATCTGCGTGCTAAAGCGCTTTTCTTAAAAGAGCTGCATCTGCATATATCCACACGTATGCGCATGTTGCTATAAAAGAACCTAATACACCTGTATGAGTTACTCAGTAGTAGTAGTAGTAGTAGTAGTAGTTGTAGAAAATCTACCCGGCAAGAACCTCGGTCCTACCTACACCCATAGAGAACGGCCGAAGAAGGCGAACCTTAATGATATCTACCATTTCAATCAAGTACCGAGAACACAGCAGGCAACGTGAGGTCGGTGTGTTAGACGAAATAAAGCTTAACAAATAGCATTTCAATTCATATAAGAGGCTGCACAGCTGCAAAGCGAAGCATTAACCTTTTGTCTTCATCTTATTGTACATCAAATTATAAATATCATTTTATATACAGGATTTTTTTTTTTTTTTTTTTGGTAAATGATACACTTATGCAATATGCGGTTTTACTAACTGTTGTTATACACTTTAGCATTCGTTGTCAAAAGAGAAAAAAAAAGATAACACTATAAAATATACATTAAGATTTACTAAAACTCAATGTACGTATTTTCAGTACTAAAACTGTTTTAGTACGTAATTTTTGACGGTCACACAGTGATGTAATAAAGATATCCTACAGATAGAGGGCTAAACAGTGAACCAGATAAAAATCACAATTTGGATGACTGGTATCTTTAATTGAAAATCTTATTACTAAATGTTATATATATATATATATATATATATATATATATATATATATATATATAAGTAAAGTCGTCGGGTAGCCTAAAATCGGTATCAGCCAGACAGTGAGGGAGTCCCTAGCGATAGACTAAGGAGATTGTTTTGGCATCTGAGGTGGAGCGCCACACCAACCATCATCTCCTCACTTTACTGCACAGATACGTTGAATTGGCGAGGACCGGTATCGAACCCGGAACCTTGTGGTTCTTCGATGGACACTCTAGTGACTGATCCAAACCGACCCTGCACACACACCTGTGTGTGTGTGTGTAAAGAAAAAAGGTTTAAAAATCGGTCATTTTGGGCGGTAATAGATCTATTTCTATGTTAAAAAGAATTCATGGAGTTTATATATATATATATATATATATATATATATATATATATCTTATTATAATGGAGATTGTGTGTTTTTCTGTCTGTAACCGAAACTATATTACTACTCAAGTCACAATTCCCTTAATTATTTACGTCAAATTCTCCATGATTTCATTCTTTTAAAGCTTCAGTTATTAATAAAAATTGCTTTACATTATTAATACTGTTGACCATATCTGCGTACTAATAACATGCAATTGTATTTATATATACAACAAAATAGCGGTTTACAGTTTGAACGATAGGACTAATTTGCATATTGATATTTAAAATTTTATTTTAATAAATATGTGTTTGGTATTATTGATTTCTAATTGTTTGGTCTTAAGAAATATAAACAAATCTCGTAGATAAATCTTAAAAGAAATTTATTTACAAGAAGAAATAACTGTAATATTATCCTTTACTTCCTATTTTAACTAAATAGTTAAGTTAGGAAAATTTACCAATGAAAGAGGGGAGTAATGGAAAATGATGGAATAGTTAGTTTCAAAGTTGTCTATTTTTCGATTATACCCCCTCTGCTCAAATCTTTTTATCTGCATTCTTAGTCAGTTTCATTAGCCTTTCTATTTAATAATATTTTATTATATCAAAATAAATACTTGCACCAATATATTTATATATATAACTCATAGGTATTTACAGATACTTATGGGTGGAAGTAGGTCTATTACCGCTAAAATTGTCGTTTTTTAAGCTCTTTTCTTTACCAAAACATATTGCTCTGTTAAAAATATCAAAAACACTGAGCTCTCAAACCAGAAAACTTTAACAATCCGTTGTTTAAAAAAAACCACCCTTAGAAACATCCTATCACAACTAACCTGTATATATATATATATATATATATATATATATATATAATATATATAATTTCTATATACTATATATATGTACATGTGTAATTCCATGTAAATTTATTGCAAATTTTATAAATTCACCATTTTATTACACTGATCGTTGTATCTTTTTTAGCTCTGTATTATCTTACTGTGAACGTCTTGAAATATTGAGATAGTACAGTTTAGTAAATAGTACACACAGTATAGTACACACAAGCACACACATACACATAGATATTGAATGATATAAAGTAATATAATATAATATGGTGTAATATATGTATAACAGCTCGATCATATAGCCCACTCTAAAAAAAATACATAATATAAAAAACGAAAAACAAAGAAATAGAAAAGAAAAATATATAAGTTTCTATGAATTCTAATTAATATTATATATATATATTATATATATATATATATATATATATATATATTTATATCCATTCCACCAGCCCTTTATGTCAATCTACTACAAGACTCAATCCTTCACCAAGGTCTGATAGACATGGGGAGTTATGGTCCTCATTTTTCAAGGCTGGCCAATGATGTGTTCCCAGAGGATTTGAATTCAAAATTGTTCTTCGAGACGAGACATATATTAATGTATGTTGAATAATCATATATTCTATAGGGAATTTTATAAATTAAAAAGCAAATTTTTTTTTTTTTAATTAAAACAAAAAATGAATCTGGAAGTACAGACCACACCCACGCCCTCATATTATTCTATCAATTTTTTCATCAAGGAAAAACCTTTTCATACCAACGAGAGTTTTAAAAAAAGTCAAATTTTCATTATTATCGAAAATGGAACGGGGCATATATTCAAGAATTATTACCAAATAAAACTATTTCGAACTTTATAGTTAAAAAATAATTTATTTATTTTTTGTTTTAATTCTTTTAATGAAACGTGATGTTTGAGAGATTTTTTCTTTTCTTTCTCTTTCTGTTTTGATGACCACTTAAGCAACAGCAGGTACTGTAAGCAACCTGAGTCCTTTGTTTATCAAAAATGACTTGATTTGGCATTAAATGACCCAAAGATGATTGATATGCCGTAAAACAAAACAAGAAATAATCATCTTTCTGTACATTTTTTTAAAAATTTTAAAACTTCGATATTTTTACAGAAACTTCTAGTGAGAATGTCTTAGATATGCACAAAGCCAATGGGTAATGTGCTGTGTGTGTGTGTGTGTGTGTGTGTGTGTGTGTGTGTGTGTGTGTGTGTTGTCTGTCTCTGTCTGTCTGTGTCTGTGTATAGATATATATATATAGATAGATAGATAGAGATAGAGAGAGAGAGAGAGAGAGAGAGAGAGAGAGATATGCAATATTTTGGAATCTACTACCTCAATCCGATAACAGTTGCGGATTTTTGTATATATGCATTTGTGTTTGTGTAAATGTATGTGTGTGTGAAAGAGAGAGACAGTGGGTTTACAAGGTATATAGGGTAATGGATGTAAGAAGAGGTACTATATATTGATGTGTACAGGTGTCTATAATATAAGACAAATATGTGTCTATTATAGTTAATATATATATAAATATATATATATATATTGTATGTGTGTGTGTGTGTGTGCATAAGAGTGGCAGACAGACAGAGATGCAGTATTTTGAGTTCTACTACCAGTGTCCCATAATACTTGCTACATTTATCGTATGAAATATCAAAGCAAATGTAACAACTATTATGGGACAGGGGTAGGAAGAAACTGAGCGAAGCTAGAATAGAAAAATTCTGTAGGTATAAACTCAATTTAAAACAATAGATAAAACATTCATGTTTGTGTGTATGTGGTGCAGCATAAAACACTTTCGTGAGGTTTTTTGAGTTAAAATAAATGGAGAAAATGTAGTTATTCTAAAAATGTTCCATATGATTATATATATATATATATATATATATATATATTATATATATATATATATATATATATATATACATGTGTGGTAGTATTTAATGCTTATACGAGTAGTAAAATTAATATGTAATAAAACAGGGAAACTGATAATTTACAAGGATTACTATGTTTTTAATAGTATATATTGCTATAAGTCTGTGTCCATATGAATGTCTAAGAAACTAAATATGGCTGGATTGAAATTAAAGAAGAAAACGCAAATAAAGTTTGAATAAAGTTAAATTCTCAGTCTCCACTCACTCGTTTTCTTTAGCAGCAGATTCACCAGTAAAAATTTTTTTTTCCAAATATACTCTGCTCCTTGCGTCTTCACGGAAAGAAAGACGTAAACTTGTATACAATAACGTCTTAAATAAGTTATATATATATATATACAGGGTGATTGAAAAGTAACTCCATATTTTAAACTATTTATATTTTTTATATGCAGTTATATTTTTCTCACTTTTTAATGTATGTTCCTTAATATATGGCAATTAAATCTGTGTTGTTTTTTCTTTTCAGATTGGTTATTTTGTTCAAAAATTCAAAGTCCTATAAAGATGTCCAGACGTTTAACTCTAATTTAATTTTAATTCCCGAGCGGCTTGACAGGCTGGTGCCCATATAGAATTTTAAATAAAACTCCATCTTATGTGTGTTCTTCTCATATTCATTTTTTTTTTTTTTTTGTAAAATAATGATTCAGAAATAAATTATAAGATTTCTAAAAATAGGGAGGGAGTTACTTTACATATATATATATATATATATATATATATATATATATATATATATATAATATATATATATATAATATATACTATTGAAATGAATGAAGAATATCACTCTTGAATTTAGGAGACTTCAAGACGAGCGTCCTGGATGTTGGGAACATGGGGGACCGCGGCCGACGCCGTGGCCGCCGCCTGGGTCTGTTCCCTGTTTAGTTGAAATTGTCTTCAAAGTACATCAAGTCGATAAGGAAAACAGCTCCGATCATGGCCGCTTTGCTCTTAACATCCAAATTCATGGGAAACGTAACCCCGAAATTGTCGGCCCTCGTAAACATCTCCTTAATCAGGCCCGTTCGCTCTTTGCTGATTTTGCCGACGGTCGTGTTCTTGTCGGGGGCCATGACCTGAAAATCTTGACCCGCCACGCAAAAGGGAACCTGGGCGATAGGCCCGCGGATCTTGAGCACGACCTCGTCATCGGGGGTCGTAATGTGAAAGAAGGGTCGGAGGAAGCTGCACGTCTGCTTCACCTTACCGATTACCTCCCCCACCGGTGCCTCGATGATGACCTCCAGGGCACAGGCTTTACAACAGATGCACCAGCAACAACCAGCCGAACATTTAAAATCCCTGGTAACCCGCATCACCTCCTGTCCGTGGTTGTCGACAATATGCATGACAAAGCCTCGGATGTTGCCACAGATTTGACGGAGGCAGGTGTCTGTTTCTTCTGTGGCGAAAAACACTTGTTGCCCGGCGCTGTTGACTAATTTGTATTTGTTTTGGGTTTCAACATCGGTCAGGGTTTCGAGGACTTCAGCCTTTTGCTTGATCAGAATCTGATCAATTAGGGTTAAGTATTCCAAACCGGGGGGACACCCGGTTGTGGTTTCCGGTTTTGGCATCCATTGGTTTTGATTTCCCTGCCCATCAAGAAGTGGATAGACGGGAGCAGCAGCCCCGCCGGCAACTTGTGGTTGTGTAGGTGCGTAACCCGGTTGCGGGGCATAACCCGGCTGGGGTGCGTAAGTCGGTTGGGGTGTATATCCAGGCGGTGGTGGAGGCGGTTGGGAAAATCCAGTTTGTGGTGGGGGTTCATATCCCGGTGGAGGTGGTGGTTGCTGTGGTGCGTATCCTTGTTGTTGTTGGGGAGCATATCCAGAAGGTGGTGGTGGTTGTTGAGGAGCATAACCTGAAGGTGGAGGTGGTTGTTGGGGAGCATATCCTTGTTGTTGGGGGGCATATCCTGGTTGTTGTTGGGGAGCATATCCTGGTTGCTGCTGGGGGGTATATCCTGGTTGTTGTTGGGGGGCGTATGCCGGTTGTTGTTGGGGTACATAAGTTGGTTGCTGCGGTTGGGGTGCGTACCCTTGTTGTTGTGGTTGAGGAGCAACATATCCTTGAGGAGGTTGAGGTTGTGGTTGCGCAGGTTGTTGAGGCACATAACCTTGTTGTGGGGCCGGTTGTCCCGCGGGTGGCGCAGCAGGAGTTGGCTGTGAAGGTGCTGGAGCCGGCTGCGGAGTAGTATATCCTTGTTGTGGAGCAACCGGTGCTTGTGGTGCTGCTTGAGGTTGTGGAGTTACTGGTTGCACCGGAGGTGCGGGTGTCGTTTGTGGGGCCCCAGGAGCCGGCTGTGCCGCCGGGGCCGGATCATTTGAAGGTTGCGTGGTTACTATGTCAGGCATATTGCACGGAGACGAGAGACTAGTCTAGTAAGCTCGACAATAGCTACTAGGTACGCCCAATAGGAAGAATAGAGTAAAGTGATAAAAGATAAATTTGATTCGTAAAAGAAGAATTTAGAAAGAGCCTGGTACCTAACAATGATAATAACTCCACCGTGAGTCAGCGTCTGAGGCTGTGTGTGGACTAAGTACGGCGTGCAGCCGACCACTAACGAACCAAGAAAGAGTTTTCAAATGTGGCAAGATGTCAATAACGTAGACGAGTAAAAATAAAGTCTCTCCTCTTCCTCCTCCTCCCCGTTCTGTTTTGTCTTCCTCTCGGCTTCTGTTTCTCTTTCTCACTCTCTCAAATATCCACGCTCTCACTTTTACTCTCACCGGTCATTAATATCGGGGAGGAGGAAGAGTGAAGAAGAGGCAAGAAATATAGAGAAAGGGGGAGTTAGACAGGGAGAATAAGTTGAGCGAAAGAGAAGAAAAGGCAATGATTATAGAGACATAATGTATTAATAGTTTCTCACTCTCTCAGATATCCTCGCTCTTACTTTTACTCTCACCGGTCATTGATATCGGGAGGAGGAAGAATGAAGAAAAGGCAAGGAAGAAAGAGAGAGAGAGAGAGAGAGAGAGAGAGAGAGAGAGAGAGAGAGAGAGAGAGAGAGAGAGAGTATTAATAATTGGCCCGGAAAACCGTTAGGTAGATACCAATTTTTGCTTTTCAAAGGGGTGGAGAAGTAGCATTTGTTTTCTTATTCGTTATTTTCATGACGGCTCTACTTCATTGGAAACTTGTTTTAAACCCTTTTAAACACTTAAGAAATAAATGGACTCACCCTTCAAACTGTCACCAGCATCTCGCTTTTTTCAAGCAAGAATCTAGGCAGGTGGAAGGAAGGCAGGTAGGAATAGAATATATACAAGGGTCACTGTCTGTCAAAATTATACGGTATCAGTTTTTAATTCCGATCTTTATATTCATATTGTACTTAATTTGTTAGCTGCGAGCAAACAGTAATATTTAGGTATTCCATGGCTACCGGCAAAGACTATGACGTCATGGACCCGTTTTATTACTTTATTTTTTATTTATTACATTGTGTTCCTTTTTAGTCACTAGCAAAGTTAGGCGGTTGATGCATTCCATCAAATTTACAAGCTACACAACACATTCATCTACATGAAATACTAGTATAATACCTATACACACAATAAGAATATAAACGTACTTATAGCAGCAATGTCAAACTGACTTCTTTCTTTACCGAATTTTTGCCAAAGCTCGAGGCACACATCACACTAACGCCAACGCAACAGAAAAGAGAAAAACGAGAAGCAACAGTTATGTTAAGGGTAACAATAACAGGTTAAAGAATTAAGAATAATAATGGGGGAAGGAAATAATGCCATTTAGCTGATAACCATTGCTATTTATAATTCCAAAGTGGCATACATTTTTTAAAATCAAATTCTTCGACAGTAGCATATGCTTACCTGGTTTTCGAGCCATGTGTCCAGTAGCTTCGGGCCCTGGGCCGGTAAGATATACAAGGTGTGTCAAAAACAAAGTATCGAGATTTGTTTGTACTTTTTGATACACCTTGTATTCAGAAAAAAAAAATAACGTCCCTTTCATTAATTTTTTTTTCAGAATTCAAGATGTCAAAAAAGTACCAAGTTTAAAGCTGTATTTACCAAGATAGAAATGAAGAATGAATTGAACTTTATTTTTCAGAATACAAGGTGTGTCATAAAAGCGCCGAATTTAAAGCTTTATTTACCAAGATAGAAATGAAGAATAAATGGAATGTTATTTTGTCAGAATTACAAGATGTGTCAAAAAGTACCAAAAAAATCTCGATATTTTTGACACACCTTGTATACTATTGGACAAGGTTGTTTACATTTCATATAGAGCCAACACCCTTGGGAAAGGTCTGCATCCAACTACTCTCCCTCCAGATATGGGTAAGTAGTATGACAGACTTGGCTCTTTAACCTTGGTTAGGCAACCAGTCTAGGAGAAGGAAAACTCTGAATTCAAATCTGTTAAACTCCGATTAATAAATTGACCTTGTGTCACATCCTACTCGTGTGGAGGGGTTGGTAAATATATATATACTATTGATGTGATCCCATGGGGCCATCCCGCAGGCAATACCTGCCCCCTCGTTTAAAAGGAGCATGGTTGGTTTTATTGCCCGGTGCCTGAAGCGCCTCAAAAGAGGAATACCGAAGGGATACATGCAATTTTTACACTAGCCACTGCATGAGCTTCGGTTTGTGCGTAGCTACCCTCAATAATCGGACATTGTGTTCATCTGATATGGTGGATGTCAGAAAATACTGACATTTTTCAATCAGTAATTGACCATTCTATGAATATTCGTATTGGAATTTATAAAATATAGTCGGGTAGGTGAGAATAAGATTATTATTCGCTTGGTCCCAGGGGGGTCTCCTTTCAGTTAGGGCCTTTCCTCTTTACCACCTTTACCCAGCGCATGAGCCACCCCCAAAGGGGGTGCTAATGAAGCCAAACATCGGTCACACAAGAGTTTCGATTTGTGCATGGCGTTCTAACATGAAATGGCTTCATGCCTCTTCTGGCTTGCTGGGAAGCCGGGAATCTACCTATGTCCGGAGGAAACTACGGAAATAAAACAATTAACGAAAGAGTAAGTATATATGCACGTTCACAATCAGCAGAACTTGAAGATGTTATTTATACCCCGGAAAAAATTCCTGACGTCCCACCAGGTCTTTTAACGTGGAGTTTTTATTTTTATTTTAATTGGGCATCCAGCCAGGATCCAACTCAAAAAATAATGAAGATTTTATTTATATCCAGGGAAAAAATTCCTGACGTCCCACCAAGTCATTTTTACGTAGATTTTTTTTTATTGGACATCCAGCGAGGACCCAACTCATGATTAGTAATAATGGTTCTGCGAGACTAACTTTTTGTAATCCCCGCCTCTACCCAGGCGACGCAGGGTAGCCGTTTCTCATAGATAAATAAATCTATGAAAATTCGGATTGGACTTACAATTGTCATATTTGAAGTACCAATTAAGCAACGATGAACCTGCTCAGTACCTATATGGGTGACCTCCATAGGAAGCCCGTGGTGTAATGGTTAAAGTCATGGGAAATGGACTCGTCGCCCCGAGTTCAAATCCTGGATGTGGTAATTGCATTTCACTTATCGCTAATACCCTTGGGAAAGGTATGAATCCTACTCTCCCTCCAGCTATGGTAAATAGTAGGGAGGACTGGGCTCTTTAACCTTGGTTAGGCAACCAGTCTAGGAGAAGGAAAACTCTGAATTCAAACCTGTTAAACTCCGCTTAAAAATTGACCTTGTGTCACATCCTGCTCGTGCGGAGGGGTTGGTAAATATATATATATGGGTGACCTCCTTGGTACTGCAATCTGTAGCCGTGTGCCAGGCTAGACAAAGTTTAGTAACTTCTGTCAGACGTAAAGCACCAATTCTCACAAAATCGAAGTTAAGCAACGATGAGCCTTCTCAGTACTTAGATGGGTGACCACTTAGGAATAGCACGTACTGTAAGATAGCTGAGGCCTGTGTGACACTCTAACAAAACTTGATAATATAATCAGTACTAAGGGATATGCTTTCATTTAAAACTGCTTTCATTATAAAACCAACTGTGATCCTAGTCTTGACTGCTTACCCAACGTATACAAGTATTTCAACTAGTATACAAAAAATAACTACATAAAAGTGTAACTACCAAAAAAAACTGTTACGGCATATTTTACCACTCGAGCAACATTAGGTACTCCTACAAGTCGCAAATATCCTCGGTATTTCAACTAGTATACAAAAATAACTACATAAAAGTGTAACTACCAAAAAAACTGTTACGGCATATTTTACCACCCGGACAACATTAGGTACTCCTACAAGTCGCAAATATCCTCGGTATTTCAACTAGTATACAAAAATAACTACATAAAAGTGTAACTACCAAAAAAACTGTTACGGCATATTTTACCACCCAAGCAACATTAGGTACCCCTACAAGTCGCAAATATCCTCGGAACATGGTGATTCCTAATTAGTTTCGGTCTTGTGGTCTACGGCGAATAGAAATAGCATGGAAAGCAGACATACAGAAAACACACACACACACACACGCACATACACACACACACACACACACACACACATATATATATATATATATATATATATATTATATATTATATATATATATATATATAACAATACAGACATTTTTGTATAAAAATCCTGTTATCAATCATTTCAAGTCGGTGATAAAAATATCCGGCTGGAATTGGCTGATGAATTTGCCATAGCAAGTACTTTCTGCCCCTTTACGGGCCATCATCGGGGGAATTGCAAAAACAATATAATACATGTGCCATTTATACCGGCGTTCTATTTATACTGGTGATTTTTTTTTAATTATATATTATTGACGTGGTTCTGTAAATAGTAGCAGTGGTTAAGATCATTTAAGTTCATTGGGGTTAGAATTAAAGTTAATTTTATTGAGGTTGAGATTTTTGTCTGATGTGTAGAGCTTCAAGCATCTGTAGTCTTTGTGCACTATTTTGTTCTAATATTTTTGTGTTGTCGGTGAGAATTTTCCGGAATTTGGCTCTAGGGCAGGAATGCTTTTTCAAATGTTAGGCTATTGAGCTGATATCAGAAATATGCATAGTAATGGAATATTAGAACAACAAAATAGTAAACAAAGACTACAGATTCAACCAAATATATATATATATATATATATATATATATATATATATATATATATATATATATATATATATATATAATGTTGTTCTGGTTCCAACGGGAACAGCCATTATAATAGAAAAGTTACAGAAACACACACAACCTATCAAATATCGGACATATTCTGCCAAAATAATAACTGAATGCCTGAAGAAGACAACAGATTAGAAACACGTGTCGCGTATGTAAGATAAAAAGAATTTTAAAAAATTTTCTGAGAACATAATACATTTTGCGGACCTTCTTCTTTTTATAAAATATATATATATACACGCACGCACACGCACACACATATATATATATATATGGTGAAAATGTAGAACAAACACGGGATGTTACAATGGAGGGAAATTTATTAGTCGTGGTGTCGATGTTCGAACATTTCGGCTTATAAAGAAACCTTCTTCAGGACAATATGAAACTAGTCAAGGAGAAAAAAAGGATTTATGTAGTTAGAAAGATGATGGATGTTTTGAATGTAATGAGTTTGGAAAATGTGTAGAAAAGGTTCGTTACCGTTCGTTGATTAGTGTTCATAATTGAACGGTAACAAACCTAAGGTCTGTATGCTAGATCACCGAAGTTAAGCAGCGATGAGCCTGTTCAATATTCAGATGAGTGACCACTTAGCTACAATAAGAATGCAGATAAAAAAGATTTGAAACAGAGGAGGTATAATTGAAAAATAAAACAACTAAAACTTACTCTTCCATCACTCCCGTCTTTCATTGCTAAATTTTCCTAATTTAACTACTTAGTTAAAATAGGAAGTAAAGAATAAAATTACAGTTATTTCTTCTTGTTAATTGATTTCTTTTAAGATTTATCCCCGAGATTTTTTATCATATTCATTAAGATAAACCCAAAGAATTAGAAATCAATAATACTAAGCACATATTTATTAAAATCAAAATGTTAATATCCATAAGCAAATTATCATTCCCGTTCACACTGTAAACCGCTATTTTGTTGTATATGCAAATACATTCGGCCCTGGACCTCAAAAGTTAACAACGTTGACCCAAGGGGGCCATATCCCCAGGTAACACCTACCACCTTGATTTAAAGGGGCAGGACTAGGTTTATTGCTTAGTGCCTAATACAATTTTATTAACAATTGAGGTTTAAATAAAACTAAAATCATGGAAATTGTGACGTAAATAATTAAGGGAATTGTGACTTGAGTAGTAATATAGTTTCGGTTACAGACAGACGAACACACAATCTCCATTATAGTTTTCACTTCTTTTGAGTTTTTCACATCAGCGTTAACTGATGGTCTTTCACTGGAGTCTGAGTGACAACAAGTCTCCTCAGGTCTCCAGGACTCTTCTGAGTATTCTAGCCGATTGCAGCAGTGCAGTAGTCTGGAGGGTCTCAATTCTTCCGCTGATTTCCAGATCGTCCAGTCTTTTTTCCAAGTTTATTGGGACCGTTCCAAGTGCACCAACTACAATTGGTATCACTTTCACTCTCATATTCCACAGCTTTTTCAATTCTCTGGCAAGGTCCAGGTATTTATCTTTTCATTTTCCTTCAGCTTCACCCTGTGATCTGCTGGAACCGCAAAGTCCACCAGTTGACACGTTCTCTTTTTTTTCTTTTTTTTTTAATAATCAATACTCCTGGCTGGGAGAGGGTGATCCATCTTTATTTCAAAGTATTATTATTATTATTATTATTATTATTATTATTATTATTATTATTATTATTATTATTATCTAATTAATTAATTAACAATATAATTTCTCCATTTGTATTGCTCATAAATAATAGCCTGTAAGGCTGTTAAGAGATTACAACATTTTACTCTTTTTAAAGCGATTTTTTAATCAGGTTCCCAGGATAGAAGTGTCGATGGACAGGGAGGTGAAGGGTTAAAAAAAATGATTGATTGCAGGACAGATAACAAAGGTTATAAAGTGTATCTATATTTTTACAAGTGCTTTCAACGGGAGGAGAGAGGCCATATATCAGTGAATCTCACCTTGGGTCTTTGGGCCCACAAATGGGTATAAGAAGATTTTTTAATTGGGCCTACTTTAGGCCCAATTAAAAAAAGACCCAAGGACTACACTGCTGGTCCAATGAAAATAGGTGGAAACGTATTTTATTGCAGATTGAAAAGAGAAGAGAGTTACGCCTGAAGGTTCAATTTGACAAGTTGATAGATAGACACCAGGAGCAGTGTAGTCATTAGTAAAGATTTATATTTTCTAATACATTTTGTTTTTTGTAAAAAGAAATGATTGATAGCAGAACAGTTAACAAAGAATTCAACTCCGCTTCAACCTCGTGAACATTTATGTGTCTTTTCCCTCAATGCTCTAAAGAACGGAATAAGTGAAAATCTGATGGAGCAAGGTCTGGCGAGTATGGAGGGTGGGGAAGAACTTCCCAACCTAAGGACTTTATTTTTTCTTAAGTTTGTTTGGCAGAATGGGGTCTAGCATTATCGCGTTGCAAAATGACTCCTTTTCTGTTCACTAGAGCAGGACATTTTCTACGCAGCGATGCATTCAGACGTTCGAGTTGCTGGCAGTAAAGGTCTGCAGTTACAGTTTTTCCTTGCTCCAATAACTCAAAGTGAACCACACCTTTTTGATTCCATCAAAGACACGGCATTACCTTCTTTTTGTGCAGATCAGGTTTAGGTGTTGGTACAGGAAATTCATTTTTTGAAAGCCATTGTCTTTTTCGTTTATTAGTGTTGAAGACAATCCATTTTCATCTCCAGTGACAATACGATCCAGGAAAGGCGTTTTTTCATTCCTTAAAAGGAAACTATTGCAGATTGTCGCTCGCATTGTTTTGTTGGCTGGAGATAGTTCGTGAGGGACTCATCTACCTTCTCTATACACTTTTCCAATCTTTTTCAGATGCTCCTGAATAGTAGACCAAGGTGCATCAAGTCTTTGGGACAGTGTTCTGATTGTTGGGGATCTTCTTCCACTGCAGCTTTCAAAAGTTCATCATCAAAAGACTGGGTCTCCCCGATCGAGGCTCATCAGTAAGGTCAAAATTGCCTTCTTTAAATTTCAAAAAACATCTACGGCAATTTTTAACACTCACACCTTCTGGAGACAGCGGTTATGTTTTTCACTGCAGTTGTTGGATTGCTACTGTTGTGGAATTCATAAACATGCAATGACTAATATGATTCACTTTGAAACTTTTGTCTTCCATAGGCTATAGATGTTTTTAAACTATCAACAGCAGTAGATTTAACTAAATGTGAAGTTTAACTGAGTATCTGGCATCTGATTTGACCTTGAAAACAGCTGCTTAGACTTAATCTGGTGTTTTAGTTTGGTACCCCTAATATTTTACCATTTTTATTGTGTTCCTTGTAATTGTGACTCGTCGTGGGGGAATAGATATTCCATAAGGAAAAGAATCAAATCTTTACTTTAATTAAGTAATAACTTTTTTTAAATAATTCTTAAATAATTTTAAACACAAAACGATGTTCATCATTCAACACAATGATAATAACAGGAAAGGCATGGCTGCTGCTGCTGCTCATAGACATAGCTCCCACCTGTTCATATCGACTAGCACCTTCTATGCAGCAATTTTAAATCTGGGAGATCATTCTGCCAGATTGCGTATATTTTTCATTTTGGTTGAACAGGAGAAGAGAAACCATATATCAATGTTTCTCAATTGGATCCTTAGGTCCACAAGTAGGCGGGGATTTTTGATAAGCCAGGAGTTTGCCTTGGGATAATAGATGGAAACATACGTTATTGCAAAAGAGAGGAGAATTTTGGGATTAAAATTAAATTAAAATTTAAAAAATAAAAAGATAATAAACTCCCATGAGCCTTCACCGGAAGAACCCTCCGAGCATGTGCGGGAAAAATGACCCACTTCCGACCCCCAAGAGAATCTCTCGGTCATTTCGAGTTTTGGCTTTAACTGTGTCTAGTCACTAATACTGGTCAGGGAGATATTTCCTTGCCAAGTGGTGGCTATGACCGGTGAATAAAACCTAAGTCATAAAGCCACCTTCTGTCTTTGTCTCTTCCGTTTTAGTTCCTTGAATTCCTTCCTTTTCAGCGCGACCACCAAATATGATGAGATGAAAAGCAAAACCCTAAAAACACGCACCGAAAATAACCAGCTACCTTTTTACCTAAACTGTTAAACCTCTTGCCACCCCTTATAGACTTACGCATGGAAGCGCGTGGTGTAATGGTTAAAGTCGTGAGAAATGGACTCGTCGCCCCGAGTTCAAATCCTGGCTGTGATAATTGCATTTCGCTTAGTGCTAATACCCTTGGGAAATGTATGAATCCTAATCTCCCTCCAGCTATGGATAAATAGTAGGGCAGACTGGGCTCTTTAACCTTGGTTAGGCAACCGGTCTAGGAGAAGGAAAACTGAATTCAAACTAAACTCCGCTTAAAATATTGACCTTGTGTCATATCCTGCTCGTGCGGAGGGGTTGGTAAATGTATATAGAATTACGACTGAAAGTTTGGATGCTCAACTTGACAAACTGATAGAGAGACGCCAGGAACAATGTCGTCATTAATCAGGATTTATATTTTTTACATTTTACTTTTGTAGATAAAATGTATTTCCTGACTGTTTATGCTTATGAGGGTCTGAAAAAGAATTTTGACAGCAAAAGTGGGGCTTACGGTCAAGTCAAGTTGAAAGCACTGGCTCCCGCTAGATCACCGAAGTTAAGCAGTGATGAGTCTGTTCAATACTTAAATGTGCGACCATTTAAGCAACAGCAGGTACTGTAAGCAACCTGATATCAAAATAACTTGATTCGGCATTAAAAGGGTTGATATAGCGTAAAACAAACCAACCAGACAACCAACCAACCAAAAGTGGGCCACAACTAAGTAAAGGTTGGGAAACACTGCCATATATGATCTATATGATTGTTCTATTGTTGCGCAGAAATCTGAATGGAACACGTGATTGGTTTTTCTAGGTTCGGCGTCTATTAGGGAAATACAAACAATACAATGGTAATTTGTATTATTTGGATTATTCGGACAATCGTCCTCATCTTTATTGTTATATATACAACGTTTCGACTGATGAGGTTCTGGTCTTCTACAGGTGTTTCCGGCACTCGATTATAACATCAAAGCTCCGAGTTCGACAAGAGGGTTCCCGAGATCGAAGAAAAAAAGGTTTCCGAGTTCGAAATACCTGAAGAAGGCCGGAGGGCACATCGGCCGAAACGTTGTGTATATAACAATAAAGATGAGGACAATAGTCGAATAAATCGAATAATAGAAATTATGAAGCCTCATCTCAAACATTCAGACAAATGGTTGATATTTGTATTATCTGTACGGTTTAGATTTGTAATTTTTTTGCGTAGTTTCTGTTGTACTGGGATCATCATCAAATTATCTCTAAAAAAATATAAATCTGCTATTTTCTATGCATGGTGTATTGGGTTTTTAATAAACCAGGATGTGTGGGTCACCGTGCCATGTTGCGACTGGCTTTGGGGAGATATCATTGGTTAATTTTAGTATTGTAGGTTGGGCCGAGATGGTGGGGCACAGGGTGTGGTCTTTGATGCGATGACTATGAAACCAGTTCAATATTCATTTGTGCAGCTGGTCTATTAAAAAGTAAAAGGTGATGAGAAACAGTGCTAGTACCCCCCCCCTCTCTCTCTCTCTCTCTATCTATCTATCTATATATATATATATATATATATATATATATTCTCCCTTTCTCTCGCATACACATACTTTTTCTCTCCTTTCCTCTTATCGCCCTCTCTATATCTCTATCTTTTCCCCCTCTCTCTCTCTCTCTCTCTTTTTCTTCCCTCTCTCTTTCTCTTTTCTCCCCCCCCCTCTCTATCTGTCTATCTATCTATCTATCTATCTATTTATCTGCATGTTCATATCAGAGAGTAATGGTCTGTATACGTGGGTTGAAATCTGTATGACAGACATACACACACAATACAGCGTATGGTTTCTGACCGGAGATTTGTATGGATGTGTTTGTGTTTTTTGTATGCGTGGGCGTGTATGGGTTCGTTAGTGGAGGGGGGGGGGTTCTGCGTCATTTCATGAATGAGTTTACGCTTATGCGCATACAATGCGGGCACTACTAGGTAATATATGTGAATAGGCTTGTGTGTGTTTTCCCCTAGTGTTTATGCGTACACATTAGTATGCATGAGTATATATGAGTACGTTTTTTTTCTTCATTTTTATTTTCGCTTTTTTTTTTGTGTACGTGTGTGTGTGTATGCATATCAGGTTTATCAGGTACTCTTATAGACGGACAAAGATGAAAAAGCGTAGAAAAGGACAGGGAAGAGAGAGGAGAGAGAGAGAGAGAGAGAGAAGAGAGAGAGAGAGGGGGGCGTTTGTGTGTGCGTGTGTGCGTGTGTGAGAGAGAGAGAGCGAGCGAGAGAGAAAGTGAGAGAGAAAGATGGAAGCATAATTCCCCAAAGAGAACTCTCTCTCTCTCTCTCTCTCTCTCTCTCTCTCTCTCTCTCTCTCTCTCTCTCTCTCTCTCTTCTTCTTCTTCTTCTTCTCAAACACTTTTTTCTGTCTTTTCTTCCAATGTTTATCTCTTCCTTTTCTCTTCTTCTCTCAGTTATCACAACCCCACCCCACCCCACCCTCTCTCTCTCTCTCTCTCTCTCTCTCTCTCTCTCTCTCTCTCTCTCTCTCTCTCTTCATATCAGTGTGTGGGGTGGCGTGGTCTGTATATGTGGGCTTAAGTCTGTATGACATACAGACATACACATACAATACAGCGTATGATAGAGATGGAAGAGACTAGAAAAGGGTGGCGAAAAGAAAGAGTGAGGGATAGAGAGGGTGTTTCTGTGTGTTTATATATGTGTAAGGGGAGAGAGAGAGAGAGAGAGAGAGAGAGAAAGAGAAAGAGTGTGTATGTGAGGGAGAGAGAGACAGAGAGGGACAGATAGAGAGCGAGAGAGAGAGGATAAATGAGAGAAGAAGAGAGAAGGAAGAGATAGACAGTGGAAGAAAAGACAGAAAAAAGTGTTTGAGAGAGAGAGAGAGAGAGAGAGAGGAGAGAGAGAGAGGGAGAGAGGGAGAGGGGGAGAGATGGAAGCATAATTGTCTAAACAGAACTGCAATGCGCAAAGTTTTTAAACGTCTGCCAGAAAAAAAAGGACCATCGATTAGTTTCACGGTTTTATTTCTTTCATAAAAACCTGTTTCTGTGAAAAATGAAAAAGCCTACTGTGTGGATAGCTCAACTGGCCAGACGGGTTAACATAAATAAATAAACAAATAATAATAACTAAAAAAAAATACAAAAAAAGGCGGGAAAACCGGCCTTAGAACAAATAATAATTACAGTGACTAGTCATAGTTATTGTCGTTGTTGTAATTATTGTGGTTGGACTTTAATATGCATGTTGTATAGATTCTCCTTGCGTCTGACTATTGGTTAATTGATCCTCTTGGGGGACCCTTTTTATTGTTATGTTTATTTAATACAGACTATATAAGCAACGACATTTTACTTGCGAGAAATAATTATTTATAGAGATAGATATACTCATAGATATAGTATATATGTGTGTATGTGTGTATGTATTATATATATATGTGTGTGTAGGTATTATATATGTATATATATACACACACACACACACACACACATATATATATATATATATATATATATATATATATATATATATATATATATATATATGTACCTTATCTGTAGCTGGGTTACCAAGCCAGGATGATTCTAAGTTGGACCTTTCTTCCAACAGCAGAATGTTAGAGTTGTTATTCCGGTCAAAGTTGAGAGCTCGATGTTCAATATTATTGAACAGAGCAATATAATAGGGAAAGAAATGGCTTTACAATCTTTTTCTTTACCAAATATATATATATATATATGTGTGTGTGTGTGTGTGTGTGTGTGTGTGTGTGTGTGTGTGTGTATTTACCAACCCCTCCGTATGAGTAAGATGTGACACAAGGTCAATTTCTTAAGCGGAGTTTAACATTCAGTTTTCCTTCTCCTAGACTGGTTGCCAGACCAATGTTAAAGAGCCCAGTCTGCCCTACTATTTACCCATAGCTGTAGGGAGAGTACGTGGATGCATACCTTTTCCAAGGGTATTAGCGCTATGAGAAATGCAAACAGCCTCGTCCAGGATTTGAACTTGCGATCGACGAGTCCATTTCCTATTACTCTAACCATTACAATACGCACCTGCACATAAAGAGAAATAAAGAATATCGAAAATTATTAATCAGATATAAAATACATTCACGAAATACATCTGTAAAGGAAACTAGAGTACCAACTATTATCTCACACTCTAACAGTTTTTGACATTAAATAGGCCACAGTGTTATTATACCTTTAAACAAACAAACGAAACCAAATAAAGTTAATGAAAATTATTTATACTAATTTGAAGATATTAAGAACTTGAAACAGAAAGTTTATCAAAATGACTTATTTCGGCATTGAATGACCAGAAAGGAGTTGATATGCCGTAAAAAAAAACCCAACCAGATCTTCAACACTTTTCTAAGTATTCTATCCGATATCAACAGTGCGGTGTTCTGGACATTCTCGATTCTTCCTCTGATCTCCAATTTCTCCAGACTCTTTTTTAATCCCTTAGGGATTGTTCTGTTTATTTTCTGTAGACAATATGTGCAGTACCATTTTACTCGTCAGCATATATCTATCTATCTATCTATCTCTCTCTCTCTCTCTATATATATATATATATATATATATATATATATATATATATATGTATGTATGTATGTATGTATGTATGTATAGTCACCCACATATACCGTGTTTCGACGTATCACATCTCTTCAGTGTGGCTAGACATTAGCAGGCTACCTCCAGCCGGGATTGAAACCTGTTCGATTTATATTCAATCAGGCATCTTAATCAGTCGGCCATCTGCACCTACAAACTATATATATATATATATATATATATATATATATATATATATATATGTGTGTGTGTGTGTGTGTGTGTGTGTGTGTATATATATATATATATATATATACTAGTCAGGAGGATGGACAAAGGCCGCATCCCCCAAGACCTACTGTATGGCGAATTAGTAGAAGGCACCCGACCGGTAGGGAGACTAGGCCTGCGCTTTAAAGATGTCTGCAAGAGGGACATGAAGGCATGCCAGATCAATACCAACACATGGGAGGCTTGTGCAGAAAACCATGCGACCTGGCGCAGTAAAACAAAACAACCAAACTTGGACGGTCTCGATTCTTCTCTGATCTCCAATTCCTCCACTCTCTTTTTTTATCCCTTGGGAATTGTTATTTTTATTTACTACACAGAATATATGCAGTAGCATTTTATAATATATATATATATATATATATATATATATATATATATATATATATATATACCTTTATTTATTACCACCATTAATTCAGTTGGTCTACAATACATGTGTTTGCAATTATATCTGTAATAATGGCTTCAGAGGTAAGTGATGAAAAAAACTAACTAGGTGTCTGTATAACTCGAATGAACTGATTTGTTGCCAATGATTCATGAAAAACAAAATAAAACTATTTTCTAAACAGCAACCACAAGACCTTCCTACTTAGCGGACTGTTTAATATTAGTAACAAAAAAAAACTAATAATTCAATGTCGGTTTATTCAAGCAATGAGATTGGTTGTGCAAAAAAAATATTGTTGACTTAATTAAGGGCGGTGAGACCACAAAATATGCTTTTATAACAAAACTTTTTCACATTATGTGTATATAGTAAGGAAAAGTGTTGTTGTTTTTTTAATTTTAGTTGGGAAGTACAAAGTCGGTATATTAAATAATAATTGAGTAAGTATTTTTATTATTAACTTAATTATAAATTAAAATGATCTCCTTAAAGAGAATTCCCTCGCAAAAGCCACTCACCTATTTTGGGGCGACACTGATACTGATTATTCTTGCAAAAAGAAGTTAAAAAAAGTATTTGACAACTGTTACTCTCTCACATTTTATCGAACACATATACAAGTTCGATCTATGAAATAATGTGATTGGTATTAAGGAGAAATACTCCGAGTTGAGTGTGTATAAGTATACGTGTTTTATTCTCTACATCATGTCAAGGACTGCCCAGCAGTCAAAAGCCCCTTAAGGCATTAGAGATATTGGGGCCGCTTATGTACATAAGTCGACCAACAATTGGTTGGGTGGAAAAATCGCCTTATTGCAAACCATGACCTTCCTACCAGCGAGTGTAAGTAACAAAACATCTGTAATAATACAATGTCGGTCAATTCAAGTAATGAGATTGATTGTGTAGATTGTCGGTTTAATGGCAGTGAGACCACAGAAATATGCTTTTAAAACAAAACATTTTCACAATAGGTGTATATAGTCATGAAAAGCGTTTTTTTGTTTTTGTTTTTTTTTTAGTTGGGAAGTACAAAGTCGATCTATTAAGTAATAATTGAGTAAACATTTTTATTATTAAATTAATTACAAATCAAATTGACATCCTTAAAGATAATTCCCCCGGAAAGCCACTCACCACTCCAACGGTGACATTGGTAATGGTTATGTGACGGAGAACGAGTACCACCGTACTCATTTGGAAAAAGAGTGAGAGTGTCTTGCCTGCCGGAGTCGAACCCGCGCCCTCCAGAATGCAAAGAAATGCGATTTGGGCGCTGGATGGACGCGAGGTTCGACTGATGTGCCCGGATGATAAGGGGAAACGGGAGTATAAGTAGAAGTGGGATGACGGCATTAACGGTGTTGCGACTTCTGCTGGTAGACGACGACAGTGTTGTAGTCTGCGAATAAAGCGTTTGACTCGCTTCTTTTTGCCCCCCCCTCAACAAAGAACATTTACTTGAAACCAAACCAATCTTAAACAGACTGGAGATCGAAAGACTGATCATAAGCAGAACACACAAATATTTATTTTCCCCCTCTATTTTTTCCTTCTATAGGTTATTCTTACAAGAAAGAAGTTATGGTAATTTAGACCGCAAAATATGCTGGTTAAGGTGATAATATAAGTTAGTAACAGGAAGCATATGGAACAACTTGGTGTTTCAAGAAATGTTATATCATAGTCTTATTAAAAAAAATGCAGTTGAAAATTTTCAGTTGAAAACAAATTGTTCTGTTTGCGGCTATATTGTATTATATGATCTATGAAGTAACAATACTGATTAAACTGTTTTATTATTAACTTGATTACAAATCATCTTGGTATCCTTCAAAATAATTCCCTTTGAAAGTCATACACCTGACACTGTCTTCAATTCGTTCGTCATGACCTGTTACATGTTCTCAACAGTTTCTAAATGGTAAACACTGAGCTGGGTTTTGAGTTTTAGAAACAGGAAAGAAAAAATGTCACAAGGACTCAAATCAGTGTGTAGCTGTTGCTTTAGGGTCTGCCAATTATTAGACCCGTAAATTTATCGTGGACAGTGTAAGGGAAACAACTACGTAGGGACCAATATCTATTAGACATCCCATAATGTTATACAACTCCATTCTAAGCTCTGTAGGTTATATTAAAGATCCTAAAAGGCAACGTGGATTCCGCTCAGGCCAGAAGCAGTTGAAAGTTTTTGGAGGGAATTTGTTCTATCAAGAATTTATCTTAGTAGTCCTTTGACACTGGTTAAGGCGCAGAGGTAAATTTATTTTCCCAATTTTCTTGTGTGATTTCTGAAATTTGTAAGACCAATTATTGTAAGTTAATAATTCTTGTTTAAATCCCTTCTTTTCCAGCATTTCCTGGTGTTTCGGAAGTGTAATAAAATCACTGTTCATTCAAACATTAGCCGAGTCTTATGTCTTGACTTTTTAATCACCATAAAAAGCATCATGGTGCTGCTACACGGGGGAATAAGCAAGTTATAGAGTTTGATCCTCGCTGAATGCCCCATACTTGCGACCTTATGTCACACCCTACCCCGTGGTGAATGGGTTGGGTATAAGGGCATCCCATCATGGTTTAATAGCTAGCAAGCTAGTCTAACAGATTCATTACTACTGAATAGCGATTTCGATCCTTGCTGGGTGCCCCATACTTGTGTCCATGTGTCACATCCTACCTGTAGCAAATAAATTAGGTAAATACCTACTTTCGAGATCCTAATAAGCATTACAAATGCAAAATACTGGAACAGAAATCGTTCCCAAAAAGTATATCAAGAAAATAAAGAAAATGATTTTTATGGCTAAAAGTTAACAAGATCGATATTTTTTTTTTCATTTTTCGGGTAACCAACCTTGATTGAAAATCAGCTGATCATTGTTAATCGATTGCCAGTTGTTTTCACCGTCAAACGTTGATCAGTTCTGATGAGAGTCCTCCCCACTCTTGTCGAATTTTGTTCTGTTCATAAATTCAACCAGAACTGGTTCGCATTTAACAGTCTCTCACTCATCCAAAAATGTCCAGTATCACTAAAAAAAAACCTATTCTCCAGATAGAATTTTATATCTACAAGACTGTGTTAACTTGTTAATTGTTTCTGTTGCATTATTTGCTATATTATGGTTCCATGAATGATGATATCACGAATGAGGAGGATGTGATGTTCTATGTATATGTTTCGGTGTAAGGAGATATGATGTTTTGTAGATGGAGCTTCTTCTAGTAGTGGCAATTATTTTCTTTGTGACAGTGTAGAGTCGTTGGCCGACATTGCAAGATATTATGACTTGTAGTAGATTGTTTAAACTTGTGTCTCTTAGTGATGATAGCAGCAGTCAATCCCTTGTGGCCCACGTATAACAGGTTGTTCTTTCATTGTTCTTCGGGCATGTGGGATTTCAAATATTTCCGCGTTCATGAAGAAGACGAGACAGAAGAAATACAATATAAACAAGAACACGGCAATAGATAAACGAATAATATTTAGGAAGAACTAGTAGGACCTGTGGATATACCACAGTATGATAATCTAATTATTACAACGTTTGATATGTTTACTTAAGAGCTATTGTTAAATAGTTCAATATGTAAAAAGTATAATAATCTTCATTTAACTCTCTCACTCTTTCTTTCTTTCTTTCCTTCTTTTTATTATTTTCGATTGAAACAGATTAGCGTTATCACCACTTCCCTCTAACTTTCTCCTACTCTCTTTCTTTCTTTTTTTCTTTCATTCTTTTTTTTTTATTGTGATTATGTTTTTTTCTGTATAGCATGTCTTTTTCTTCACCTCTATTTCTTTATAATAAAAACGGAATGGTTAATTATTTAGTTGAATTGACAACACTCTTAAGAAATAAGAATTCTGCAGATAAGCAATTCCAGATACTCAGGATTTACATTTTTGCATTTCATCTTAGACAATTTGGACGGTCTCTTTTTTAACCAGAGGGTGTTGCAAGATGATAGCGGTTGGAATATTCAGGAACAAGCGTATTAATATATATATATATAATATATATATATATATATATATATATATATATATATATATATATATGAACATAGAAGGAACGAAATTATATTACAATAAACAAAACGTGTATGAGAAATACATTTAGAAACAAAAAGCATATACTATCTACTCCTGCCACTTCCAACAGAGCGTAGAATCAACAGAGACAAAAAAAACATCAAAGACAACCAGCCAATTAACTACCAGGTGGGACAGCCACCACGTGACCCCATCAGCTCAGACAAGGGAAGGAATAGTCAGTCTATCTTAAACATTTGAGAAAGAGGGACGAATCTCGAAATATTGGTAAATAAATAAGAACAAGTACACAATATTCATCATTTTGTTTATGATCTTCATTTTGTTAATGCTTCTAAAACAACAAAAATTGTCATAGACTGCTCAGCCACCAGGATTCCGTCATTAAGCATCACGGGTCACAACCCACCACCAACAGATGGCCCCATTGGAGGATTTTCCCCCTCTGCAGAAGTGTAGGCGGTTTATTCAACTGCCACAGCCGACAGAGTGGGTAGTAGTAGTAGTAGTAGTAGTAGTAGTAGTAGTAGAAAAACTAGCGTTATCGCTTTCCGGTGCTCACATCCCCTCTCTCTCTCTCTCTCTCTCTCTCTCTCTCTCTATCTATCTATCTATCTATCTATCTTTCCCCTACACTTTCTCTTTCTTTCTTTCTTTCTTTCTTTCTTTCTTTCGTATTATATTTTTCTGTGTAGCATGTCTTTTTCTTAATAGGCGTTCTCTATGGATCTAGTTTTAATCAAACTAGCGACACCTGTGAATATACCACGGTATGATAATTTAATTATTACAACGTTTGATATGTTTACTTAAGAGCTATTGCTAAGTAGTTCAATATGCAAAAAGTATAATAATCTCTCAATCTTTTTTCTTTCTTTCCTTCTTTTCATCTGTTCATCATGTTCGATTGAAATAGATGAGTATTATCGCTTCCGCGCGTTTACATCCTCTCTCCATCATTCCCTTAGTCGCTTTCTTTCTTTCTTATTATACTCTTTCTGTGTATCATGCCTTTTTCTTACCTTTCATTCTTTATAATAAAAACGGAATGGTCCATTATTTAGCTTGGGTGACAACATTCATAAAAAAATAAGAAATAAGAATTCAGCGGATAAGCAACACCAGATAATCAGGATTTACATTTTGCATTTCATTTTGGACAAATTTTGACGGTCTCATTTTTAACCTGAGGGTATTGCAAGATGATAATATTCATACGAACACGAGTATTAATATATAGAAGTTTATAGAAAATTAGATTTTCTTAGTCTATGATAATTACACTGGCCTGCGTTGAAATTTTTTCAAAAGATCAAAAGTCTATCAAGGGATATATGATCGCCATTTTATGCTGAATTCAAAAATATCATTCATTGTGTTTAGCCAGGTCTGGTTTTTAAGATGTGCTTGAATACTTCACAAAAAATAACAATTATTCAAAAGCCTGTGGACTCTACTTGTTACAGCTATAATACTGTTCTATACATTTCAAGTAAAACTTGTATCTTAAAAATGTTATCTGATTAGAAAAAATGAGTATGATATTTGGATTCAGCGTAAAAATAAGCCTCATTAAAATCAGTTATTATATATTCGACCTTGAAAACATCACAGGCCAGAGTTATTATTATTAATTTTTATTTTATTACTTATTTCTTTCTTATTATATTTTTTCTGTGTAGCATGTCCTTTTTCTTCCCTTTCTTTCTTTATAATAAAATCGGAATGGTCCATTATTTTTGGCTTAAAGCAACAAAGCGTTAATTTTTATTCGCCCTTAAAGTAGAAAGATGTGTTACATGATATCATGGGTAGCCTACGAATTATGTATATATATATTTACCAACCCCTCCACACGAGCAGGATGTGACACAAGGTCAATTTCTTAAGCAGAGTTTAACAGGTTTGAATTCAGAATTTTCCTTCTCCTAGACCGGTTGCCTAACCAAGGTTAAAGAGCCCTGTCTGCCCTACTATTTATCCATAGCTGGAGGGAGAATAGAATTCATACCTTTCCCAAGGGTATTAGCGCTAAGTGAAATGCAATTACCACATCCAGGAATCGAACTCAGGGCGATGAGTCCATTTCCTATGGCTTTAACCATTACACCACGCGAATTATGTATATAAGTGTAGCTAGATTTTGAATTAAAATTTGTTGAAGGTTCAAAATCGAAGGGGGTTAAATGGAAAGTTACCGTTAGCCGTTATAGTTATTATTGATAGGTACTGACCTTTACTTTACCCCTATCCCGACTTCCGCCAAGGGGAAGGCATGAGAACAGAAATTAAGTTAGTTAAGTAGACGCTGACAGTTAGCTGAGGGGAGCAGACGCTAGGATCTTCGCTCCCAAGATGCCGGCTTCTCACCGCGGTAGAAAACCCTTTTGGGGTTGGGTTTTTTGTAATAAAGAATAGATGTCTAAAAAAACAACAAAGTCTTGCTTATCTATTACAAACAAGAAATTGACAGATACCCAACCCAGAAAAGGACACAGCCCAGAGAAGATGGCAGCGACCAAGCAGAACAAGTAAGAACCAGCAGAAAAGTTAGAACCCATTTTCATCCAGCTTTCTTCATTCAGAGTGAATAAGCCAGATAAGTTTGAGCTTAAAGAGTATCAAACTTATTCAACTAACTTATGTTTAAGAATAGAAAACTTATTACCTTATCGCTCAAGAATAAACACAGAGCAATTGAGGAAGTCATCGCAATTATTGAAGAAATTATAACTGAGTTAACATATTCAGGTACTGTTCAAACATTCTGTATATCACCGTTTGTAAAGCCCTTCAAATGACTGAAGCAATTCAATAAAACCATCCCGTTTTCCCCCAGGGGTTCTATTATTGATTTTATTGAAATCTAATTAGTCAGTCCTGTTACTGAATATTAGCTTAATATGTGTGTAAAGTTTCATCGTGATAAGATCACTGGTGTAGGCGCCAACAGACAGACAGAAATTGACATTTATGTAGAAGATTATGATGATGATGAGGGGTGATCACTCTCAGGTCACTAAAATATTGCAGAAAACGATGTATATATTCCCACCGCCAGCACTAAAAGACTAGAATTAGGAAAAGATCTAGTTTTTTTTGTTTTGTTTTTTTTTGGGGGGGGGCAGAAGTATGGGGTGAAAATAGCTTAGTTCAGACATACTCTCTCCCATTTATATACCCGATATAAAGGAGTATACAAATGTGTCCACAACAGTTTAAAAATTGAACATTTGATAACTCACATTGTATTGTATCCTTGAGGTGGCAAAAAAGAATACACAGAGATTACAGGATGTGTGAATTCAGCACTTAACATAGAACAAAGAAGTAGTACAAATCACAAGACAAACGTACAAATAAGGAGGTTCAAATGGTTGGAGTTCGAATAAATTCCGACCTCAGTCACTGCTGCGTCGACTCTTAAATGCTTCTGGGTCAGTTCACTTTTCTACAACACATTGTACAAATGATAAAATCTTTTCGTAAAAAATATATAAAAGTTCAGCTCTTAAAGGTTTAGTATTGATGTATATTTTTCCTTATTGCACTTGAACATGACCGCCATCTTTGTTGATACATTTTCAATCTGTAGGGGGACTTTATGGACACAATAAATGCTTTGCCAGGATATTTTATTGATTGAGGAGCATTTTTTTCTTTCTTATTTTAATTGAACATTTCATCCGGGTGGGGGGGGTCAAAAAATATTTTACTTATTTACAATCGATTGCGATCAAAAGATTGGTTCTTAATTAATTGCACAGCGTGTTCCAAATTATTATCACTCTTCTTGTAATATCTGAAGTTATTGTAAATTGTTTTTGTGAAGCCATCTTGCAAAGAAAGAAAGTGGATGAATTTTAGAGAAAATGAGAGAGAGAGAGAGAGAGAGAAGAGAGAGAGGGGGGTAATTTGGTTTCTACTACACGTGTCCCATAATACTTGTGACAGTGTTAGAGAAAGTGTGTGTGTATATATGTGGGTGTGAGAGAGAGAGAGAGAGAGAGAGAGAGAGACAGTATTAGAGAAAGTGTGAGAAAGAGTGACAATGTTAGAGAGTATGTGAGAGAGAAAGAAAGAATGTTAGAAAATGTGTAAGAGAAAGATAGAGTGTGAGAGGAAAAAAGAGTGTTAGGGTGTGTGAGAGAGAAAGAAAAAGTGAAAGTGTAAGAGTGTGGGAAAGAGAGAAAGAGAGATACCAGTATATTCTGTTACCATTATATAACAATGTTATTTAATCTATTTATTGAAGCACCTATATATATATATATATATATATATATATATATATATATAAAATACTTTTAATAACGTTCCTCACAAATGTATAAGAAAATTTCAAACGAATTCAACTTAAAGATGGTTTTCACTGAACAGATGGACTCACCACTTCAAATACATTTCTTTGCCTGAATTTTTGTGGCTTGTCAAACACATAGAAAACTTTTTAAAACTTTCTAAAAAATCATTTCTTTCACAAGAAATTTTCTCCTGTTGATGACCTAATGTCGAAACAAGTTGAGAACTATCAAAAAAAAACATAAAAGAAATATTCCTGTTTGTCTTATCACTCTTCGTTCATCTGATGCGCACCAAAAGATTTATACAAGGAATATTTCAAATCCCTAAGAGAGCTAATTAATAAATTAATTATATACACAGCAATATTTTTACTTCCAATAAGAAAGAAAAACTTAACAAACTGTCATTTGTCTATTACAAATTTATTTCGACCGATCAATAAATGAGTCCAGTTTCGTCAGATAGCCATTACATAATAACCAAATTTTTCTTGTTTTTTATGTAATGGCTGTCTGACGAAACGGGGCACAAAAAAGTGAATGTAATAGCACGACTGGAGTTCGAACTCACTTACTACGATGTTGCAGTCCTGAATGAGTACCCTGATTCATGGGAAATATCCCCCTCCGGCCAGACACTTTTCCAGAAAGAGGCAAAAGATATATTCGGTAAATATCTTACTGATAAACCTGTTACACGATAGGCATTTTTTCCTTGGGGAGAGGAGGGGGTACGGATTATTGCACATGACCGAGTTTATAGAGTTTTTTTTTATATGAGACACTCAGTGAGGATCGTTCTCATTAATCAGCAGTAATGATAGTAGCTTGCTGATTCGCGTTGTCTGCTTTTAAATTAAAATTTAAAATCTGGAAACTGAGTGTTTAAGCTGTGACTCATCTTGAACTGTTTAGAGTGACTCCTTTGATTCCCAGGCTCTAAGGTTTCAACATTATAAATATCCTCAACCATGATAAGAAGACCTGATCACGAGGAGAGGGGGAAGTGTAGAGACCTGGTTTGTGGACGCCCCTGTGCGCAGTATCTAGATATTTCAAGGACTGTCTATGACGCTGCCTTTTATCGTTGTTTGTTTAAGAAATAACTCAATTTATTAAGAAAGATATTTGGAAAAAAAAGATGACTATAATGAATCAGTGCTACATTGGGTAGTGTTGAGACGGGTCAGTATTCACCCAACCCGTGCGTCATGGGTAGGGTGTGTCACAACTGTCTATCTTGGGTGGCCATATCAGGAACTTATGTTCCCGACGGCATGGCTCTGACACTACCAAGTTTACGCGGCCCTGCCACGACGAGGTGGGGTTGGACTTTAGTAATAATGTGCAAGATGGCTGTTGAGCAAAGAGCGTCCTCTGCCCTTTAACAGGTCTTGTTTTTCGTTCTGCTGGATGTCTAGCCACCCTCCTCACCAGACAAAATCTTTGGATGTTGGAATATTTTGGTGTTATAAGGCATGCCGGAATCCACCACTTAAACTTATAGACTCGGCGTGGTCACGTGGATTAATGCCCCAGCCAATCAACAACGCGAATACGTGGTTAGTTAACTATTCAATCGCCGATATTGAGAGCCATTCATTTGCACGTTATTCAACATTGACAAACAAACCTGTAACCAAAGGATCATACCCAACACTAAGGGACACTGAGGAACAACCAAAGGTTTCTTCACTAAATACCCTACTCTGCTTAACACAAGGGATCTCCACTGTAAAGTGCTCTCACTTGAAGCTTAAAAACGGCCACAAAAATCGTAACCGGTTTAGTCGCCGATGATCCGACTATGAAACAGGTAGTACTGGGTTACATAGTACCAGTAGCACATTGAGCGACCTGGCACAGAATGAATCAGGGTAGCGCTAATCCGGGTAATGTTGCCCGGTACCGTTGAATTAAATGCTTCGGACACCTGACAAGAATGACAGGCGACCGGCCAATGTCCAGAGCCTACAATCATGTCTCCAGACAAGAGGACGACATTGCTGGAATTGGATCAAGGGCGTGGTAGAAACACACAAGTCCTATGAACTGTCCGTCACAGGGGTGACCCCATTCAAGTCGCTGATCGCGACCTTCACCTCTCCGCAACATCCTGCAATACAAGTATAAAGATAATAAAATAGAAAATAAAATTCAATTATTTTGGGCGTAATTTGTATTTTTGTGTTGTCCTATTGTTGAGAATTTGGTGCACTCACGAAACCATGAAACAACCGCTGCTGACAAACAACCCTATTATAACCAGTTCTTCTTCTTCTTCTTCTTCTTCTTCTTCTTCTTCTTCTTCTTCTTCTAACGAAAAAAAGAAGAAGGAAGAAAGGGAAAAAGACATTCTTTTATCTTGTTTATTGCATAAATTGCTAAAACAATTTGAGAGACGATAGTTGATGGGGAATAGACAGGTAAAAGGACCATGGACTAGAAAGAAAGAAAGAAAGAAAGAAAGAAAGAAAGAAAGAAAGAGTGAAAAAGAAAGAAAAAGTGAAAAAAAGAAACAAAGAAAGGGGGAAAGAAAGAAAGAAAAAGTGAAAGAAAGAAAGAGTGGAAGAAAGAAGGAAAGAAAGAGTAAAAGAGTGAAGAAAAAAAAAGTGAAATAAAGGAAGAAAGGGAAGTTAAAGGGTAAGAAAAAGAAGGAGGAGGAGATGGAGAAAGCGAAGAAGAAGAAAAGGAGGAGTAAGAGAGGAGGATGTGAAAGATGGAAACAAAGTGAAAGAAGACACTGAAGATTTTTAAAAAATTCGTAACCAAAGCAAATAAACAGGTTATAATAGCAACAGAAGAAGAAGAAGAAGAAGAAGAAGAAGAAGAAGAAGAAGAAGAAGAAGAAGAAGGAAAAGCTAAAGTGGGGAGGAGAGGAGGAGGAAGAAGAAGAAGCAGGGGAGGAGGAGTGATATATACGTAAATTGAAAGTAAAGGAAGACGTGAGAAAGAGGAGAAAAGATGGAGGATTTCATGATGAAGAAGGGGGAGAGGAAAACGTAAAAAAGAAGAGAAAATGAGATAAAACTTAGTAACCAAAACAAATAAACAGAGTATAATAGCAACAGCAGCCGCAGCAGCAGCAGCAGCAGCAGCAGAAGAAGAAGAAGAAGAAGAAGAAGAAGAAGAAGAAGAAGAAGAAGAAGAAGAATGTTAAAGAGAAAAGAAGAAGGGGGCAAGGGAGCAATGATATATCCGTAAGTTTTAAAAAAGACATGAAAGAGAAAGTTTGACTTAGATTCCTTGTTTAATGGCATACCAACATTCATGGGTTATCTAATGCCATAACCATCCTTGTAGAACAACAGTCATCATCATCATCACAACCACCATCATCGTCATCATCATGTCACGCTAGTAGCACGGATGTCCATGACAATCTCTCCCTAACCGTCCCTATCATTCATTGTCCTCGGGTGGTCCTCCGCGTAGCATCCAGTATCCGTGCTGTGCTGTTTCAATGTAGGTCCTTACGGGACGGCCCGCGATGGATGGTTTGTGCGATAGGGGGCATGTGGCCATACAGCTGCTTCCTTGTGGGTGTTGTTTCCATGATTTGTTTAAGATTGCACGCAGCATTCTTGTGCAGCTCTCATCTAGCTTATTCTCTAGGCGCTTCGTAAAGGTGCATGTGGTGCAGCCATACAGTAGCACTGATATAACTACGGAAGTGATACTGTTTAACCCATAGCTGTAGGATGAGGTGTCCATAACTTCGCAAAGGGTATTAGTCTAAAAGTGAATGTTATAGTGCGGCTGGAGTTCGAACTCACTTACTACGATGCCGCAATCCAGCACATTAGCCACGATACCATGGAGAACTTTTTGTTGAAGAAGGGAAGAAGAAAACGTTAAAAAAATAACGTGAAAAATATTGTAAGCGAAGCGAAAAAAAAACAGCTTATAATAGAATATTAGGAGCAGTAGCAATAATAATAATAATAATAATAATAATAATAATAATAAGAAGAAGAAGAAGAGAAGAAGAAGAAGAAGAAGAGGAGGAGGAGGAGGAGGAGGAGGAGGAGGAATAAAGAAGAAGAAGAAGAAGAAGTGGAGAGGAGAGGAAGAAGAAGAGGAGGAGGAGGAGGAGGAGAGAATGAGGATGAATAAAGAAGAAGAAGAAGAAGAACAACAACAACAACAAAAGAGGATGAATAAAGTAGAAGAAGAAGAAGAAGTGTCTATTGTGGAATCCTAGCCAGGCAGATAACAGCACATAAGTGCTTGCATTACAAACATTTCTGTGGTTACTTTGCATTTTTGAGATGAGAAGTTAGTTGATTGTAACAATCCTACTAATAATAGACGTAAACTTTTCTACTTGTAAAAGATAACCTATGAAAATGGCAATTATTTTCTCACTTATTAACATTATCATTCATCAAGAAACCAAGATTAGACAAGAAGAGAGAAACAATTAACACTTTCATTCCGCTGACAGTACAATTATCATAATTTTTACATTCCTAAATTCACGAAATTCAAAAGATTATAAAAAAGATCTTTTTACAAAATTATTCTTTAAAATATTCAACACACACACACACACACACACACACACAACACACACACATTTGTTTTAGTGCTGCTGTATGGCTGCGCCACTTGGACCATAACGAAGCGCCTTGAGAATAAGATACATGGGAGCTGCACAAGAACGCTGCGTGCGGTCTTGAACAAATCGTGGAAACAGCACCCCACAAGGAAGCATCTGTATGGTCACCTGTCCCCTATCTCACAAACCATCCGAGTAAGACGGACAAGACATGCTGGACATTGATGGAAAAACAAGGACGAACTCATAAGCGATGTCCTCCTGTGGAAACCAGTACATGGACATGCTAACGTGGGCCGCCCAGCAAGGACCTACATTGACCAACTCTGCGCGGATACTGGATGCTGCGCAGAGAACCTCCCTGACGCGATGAATGATAGAGAGGGTTGGCGAGAGATTGTCATGGACATCCGTGCTAATTGCACAACATGATGATGATGATGATGATGATGATGATGATATATGTACTCAGTCTACAGAAGCCTTTGACAAAATATTGGGTTAAATAATGAAGATTGAAAACAATGCCATGTTCATCTATTTGAATTTTGTTTTTTATTCCTCTTCTTATGTTTTCCATGCTTCTAATATAAAATATGAGAATGATGGGTTTTTTTCGGGGTGGGGGGGTCATCCATCATTCTCACACTTGATAATTTGGTGATGCTATCTACTGAAAATGACATTACAAAAACCATTGATTTTGAAATGATTTTATAAGGTGGATGGCCCCATTATTTTTTTTTTCCTAATTAGACTCCACATTTCCTTTTTTGTAAGGTAGAGGGGCCCCACTAAACATTTTTCTAATTGGGTCTCGCACTTCATTTTTTGTCGAGTAAAGGGCCCCGCACTTTCTTTTTTGTAACAATTTTTTTAATTGGGTCCCGCGCTTCCTTTTTTTGTAGAGTAGAGGTCCCCAATACTTTCTTTTTTGTAGGGTAGAGGACCCCACAAACAATTTTCTAATTGGGCCCCGCTCTTTCTTACCAACCCCTTTTGTACGAGCAGGAAGCGACACAAAGTCAATTTATTAAGCGGGGTTTAACAGGTTTGAATTCAGAGTTTTCCTTCTCCTAGACTGGTTGCCTAACCAAGGTTAAAGAGCCCACTCCACTCTACTATTTACCCATAGCTAGAGGGAGAATAGGTGGATTCATACCTTTCCCAATCCTATTAGCGCTATGGGAAATGTAAACAGCCTCGTCCAGGATTTGAACACGAATCCATTTGTTATGATTAACCATTACACACGCGCCTCCGCATATATATATATATATATATATATATATATATATATATATCAGTTTCTTACTACCTCTGTCCCATAATAGTTGTTACATTTGTTTCGATATTAAATGTCACAAGTATTATGGGACACGGGTAGTAGAAACCAAATTACTCTCTCTCTCTCTCTCTCTCTCTCGACACACACACACATACTCTCTCTCTCTCTCTCTCTCTCTCTCTCTCTCTCTCTCTCTCTCTCTCTCTCTCACACACACACACAAACACATACGCTCACATTTACACTCACATTTACACACACACACAAATGCATACATATAAATATATGTCTATATAGTAACAATCTCCCTTTTTCTTTTCCTTTGTTTTTCTGGGGGTCGGGGGGTTTCACTTGAATAGATCTGCTTATCTTATAGTATCAGCCTAATTTCGGTGACAAGAAAAAAGAAAGAAAGAAAGAAAAGAAAGAAAGAAAGAAAATAATGTGACAGAAATAATTCAAATGATTACTTAGCGTTTCTGCTAGCTGTTTGATTTTTTCTTTCATGCCTGGTCGTAATTGCAGCTTACCGTCGCAGTCCTGGTGCCAATATGTGGCTCAAATATGTAATTAACCCAGTTGAGTTACGATTTCTGTTCAACTCGTTTGATAGTTCAGCACAGCCGATGCAAACATTTATGAGTCTCAAAATAACCTGTGAGTCGATCCCGTTTGTACTGAGTTAATTTTTCTTCTTTTTTTCTTTTGCTTTTTTTTTTTAGAAAGTCAGTTTCTTAAGTCAGTATTAAAAAAAAAAAAACTATTTAATAATGCGAAATTTCATAAACCCCGACTAGACGAGGCCAATATTAACTTTTTTTCTCCCACTAATAAATTCATATTACTAGCAGAAATATGTACCACCCGGGCGCAAATATTTAATTTCTAATGTAATAAAAATCAAATTAGAATAGGTACCAACAAAAACGGACTATATCACTTTAAAACGAATTAAAATTAACTACATCGATTATTTAAAGTTAAATAGTTTAGTCGAAAAATAGCTACATAATGAGCATCCGTAAAAAGAAAGGTAAAATAATATTACATATGTTATCAATTTTTAATACATTTTAATCCTTAAATTACACAAAAAATTTACGAAATCCGACGCTAAGTTACGTACGTTATTAAGTAAAGTAAAGTAAAGTCGTCGGGGTGGCCTTGAGTCGGTATCAGCCAATCAGCGAGGAGTCTTTCCCTTTTTCACTAATGCTAGGAGATTGTTTTTGCGTCTGAGGTGGAGCGCCACACCTACCATCATCTCCTTCCTTTACCGCACAGATCCATGTGCTACTTATACGCTAAGTTGGCGAGGGCCGGTATCGAACAAGGAACCTTGTGGTTTCTAGTCGAACGCTCTACCGACTGAGCTAACCCGCTTCAATAGCAAATAACATTAAATACACTATGTGCAGAAAAATTAGTCACTAGTTGATATCTATTTAAATGTATTTTTTTTTTTTGTTCCAAACACGCAGAAATAAGAAGTCCGCAAAACTTTCCTTTAGTCTAAAGGAAAATAATTTTAGCGGATATATCCGCGACTATGGTAGCCGATAAGTGACAATTCACTAACCCTGATTGATAAACAAAAAATTACCAAAAATCAAGGAATAATCTGATTTAATAAAATTTTCAGTGTTGACTTATCAATCAACTAATTTTATAATGTATTAGTTACTTTATTTTTTTAAATTGCCACTTCTTTCAGGTTAATTGCGCCCCTACCTTTTGTGGACTAATAACACTCAGGCAATTTAGGGTTATGTCTTTATATTAAAATTAACAGATGTTAAAATTAATTTATTTTGAATTTCAATGAATGTTTTAATAAAAAAAATAGTATTAAAGAAATGAACCTATCTTTCTTTTAAATTTCTGAATCGTTTCAATCAAACTGATTTAATGGAAATAAATCGAAATTCTTTGAAATAAATATTACTGTTAGAGCGTCTAGATCAACAATTTGTATACCTAATTAATAGATGAAATTCATTTGAAATATAATGCCCATGATTCTAAGTTTTAAAATTCATATCTTTAGATTCTAAAAACAAATATCTATTTAATAACAAGCTTACTTTAGTAGGCTGATGTAATAATTAATGGAGAAATCTCGATTCAAAAGTTTAGCCCCCACCTTTTTAAACAGAAGAAATATCGATGTATAATCATTTCAATAATAAATCTAAAAGAAAATTATATTTCATATACAATAGAGTAATTAAAAAATCTTTTAATTATTTTTAATTTACACTTTTTTTTTTTTTACATTTATTTTCAGATTTCCGGTACTTATTTTTAACCCTTTAATCTTTTTTTCTATTCATATCTTCGGTCTTTTGTCTTTTTATTTATACAGAATTCGTTTCAATTATATATCACCGATATTTTGCTCCCCAAAAATAAGGGGGGGGGTCAAAGTTAAGAAACCTAAAAAAATCAGAAAGTTTTTTTTTTAATAAAATGACTAATACATTATAAAATTAATTTATTGATAAATCAACACTGAAAATTTCATCAACATCGGATAATTTTTTCAATCAGGGGTAGTGGTTTGATTTTGTAAAAATACTACTTTGACGTCAAAATTGTCAGTACCTAAATTAGAAAGTTGTTTTAGATTTTGTTTTAATTGATTTCTATGAAAAAATTATACATAAGATTGCTTTTAATATGTTTGAGAATAAAACAATAATATCAGAGATCAATAGCACCAAGTAATTATCTATTAAACCCGGTTTTGCTAAAACCAGTATGCAAATTATCCTCACCATATACTATGTAAACCTTTATTTCTTAGTGATATATATCACACATTGCAGGATTTTAAACGGATGTTAATTAAGATTAAATAAGGATTATTTAATAATGATCATCAAGAATATAAAGTAAATGATTAAGGGAATTATGACGTTGGTGGTAACGTAGTTTCGGTTACAGACAGACACACGATCTCCATTATAATAAGAGATATGATTGCTACTGAAATATTTGGTAAATGATCTATTCAAATATGAAAAAAAAAACAACAAATCACTTCACGGTTAAAAATTTAAAAGTCTACGAAAAATGTATTGTATGAATTGCATTCCCCTGAAGATGTTATCCTGGGTAAGACATTAAACTGCATCTAATGGTGAAGTTCCAGCTCTGGCGCTCTAGGGAGTGTGGAGTACTACTTCATCATCATTACTCCCAGTCCAAAAAGGCTAAAAACAATCTCCTTGGTCTAGCGCTAGTGAAAAGGAGATAGACTCCCTCGCTGTCTGACTGATTCCGACTGTAGGCCACCCCGACGACTTTACTACTTACTTTCACTAACAAAATCAATAAATACTATTTCTCTGAATTTTTTAGATGCGGCTTGATAATTTGTATTATTTGTATTATTCGGACTATTGTCCTCGTATTTACTGTTATTGAAACGTTGTGCAGATAACAATAAAGATGAGGACAATAGCCGAATAATACAAATAATACAAAATCAATAACATCGATCCCACCATCAATTTCACTCAAGAACTAGAAAAAAAATTCCTTACCTTTCCTAAATATTTTGTTAATAAATAATAACAATAGGCTAGAGCCCTGTCGGTGGGACAGTAGAATACCAGACTGCACCTCTGCAGAGGGGTAAAATCCCCCCCAATGGACCACCTGTTGACTGTAGGTGGAGCCCTGTAATGCTTAAGTACGGAATCCTGGTGGCTGAGCAGCCCATGACATGCAACCCTCCACTTTGGCTCTTACTTGGGCGGTCGGAGAGGCTCCCTCCGATCAATCGGCAGATCAAATCAAGCTCTATCACTTATCTGATTATCTCGACCCTATTGCCCTTATGACAACCCTCCAAACCCTTTTATCATATATGTGCTAGAAGGCGGTGGTTGAAGGTATTAGTGTCCTGGTTATGACGCTAAACTGTATCTAGTGGTGAAATTACAATTCTGGATCTCTGGGGAGTGAGAAGCACTCCTTCATTGATATTACTCCCAGGTCGACTCTGATCCAGACTGGTAGTACCTGTTAAGGTCCCGTCTATAGGTTAAATAGACCAAAAAACGAGTTTTCTAAAAAAAAATTGCGTTTAAAAAAAAATTGAATACCATTGATAAAGAATGAAATAAAAGACCAACTTCAGCATAAAATAACCCAAGGGTTGATATGCCGTAAAAATCCAACCGATCAACTCTAGGTTAGAGTTTAAAGTCCATCATAAAATCTATTATAAAAATGACCTTATACACTTCTATTCAAGTCACAAGAATGAAATAAAAAACAGTGTACTTATACGAGGTGTCTCAGAAAAGTTCCAGGACTGGTGTCACAAAAAATTTATTTCAAATCCAAACTAAAAGCTACAAGTATCCCCTTCAAAGTAATCCCCCTGAAGTCTAATGTACTTTTCCATCCTTCTTTGCCACACTTACATGCACTCCTGGAAGGATTCTTCCGGGATTCTCCTTGGCTCTGTCGTCATGGCCTTTTTGATGTTGTACACAACCTCAAAACGGGTTCCCTTGATGACCCCCTTGAGCTTGAGGAAGAGGAAAAATTACATGGAGCCAGGTCGGCGAGTAGGAGGTTACTCCAGCATAGTGATGTTCTCCTGGCCAGGAACTCTTGGATACTCATGGCAGTGTGGATAGGTGCGTTGTCATGGTGAAGCACATACAAGTTGTCCTGCCACTTCTCTCGCCTCTTCTCGCGCATGAACGAAGTAAACGCCGCAGTATTTTTTTAGACATGCTGGTTGAGCGTCTGGCCTTGTGGCAAGAACTCGCAGTGGACGAAGCCCCTTGCATCAAAGAATTTCTGGAACTTTTCTAACATACCTCGTAGGCTTTTCCTCAGAGCTCTAAGAATTTGCGCCCCTAAGTTTCTTAAAAAGAATTTGCACCCTTAAGTTTCTTAAGAAGAATTTGCTCCCCTAGGAAGAATTTAAACATATTATAAGATATTTTATTTTATTACAATATCCTGAATCATTTATTCAACGCCCCCCTAAAAACCTGGATAACGATCCGCCTATTCCTTACTTTACACGATTATCCCCCGTGTTTCTTTGTTACCTGCTAGATGTCATCGATATCAGCCTCCTAAAAGCATAAATGCCAAAGTCAAAAAAGGGAGAAAGAGTAAAACAAAGAAACAAAGAAACAAAGAGGAGGGACAAAGAAAGAAAGAAGTGCAGAAAGAGAGAAAGAAGAGGAGAAAAGAAAGAAAGAAAGAAGAGGAGAAAGAAAGAAAGAAAGAATATATACATCCTGTATACATATACCATGTTGCGACTTTTTATTTGGGGTTGGTTGAAGGAGCATGTCTACTCTACAAAGCTAACGACTTTGGAAAAACTTGAAGGACGAATACGAGAATTTATTTCTGCCATTCTACAAGAATTTCTGGGAAGATTAGTTGATGTTATTCCCGGCGGCTTGAGAGGCTGGAGGCGAATGCTGGTGCCCATACAGAATTTTAAATAAAACTCCTGTTATGTGTGTTTTTCTCATATTAAATTTTTTGTAAAAATAATGATTCAGAAATAAGTTATAAGATTTTTTAAATAGGGAAGGGGGCTACTTCACAATCATCCTGTATCACCATGAACTGCAGTTAGAACGAGAAATCCATCGGGTCCACGGGCTAACTTGTACGTATGTACTCAACCCGTTTCGACACGGGTAGCCTTTGGGGAATTTCGGTTTAGTTTGGTTTCTTTGATTAATGGCATATGAACTTTCGTGGGTTATTTAAAATCAAAATCCTTTTAGAAGAGTAATGTTACTATTTAAGCAATGGCTGACGGGATGAGGGAGTTCATACCTTTCCCAAGGGTATTAACCTAAAAGTAAACGTTATAATGCGACTGGAGTTCGAACTCACAACGATATCTTAGTCCAGCAGGCTAGTGACTACGCCTCGGAGACTCCCTTTCCCATGTTAAGTTTTGTAGATGTTTTTAATTCAAGTGAGACGTTACGGATTTATCAAGTAAACACTTGGTTTGATTCAGGTTTTTTCTGTGACTCTTTTGCCTGTGACTTTTTTCTGTGACTTTTTTCTGTGTTTTTTTGCCAGTGACTTTTTTCTGTGACTCTTTTACATGTGACTTTTTTCACCTGTAACTTTGGGGAACCTTGAGACTCTTTTGCCGGGTACTTTATTTTACCTATGACTTTTTCTCAGGCTCTTTTACGTTACTTTTTATGTTACTTTTTACCTGTGACTCTGGCTCTTTTACGTGTGACTTTTTTCTGACTCTTTTACGTATGACTTTTTTTACTTGTGACTTTTTCTGTGACACTTTTTTCTCTGCTCTTTTACGTGTGACTTTTTCTGTGACTCTTTTGCCTATGACTTTTTTCTGTGACGGTTTTACCTGTGACTTTTTTCCTGGATTCGTTTTTCTACACATTGCAGTCTGCTATATTCATCTAGGTTTCTATGCTCACAACATTTCGGCTGCCGTACCCTCCAGCCTTCTTCCGGTACTTTTTTTGTCATGCTCGGTATCCTTCGGGAAATTCCCCAAAGGCTACCGACTACAACAAACACCTGAAGAAGGTCGGGAGCACAATGGCCGAAACATTGTGACTTTAATTACAATCAAGATGAGGACTGAAAATTTTAGACAAAGACCTCAGTATTGAATTGGGTCATGTCAAACACTCTTTTGTAAGGTCCTTATCAAATCCGCCCTCAAATGGTCTAATTGTTACTATTTCCCTACCAAGTTGACCGACGATTGACTACTTCACCAAACGGCCAAATTATCGACTAATGTGTATTTAAAAGGGTTTTTAGACAACACAACAAACCACTTTAATCACAAATGATCATTCATCATCGCCAACAAAAGTCTCTATTTAAGTTCTTATTCGCTATTCACTTACAATAGGGTTTTTTTTACAGGAAGAACTAATTACGATGGAAATACGGGAAAGATTTCGACAACTGAAAATTATATATTGGATTAATATGCAGCAAAAACAACATTGTTTTTACTCTGATTGCTATTGAGTATACAGACCAGTAATAAAATATACTAACTGACCCTTGATGTGTCCATCATCGGATAATGGTTAGCAAGCTAGTCTCGAAGATCCATTGCGACTAAATAGTGAGTTCAATCCTCACTGTATCCTCCATAGTTGCGATCTTGTGTCACATCCTACCCGTGGCGAATGGTCTGAGTAAATACCTATATTCGTCCCATCGTGGTGTAATGGTAAACAAGCTAGTCTCACATATCCATTCACATCCTACCCGTGCCGAAAGGGTTGGGTATTTAGGTCCTTCCATCTTGGTATAATGGTTAGCAAGCTAGTCTCACATATCCATTGCTACTGAATAGCAAGTTCGATCCTTGCTGAATGTCCAATACTTGTGATTTTCAGTCACATCCTATTTGTGTCGAACTGGTTAGGTAAATCTGGCAACCCATTGTTGTGTAATGGTTAGCAAGCTAGTCTCGCAGATCCATTGCTACAGAATAGCGAGTTCGATCCTCGTTGGATACCCCATACTTGTGATCTTGTGTCACATCCTATCCGTGCCGGGCGGGTTGGATATTTAGGTCTTTCCATTGCTATTGCTACAGAATAGCGAGTTCGATCCTTGCTGGATGCCCATACGTGCGACATTATATCACATCATACCCGTGGAGAACGGGTTGAGTAAATACCTACCAGTTGACCCGTAAACTCACTGGGTTTCTTATTTCTAACAACAGTTCATGATATTGATGCTTCAATTTGTGGAAGACCTATTTAGCTTAGTCAGTAGAGCAACCGCCTTGGAATCGTAAGCTTCTGAGTTCGAAACCGGTCCCCGCCAACTCAGTGTATGAGTAGTACAGTTTGGGTAATCTGATCTGTGCGGTATTCTGGGAAGCATACCCGGGTGGTAGGAGTGGCGCCCCACATCAGCAAAAACCATATCCTTGGTCTAGAGCTAGCGAAAAGGGGATATACTCCCTCGCTATCCGGCTGATACAGACAATATGCTACTCTGCCAACTTTTCTTTTTATTTAAGGAAGAGTGAAGCATTCTAACGAGTATTTCATAGTTACTCAGTTATATCGAGTAATTAAATTAGTATTTTTTTTTTTTCAATTGTTTTTTCTTTAATGACGTTCAGCGCGAATAGAGACCTCACAAAATAATTATTCAGTTGCAAATTTAACTGAAAATTGCTTTATTCTCTAAGTTAGACCATTGTAAGTGTATTACTCTAATAAAAATATTACTGTAATGTTCCGCTTCTTCTTTTAATGTTGAAAAGTAAAGATATATTTTAAAAGAGATGCCCAGGGAGGCATAACAAACAAATAAATAACAAATCGTATTATAATGGAGATTCGGGGTCTGTTTCTCTATAATTTGTGCTTATATGGGAATTAAAACTGTAAAAGGATTAACTCTCACTTGTGGGGGAATTACCGCAACTTTCAAGTTCGGACACTGAATGAAAAGACAAGACAAGACAAATATATTTAACAACAAATTTAATATGTATAAACAAAAAAAAGGGGAAAGATAGATTTAAGGATAGTTTTTGCAAATTTTGGTGTGATTTGCGGAGAACTTAACTCAGAGTCCGGTTAACAAAGTTCTTTGAAGTGAAGAATGACCCGCCAACCTATCGGCAGAGGCAGGTTGAAATTTCGTATGTTTTGTTGGTGATGAATTTTAGAGGTTGCTTTTAGGGAAGCTGTCTTTGAGTTGCAAACCCTAATTGAGTTGAGATGATTTCTGTAGTATAATTCTTTCAAGTTGAATTTGTCGAATTTCAAGGTTTGCTCCTGGAAGCGAGTGGCAACTTATTTACCAATTCAGTCTGAGGGAGTTAACTCATTCAGGTCCTTACAGGTTTAAGCCGAACCGACCACTGACTGTTTTCTCGTTAACAGTGGGGGTCGATGACGTAGCAGAAGGGCACTGGAATCTGGCGCCTTAGAGTCCCAAGGCTTTCGGGTTAAGAAATGGGACATATGTTTAATAGACACGTCATCTTTAATCAAGTTTTTATTGTGATTTTTAAAGGAAATTTTCATATACATTTAAATTCGCGTTTTCTTTTTTTGACATATACTTTAGTCATTTTTGATTTGATTTTTTAAAGGAAATTTTCATACTTATAACAGTGCTTATGTCACAATACCCTTAGGAATTGCGTAAGTTTATTAATGAGTATTTAATTCATAATCAAAATCATTGGTACTTAGAATAAGTCTAATTTATCAACGATGTCTCTATGAAAATCTGAGACAGATTTGCCTCAAAACAACCCATGTTATTAATGCGTTTAAAATCCCGCAATGTGTGTTATATATCACTAAGACATAAAGGCTTACATAATATATGGTGTGGTTAATTTGCATACTGGTTTTAACAAAACCGGGTTTGATAAATTACTACTTGGTGTTATCGATCTATAATATTATTGTTTTATTCTCCAACGTATGAATCCTGTGAACGATGTTATATAAAGACCAGTTAAAATATAATTGAATATATTTCCTTACATTAAAACTTGAATATGTCCGGAGGGTAGATATTCTAGCTAGTTCAGGTAAAAATACCAAGAGGATTAACTTTGGCACTTCTGCCGATTTATGCTATTGGTCGCCACGCTACATAGTGCCTACCGGAAGAACCGTGGAAAGTAAGGAATATAATCCCTACAATGCCTTTGAATTAGCTCCGAATGCAGAAAGAAAGAGAATATCTGGGGAAATAAGTCAGGACCAGTTCTATTTTATTTCATTATTTCCGTTGTTAAGCTGACCTTGGGAATTGGAGAAAAAATCATTCCTTCATTATTATCAATCCCACTGGTATATACATTATTTGGCACGTGTTCATATAACAGACGCTCATCCGAAAATTTACATACATTGCCACGAAACAAGCCAAGGAGGTTTCAAATTCTAGGTCAATTGGATTTTAGTTTTTCAGGCCAGTGACACACATTACAAAAATATCTTTTTGAAAAGTGGGTTGGTTTTTGGTTGTTGGTTGGTTGGTTGGATTTTACGGCATGTCAACACTTGTTGGGTTAATTTATGCCGACGACTTTCTTTTTTTTTATTAATTCTTGATGGGTACTCAATTTTTTAAACTACATTTTTAAAAACATTTTTAACTCATTTTTTTCTATTTAACCCAGATTCAATCAGATTCAATAAACAATTTTCCAATTAAATATTTACTACAACTTTGAATTGGTAAAAACGCAGATTTAATTAAAACTTAATTGTCCAAATGTTATCATTTAATTTGTTTCTTGCGTTATTTCTAAACTACATACGAAAAATTAACAAACAAATATAATTTTTTGAAGATCTAATAATTGTATATTTAATATGTTATATTAAATTAAAAAGGCTAATGAAACTAAATAAGAATGCAGATAAAAAAAAAAGATTTTAAACAGAGGGGGGTATAATCGAAAAATAGAACAGCTGAAACTTGCTCTTCCATCATTCCCGTATTTCATTGCTAAATTTTCCTAATTTAACTATTTAGTTAAAATAGGAAGTAAAGAATAAAATTACAGTTATTTCTTCTTGTTAATGGATTTCTTTTAAGATTTATCCCTGATATTGTTGCTCATATTCATTAAGATAAAACCAAACAATTAGAAATCAATAATAGCAAGCACATATTGATTAAAATCAATTTTTAATATCAGTATGCAAATTAGCCTTCCCATTCACACTGTAAACAGCAATTTTGTTGTATATATAAATACAATTGCATGTTATTAGTATATAGATATGATCAACAGTATTAATAATGTAAAACAATTGTATTAATAATAGAGGTTTAAATAAATTGTGACTTGAGTAATGATATAGTTTCGGTTACAGACAAACACACAATCTCCATTATAATAAGATTTCTAGTATTTTTAGACGTTTCTGTTCTTCTTTATCTCATCTCAACTTGGTTCCTTTAGATCAGCTCGTTTTTAAACACACAATGATGCAAATTCAAAAGAAAGGCAAATTGTAAGACCTTTTTTTTTTCATAGTAAACGATAATCTCCTCTTCAAATTCTGTGTACCAGAATTTCTTGAGAGGAGTGAGTTTTGCTCTTAGCGCTGCCAAATACAGGTTCACGCAGGGTGAGTCTGCTATTTACGTGGCACATTCCAATTTACAAGCACGTTCACACAATGAGGCAGATTGGATTTCGACTGCCTGTGTGTACTTTCACTTTTATCGGCATTCCAATAATATTCCAAAAAGATACGTACATTGGTATGTGCGTGTACCGGACTGCGTACCACAGACGTCCTGTCAGAGGGGCTTCGTATTCTCTGACTGTATCCCCTGCACAGAAGTAAGACCAACCCACCAAAATAAAAGGGTGGGGTCCTGATTATGATACTAAAATGCATCTGATGGTGAGGTTCCAGTTCTGGATATCTAGGAAGTGTGGTGCACCTATATTTTGCCATTACTCCAAGGTCTATGCAGGTTTAGTTTGTGTTACGATTCATGAGGCCATTTTAGGGCAGTAGTTGAAGGCAGTTTTAAAGTGGAGATTCTTTGTGGCATAAAGATTGATCTTTTCTTGAAGTAGAAAGATGTAGTATCAGTTTTAATCCTTGTCTGTTAATCAGTCCTTCCAGCGAGTAATTTTCTGTCGATTTATCAACGCCTTTGAATAGTAAATTAAATACATGTTTGGGCGTTTTTGATTGGCTGATTCAACCACCGCTGTTTCGGAACAGTCTATAAATATAAGTCATGGTTTTTAGCATACCTTATACCATAAAATAATCCAACAGTTTGGTTTGTTGGATTTTACGGCATGTCAACCCTTGTTGGGTTACTTTATGCCGAAGACATTTTGTTTTATTCATTCTTGTTGGGCATTCATTTTCTTTTTTTCAAATTCAATTTTTTAAACACATTTTTAATATTGATTCTTTTAACTATCTAACCTATAGATGGGATCTTAACAGGTTCTACTACTCCGGGTCAGGGTGGACATGGGAGTAATGGCGATAAAGGGTACTCCACCCTCCCCAGAGTTCCAAAAATGGAACTTCACCACTAGAAGCAGTTTAACATTATACCCAGGACACTTACACCCTCAGCCACCGCCTTCTAGCACATATATTATAAAATGGGTTGGGGATTGCCATATGGGCAATAGGGTTGGGACAATCATATAGATGTGACTAGGGCTTCACATGACCAACCGAGTGACCGGTGCGGGCCTCTCCGACCGCCCGTCAAGCCCAATTAAGGGCCAAAGTGGAGTGTTACATGTCATGGACTACTCAGGGACCAGGATTCCGTCCTTAGGGATCGCGTGTCGCTAACCACGACCAACAGGTGATCCCATTTGGGGGGATTTTACCACTCTGCAGAGGTGCAGACAGTGTATTCTACAGCCCCGGGCGATAGGGCGGCTGGCTCGAATAGATATGTTTATAAAATATTTGTATTTCATAAGAGCGTGTACAAAAAATATCCCGAAGAAACAACTACTGAAACATGTAAATATGGTCGTGCAATAAACGCGATTCCCTAACCTCTAAACATAAAATAACCCTAGACGAGTTAGCAGGCCGTTAAAATCAATCATTCAAGTTTACCTAATCTGCGAATCTATGCATCATAGGCCCTCCAGGATTTGGGCACGGTGACACGAGTTCAAATCATGGACTAGGCTGGCTGCTTTTCGCATAGCACTAATACTCTTGGGAAAGGTATACATTCAACTATTTTCACTCCAGCTATGGGCAAATAGTAGGGTAAACTGGGCTCTTCAACTCTTATATGACAACCGGTCTAGAAGGAAAACTCTTAATTAAAACCTGTTAAACTCTTTAAAATTGACCTTGTGTCACATCCTACTCGTTGGTTGATTGGTTGGTTGGATTTTACATGTCAACCCTTGTTGGGTTATTTTATACCGAAGACATTTTTGTTTATTCATTCTTGTTGGGTATTCATTTTTAAACACATTTTTTACAGATATTTTTAACCCATAGATGGCCCCTTAAAGGTACTACCACTCCGAATCAGAGTCGACCTGGGAGTAATGGCAATGAATCATCCTATTCGTGGCAAAGGGATTGGTAAATACACAAATCACAAACTTTGCTCGATAAACACCTGTCAACAACCTGTCCGCCTAGTTCTTGTGTCTGTTATTGTTACGGGTTTAAATGCCATCCTTTCGACAAGTAGTGAGTCCTTAATATCTCCATTGCCCTTCTGCCATCATCTCTCGCTTCGCGCATTACGAGTGAGAGACTCCGGTCATCCAAGCATTGGATTAATTCTGCATATATTGTTGCATTTTTGTCCACGAAAATTGGGTCCTCCGGTTGGTCCAATGGTGCATTGATTATGTCATGCAACTGAAGGGTTCTTAGATACCCATGGAACTTTGTCTCCCAAATTTCGTACCCCGACCCGTCGCCATTGAAGAAGATCCGAGCGTACCTGGGCCCATAACCTGTTAAGGGTTTAAATGCCACCCTTGGCCAGTTGAAAAGGGCTTAAGTAAGTAAGTCCTGAGTTATGGAATCCTTTGGTAAGTGTATAAGTCTTATCCTGCGGATAAGTCCTATCCAGCGTATTGGTAACGGTCCAGTGATACAATCCTATGTCCGTCGTCCACGAAGGTTCAAAGTAATTATGGTCAGTGTTCTCCGTTTAAGTATTGTATTAACAGCAGAGTACTGCCAGTGATTGGCCAAGAGTATGATCACATCGTTATCGCCGAGTCTATAAATAAAAGTGTGCATCTAGCACACACTTTATATACAAAATTTCTCAACAGTTATGTGTTTATTTTATCAACAGTTATAAGAATATGTTGTGTTCTTATAATACATTAGAAACCTCAGAGTAACCTTCCAGCGTAGGTGAAAATATACATAATAGAATCTGAACAAAAAGTTATATATAATAACAAATACAGACTTTATTGTCTGAGCACATGGATGATGCACTAATACAATGACATACATAGAATGGATGCACAAACAGATACACAAACGATAGGACTAAAGTCCTAAAGAAGGGATAAAGAGTTCATGAAGAATAAGTGAATCACTTACTGATAGTTGGGGGTGGTTAAACCCCATGTTTCGTGGGTGTTAGATCAAGAGAAAGAGTGAGAAGATCCCGGGCTGCTGTTTAAATACCTAGCCACCTATGGGCGAAAACCTGGCGACAAAGGATTTTGCATATCAACCCTTGTTGGGTTATTTTATGCCAAAGACATTTTTGTTTATTCATTCTTGTAGCGTATTCATTTTTAAACACATTTTTTACAGATCTTTTTAACCCAGAGATGGGCCCCTTACAGTTACTACCACTCCGGGTCAGAGTCGACCTGGGAGTAATGGCAATGAATCATCCTACTTGTGGCGAAGGGGTTGGTAAATACATGACAAACCTTGCTCGATAAATACCTATCAACAACCTGTCCGCCTAGTTCTTGTGTCTGTTATGTGTTTCTTTTATCACCAGTTATAAGAATAAGCCTTTTGAACCCCTGTCCATCCTAGCATGTGCAGACAATCGCTATGATACTATTTGACCGATTTTGTGGATTGGCAACTACTATTTGACCGTCTCGGTTGACATAGTAACGGAATTTTCTATCAGAGCCAGAAATCAGTATCCATTACCAAGAAAATACCAAGCAATGGAGTTTGATTAAACAAGACAGGTAGCTATTGCTATTGGTTAACATTAGGTTATCGTCTTACATCCAAGCTAGTACTATAAGAATAAAAGGGGTTCTAACTCCGGTAGCCAAAACCAATTTTTATAACACGTTAGGAAAAGCTTCTTAACGTGGGTGAATATAACCAACTTCCAACAAAGAGATACATAACAAAATACAGACTTTATTGTCTGATCACATTTAACAACAATACAAATACAAAACAGCTAAGACAAAGGTCCTAAGGAAAAAGAGTCTTAAAAGATAATCTTGAGGCTACTAAATGGAGAATAGAAGAGTCACTTAGTGTATGGAAATATCTATCGTGTAACAGGTACACAGTAAAGACGCAACTGGTGCCTGTAACTTCAGTGGAGCCCTAGGGTGTAGAAAGGGCTGCGTACGTACACGGGTACAAGCCTATAGTTGGGTGGCAAGCCTCCCCCCCCCTAATCCTTAATGGACAGAGACACAACTTGTCTAGTGCATCTTCGGGGATGTCAAAGGAAGGAGAGCTAGTTTTTTTTCATCGCTGTGTTTAAATAGCCAGAGTGTGTACGCCCTCTAGTGGCAAACCCAGGCGTCAAGGAAGATAACCATTTTCCAAACTCAACCACATCCCAACAAGGGAAGACAATATCTACAGTCTAATTGTATACTTCAAAAAATGTTGTAAATGGTATAGGTATACATCCTCAGAGACTTTGTTATATATATATATATATATATATATATATATATATATATATATACAAAGATGTATATGCACACACATATATATATATATTTATACAAGTGCTTACTCATATATGTATGCGCGTATATATATATATATATATATATATATATATATATATATACATGTGCTTACTCATATATAGTATATATATATATATATATATACTTGTCTAGTATATATATATACAATGGTGTATGTACATATATAAAGCTATATACATATATACATACACATAAATATATGTTTTTATTGCAGCAATGAACCCGGTCATACAGTATTATTTTTTTAAAATCTTATTTTCTCTTCTAAACCAAAGATACCGTGTTTCCCTGAAAATTTTTCGTATGTGCTCACTTCAAATAATGTGTTTCCCTGAAAATACGACAGAGTTTATATTAATTTTCACTCTGAAAAATAACACTAGGACTTGGGGCGATGTCTTATTTTTTATATATCGAAAAACGACATTACGAAGTAGAAAATGACAAAATTTCTAAACAGAAATTACGAACAACGATCTACATTCATTTACAATTAACATGTTTAGTCCAGGCGATAGAGCGTTGGACTAGGAACCACAAGGTCCCGGGTTCGATACAGGCCCTCGCCAACTCAGCGTATGAGTAGCACAGGGATCTGTGCGGTAAAATAAGGAGCTGATGGTAGGTGTGGCGCTTAGTCGAAGACGCCAAAAACAATCTCCTTGGTTTAGCGCTTGTGAAAAGGGGATAGACTCCCTCGCTGTCTGGCTGATACCAACTTTTGGCCACCCCGACGACTTTACTTTATTCAAAAACTCATTAATGACAATTCATTTAAAAATAATCATATCATTATCCTCTGGAATGTTATTGTTCTGCAAGTCACTGGATTCCAAAATTCCTGCGGAGTTTTCGTATGACTCAATTTCCTGAAGAATTTTCGTACCAAATTACCTTTAGGCACCCCTTTTTGATCTCGATTAAGAACGGATATGTTTTTAATTTACACCGTCAATATCCGGTTGTTTGTTAGAGGTTATGGTTAGGGATTAGGGTTAGGGATTATGGTTAGGATTAGGTATTAGTTTTATAATTTTTTTAAACTCTAAAAATCGTCTGTTAACAAACAACCGGATATTGACGGTGTAAATGAAAAACATGTCCTTCTGAATCGAGATCAAAAAGGGGTGCCTAAAGGTCATATGGTCCGAATTTTCGTACCTATCCTCTCATGTGGGGCAATAGAAGTCTGAACAATAAAATCTGCTGGGTCCATAGATCTTTACACTGCTCTTCAAGAAGTCCTAAAAAATTCGCTCATTCATGATGGACTTGAAAGAGGTCTTAACCAATGCTGCAAAGCATTAGACAAACGTCAGGCTCATTTGTTTATTTTGGCCGATTTTATTGATGAACCTGCCTACACCAAATTGGTTGAGGCTCTTTGCACAGAACATGGAATTAACTTGCTGAATATTGAAGACATTAAACAACTTGGAGAATGGGTCAGTCTTCGAAGAATTGACATTGAAAGAAAAGCAAGAAAAGTCAATGGCTGTGGTTGTGTAGTGGTAAGGAATTATGGTAAAGAATCCCAAGCTCTGGACATTATATGAATATTTGCGCTCTAAAAAAATATTAAAAAAACATTAATGAATGTTTCCACCCTAAAATAAAATCTTCATTGAATAAAACGTTTGGATCCATTAGGCACCCCTTTTGCGATCTCGATTCTTGCGGACATTTTTTTCCATTTACACCGTCAAAATCCGGTTAATTGTTAACAGACGATTTTTAGAGGGTTCTTTTAAATGATAAAACTAACCCCTAACCCTAACCCCTAACCCTAACCCCTAACCCCTAATAAACAACCGGATTTTGACGGTGTAAATGAGGAAAGTGTCCTTATGAATCGATAGGGTGCTTAAAGGTTATATGGTCCAAAAGTTCTTATCCAGGTAACCTGCTCATGCTTATTTCTTTCGTCTCTCTGTCACTCTCAACAAGGGAAAGTTTCAAATATATTGAAAAATATTTTCTCAAATTCTGTTTAAAATCTTAAATTTTTATATTGTAAAAATGTAATCTTCAAATGCTATCTTTATAAGATTTCTTCATATATTACCCATATGAACTATAAGTTAATAATGACCCTATTAATCCTAACCATCATTCTGTTTATTATGAGTCTCTGATAAATTATTGTTACCCATCAAGCTCATGGTCATGTGGGTTTCTCTCTAACAGGTATTGTGTTTTCCTGAAAGTAAGACAGGACTTATATTAATTTTCACTTTGAAATATAACACTAGGGCTTATTTTTGGAGGATATCTTATTCTTCATATATCGATGAACGACATTACTAAATAGAAAATTATGAAATTTCTAAATAAACAGAAATTACGAAAAAAGATCTACATTTACCTACCATTAACATGTTCTTTTATTCAAAAGTTTGTGTCGTCTTGATCATTGATGAAGATAAGTGTTTGCATCGCATAATGTGATTGTGAAGAATGCTTATTTCTTTTGTCTGTCTACTGCTCTCAACCAGGGTTTATTTTAAGGGGAGGGTTTATATTAAAATCATCCTGAAAAATCACGCTAGGTCTTATTTTGCAGGTAGGTATTATTTTCAGGGAAACGCAGTACAAGGTTTTATGCTTACGGTCATGTCATGTTGAAAGCTCAGCCACTGCCTTCTAGCACATATATGATAAAAAGGGTTGGGAGTTTTCCATGATGGAACTCTGGTGGCTGAGCTGTTAATAACATGCAACACTCCACTTTGGCCCTTATTTAGGCTAGACGAGCAGTCAGAGAGGTCAAACCCTAGCATCTATATGCTTGTCCCAACCATATTGCGCTTATGGCAACCCCTTTTTTACTATATGCTAGAAGGCGGTGGTTGATGTTGTTAGTGTCCTAAATATGACATTAAAGTGCATCTAATAGTGAAGTTCCAATTTTTGAGCTCTGAGGAGTGTGGAGTACCCTTTCATCGCCATTACTCCCAGGTCCACTCTATCCCGGAGTGGCAGTACCTACTAGAGTCCCATCTATGGATTAAATAGAAAAATAATAAGTTTTTAAAAAATGTGTTAAAAAAATTGAGTTTAAAAATAATTTTGAATTCCTATCAAGCATAAATAGAACAAAACATCTTCGGCATAAAATAATCCAACAAAGGTTGACATGCCATAAAATCCATCAAACCAAACCAAACCAACAACTTTGGGATTGACATAAAGTTTTTCATATCTTCTGGTATATAGATAAAAGTTATCTATATCATCCACTTTGGGATTGACTGTTTTAGAGGGTGCTAAAATTCAGCTTACCAAGGGCGCCAGGAACCTAGGGCTGACTCTGTGGATACTACACAATCTTTCAAAAAATAAGACACCAAACATTTCTTTATGAGTGCGACTTAACAAGTAAAGTCAGCAGAGTGCCCTATTGTCAGTATCAGCCGGATAGCGAGAGAGTCGATCCCCCTTTACGTTCTAGACCAGGGAGATTATTTTTGCGTCTGAGTTGTAAGCGCCACACCTACCATCAGCTCCCCACTTTAACGCACAAATTCGAGCTGTGCTATTCGTTCATTGAGTTGGCAAGAGCCGCTATGGAATCCGGAACCCTGTGGTTCCAAGGCGGATGCTATTCTGGTATATAAATAAAAGTTATCCGGGTTTTAATTTCAAAGTGAAACTTGAATCAATTTAAAGTGAAGAGAAATCTTAAACCGTGAATATTTTTCTTCTTTCTAAGATCTTGGTATACTTTTGCAGCAATGATATCAATCCGCAATTGGCTGTGCGGAATTTTAATCTACAATATTTGGTGTCAGTGATTAAGCTTTCTTGAATGTGATATTAGTAATGAATTGATTTTATGTAGGAGGACATAGCAACAGTATTGATTCACTGTCTGGTTTTATGATAAAGATATTGATTGATACTACTTGTTTTGTAATAGGAGTCATAGTAATAAGGGTGTTAATGCATTTTATATAATTGATTTGTTATAATAAAAATTGGCATTCATTTAAAGATGCTGTTTAGCAATATCAACTGGTTTGTTAAAAGAAGAAACTTAAATCAGTTCTTTATGTCTTGTATTGAATACAAAAAATAAGTTAATCTCTCTCTCCACACACACACACACACACACACACACACATATATATATATATATATATATATATGGAAATGCACATATAAAAAAATAACGGTAAATAACATTATATTCACACATTCACCATACACTTAACATTTTTCATTTTTCGCCCTTACAAAATTTCTTTGCATTGTCCTGATGATGGTTTATAATAAACCGAAATACTTAAGTATAGATATATCAAATTTTTCCTTTGATCGTAACATCATGTGTCTGTTATATTTTTTTAAACATTTTCTTCACACACACACACACACACACATATATATATATATATATATATATGTGTGTGTGTGTGTTCGCGCGCATGTATGTATGTATGTATTTGTTATAGAATACTATACAATTAGGAGGCGTTTGTTACCATTGGTTTCAAAGCAGCGTATTAATATGAACTGGTTTGTTAAAAGAAGGAATTTAAACCACTTCTTCATGTCTTGTACTGAATGCAAAAATAAGCCCACCTCTCTCTCCATATATATATATATATATATATATATATATATATGTGTGTGTGTGTGTGTGTGTGTGTGTGTGTGTTTGGTTTGGTTTGGTTTGGTTTACGGCATATCAACCTCGGTGGGTCATTTAATGCCGACAAAGTTGTGAAATAAATTCATTCTTAATGCATAATACAATTGTGTTTATCAACTCATGTTTTTCTATTTAACCCATAGATGGGACCCTAACAGGTACTACCACTCCGGATCAGAGTGGACCAGGGAGCAATGGAGATGAAGGGGTGCTCTGCATTCCCCAAACCTTCAGAAATGGAACCTCATCATCAGATAGAGTTTAACGTCATTCCCAGGATATGTACACCCTCACCCACCGACTTCTAGCACCCATATGATAAGAAGGATTGGGGGTTGCCATAAGGGCAATAGGGTTGGGGCAATCATATAGATGCTAGGGCTTGACGTGGCCAGCCGATTGGTCGGAGGGGCCTCTCCGACCGCCCGTCTAGCCCAAGAAAAGCCTAAAGTGGAATATTGCAAGTCATGGACTGCTCAGTCACCTGGGTTCTATCCTTAAGCATCACAGGTCGCCACCTACGGCCAACAGGTGGCCTCATTGGGGGAGTCTTACCCCTCTGCAGAGGTGCAGTCGGTGCATTCTAACGCCCCAGCCGACAGGGCGAAATATATATATTTGTTATTGAATACTATACAACCAAGTGTGTTTGTTATCATTGGTTTCAAAGCAGTGTATTAGTCGCTTATCCCCAAGACAAAGCAGCGGAAAAACTTGAGGATAAGCAGCTAATATGGTGCTTTGAAACCAATGGAAATAATATCTCTCCCTCTCTATATATACACATATATAATAGTTATATATATATATATATATATATATATATATTGAGTTTTACTGGTGATTGTAAAAACATATATCCTGTAAGTATGTATCACTTAATTGTTCACCCCGGACTGACAGTCGCTGATGGCCGTAAGTGTAAGGAACTTGGCAGACGAAAGATCTGTCGGGTTTTGCTCCCGGCTAGAGGTAGCTGTTAAAAAAAGTCGAGCTGCACTGAGGAGACGTAGACTTCGAAACACGTGTCTGTGGATGACTGATATATATATATATATATATATATATACCTCCTGTAGATAAAATTTAAAATCCTAGAAAATTTTTTTACATATATATAAATATATACATATATATGTTTTGGGGAGAATATGTGCTTAATTGAAGTCGTACCTAATTTTTGAAAATTAATTAATTAATAATTAATGAATTAGGCGGGAATACCTGTGTATGTATTTATATAGGAGAGAAAAATGTAAATGAATCCAACATATCGAATATATATCTAAAATAAATATATATCAGACATGCATCTCCAATCTTCTTCTTTGAAACAAGACAAATATCAAATGTTTTTGTTAACTTGTTAAATAAAACTTAACATGAAAAGTTGATATTGATTGTTGATGTTTGATACTTTAGATAATCAATTAAAACACTAAGTGTCGACAAACATGTATTTTTCAAATATCAATAAATTATCCTCACATTTTTCTATTTTTCACTCTCACTTATCATTCTTCATATTATATATATATATATATATATATATATATATAAGTATGAAAAGGTGGAATGATTTGACATTTTTCTCCGACCCAAACACCACAGAGTGAATGAGCTCTGATGATGATTTTTGTAAAATCGAAATGTTGATCAGTATCAGCTATGATTATATTATAAATTGTTTTCTCTTTAACAGCATTGTGTGATGTTTTCATTCCACCTTTTCATACTCATACTGTTGGATTCATTTCCTTTCTTTTAACTTATATATATATATATATATATATATATATATACGAGGTGTGTCAAAAAAGTATCAAGATTTTCGGTACTTTTTGACACACCTTGTATTCTGAAAAATTAACATTCCATTCATTCTTCATTTCTATCTCGGTAAATACAGCTTTAAAATCTGTACTTTTTGACACACCTTGTATTCTGAAAAAAAAATTTACGTTACATTTATTGTTAATTCCTATCTTGGTAAATACACCTTCAATCTCGATACTTTTATGACACACCTTGTATATATATATATATATATATATATAAAGTTTATTGGCAGTACTGAATTTAAAAAGGACGCGTAAAAGCATATGCATGTTGTAAAATAAATTTCTTTTTTTTCTTAAAAAGAAAAGTGAGGGTACCCTTATTAGATTTAAAATCTAAAATGAATTGATCTTTAAAAATATATATATATATATATATATATTGTCACTATATTGTTTGTATATTTACACAAAAGTGTCACATTGATGCAAATAGAAAAGGACAAAAGATATACTTGAAAACAGACCCATCATGGTGTAAAGGTTAGCAAATTAGTCTTGCAAACCCATTACTACTGAAAAGTGAGTTTGAACCTCACTTGATGCACCATACTTGCAACCTTGTGTCCAGATCCAATCCTCAGTGAATGGGTTGGGTAAATAGCTACTTAAAAACGAACACAGCATTCCTAATCAAAGACAACTACAGGAATATTTTCATAATTTGACTACTTCAATTTTCCAAATGCTACTTTACTGAGGCCATTTTAATAAAATAGTAGTCTAGTGAAGCCCATATGAATATGGGTGAAAATAGATCTACAACTGCTAATATGATCAATATTTAAGCTTTTTCTTTAATATATATATATATATATATATATACAAGGTGTGTCAAAAAGGTGTGTCAAAAAGGTGTGGACTTGTTTATGTGATTTTGTGCTCTCTCTCTCTTCCTCATATATATATATATATATATATATATATATATATATATATATATGTATATATATAATGTACAAGGTGTCAAAAAAGTATCGAGATTTTTTGCACTTTTTGACACACCTAGTATTCTGAAAAAAAAGTTCCATTCATTGTTCATTTCTATCTTGGTAAATACAGCTTTAAACTTGTACTTTTTTGAGACAACTTGTATTCTGAAAAAAAAAATAACGTTCCATTCATTAATTTCTTTCAGAATACAATGTGTGTCAAAAAGTACCAAGTTTAAAGCTGTATTTACCAAGATAGAAATGAAGAAATAAATGGAACGTTATTTTTTTTTTCAGAATACAAGGTGTGTGAGAAAGTACAAAAAATCTCGATACTTTTTTGACACACCTTGTACACACATATATATATATATATGAGGAAGAGAGAGAGAGAACACAAAATCACATGAACAGGTCCACAGCAAGATATTCTTATATTTACCGCAAGTCTGTAAGCAAATAAATTAACTTATATATATATAGTATAATAGCAATTATAATTAAGTTATTATTATTTATAATTAAACATTTTACTATTAAACAATGTTGAAAGTCATGAGCTTAATGCTTCTGTTTTGGTGGGAGAGGCAGTGTTTCACAAGTTTGTTAAGATTATTATTATTATTACCATTAATATTCATATTATCATTATTATTAGACATTTGGTGTCTGATTTGTTTAACCATAAAATCAATCTTTTATTGTTCTCCAAAACTGTGCCACCATTTTCCCAATGATACAACATCATCATATTTACTCAATTACAATGTAGTGATGAATATTCATTTTTTTAGTAGCAAAAAATCAGTTATACAAGGTGTGTCAAAAAAGTATTGAGATTTTTTGTACTGTCTGCTCTGTGGAGATACTGGATGCTGCACAGAGGACCTCCCAAGGGTGATAAATGATTAGGAGGGTTAGCAAGAGATTGTCACAGATATTCATGCTCCTAGTGTGACCTGAAGATGATGATGATTAATATAAGCATATCTGAAGCTCGCTTGTACTTCAAAATTTTAATAATGCAAAAGATCAACTGAGTGACAACTTGTAAACTCAGAAAACTAATAAGTTGGAACACTTGTAAGTCAATAGATCACTGTATTTGATTTGAATAGATGCCTAGATTTATAATTTGATACATTAATTATATATAAATATATATATATATATATATATATATATATATATATATATACTAGCAAATATATGCACCCTCCGGGTGCAAGTATTTAAATTTAAATGTAATAAAATATCGTATTAAATTAGAAAGGCTAATGAAACTAAATAAGAATGCAGATATAAAGATTTGAAACAGAGGGGGTATAATCGAAAAGCAGAACAACTGAAACTTACTCTTCCATCACTCTCTCTCTCTTTCATTGTTTGTTTTTTTAAATTTAAGTATTTAGTTAAAAGAGGAAGTAAAGAATAAAATGACAGTTATTTTTTCTTGTTAATGGATTTCATTTTAGATTAATTGAAGAGATGTTTGCTTATATTCATTAAAATAAAACCAAATAGTTAGAAATCAATAACACTGAGCACATATTTATTGAATTCGAGTTTTTAATATCAATATGCAAATTAGCCTTCCCATTCACACTGTAAACCGCTATTTTGTTGTATATATAAATATAATTGCATGTTGTTAGTATGTAGATATGGTTAAAAGTATTAATAATGTTAAACAATTTTATTAATAATTGAGGTTAAAATAAAAATAAAATCATTGAGAATGTGATGTCAATAACTAAGGGAATTGTGATTTGAGTATTAATATAGTTTCGGTTACAGACAGAAAAACACACAATCTCCATTATAATAAGATATTTGTAAATGTATAAGTAGTAACTTACCGGTGGTATGAGTACGATCGTTGGAAGCGCACAGTATCCAGAGGCTAAGATTGAGAAAAAACAAATACAAAGTGCTCAATACAATGTAGAGCAAAAATTTATTTTAACAATGGAAAGGACTAACCTACTCGAGTTTCATCGATTGATTCTTCAGGGTTACTTTAGTTAAATTAATCGAGTTTTCGATTAATCTTAGATGGTATAATACATGCCCGTTGGAATAAAGATAAGTCCCATTCCAACGGGCATGTATTATACCATCTAAGATTAATCGAAAACTCGATTAATTCAACTAAAGTAACCCTGAAGAATCAATCGATGAAACTCGAGTAGGTTACTCCTTTCCATTGATTTTGAAGGCTATCACAATGCAGGTGTAAAGAAAAAATAATAAGGTAACAATGGTGTTGTTTGTTAACCTGTAATTTATTCTTGATATTTCGAGATAAAATCTCTTTTTCAAAAAAAAAAAAATTTCATTTAACTAAAAATGCCATAACAAAACTACTTCAGTTCTAGTGTTCTTCTGAAAAAGAGATTTTATCTCGAAATATCAAGAATAAATTACAGGTTAACAAACAACACCATTGTTACCTTATTATTTTTTCTTTACACCTGCACTGTGATAGCCTTCAAAATCAACCTCCAAACATATATATATATATATATATATATATATATATATATATATATATACCAACCCCTCCACACAAGCAGGATGAGACACAAAGTGAATTTATTAAGCAGAGTTTAACAGGTTTGAATTCAGAGTTTTCCTTCTCCTCGATTGGTTACCTAGTCATGGTTAAAGAGCCCAGTCTGCTCTACTATTTACCCATAGCTGGAGGGAGAGTAGTTGGGTGTATATGTAATGTGGCCCTGCAGCAGATGTACTAGCCACTATGCTAAGAAGGCATTTACAAAGCAAGCAGTCTTTTGGTACGGGATGCAACACTCTGACGTTGTTTACATTTGTCTTCTAGTAGCCATGTCGGGTTCTTTCCGTGTTCAGGCGATATCTAGTTATGGTAGAGGAGGAAGGTCAGTGGACAGAGACATCAGTGGACACACTTCGTCGTCAAGGTCGATTGATTTAAGTCAACAGATTATCTTTCTGTTTGGCTATCTTGGGGTAAACTGCTATTTGTTTTTTTTTTTTGTTCATTCATAAAACTTTTCGTAGTGACAAAGCGGAGTACACAGGAGTTTCTTTTCTTTATCTAGTTTATTGTCTTAGACAGGTTTTTTTTCAAGAGAGAGGAGAATCTTATTCGCTTGGTTCCCTGTAACTTGCTTAGGTTCACATGGTATCCTTTGTTAAGTTTGGCTTAATTAACCTACTGTCTTCGGCTATTATTAACTTAATTCTCCAGCCGTTAAGTCCAAAATCTACCTTAAGTCTGTACCATCCGAGCATCTGACCCCAAACAAACTTCTGTTTGTTCTGTACCAGCGCCTCAGCTCCACTCCCTCCAGACTCCTCAGGGCAGGTGCTTAAATACTTTTTCATTTAGAACTTTCCATAAAATTCTATAAAATTCTTCAAGATTGTCAAACCCCGAACACGTGTTGAATATCGCAGTCACTCCTAAAACATCTGGCGAGCCAGATCAAAGCCAGATCGTTTTTGGCAGAATTATTTATACAATTATCTATAAACAAAAACATAAGATCCTAAGTTGAATCCCATGTCTTTGTTTATTCCTAGCTAGTAATGGGAATTTAATTATCTCCCTCGGATTACCGGGGTCACCTGTTTTAACCCTTGGCTATCCTCGGATATCATATTTTTTCAGGCTTTGAAACACCTGCCTAGATTATACAGCATATACCTATCCCAAAGGTATTAGCACAATGTGAAATGCAAAAAACCTCATCCAGAATTTGAACTCGGGTCGATGAGTCCATTTCCTATGACTCTAACTATTGCACCACTCACCTTGGGGGAGAAACTGCTTAAGATAATAAAAATAAAATAAAAAATAACAGAATAATAAAAAAAAAATTAACAAACATCTCTTTAAGTACAAATGTTTATATTTATTTGTTTTTTGTTGTCAGCGTTTTTATAAAGAAAAACATTTTGATAATAATGTTTGTTATATTTGGTGTTATCACAGATTTAGTTGTCTGATGAAATTATGCAAATTTTTAGGGTTTTTTTTTTCACACATGATGAACTGGTTATTTATTTCTTGACTGTAAAACTTTTTGAAGATTTTGGTTTCTTCTCTTTTTTGGGATTTGGAATCGACAATGGTTTCCATGGTTCTGGGTTGTAGAAACTTGGTGGAGGGTAAGCGGTACGATCATGATAGTCTAAAAAAAAGAAAAAAAAGAAATAATATTAGAAAGAAATTGTATTCTTGTTAATGTACAACAAAATCTTTAAATATTCTTGGTGAAAAGAACATTAGGTTTATAAAGTAAGTAAAGTCGTCGGGGTGGCCTAAAGTCGGTATCAGCCAGACAGCAAGGGAGTCTATCCCTTTTTCATTAACGCTAAAAAAAAAAATTTTTTAAATAAATGATATCAGAAAGAGATTGTATTCTTGTAAATGTACAACAAAATCTTTAAATATTCTTGGTGAAAAGAACATTAGGTTTATAAAGTAAGTAAAGTCGTTGGGGTGGCCTAAAGTCGGTATCAGCCAGTCAGCGAGGGAGTCTATCCCTTTTTCATTAGCGCTAAACTAAGGAGATTGTTTTGGCGTCTGAGGTGGGGTGCCACACCTACCATCAGCTCCTCACTTTACTGCAGAGATACCTGTGCTACTCATATGCTGAGTTGGCGAGGGCCGGTATTGAACTAGGAACCACAAGGTTCCTAGTTGAACACTCAAACACTCTGTTAGATTTATAAGTTCCAAGAATTCACTTTGAAATGGACACATGGCACAACGGATATACATACAAAAAATTACAGAATAATAATAAGGGTTGAGTTAATAGTTTTAAGTGACAATCATCTCTAGACTGCAGGTTCAATCCTGGCCAAGGTGATAATAACATAAAATACTTAACATAGCTTAACACTTGTATCCTGACCGCCCTGCCAGCTAGGGCATTAGAATGCATCAACTGCACCTCTGCAGAGTGGTAAGACTCCCCCAATGGGCCACCTATTGGCCGTGGGTGGCGACCTGTGATGTTTAAGGATAGAACCCAGGTGGATGAGCAGTTCATGACTTGCAATACTCCACTTTGGCTCTATCTTGGCTAGACGGGCGGTCGGAGAGGCCCCCTCCGATCAATCGGCCCCAACCCCTTTTTATCATATGGGTGCTAGAATGTCCTGGGAATGACGTTAAACTCTATCTAATGGTGAGGTTCCAGTTTTGGAGGTTTGGGGAATGTGGAGCACCCCCTCATCACCATTGCTTCCAGGTCCACTCTGACTCGGAGTGGTAGTACCTGTTAGGGTCCCATCTATGGGTTAAATAGAAAAACATGAGTTGATAAATAAAATTTGTTATCCATTAAGAATGAATTTATTTCAAAACTTTGTCGACATTAAATGACCCACTGAGGTTGATATGCCGTAAAACAAACAAACCAAACCAAACCTTGTATCCTGATAGATTTGTATCCTTGATAGACAGTTCTCATTCCATTAACCATGAGGTTAACAGAATGAGAACAGTCTATCCCCGTGGATTGAATAAAGGGTTCAGTTCAAAGTTCTGTGAAGGCTCCCAACTACAAAATGAAGGCTCCCAAGGTTCTCGAGTTTGAAAGAGTGACGACCAATAGGGATAGTTGGCGAGAGAGAGTCATAGATATACATGCTATCAGCATGGATGATGATGATGATGATATAGTTATGATGATACTCGTGTTTTTAATTATATTACCATTATCATCTTGCAGTACCATCTGGTTAAAAATGAAACCGTCCAAAACATCCAAGATGAAATTCAAAAAAGTAAATCCGATTATCTGGTGTTGCTTATATACCAAATTCTTATTTCTTATGAGTGTCATCACCTCAGCTAAATAATGGACCACTCCGTTTTTTATTATAAAAAAAGAAAAAAGGATATGCTACACAGAAAAAAGAAATAAAAAAAGAGTAGGGGAAAGATAGAGAGAGGTTGTGAGCACATGGAAGCAATAACGTTAATCTGTTTCAATCAAATATAATGAAAAGATTTTTTTTAAAAGAGTGCGAGTGAGAGAGTTAAATCAAGATTATCATACTTTTTACATATTGAACTATTTGTAATAGCCTTTAAGTAAACATTATCAAATGTTGTAATAATTAAATTATTACAACATTTGATATGTTTACTTAAAAGCAAATGTTGTAATAATTAAATTATAAATTTGTTCATAGCTGATAAGGCCAATGTAGGGCAGGATGTTTTGTCCTACTTTGTATTTTAACTTATGAGAAATATCAAACAAAAAAATCTAAAGGTTTCGGTCTCTCTTATCATTCCAACAGAAAACGAATTTTTAACAAACACGAGCTATTTCAACTGTCAAAGTAGGAAGAGTTATGTCCCTTACACTAAGAAGGTCGTTACCAAGCAACTGAAATAACAAACAATCTCATAGTATATTTTAAAATTCGCTGGAAAAAACAACTTTAGATTTAGCTTAGCTTAGCTTAAAATATTCAATCAGGTAAGTAAAGCCTGTGTTCCTTAAGTATTCGAAACTGTGTATCTAATGATTATAAATCAATATATGATCGTATCCAACATATATATATATATATATCAATATATTTTATAACAAATTTTACCACAAACTTTATACCAAAAACTTTTAATTTGAAAAAAAAAAAAAAAAAGCTAAAATATTCGTTAATTTTTATTCATTTATTTTTTTATATTCAATCTAGACATTTTTAGATAAGAAAAAATTATATATATATATTGATGAATTTCCATGGGTATTCAAACCACCAACCTGGTGTAACCAGGCTAAAATGCTTTAGGCCAATGTTATATTACATTATTATTATTTGTTTGTTATGTCTCTTTGGGCATTTCCCCTTTTTATTATCTTTTCACAACAATCTTAAATAGAGATGAATATAGATAGAAATACAAAAAGATATACGTAAGTAAAAATACATAGTTTTTTTAATGTTTGTAATTATTTGAATTAACTACACACATTTCCTTTTTAACAACAAAAATATTGTGTGTATGGGCTTCCATAACTTAATCGAAGTTATTCCAGAATTCAATTTGATATAACAAAAAATTAATTCTAATGAAATGAGCCAATGTGGAGGGTGAAACACTCCAATTATCTCTCTTCGATTGAATTTGAAAAGTTTAAGTACAGGTTGGTCCGAAAGTCTTGTCACCCTTACATATTGTTTTAACTTTCATCATATTTTATTTCAATAATATATGATGTGCAGTTATTTTACTGCTATAAAATCTTTAGAAATTAAATTATTTTCTAAATATTCATGTTGTATTATATGATTATTTTATCTCAAAAAAAAATATGTATGAGATGACAAGACTTTTGGGCCACCCTAAACAATGGATTCAATTTTTACATTAAAGTAAATATAAAGTTTTTTTTATTTCATTATATGGTACAAATGAATTATAGCACACAAGAGATTATATCATTAAAATCATATTTTATGTATAAATAGCATTATATGTCGGAAAATCCTGAAATAGCCTAACCCTAACCCTAACGCTATCCCTTACCCTAACCCTAGTGTCTCAAAGGTTTCTGGTATTTCCTTGAAATGCAATAGCACACTAGAGATATTATCATTAGTTTACTTATAAAAAGCATTACATTTCTTTACATTTCACGGAAATACCCGAAACCTTTGAGATGCTACAGTTTCCGACATCTAATGCTATTTATACAGATGTGATTCCAATGATATTATCTCTTGCACACTATTGTGCATTTGTATCGAAAAATTGTTTTAAAAGGAAAATATTTGCAAATGTAACAATGAAGATCTATTTTCAGAATGGATATACTAGAGACGTGTGGATTGGAGAAAAAAGGTGAAGAGAGTGTATCGAATTTAGACACAAAGTATCTTATCCATCATATTGGAACACCATTGACAAAGGCGTTAAGTGAAATAGTACAAAAGCAGCCATTGGACCCAATTGAATATCTTTCTTGTTGGTTATTCAAATACAAAGAAAACCAATTAGTGATCAAAAGGGTGAGTACGAATTTATTCCTCTCTTTGAAAATGACTTAGAAGAGACAAACATACATACATACAGAATCTTTCTTTTGTTTAGAGAGGTAGATTATTCTTTAAACATTAAATAACCCCCAGGGGTTATTATACCATTAAACAAACCAAACGAAACCAAATGAAGTTAATGAAAATTATTTATACCAATTTGAAGATATTTAAGAACTTGAAACATAGAAACTTTTATCAAAATTACTTGTTTCAGTTTTTTTTTTTAAGTCGTCGGGGCGGCCTAACGTCGGTATCAGCCAGTCAGCGGGAGTCTATCCCCTTTTCAATAGCGCTAGACCAAGGAGATTGTTATTGGCGTCTGAGGTGGAGCACCACACCTACCATCAGCTCCTCACTTTACCGCACAGATCCCTGTGCTACTCATACGCTGAGTTGGCGAGGACCGGTATTGAACTAGAAACTTGTGGTTTCTAGCCGAACGCTCTACCGACTGAGCTAACCTGGCCCCTCTGCATTAAATGACCCAAAAAGGGTTGATATGCCATAAAACAAACAAACCAATCATTCTTAAGACAAAAAAGGTAACTGCTGATTTTTGCTGAAGTTTAGGGATTTTTTTTTAAATTTTTGCAGGAAAAAGAACATTTCAAGATGTTGATGGAAGCAGAAATAGAGAAAATGAAAAAAATGGCTTGCATCGAAGAAGAAAAACGTCTTATGAGAAAAAAGTAAGCAAAATCTACTATCATTATTTCAGATTGAATATATGAAAGAAAGCATTTAGTAACAGTTAAGTGAGAATTCATCCAAGCTATAACCATGTTAGTGTTACTGTATGGCTGCACAATTTGAACGAAACATGATTTTACATACCACAATAAAGATGAGGACAACAGTCCGAAAAATCAAAATTATACACATGAAGCTTCATCACAAAAATTAAGAAAAATAAGCTACTTCTGAGGAGGGGGTGTCTTTGTGCTATTGTATAAAATATACTGAAAATGGAAACCATTTTGTCAGCCTCAATGCCTAGCACTGCACCACTGTATCTGTGATGGCATTCAACCTGGGTCGGTTGAGATGGCTCCACCCAATAAATTTACTGTATCCCAAATGAAGATAGATCATGCGTGATGATCCAATGTAATTGAAGATATGTCAGCCACTGGTGGTCCCATCGATGAACTCCATAAAGGCCTGGTCCCAGCATCTTGCTTGACTGTTTTGAGCCAGGTTTTTAGTTGACCTCCCTTGGCCTTTTCTTCCAGCCCTGAGTACTGGGTACTGCACCACTGAATATAATATGACTTTTTTGATTTGTATCAGCCAGAAATGCATTTGTTTTAAACTTGTTTTGAAAATTAGTATTATTTGGATTATTTGGACTATTGTCCTCATCTTTATTGTTATCTGTACAATGTTTCAGTCAATGTGCCCTCCGGCCTTCTTCAGGTATTTCTTGTTGGACTCGGGAGCATTCTTGAACTCAGGAACCTTCTTTTCAAACTCAGGAGCCATCACGGAACTTTGAACTAAAGAATTGGGTTCAAAGTTCTGTGATGGCTCCCGATTACAACAAGAAGGTTCCCAAGTTCGAAAAAAAATACCTGAAGAAGGTAGGAGGGCACATGAACCAAAATGTTGTACAGATAACAATAAAGATGAGGACAATAGTCCGAATAATCCAAATAATACTAATTTTCAAGCCTCATCCAAAAAATTCAGAGAAATGTTTTGAAAATGTTCTCTTTTTTTAAAATCTAGACGAAAAGAATTACTTGAACTGAAGAGGATAGAGAAAATGAGGATTGAAGAGGAAGAAAGAAAGAAAAGAGAATTGGAAGAGGCTCGTAATAAAAGTCTCCAATCACCAGAAAAGAAAGATGAAAATGGCCAAACAACATTGCATCATATGGCATCAGAATATGGTAAATTAGATTTAAATTTGGTTTCTAGCTCAGTCAGTAGAGCGTTCGGCTAGAAACCTCAAGGTTCCTAGTTTGATACCGGCCCTCACCAACTCAGCATATGAGTAGCACAGGGATCTGTGTGGTAAAGTAAGGAGCTGGTGGTAGGTGTGGCGCTCCACCTCAGAGGCAAAAACAATCTCCTTGGTCTAGTGCTAGTGAAAAGGGGATAGAATCCCTCGCTGATTGGCTAATACCGACTTTAGGCCACCCGACGACAACTTTTTTGTTTTGTTAAGTTTATCAATGAGTTTAATTTATAGTCAAAATCATTAATAAATCTTATTTATTAATGAGGTCTCTGTGAAAATCTGAGTTAGATTTGCTTCAAAACAGCCCCTGTTATTACTGAAATAAAGATTTACATAATATCTGTGCAGACACTGAGTGCCATCTAGAGGACTTAAGAGTGCTGGCTTATAGGGATGGATGGTGGGAGAGAGTCAAGCAAATCCGAGCTATCAGCATGACATGATGATGATGATGTGAAGCTCAATAAAAAGGGGAAAATATTTCAATATTTCTAATTCATTTTGTAGAAACTTTATAGTTAGTGAAATTCATGTTAATAAAATAAAGATTTGTTATTAATCATATTGATGAGAAGTTTCCTGGGGGCATGCAATACTTCTTAGATCAGCCAGAACAGCCTTAATATTAAAAGCATGCACATGGGACATCACAACAAAGATTACACCAATAACGATAATGACTATACTTTAAATTTAGCTTCTTATGGCAGGAAAAGAGTGAGAGTTCACTTAACTATAGCATTTATATTATAAACTGACACACCCCCGCCAACCTAAAACCTAAAACAGTTCATATTTTTCAAAAGTGATAAATTTCCAGATGATACAATAGTTTTATCAATTGAAAGCGCCAAAAATTACTTAAGAAAAAATTTTTCTATGAAAACTGTATTTTTTTTTTTCTCCCTTTCTCTACTAACAGAATATTCTTTGATTTTTTTTCTCAAACAGGGGCCGATTTAAGCCAATTGGACAAAATGCTGTTCTTGTTAGCAGATCGTGATGCAGAACTGCGGACCCCAAGAGATCTGGCCCAACAGTTGGGATATGAATCAAATGTGACAGAGATTGGTAGATATAATTTGTTTCATTATTGCTTTTATGACTGTTTAGTCCAGAAACTGAGAGAATCTCAGAAAACACAAACTAAAAAATACTATATTCAAATATATATATATATATATATACCTCTTAAGTAAACATATCAAACGTTGTAACAATTAAATTATCATACTGTGGTATATCCACAGGTTCTGCTAATATTTTTTAATTCAATAAGAATGAATGATTTATCAGGTTTCTGTTGTAACCTAACAAATGTTACTAAATGAGAAATAACTAAACGGACATTGAAAATGAAATGGAATCTTTATAAAATTAACAAAATACAATACTCGCCACCAGAGTGAAGAAGGTAAACCACTGCTAGTGGTATAAGACTACTCAGTCAACGTAATACTCCTGTATTCATGAGGATTGGGACATACCCATTAATGTTCATAGGTAGGGTATACAAGGTATGTCAGAAAAGTTCCAGAACTGGTGTTACAAAATATTATTTCAAATCCAAACTACAAACTACAAGTTATCCACTTCAAAGTAATCCCACTTTCTCATACTTCTTTGCTATGCTTGCATGTACTCCTGGAAGGATTCTTCCGGGATTCTCTGTAGCTCAGTCGTCACTGCCTTTTTGATGCCTTGCACATCCTGAAAACGGGTTCCCTTGAGGTTGCTCCAGCACAGTGATGTTCTTCTGGGTCAGGAACTCTCAGATACACAGGGCAGTGTGGGCAGGTGCATTGTCATGGTGAAGCACCCACGAGTTGTCCTGCCACATCTCTCACCTCTTCTAGCACACTGAACAAAGCAAACACTGCAGTATGTCTTTGTAGACATGATGGTTGACAAGAACTCGCAGTAGTCGATGCTCCTCATATCAAAGAATACGATCAGCCTGGAACTTTTCTGATATACCTCGTATAACAGGTTCATTAACTTTGCTAATGTAAAGACTTTACATCTATTTGCAGATAAACACGTGCTGAACCTTTTTAGAAATGGCTATATATATATATATGCACACACACATATACACAATATATACACACACACATATATACATATATATGCACACATATACACAATATATACACACACACACACTATATACAATATATACACACACATATATACAATATATACATATATACACACATATATACATATATACACATATATATACAACATATCAACTTTGCTAATGTGAAGACTTAACATCTATTATACCATATATATATATATATATACACACACACACATATATACATATATATATATATATACATATATTGCTAATATGAAGACTTTACATCTATTTGCAGATAAACACGTGCTGAACCTTTTTAGAAATGGTGATACAACAATGCTTAAACAATTATTACTTAATAATTATCACCATTTCCAGCAAGCACTCGATCTCAAGTCAGAAAGTGAAGTTTTTCCAGAAGCTAGCAACACATTTATTTCTACAATTAGTGATACGCAGGTGAGGAGAAATTATTTATTGTTTTGTTTTGTTTTTTTATTTGGAATTTACGGCATGTCAACCCTTGTTGGATTATTTTATGCTGAAGACACTTTGTTTTATTCATTCTTGTTGATGTTGGGTATTCAATTTTTTCCTTTAAACAGAATTTTTTTACTAAATATTTGTTTTAAAAACTCATTCTTTGATCTATTTAACCCATATATGAGATCCTAACAGGTACTACTACTCCAAGTTAGAGTGGACCTGGGAGTAATGGTGATGAAGGTCTGCAAGTCAATAATAATAAAAACACTTATTTATATTAACAAAAGAAACTTTTGTTTCTTTTGTTAATATGATTTTAAATACAGTAGATTAACTAAAATTTTTCTTTCTAGTAACACTTTCTTTTTTCTTTTTAGATGTGTATGCACATTTTAATGCACACCTTTGTGTGTGTGTGTATAAATGTATATATATATATATATATATATATATATATATATGAGGCTACGTAAAAGCGTTTATATGTGAGAGGAAAATTTCTTAAAAAAATTAGGGTACCCTTATAAATAGATATTAAATCTAAGTAATATAATTCTTTTTTCGATTCTCATCGGAGAAATACATTGATAGATGTTTGAACGAATGTTGGAATTGTTGTTGAAAAAGTTTTTTTTTTTTTTCCCATTTTCAACAGGAAGAAGGAATTTAGAGAAATTACAAACCGTGTGGAGGGGTTCAAAAGTTTCTCGTTCTACCACATGAAAGGTTGAGGCTTGAGGTATCAAAAAGATGGTAGAACGAGAAACTTTCAAACCCCTCCGCACGGTTCATAATTTCTCTAAATTCCTTCTTCCTGTTGAAAAGGAAAAAAAAAAAAAAAAAATTACTTTTTCAACAACAATTCCAACATTTGTTCAAACATCTATCAATGTATTTTCCGATGAGAATTGATCGAAAAAAGAATTATATTACTTAGATTTAATATCTATTTATAAGGGTACCCTAATTTTCTTTTAAGAAATTTTCCTCTCACGATGTATATGCTTTTACACAGCCTCATTAAATTTTGTACTCCAAAGAAACTTTATATATATATATATATATATATATATATATATATATATTAGGGTAGCGTGGACATGAAGTCAATGGTGGTTACTGACAGTTTTTTTGCCTATGCTATTATTCAATCCAAGTCAAGAAACTGTTTGGGCATTTAAGATTATGGAATGGAAACACACTGACTCTCCAGTAAAGAAAAAGTTCAGGTGAAGCTGTCAGTAAAGAAGGTCATGCTGACAGTGTTCTGGGATATGAAAGGATTAATCACTATTCATTCCTTGAAAAAGGTACAACTGTGTCCTTTCTATTGCCAACTCCTTAGGCAAAATTCACCTTATTTATTGAATAACCATTTTATATATATATATACAAGGTGTGTCAAAAAAGCATTGAGATTTTTTGTACTTTTTGACACACGTATTCTGAAAAAAAAATAACATTCCGTTCATTTTTTTTTCAGAATACAAGGTCTGTCAAAAAAGTACCAAGTTTAAAGCTGTATTTACCAAGATAGAAATGAAGAATGAATGGAATGCTATTTTTTCTCAGAATACAAGGTGTGTCAAAAAGTACAAAAAATCTTGATACTTTTTTGACACACTCACACACACACATATATATATATATATATATATATATATATATAGAGAGAGAGAGACATACAGACAGAGATTGTGTATATTTTTTTTATGTATTGTGTATCTTTTCAGGAAAAACTCACTAATGTCTTCTTAGCAGTTCAAGATGGAGATGAAGAAGCAACTGAAAAACTTTTAGATAGCCAACCGCAATTAGCAACCAGCAAAATAACCAAGGCCACACTCTCTTGCATATAGCCGTTCTTTTTGACAATCTTTCAGCAGTGAAAATAATTCTAGAAATCAACCCAGAAACAGCAAATATCCCAGACAATGTAAGTACTAAGTCATAATTTCATCATTATCCTATCATGCTAACAGCATAGATATCCATGACAATCTCTCGCCAACCGTCCCTATCATTCATTACCCCCAACAGGTCCTCTGCACAACATCCAGTATCTGCGCAGAGCTGGTCAGTGTAGGTCTTTGCTGGGTGGCCTGCACTGGCATTCCCATGTGCTGGCTTCCACAGGTGAATGTCACCTATGAGTTCGTCTGAATCATTACTGAACATCATTTTTTTTTTTTTAAAGAATGCATTCCATCTCTTCACCATCAGTGATGCTGATAGCTTTTTGATTTAGTGTGTCCTGGGACCCACATATTTGCTTTGAATGAGTCCCCAGGAAATTTGATGGTTCCCAACTAAAGTTTCTTAATAAATTGTAGGGTTTTTATTTTATGATCTGGGGAAACAACTAAAGCGTTCTAACTCATACCTTGGAACCTATCCTGTGTAATTCATTTCAAAGTATTTACAATTAGCTTCAAATGGTGAGGGAAGAAAAAAGAAAAACAGTGGGACTCATGGATATGATTTTACTGCGTCCTTTTAGATTTTTGTGTGTCAGGGATGCAGGACGCGTACCTATCAGCATCTCTGCACCATCACAATTTAAATTTTATCATTTTTACGTTTGTATTTGAATTGATTCTTTTTCGGATGAATTTTATACTTCTCCAACCTACTTTGTATATTTCATAAAAAATATTTGAAAATGTAAATAAGATTAATCAATGTGTATGTGTGTGTGTGTGTGTGAGAAAAAGTTGTGTAAAAGTGAATAATGGACACAAAAAATAAAATTCAATTAATATTTTGCCCCTGTTAGTCTCAGTGGCTTCATCAGAATGAATTTTATTATTTCATTATTTAATTGTTTGTGTTTGTTATTCACTTTTCCATAACTTTCCCTCACATTTTGTCAGATTTTTATTAATCAATTTTCTATATATATATATATATATATATATATATATATGCACACACCCACATAAACTCACCTTCATACACTCATAAAAACTTAATACACACACAGACACCTTCATATACAAATATACAAAGAGACACACACACACCTCCATACACACACATATACAGCGACACACACCTTCATACACATTCAAAGACATCCACATATATGGGCACATATATATATATATATATATATATATATATATATATATATACACACAAATATATATACACATACAGACTCACACATATACATATATGATGTTTGTTTTATCTTTTGTTTTGATTACACTCTGTCTACAGAAGCCTTTGAAAAAGGGTGGAGGCCACCCGAAATATTTGATATACTAAAAGATTAAAAACATTTTTTTTTGTTACTCTTACATTTTCTGATGCTTCTAATGTAACTAAAATATTACAAATAACTATATATATATATATATATATACTAGACAAAACATGGGTCATCCATTCAGCTCTGGGTGGATAACTGAGATTAGTGAAAAGTGAGGTAGTAAAGCGAATAAAAAAATTTTTAAATAAATATGGCTGGACAAAACATTAAAATCCTTTTGTAAGCTTTCTAATAAAGGGAATGTTTGACCTAATTTAAGCTACAGGTTGCTGCTTGTGAAATTTAATATAGAAATACATTTCAAATTCACCCATCTCTCTCTATCTCTCTCTATACTCCAGAGAAACTAACATATAATAAGGAGGTAAACAAGAGATACATAGAGGGGAAGAAAATGATAGGCAGAAAGTAAAGTAAGTGATTGGACAGTTTTTGACTTAATTGCAAATTACGACTAATTAGAACCAATTAAAACAGAATTTTTTAAAAACATAATTCGATCCTAAAAGTAAGGAATAATTTAGTATAATTTTCGTGTCATTAAACTAAACAGTAAAAAAAACCTTTAGGAAACAAAAGTTGATTTACTCAGCTTTAGTATCTAATATATATATATATATATATATATATATACATTCATAGATGGAAAATAAAATTCTAACCCCCTGAAGACCAATTCCAATTCTGTATATGCAGTTCTATTTTTGGCTGATAGTAAATATTCTGATCAAATTTTTAAATTCTTTGGCCATTGTGATGTAATAACACTCGTACCATACGACCATATCATATGCATGCAAGAACATAGGCCTGTATATCTTAAAGAGGATATATAGTGTATTAATATGAGGTCTAACTACTATTTAATTCACTACCCCCTCCTTAATTTGGAACCTGTGCCCACCTACTGATCTGGAGGGGATTATCTACTGTAATCTACCTATATTACCTGTACACCTCATCTTGAGGAAATTGAAACACAGATTTAGGATATTACAATTTCATTTTCTATCAATAAATATATAAGTTAAGATAGCATAGACATAAAGTCAATGGTGCTTGGTAACTGTCTGTTTCACAAATGCAATCCTTAGACATCATGATAACATAACTTCAACTACAGATAGACACATAATCTCCATTATAATAAGATTTATAAAGTTGTCTCCCTTTATCTATTTGCAAATCCATAAAGCCTGACCCAATAAGTAACTGGTCTATTCTAGTTCTATTTATAAATACGATGATCAGAGTCACTACATACAACAGTGAGTAATATAATTCCAAAATTTCATAAATTGAAATAACAACAGTAATAATAACAATAACAGCCTGAGTAAAATATACAGGGTGATTGAAAAGTAACTCCCAATTTTAAACTATTTTATAATTTATATCACCATGCAGCAAGATGAAATCTTTCCAGTTGTCAATACTTGGGAGGATATTGAAGACTTGATTTTTATGCAAGATGGTGCTCCTCCACATTTTGCTATTGTTGTTCATAAATGGCTGAATCACCATTTTCCTGGGAGATGGATGGGTAGATGTGGTCTACATGAGTGGCCGTCCAGAAGCCCTGATTTAACACCCTGCAAGTGTTTTCTTTATGGTTGGTCGCAGGAGCAAGTCTACTCTATGAAACCAACAACTTCGGAAGAACTTGAAGGACGAATGTAAGAATTAAACATTCATATGTGCATTGTTTATGTGAATTACTTTGTCTTTTGTTACCAAATGTTCAGTGTTAGTGTATCCATGGATACACTAATGAATTATAAGGATTTACTGTTGGTTTTAAACTAATACCCATTATTCTTATAAGATGATCACTTATAACATTATTTCTTTTCTTACAGGTAAACCGCACCCCATTACATTTCGCCTTTGCACTTTCGGAACCGTTGAGTGAGATTTTGTTGGAGAACAAAGCCCTCGATTATGTTATGGATATTGTGAGTTATACTATTTAATTACTAAGAACTTTGCAGGAACCAATATGGAATAAAATCAACTCTCTTATTATTTGATTATGTGTACTTATGTATAACTGTATGTACATATATATTTAATTATGACACATCGACCCAAGTTCAAATCCTGGACAAGGCTGTTTGCATTTCACATAGAGCTAATACTCTTGAGAAAGGTATGCATCCAACTACTCTCCCTCCAGCTATGGTTAAACAGTAGGATAGACTGGGCTCTTTAACCTTGGCTAGGTAACCAGTCTAGAAGGAAAACTCTGAATTCAAACCTGTTAAACTCCGCTTAAGAAATTGACCCTGTGTCACATCCTGCTCATGTGGAGGGGCTGGTGTGTATATATATATATACATATATATATATATATATGTGTGTGTGTATATGGGCAATTCCATGTCAAATCATCCAGGATAAAGTATAATTGTCACCCACCCCCTTCAATTTTTCTGAAATTTTGACAGGTGTGGGCTGTATTAAAGTTAGTCATTTCCTAACATTTGAGTTTCCAATTTATTTTTGTCTGTAAAATGGGTTCTAGAGCTTTTTACCCCTAAAAATTGGTTTATAACAGTATTTTTAGCCAGGAAATCGAAAAATGCTATCAAAAAAGTCTGAAAATCAACCAATTTTAAGTTATTGATGATTTCTGATTTTTTTCAGAGCAATATCAATGAGGTACTGAATCTATACAAAATTTTTTTCTATTATTATTTCACATATATTGAACATTATTTGTACCAAAAAGATAGTGTGATATTTGCTCAGAACTGAAGCTACAACATCAGTTAAAATTTCGTAAATCAGAAATCATTAATAATTCAAAAATGGTTAACTTTCAGACTTTTTGATAGCATTTTTGGAGGCAAAAATACTTTTATATACCAATTTTTCGGTATAGGGAAGCTCTAGAACTCATTTTACAGACTAAAATAGATTACAAAAAGTCACCATTTTTTGCGACCACCACACAAATTTGGAAAGTTAAAAATCAACATATTTCCGCTAATTATTGAAATTGGAATCTCAAATTTTAGGGATTGTCTAACTTTAAGATAGTCTACACATGGACAAAATTTCAGAAAAATTGAAGTGAGAAATTTTAACAAATTTTAACAAAATGTTGTAGCTTCGGTTCTGAGTTGTAAAATGGCATATTGTCAGTATCAGCCAGACAGCGAGGAAGTCTATCCACTTTTTGCTAGCACTAAACCAGGGAGATTTTTTTGCTGAGGTGGAGTGCCATACCTACCGTCAGTTTCCCATTTTACTGCACAGATTAGATTACCCAATCTGCCTACTTATGTACTGAGTTGGCAATGACCAGTATTGAACTCAGAACCTTGCAATTTCAAGGCAGGTATTCTACCAACTGAGCTAAACCGACCCCTTTGTTTAGAGAATGGATAGCAGTTTTTTTTGTGTGTGTGTGTGTGTGTGTTTTTTTTAATTAATTTAAAATTTCTGTTTTTAGATGAACAAATCTCCTGCCGACTACAAAGCCGACCCCAGTGAGATTCTTAACATTAAAGACTATTATACAAATAATTTACCAAAAGTAGAAGTCGAACCAGCGGAGCCAGGGAGTGAGGAGCCAGGGACGGAGACAGAGACAGTACCAGCAAATAGTGAGAACACTCACAGTCCTGGAGAAATTACAGTGATTCCAGAAGAAACCGAATAAAAGGAATTTCTGGAAACCTAAACCAGCCATATTTGTGTTGATTTGAATAAGAAATTTAGAAATAATAATATTTAACAATTGAATCTGCATTTTGTAACAAAATAGATTTTATGTTCGGGTGAAGGAAATTTGTGTTTTTAATATTCATATATTTATATCTCTCTCTATACAGTGTGTTCATAAAATCTTGCAGCAGTTTTAAAATTAAATTGATTTAAATAAATTTAGAATAATAATATTTAACAATTTTAAAATCGGACTAATGCATTAAATCTGCATTTTTTAACAAAATAGACTTTATGTTCGGTTGAAGGAAATTTGTGGATATATAAGTTTTTAATAATCATATATTTATATCTCTCAATATACAGTGTGTTTATAAAGTCTTGTAGTAGTTTTAAAATCAAAAACTTACTAACTCACATTGTTCAAATGATAGAATCATTTAGTAAAAACAACATGAAAGTTCAATTCTTGTAGTTTTATTTTTCATGTACGTTTTGATTATTGTATTTCAACATGACTGCCATCTTTGTTGTTAGATTTTAAATCTGCTGCTCGACTTTATAGACGCCCTGTATATAAAACTAGTTGTTTCTCCCTGTGTGAATGCACAAATATAGAATTGCAGTTTTCATCTGTGAGTGGTTATTTTGTCAAAATTCATCTTTTATATAATGAAGTATTTTAATTATATCTTATTGGACGACTTTGGAGTTTTTTGATTTGTACAATCAACTTTAAAAATCAAAATATAACAAATGAATGTGTTTTGCAATCTGGTATTTTGTAATCTTTATCAATAAACGAGTTTGATTTTGTTGATTGTGTTTATAATTTAATCGTTTAGCTACTCAAATGAAAAATGTTTTCTTATTTTCTGTCCTTAAACTTGTAGTGACCTTGTTCTTTTAGATCAGGGTTTTTAAAGTGGTCTACATAAACCCTCCGGGGTCTATACAACTCAGGGGGTTTGTATGTATTGGGGGGGGGCTACAAGGGGTCTATGGAAACTAATAAGTCTTCTTAGTAATTAGAAGAAATTAATTCCACAAGAATCCTGGAGAAAATGCTCATGTTGATATATTTTCAAAAGTTTAAGCCCAATATTCATGAACTTATCAAAAGTCATCAGCTTCACCCATCACATCAAGTTATTAAGTTAGTATCAAATATTTGCTGCTCTTTTTTTTACATGTTATGCTTACTTTACTGTTTATTCTACGGTTATTTTACAATTAACAGTTTTACATAAACGTTAGTTCAGAATTCATTAATTACATAATTGGTTGCAACAAAACAACTGCAAGGTGGACTGGGGTATATAAGGAGGGGTCTATGATAGGTCAATCAAATTTTTGTAGGGGTCTACAGACTTAAAAGTTTGAGAACCCCTGTTTTAGATCAATGTTCTTAACCTTTTTCTTTTACTCATGGACCCCCCTTTGATTCCTATTTTATCATGGTGGACCCTGCCCCCACCCCCACTAGCCATTTAATGTTTAAAAATCCTATTGTATTTTAATGATTAGATATTTTTTGCTTACATGAACCCCCAAAAGTGTTATGTAACGGGGTGGGGAGCATATGACTCCTAGTTGATTATTTTATGAAACCCTCATCAGGAAATTAAGATGGAAAAAGTGTTGTCTGGAAAATGATGGATCTTTTTTTTAAAATGACAGATGAGAAAGTGTATACAGAGAAAGGCTCTTAACCATTTTGCCAGCTTTCCTTTTGGAAAATATTTCCACCCTAATGTCCTGATGAAGATTTAATAAAAACTGAAACGTTTTAATATTGACTTCACCATGCAAGAATAAATTCATCTTTTTTTGAATACTTTTTCTATTTACTACATATTGTCTGATTTATTTCAATATTTCACTTATATATATATATATATTATATATATATACATAGATAGATAGATATAGATATATAGATATATTCTAGACAAAACAAGACCCGTTGGGTCACCCATTGAGCTCTGAGTAAATAATTGGGAAAAGTGAACTTGCAAAGCGAATCAATTTTTTTAAATGAATATGGAGAAAAATAAATACAAAGAATTTTTTTTTAAAAAGCATTAAAATCATTTTGTAAGATTTCTAAGAAAGTGAACATTTGACCTAATTAAAATCTATTAAGAGCCAAGATGTTGACCAGGCTAGCTGCTTATGAAACTTAACATACAAATACATTTCAATTTCTCCAATCTCTCTACCTCACTGAGAAACTTAACATATATAACATGGAGGTAAGCAAGATATACATAGAGAGGGGGAAGTGATAGGCAGAATGTGAAATAAGAAACGGATTAATTTTTTTACTAATTGCAAATCACAACTAATTAGAACCAATTAAAATAGATATTTTTTCAACATAACTCAATCCTAAAACTAAGGAATATTTAAGTATAAATTTTGTGTCATTAAACTAAACAGGAAAAAAGCCTTTAAAAGTATAATGATGTATATACGAGGGGAGTCAAAAAGTAATGCCATTTTCTTTATTTCATGTGAAGATTTTTTATAAAACTAAGGCCTACATTAAGACCCTAATGAGGATTAGATCAAGAATCCGACGAGTAAGACCCAACTTGCTAATCGACAATGTCCTCCTTCTGCATGACAATGCTCGACAAACACAAGCATCAGGACAAGGAAAAAAATCACCTCATTCATGGACAACTTTACCACATCCTCCATACTCACCAGATTTAGCACCTTTAGACTATCATATCTTCAGCCCCATGAAAGAGCGTTTGAGGGCAAACATTATTCCAATGACGAGGAAGTGAAATCTATAGTGAACAAGTGGCTCAAAGAACAGTCAACAGAATTTTACAGGGTAGGGATACATGCTCTCATTCGAAGGTGTAACATTGCTATTGAGAGAAACGGTGACTATGTGGAGAAGTAGGGATGTGATCCACAGAAGACTAGCTTCATTTTGATGTATGATACTGTGTTGGTAATTATACCTGTACTAAACAAAATGGCATTACTTTTTGACTCACCCTCATTCGAATATGGAACATTGCTATTAAGAGAAACAGTGACTATGTGGAGAAGTAGGGATGTGATCCACAGAGGACCAACTTCATTTTGATGTATGATACATGTACTAAACAAAATGGCATTACTTTTTGACTCACCCTCATTCAAATATGGAACATTTCTATTAAGAGAAATAGTGACTATGTGGAGAAGTAGGGATGTGATCTACAGAGGACCAACTTCATTTTGATGTATGATACATGTACTAAACAAAATGGCATTACTTTTTGACTCACCCTCATTCAAATATGGAACATTGCTATTAAGAGAAACAGTGACTATGTGGAGAAGTAGGGATGTGATCCACAGAGGACCAGCTTCATTTTGATGTATGATACATGTACTAAACAAAATGGCATTACTTTTTGACTCACCCTCATTCGAATATGGAACATTGCTATTAAGAGAAACAGTGACTATGTGGAGAAGTAGGGATGTGATCCACAGAGGACCAACTTCATTTTGATGTATGATACATGTACTAAACAAAATGGCATTACTTTTTGACTCACCCTCATTCAAATATGGAACATTGCTATTAAGAGAAACAGTGACTATGTGGAGAAGTAGGGATGTGATCCACAGAGGACCAGCTTCATTTTGCTGTATGATACATGTTCCTGTGTTGGTAATTATACCTGTCCTAAACAAAATGGCATTACTTTTTGACTGACCCTGGTATATATATATATTGTGTATGTAACATTTTTCTGTATCACTAGAATGATATTCAATTACAGAGAGATGAGTGAATTGAGTAATGAGAAAATCCATCAGTTATGATAAAAGGAATATTACTCAAAGCAAATACGTTTCATATTATCATAAGAATTAATAGGTTGATTTTAATGGCACCTCAACTCATCTAGGGTTATTTTATGCCTAGAGATTAGAGAATTTCATTTACATTTATTTTTGGTGTATAGTTATTTCTTAAGAGGGTTTTTAGGGGGGGTTACGGCATATCAACCTTGGTGGGTCATTTAATGCCAGCAAAGTTTCATTCTTAATGGATACTCATTTTTTTATAAACACATTTTCCTATTTAACCAATAGATGGGACCTTAACAGGTACTACCACTCCAGGTCAGAGTGGACCAGGGAGCAATGGTGATTAAGGGGAGCTTCACATTCCCCAGACCTCCAGAACTGGAACCTCACCATCAGTAAGAGTTTAATGTCATGAACACCCTCAGCCACCACCTTCTAGTACCCATATGATAAAAAAAGGTTTTTTGCATTTTTTACCTGAAGTAACAAGAATATGCACCCTGCAGATGTATTTAAGTTTTAATGTAATGAAATATATTAAATTAGAAAGACTGATAAAATTAAATAAGAATGCATATAAAAAGAAATTTAATATGTTGGAGAATAAAACAATAATATTAGAGATCAATAACACCAAGTAATTATTTATTAAACCTGGTTTTGTTAAAACTAGTATGCTAATTAACCACACCATATATTATGTAAACCTTTATTTCTTAGTGATATATGACACATTGCAGGATTTTTAAATTAAACTCATTTTTTCTATGTAACCCATAGATGGGACCTTAAAAGGTACTACCACTTTGGGTCAGGATGGACCTGGGAGTAATGGTGATGAAGGAGTACTCCACACTCCCCAAAGTTCCAGAAATAGGACTTCACCATCAGATAGATACCCAGGACACTAAGACCCTCAGCCATCACTTTCTAGCACATATATGATGAAAAGGGCTGTGGCTTGCCATAAGAGCAATAGGGTTGTGACAATCATATAGGTGCTAGGGTTTGACGTGACCAGCCAATTGATTGGAGGGGGCTTCTCCAATCGTCCATCTAGCCTAAGTAAGGGCCAAAGTGGAGTGTTGCATGTCATAGGTGGAAAAAAAACTTAATAAATATCTTTCAGTGAAATATATATTTTTTTTGACTTACCTGTTAATTTTCCAGAGAGATATCCCAAACCATTAGCAGGCGTTTTTCCCCGCATCTCCTTCACAGTCCGTTTTAACCACTCATTGTATTTGGCCTGTGCCAAAGACTGCTTCTCCTTCCTCTGCTCTGCCTCGGTTTTCTTTCTTTCAGCCTCAGCCTTTTTTGCGGCTCTCTGCTCCTCTTTCTTCCTCTGCAACCACTCATCAAATTTCTTCTTGGATATCTCGCTTATCTCGTGCTTCTTGAGACTTTCCTCCTGCATCGCCACCTTCTGCCTCTCCTTCTCCTGACGGATCCGCAGCTTCTCTGCCAGATTCTTTTCCTGGATCCAGCGGAACGTGTTCTCACTTTCCTTGATCTTTTTCTGCTGCTTTGTGTGTTCCTTGTCGATCTGAGCGACCTTCTCCAGCGTTTTCTGCGCTTGTTCCTTCTGGAGCTGTTCACGTTTTTTCCTCTCCTTTTCAATTAGCCACTTTTCCCAGGGGCTAATATTAGACTCCAGGCTCACAGTGGAACAGGAGTTATCAGTAAATGACTCTTGTGGATGACTCCTGGAAATATAAAATTTTGAATACTCTAAAGATTTTTACTCCGTTTTTATACAGAATGAACAGAATTATACAGAATTTTTTACTCCATTTTATACAGAATTAGCAAAAGTACCCAGTCCATGACTGAACTAAAAAAAAAAAAGAACACCAGAGAGTGAGTGAGAAAGAGAAAACAGGAGTAAGAGAGAGTATAAGAGGAAAATGATTTATCAAATTAAAAAAAAATCACTGAGAACAATGTTTATTTTAGGAAGTTTTTTTTTTTGTTTACATTTAAAATATTATTAAAATCAGATTTTAATTGCTTGTTGTTCTTAAAGTTAGAAGAATGGAAAATGGACGCATCCCAAATGATCTTTTGTACGGCAAATTAGTAAAAGGCTCTCGATCAGTTGGTAGACCATGCCTACGATTTAAAGATGTCTGCAGGAGAGCTATGAGGATATGCCATATAGACACAAACACGTGGGAGGTAGATGCAAAAAATAGAACAGCCTGGTGCCTCAACGTTAAGCAAGGCATGGAGAGGTGTGAGGCAGAGAGGAGAGTAGTATCAACAGAAAATCGTAACAGTGGCAAAGTACAATTTTAAGATTAAATAGACCAAAATAGATATTATTTATTTCCTAAATGTTTTAATGCGTTTTTTTTATTATGCTACAAATAATCAATAGATGATGACAAAGTGAAAACATTTTTTTTTTTTTTCAGGACAGGATTAAATTGTTTTCGGACAGTGTTGATAAGTGTTAGTCTAAAATCCTACACTTGAGACACCAAGGATTGCAAACTGGCCAGATATGCATCTCTTTCATTCAGGGCTGTAGCGATTGTTTGCCCCTTCTGGGATGGACTTGTGTCCAAAAGGGTTATCTTCCCTTGCCACTAGGGTTTTGCTACTAGGTGACACTACTAGTTAGGTATCTAAAATCAGCCCAGGAAGCCCTCTGTCACTCTCTCTTGGACTGGCATCCACAAAAGATGGACTAGATGCATGGTGTTCCTGTCCATTAAGTGGGGGGGGGGGCTTTGCCCCTCAACTATCTGTTTGTATATTGTCATGTATTTCATGTTCAACGTGCTCAGACAATAAAGTCTGTATTGTTGTTATGTTGTACTTCTTTGTTCAAATATATTGATGTATATATTCACCTATGTTGGAAGGTTACTCTGAGCCTTCTAACGTATTATAAGAACTATACATTTAATTCTTATAGGGTCATCATAGCACCAGTTACCATTGAAACTTCTAGGGTTGTAGGCCTATACATCACCACTCTACTTTGGAAGATAGGTAGAAGGGCTTCCCACCTAAAGAACAAGCCTTGTGAGGTCAAGTGGCTGATACACAGGACAGGTCAAAATCTATATATTAATACTCGTGTTCCTTAATTGTCCAACCGTTATCATCTTCCAACACCCTCTGGTTAAAAATGAGATTGTCTAAATCATCCAAGATGAAATGCAAAAATAGAAATCCTGATTATTTGATTCTTACCCCTCTGCAGAGGTGCAGTTGGTGTATTCTAAATCCCCAGCAGGTCTATCTTATTTTTGTATTTTATTATTCTTTATTTTCTATTTCCATATTTTTATTATTTGTCTTATTTTTTTTTTTAGTTTTGTATTTTTTTTTAAACTTTATTAATTTATGAATCCCCACAAGATCTTCTCATCTCAACAGTCAATTCAAAAACTATCATAAAAATAAATAAATAAATAAATTTCTAAGAAAAATATAAAAGTTTGTCTTTCTGCATCCAAATTCTTCTAAGCAACCATTATATACCTCTTATATATATATATATATATATATATATTATATATATATATATATATATATATTGCTTCCTGTGGAAGCTAGCACATGGGCATGCCAGTGTGGGCCGTCCTGCAAAAACATACATTGACCTGCTCTACACAGATACTGGATGCTGCACAGAGGACCTCCCAAGAACAATGATAGGGATGGTTGGAGAGAAATTGCCATAGATATCTGTGCTAATAGCGCAACATGATGATGATGATGATGATAATATCAGGTATATAAGTGGAGAGAGGAATTCTTAAATGTGTTCTACTTTGTCAACCAGCCATTTTCCTTTGGTTTGATTTTCTTTTTTATGGAATTATTTCACCTTGACTTTTAAAACAAAAAATTTTAATTTCAAAAACTGAATATTCTACTCACCTTTCAACATTCTCCGATTCCTCTTTTGAATAAATACTTTTAGAATAATCTTTCAAAGATGAATTCTCAGCTTCCAGTTTTTGGTCAGTGGGGTGTTTTGGTGACGCTGTTTCTTGCATTTCACTATCAGACTCCTCATAACTGTCATGGTCAAGCACTGACACTAATGATGCGGTGGACCCTGTAGAGTCAAATGAGAATGACCGATGTTTTATTGCCTGGACTTTCATCCAATCTGGCTTGGTTACCGTGGCTGTAACTGGTTGCGGACGTGCCATGTTTGTCTGTTGATAAACATTTTCAATAACAATTAGAGAAAAAAAATAAACAAATCAAAACAGAGTCTAATAAATAAAAAGAAAAACAAAATCTAGTACAAAAATATAAAATTTCTCGGTAATCATTAACTATTTCCTTGTAAATTTCTAACATAAAATAAACTGAACCCTCATTTTATGTCCGTGTTTTTGCAATAAATGTTTTATTTTTCTTGCACCCGTTATTTTACGATACTAAATATATTTTATTTATTTATTTTAATATTCACTTCAATGTGTATATTCTAAAAGTTTTTATTTTGTAGAATGGTTAGTTTTAAAGTGGGGGCTTGTTTTACAATTTAGGCATAAATTGGATTCTCCTTTTATGACCGTAATTTTTTTTTTTCGTCGACAATGATTAAAATCTAACATTTTTATTTTAGAGTACCAAAGCCAAAAAAAAAAAGAAAAGAAATAACAACTACAAAAGGAGCCCCCACTTTAAAACTATTTACAAGGAAATAGTTAAGGATTACCAATTTCTCTGGATTTTTGAGATGAGGCTTTATAATTTGGATTATTTGGATTATTCAAACTATTGTCCTCATCTTTATTGTTATCTGTACAATGTTAATACTTGTACCCATCATGGTTAACAGAATGAGAAAAGTCTACCCCATGGATTGAATAAAGGGTTGGGTTCAGAGTTCTGTGAAGGCTCCTGATTATGAAAAGAAGGTTCCCGAATTTGAAGAGAAGGTTCCCAAGTCTGACAAGAAATACCTGAAGAAGGCTGGAGGGCACATCGGCTGAAATGTTGTACAGATAACAATGAAAATGAGGACAATAGTCCGAATAATCCAAATAATCCAACTAATATAAAATTATAATATCAAAATTTAGGTATAACAAAAATTTCAACATATTGATGAAGAGAAGGAGGAGGAGTGGAGAATGTTGGTTGGTTGGGTTTTACGGCATGTCAACCCATTTGGGTCATTTTATGCCAAAGACATTTTTTGTTTTATTCTTGATGGGTACTCAGTTTGTTTTAAACACATTTTTGTCTATTTAACCCATAGACAGAACCCTAACAGGTACTACCACTCCAGGTGAGAATGGACCTGGGGTGGTTGGTAATGAAGGGGTGGAAGAGTGGAGAAAGAACTCTCAAAGTAATTTAACTAAAGAATAGGGCCCCTCTGGTTTGAATTCAAAGTTTTCCTTCTCCTAGACTGGTTGTCATATCAAAGAGTATGACACTAAACTGCCTCTGATGATGAGGCCCCTGTTCTGGAGATATAGGGAGTGTGGAGTATCCCTTCATTTCCATTATTCCCAAGTCCACTCTGACTTGGCACGTTAGTAGATGTTAGAGTTCTATCTATGGGTCAACCAGACCTATTTAAAAATTATTCGTATTTGATAGGACCATGTGCAAAAAAAATCTCTTAAGAAACTATAGGGGGAGCCCTCGTGGCATAGTGTTTAACGTGCTGGACTGCAACATTGTTGTAAGCAAGTTCAAACTCCAGTAACACTATTACGTTCACTTTCGGACTAATACCCTTGGGAAAGGTAAGAACTCAGCCTGCTGTACTATTTACCCTTAGCTGGAGAGAGAATAGTTGGATACATACTTTCCCAAGAGTATTATCATTATGTGAAATGTAACCAGCCTTGTGCAGGATTTGAACTCAGATCACTATGTTCATTTCCTATGACAATAACCATTACAATACAGGTACCTCCACTAATATACAGGTTGATTGAAAAGTAACTCCCTATTTTAAAGTATTTATAATTTTTTTGTGAATACTTGGGAGAATATTGAAGACTTGATTTTTATGCAAGATGGTGCTCCTCCACATTTTGCTATTGGTGTTCATGAATGACTGAATCACAATTTCCCTGGGAGATGGATGGGTAGTGTGGTCCACATGAGTTGCTGGCCAGAAGCCCTGATTTAACACCCTGCACCTTTTTTTCTTTGTGGTTGGTTGAAGGAGCAAGTCTACTCTATGAAACCAATGAATCTGGAAGAACTTGAAGATGAATACAAGAATTTATTTCTGCCATTCCATAAGAGTTCCTGAGAAGATCATTTGATGTGATTCCCGAACAGCTTGAAAGACCGGAGGTGAATGCTGGCGCTACATATAATTCTAAATAAAATTCTATCTTATGTGTGTTCTTCTCATATTCATTTTTTGTAAAAATAATGATTCAGAAATAAATGATAAAATCCTTAAAATAGGGAGTTACTTTACAATCACCCTGTATTATCTTGAGTGGACACCAGTCCAGATCAATAACTGCCATATCAACTGTTCTATCACTGTTATTAGGGGATGCAAATCTTCCTAGTTTGGTTGAACCTACCAGAACTTGCCTTCACTAGTATGGCTCTCTAGACCAGATATATATACAGAGATGCGGATATGTACCCGTTCTACATCTCTGACGCACAAAAATCTAAAAGGACGCAGTAAAATCATATCCATGCATCCCAGTGTCTTTTTTCTTCCCTCATCATTTCAAGCTAACTGTGAATACATTTCAATAGTTTCTTAGAAATGAATTAGACAGGATAGGTTACAAGGTAGGAGTTAGACAGCTTTAGTTGGGACCCAAATCAAAAAGCTATCAGCATCATTGTATGTATATTAATCCATTGAGCCCTTAACCCTTAATTCTTTAGATAGCTGTATCTAATATGAGAATGGACTGAAAAGTTCATATGACATCATATCTGCTGTTGATGATATTTTTTACCAATGGAATCCAAGCATTGTAATATCAATGCAAGAAGTGTGTAGACCACAAGTAAGAATATGTTGAAAAATAGATTTTATTTGGTCACATTCCATGAAAGTATCTTGGTCAGTCTATGAACCTTTCAAGCCAACCGTTGTACATTCAAACTTTGTCCCAGGACACACACATCCCATTATTCCAAGAAAGAAATGGTTCATTCTAAGACCAAAATAGCAGGCTTACAATGTACAGTAAAATAGTGCTCAGTCTGATATGATGGGCTTATAATATATAGTAAAATAGTACTTAGTCTGAAATGTTGGGCTTATAATGTGTAGTAAAATAGTGCTCAGTCTGAAATGTTGGGCTTATAATATATAGTAAAATAGTGCTCAGTCTGATATGATGGGCTTATAATATATAGTAAAATAGTGCTCAGTCTGATATGATGGGCTTATAATATATAGTAAAATAGTGCTCAGCCTGAAATGTTGGGCTTATAATGTGTAGTAAAATAGTGCTCAGTCTGAAATGTTGGGCTTATAATATATAGTAAAATAGTGCTCAACCAAAATATTGGCTTTGAATGTTTATTTACAAAATAAAAACTAATCTTCTCAGAATTTCTTATCAAAGAATGTTAATCAGTATCATCATCATCATCATCAAGCCATGCTGATAGTATAGATTCCCTTGAGTCTCTCTCACCATCTGTCCCTATTGCCAATCACTCCAGGCAGGTCCTCTAGATAGCATCCAGTGTCCATACAGAGCTGATGAATGTAAGTCTTTGTTGGTTACCCAACACTGGTGTGTCCATGTGTAATTGTTCACAGGAGAACTCCTCTTATGAGTTTGTCCATGCTTCAGCATTACCCAGCATGCCTTGTTCATCTTACTTGGATGGTTGGCAAGATTGTAAGCAAGTGGCCCAACAGCTACTGTTTTGTGGGGTGATTTGTTCAAAACATCATGCAGCATCCTTGTGTAGTTCCCTTCAAGCTTTTTCCCCAATCATTTCCATGCATTTTGATTCTGGAAGCAACCATTATGTAATCACCCTGCTTCCTCAGGGATGTCATATGGTACAAAGGCTTTGTACCATATTACATAGTATAATAAAAGAATGGAAAATCCGTCGGGTTGGACAGCCGGATCTCTCCACTGAAAACAGACGTTCTCCCAGCTTCTCCTGACCAAGTCCTCCTCGCCTGCAACAATCTTTTCTAGCAGTCCTGCACCAAAGCTCACTCACCTCTTGTTCCTTGTCGTATGTCACTGCCTTCGTCAGCAAGACTGGAACGCAACTACCCAGTGTGTTAAGGCAGGCCTTAAATGATCATACTAAAATCCCACATCCGGGTCAATTGCACAGTGTAGTAATTTACATGCACGCCACTGAGGTAGTCCGACGTCAAGCCATGACTCACGATCAGGGGTATGCGAGTTCAATCTCCCTAATCGCTCGTTACACTCCCCTCTGATCTCATTTTACATGCCAGATATAGTCGTGCACACTTTTAGCAACCACTTTCGTGATTTCTCTTGCCACACATAAGTACCAACAATTGTAATGTCATAGACCTATTTTACAAAATCAAATCACTATCTCGGATTTTAAAAAAATTTACCAAACATCAGGAATTTTGATTTATCAATGAATAATTTTATAATGTCAATTTACCAGGGCATTACACCCACCAACACCGAATTACTTGAAATTTGGCACAAATGTTCCCCTTCATGAGTTATTAAAGTGTGCCAAATTATTTGTGCTAGACCATACCGTTCCGATTTTAGAGGGGAAGGTTATAATTTTCCTATTTTGCTTCTAAATTAAGACCATGCAGCATTGCAGAATCTTAGTGGGTTTTTTTTTTTAATTTAAATACTTCCACACATTCAATATTTCTGAAATTTGGTATGTAGAGCAAATAAGGACTGTAGAATCCAAATATCCAACTATTTTAACCCTACACCTGATAGAAAATTTTATTTTGCTCACCCAAATGCATGGCTCCAAAATCAACAACTTTTCCCCCATGTAGCTTACGGTCAGTCTGTAGAAAATGTGTCCTCTACAATTTTCATAATATTTTTTTCCTAACATCTACTATACGTGCCCAAGTTCACCAAAGAATTTTGTGAGGGATTCAAGTCTACTTTAGAAGATATGACCCAGCCAAGTTCAGAGCTTTTTCCCATGTACGTACAGGATTTCAGTGAAAGATTATAATTAAAGACAATCATCCTAATGCTCCATGAACTCTCAAATGTTGATATTGTGCTCAGTGACTTCTTAAACTATTCAATAATATTGTTTTTATTAATTTTTAAAAAAGACAATTTAAATATATTTTGCAGATAATGCTTTTTGTACAGAGATTGTCTTTAACTGGTAAACATTGCCTCATGCATGATAATCAACAGTGCATAGAATATTTGTAGATAGCAATAAACATGAAATTCTTTCTGATTGTGTTTTTTTTTTTTTATTTCATTTTTATATTTTTTACTATTTTTCAATTATTTTTATGAAAGAAAAACATTTGATTTTTTTATTCAGAAGAAAGTGATAATAAAAATGAATATACAAGGAGTCTTTAAAACATTACATTTTAAACTACACTGTGCAATAAATTTTGTTGTGTATATAGACCATCTTGGACAGATGATAAACTTTACCATTTGGTGTTGTAGGGACATCAACAGTGCACAGAATATTTGTAATGGAATAAAACATATCCTTAAAATCCTCTTTCCAGTAAAATGAATGAGATGGGAGAGCTGGGTGCATAAACTTAATCAGCAAAACCTTATTCTCTGTATCAATCCAAATTCTATCATTGCACCTGCAACAAACATATCCTGAAACAACAAATTTCACTGTTTTTTCTTCAGACCCAATAGAGAAGTCACATATTAGGTCATAGTTTTCATTTTCACTACATTGTTTCATGGCTATTTTATCTCAGACGAGTGGAATAAATTGATGAAAACTTCTTGTTCCTGGAACTGTGGATGAATTTTTTAATCTCATGGTGAGGCTCCTCCTTGCTTCACCAACTTCCTCCTTTTCAACCAGAATGAATTTGATACCTTCAATTGCAGATTTGCAATATTCAAACATAGATTTTTGGAAAGGATTTATTTGGTAGTTGGTCTTTGGGCATTCTTTTGACACTATCCTTTTCACTGTCCCACCAATAACATCACCTGGTTGTTTACCATGACTTGTTGCAAAGAAATTCCATTTTGCATTGAGTCCAAAATCTTTCTGATGGTTGCACAAATTGGCAAAGTTCTTATAATTTTTGTATTGTGCTGTGCAACTATCAGAAAAATACTCAATATTTTTTAATATTTGGCAAGGTAGGTGAGATTACCTCAATAATTTTTTTCTGTACCATATAAACAAATGCTACATCATGTGAGTTATCACTCGACATAATGCAGAAACATTGATTTTGCATTGAATTTTCAAGTTTAAAGTAGAGTACCACTAGATGTAAAGTACATTGTGAGATACTCCAATGAAAACTCTGGATCTCATCTAGAACAACAAATTTGTAGTTCTCGGCAAAATCTCCCCGAAACAAAACTTTGCTATCACTAATCTCCTCCTTCTTTGCTTTAAGTACCTGGATTGTGATTTAGCCAATTAAGAATGAGGTGCTAATTTATTCAATTGAAAAACAACTAAATCAATGTAAGTTTGACAGGATTCCTTTTGTGTTGTCAAAGTCGATCAGTCAGTTGTTAACCATTGGGAGAACTCTATTGATTCAGCATTACCAATATATCCTTTGATGGTGTCATAAAGAAAATGTTCAAGCTGCTCTGATGAGTTAGGACAATTTGGACACCTATGAATCATACATTCTCTGCTACTTGTATTAAAGACAATATATTTCAAGAGATCTTGATATGATACACTCAGTGGTTCCAGTAATAATTTCATGTTTTGTTGGTGGATGGTACATACACATACAGCATGTGTACCTGCACTACCAGCAAGGACACAGCATTTCAGCCTTAGACTAAAAATTTCAAAAACCTTAAGGATATTGTCAGGTTCTGTTCCTTGAATGCTCTGAAAAGCTCATTTAGGTTGCACAAGATGAGTCTCTTCTGCTGCTGAATATTACGTTTAATTTAACATAGTCTTTCCTGCCTGGCATCAGTCGAGTATACTCATCATCTTGGTAAAATGCTTCCACTAGCCGTGCAATATCAGCAGGCAAAGACTTGCCCCTTTTTGGTTCTGGCACAGCTAAAATACCTCTTACCGAACACAATTTGTGAGCCTTGCATACAATGTGTTCTGAAACACCAAACATATACATGACTTTTTTGTGTGACCAGTCGGTAGGGGCAAGTGTCAAGATTTGTATTTTCATTTTAGTCAATTCCACTGTCTTCACTTTTGCTACAAGAAGCTTTATCATTTTATCAAAGCACTTAACAGCTCAGAGTCAGCGTTTAATGACCTGCCTACATTGGAAAAATTTATTTTGCTATGCAATGTATAAAATACATTGCATAGCAAAAGAAATTTTTCTTTTACCTAAAAAGCTTTTCCAGAGTAATGATATTGATATTTCTCTTCTGTTTCTGCAGAAGTACTTGTATCAAGCTTTTTCATTTCCTCATCTGATACACATCTTGGTTCTTCATTATTACTACCCTTTTCTGATTTTGCAGAAGTACCTGCTTCAAGCTCTTTTATTTCCTCATCTGATACATGTCTTGGTTCTTCATCATCAGGAAGAAGTTTGTGGATTTGTATTCGACAATTAGGGCAGAGTTTCTTGCTTGGGATTAGCACCAACTTAGCCTTTGCCTTGTCTGCCATCTCCAACGAAATTGGTTTCAAACCACCTTTAATTTGTTTTTTATGATTTTTAAATGGATTACATCTCTTTTCAAACCATTCATATTTAGTCAACAAGGTCTGCTTGTGATGGTAACAGATAGTCTGTATTTTATCCTCATCACAATCCTGTTCTATAGACAATAAGCTTTACATCCATTGCATCCAATTGATCAACTGAAATAACTTCAACCTGTTAATCATGAATAAACATGACATTTTTCAACTATTAGCTCAGTACAAATAGAACAATAATGTTTGCCTCTCAAACCCTATTTTATTCTTTCTTTTCAATAAAAACATTATTCCAGTGACGGGGAAGTGAAATCTATAGTGAAGAAGTGGCTCAAAGAACAATCAACAGAATTTTACGGGGCAGGGATACGTGCTCTCATTCGAAAGTGGAACATTGCTATTGAGAGAAATGGTGACTATGTGGAGAAGTAGGAATGTGATCCACAGGGAACCAGCTTTATTTTGATGCATGATACATGTTCCTGTGTTGGTAATTATACCTGTCCTAAACAAAATGGCATTACTTTTTGATTTACACTCATATTTAATTTGTTTTTAAATTAAGAAACATAAAGTTTCTGTAATGCCACGTGGCCTTAATTTAGAGGCAAAATAGGAAAATTATCTCCCCTCTCTAAAATTGGAACAGTAATGTCTAGCACAAAATAATTTGGCACACTTTCCTAACTCATGAAGGAGAACATTTGTGCCAAATTTCAAGTAATTCAGTGTCGGTGGGTGCAGATTTCAACTTTTTGCTGGTGTTTTGACATGGAATGACCCAGTTATTTTATTTCAAAACTTTCTGATTTTTTTCTGGTCACTTAACTTGACCCCCACCTTATTTTGGGGGCACAAAATATCGATGTGGTTATATAAAATTGAAACTAATTACAGTATAAGTAAAAAGACAAAAAAATGAAGTTGTGAATAGAAAAAAATAAATTTCTAAAGAAGCAATTTTGTTAGAAAATAAGTACCAAAATTCTGAAAATTAAATGTAAAAAAAAAAAATTTTTTTAATTTTAGCCATGTTTTTACTCTATTATTTATGAAATATAATTTTCTTTTAGATTATCAGTGAAAAAATTATGCATCAATATTTGTTCTGTTTAAAAAGGTGGGGGCCTAACTTTTCAATTGAGTTTTCTCCGATAATCATTAGATAACCAAGTAAGCTTGTTATTTAATAATACTTTTTTAGAATCTAAAAATATGAAATTTGAAACTTAAAAGTATGCGATTTATATTCTAAATGAATTTTATCTATTAATTAGGTATATAAATTGTTACTCTTAAGGCACATATAAGGCGCAAACAGTAATATTTATTTTAAAGAATTTCTATTTATTTCCTTGAATCAGTTTGATTGAAACAATTCAGAAATTTAAAAGAAAGAATTCATTGATTAATAAATCAACACTGAAAATTTTATTAAAATCAAATAATTCCCTGATTTTGGTAATTTTTTTTTATTAATCTGGCCACTTTAGAAAACATATTTCCCCGTCAATTTTTTTGTAAACAAAACCTACAAGAATTTTTTAGAGTTTTAGTTTTTCTGCATGTTTGGAACAAAAAAAAAAAAAAAGAATTCATTGAAGTAAAATATGAAGAAGATAGTAATTTTTCTGTACATAGTGTATTTAATGTTTTTTGTTATTGATTTCTAAGAAGAAACTGTCATAAGTTTTTTTTAACTTTAATAATGTTTTGTTAACTTCACTTATATTACATACAACTTTTGTCAAATTTCGGGCTGATTTAATGTTTAAAATATATTAAAAATGTTATATAATTTTGCTTCTTTTTTTTAATGATTCTCATTATGTTACTACTTTTTGACTAAAACAATAATCGGATCATATGACCTTTAGGCTCCCCTTCCGCGATCTCGACTCACAAGGACACTTTTCTCATTTACACCGTCAAAATCTGGTTGTTTGTTAGGGGCTAGGTTAGGGGTTAGTTTTATAATTAAAAAAAAACTCTAAAAATCGTCTGTTAACAATTAACCGGATTTTGATGGTGTAAATAGAAAAAATGTCCCCAAGAATCGAGATCACAAAAGGGGTGCCTAAAGATCATATGGTCCCAATAATCAAATTAATTTTAATTCGTTTTTAAAGTTAAAATGGATTTTGTTGATGCCTATCCCTATACAAAGCTCCCTTTTTTTTTTCTTTTAGAGGTAGTGGGTCAGGACTCTCACATTTCTTAAAGTGATTGAAAATAAGAAGCTGCTTGTTTTAACCTAACAATGTTTTTAACAAAAATAGACATAATACAAAAGAGTAGGGGGAATGAATAAAACAAAAACCACCAACAAAAATGATTTCAATTTGGATTTGATTTTTTATTTACTCATAGGTTTGTTTCTGAGTAGCACAGCTTCCAGGCCAATTCAGTTCAGGGATCCATTGCTCTCATAAATAATTTAACAACAGACACTTTTTCAATTGCCAAAACCAAAACACACAATAAATAAACTTTACAATACCAGCCACTGAGTCAGTCATTCTAACATCAGTATTCTTCTTCAAAAACTACCTAAAATAATTTAGTGAAGGTGAACCATAGAGACCTCCAATTTACCTTATCAAATTTACCCCCGCCCCTATATTTAACACAATGAAACTTGAATAAAGGTTAATATTATCTTCAAAATTTTGAAACATTCAAAAGAAACATTAACAAAACTCCTGATTTTTTTTTTAATTTCAGTTTACAGAAATAATGAAAATTATGAACAAAAACAATGTTTACATTTTCGCACCATTAAATCAATTTAGCCAAAAACAAGTTATGACTACGGCTTTTTAAAAAATTCTATGAAAAATCAACTAACAGTCAAATGTTCATGAGAATCTCAGTAATTATTTACCTTATCAAAATATGGAACCTGAATAATTATATCAGAAGATTTTATAAGAATACAGGATTTAGTAAAAGAACCATGATACAGAATTCTGCTAAAAAAATATCAATAAAGAAATTGAACCTGTTGTATAAAAAATAGACTGCTCAAGATGATGGTGAGTAATTTTTCCCAATCGATCTTTGATGTTCTTTATGTTCATTTTTTTTTTGCTTTGATGTGTTTTTGGTGGTAGCTAGTCATGATTACTAATATTGATTTTATTGAAATGTATTGACTCGGTAATTTTAGCATTTGCCTTCAGGAATTTCTTGGTGCTGTACTATTCAAGACAATATCTTGTGCAACACTTGTACTTTTTTGGTATGGCTCGACTGTACGCTTATCCAATTCAGTACAGAGAACTACATCAGCTGACATTAGCTTTAAGCATGTGCAGATTTCTCTGCCGTACCGTACGGCTGAAAATCTATTCTTGATAGAGAAAAAAAAAGCTTATTTACATTTATGTAAAGCTGACGTAATTCTCCGTACCGAATCTGGTAAGCATACAGTCATACCAAAAAAAGACCTCTTTGTGCAGTAATATCCTGTATTGTATAATAATGGTATTACTGTATTTCATGTACAACAATTACTATTTTTTTACTTCTTATAATCAAATGATTAAAAAACAAACAAACAATTTACAGTGGGAAAGTTTAATATAACTCAATTAAGCACCAAATAATCCGATTATGAAAAAAATATTTTGTGGTTCTTATTTTTGGATTACTTACGGGGTTCAATTCGACATGTACATGTCTTGTAAAATGCACCCCGACAGGTGCTTATTGAAAATATCAACTGTATTACATTTCCACAGGATTCGCCATGATTCACCTTGAATCATATTTATAGGATAAACTTCTATAATTTATAGGATAACTCCTATAATTTACTAAAAAAAGAAAAAAACATAAAAGACACACCAAACATGACTCCTATTCAAATTCAAAAACTTCTACAATTTTGCAAAAAATAATTAAGTAATCACTAGAATCTGATTGGATAAGTCAAGTCATGAGTGGTGCTTACACATACGTCCGCACATTGAATTTCTAGGAGGGTCATAACACTAAAAAAGAAAAATACCAAATCGGAGCCAGCTGACACTTATATAAACGGAATACAGATCAACAAGTGAATCTGTCCCTATCTACCTGAGTAGTAGAGACTTTGACCAACCACTCAACATGTAAGCAACAGGGACATCACTGCACACCACCAGAGTGGGCGACCTTAATCCCCACCATACACAATGACCCTTTACACATAGCATGATACCTTTGATGAAAGTGGTTTCACTACCAGCTCAACACTAGAGATGCTGATAACATCTTTGAGACGTGATAACATCTGGCCATTTCGACCCAGTTGCTGACTACTTTCCGAATATGATACCCATCCTGCCATTTGACCAACAAACAAGACATTCATCTTCAGGCTGTGAGAAATTGACACCTTTCCTGATTTATCCATTTTTCTACCGACCAACAACCACGGAATAAATTTCTTTGTTGTTATTAACTATATACCATGTGTTTGTTATTCCTCCATTTTTTGCCTAACCTGCGTCTTTTCATTCATCGTCATTCCAAATATTGTTAGCGGAGTCGGCATCCATTCTCCACTAGCCGGAATCCACTCTCCCTACATATTTCACTGATATTAAAAATTTTCTATGTTTAAGGCTTAAACATAAAGAATTTTAATATCAGAGAAATATAATTCCCCCTTTCTATGTCAATGTCATAATTTTGGTTATCTATCCAGAATATCGCTCCAAGGTCCATGGTAATGTATTAAAAAAATCGCTACAAATCCAAAACAGTCAGCATTAAATGACACACCGTTGTTCAAACTTTTAAAACAGGTTTAATTGGGGAAACTATACATTTTTTTCTTTTAATTGTGATTAATATCATGCTTTTATCTTGAAGCAATGTTTTTGTTGTTGTTTGTTTGTGTTGTTGTTTTTTTTTTAGGGCGGGTTGCTTTTTTTATGAAAGAATTTATTTAAATATTTTTGAATCGTTTTAAATTTTAAGGTCAAAACTGCGCGCACCTGTCATTGGACGTCCCAACAATAATTATTATAATAGTATCTAAAAAGTAAAGTGAAAATAACACAAGGCTGTCTAAACAAAGATTAGAATTGGGTAGACAGTGAATTCAAAGTCGTAATTTTTTGCCGTAGTCTATTGGACAGGGATTAGTGGAATATGAAATGAAGTCCAATGTATATATTTTTAATTTCTCAAATTGGGATTAATACCTTTGATAAAAAGGAAAAAGGAGAAAGGAAAACATAACATAATACTTTAATTAAATTATTAAGTTATGTTTTCCTTAGAATTTTTCTTACAATTCATTTGTAAGTTTTTTTGTTTATTTTAATTAAACGACAGCATTAATTTATGTGCAATGTATAGATTTAAAGTTGTTGAATAGTCAGTCAGTCATACACTTTTCGACCTCAGAAACTGCAAAAGTGGACAGTTTAAGTTTTTATTTTTTATTTTTTATTTTCTATTGTTACTCTGAAATATAAACATCGTTAAATACTCGCAAAATTACCAGTGAATAGTACTTTTCACTTTATTTCAGTATACGATTTGATAAGTTTATAATGATTATAAACTTATCAAGTCCTATACTTTTAAGAGAATTGAGATTATAATATAATCTCAATTCCCTTAAAATAACAACACTGAGGTCAAAAAATTTACGACCCTGAATTCACAGTCTACCACTGGTGAAAAGTAAAACTGATTCGTTGTCACAATTGTGTATTTTTCGTTGATTGAAAAGAATCTTAAAAAAACAAAACAATCGCAAGTGAAACTAAAACTAGAAACCTATTTTTCTTAACCTTCACGAATTCTTTAATCTTATTCGCGCGGTTTTCAGTAAAAGATGATAAAGCTTAATTAAATCAAAGCGTATTTTTTTAAACTGTAAACAAACCTTACTTTTCTTAAAGGTTTTCAAAACTGTTCGTTTCTTTTTCTTTCTTTCCCGATGTTTGCCGAATAATGACGACCACTCAAAAAACTGTAAGTTCCTTTTACGAAAATTATTATAAATAGCCAGTTTTAGGGTAAGTTCTTTCTTTATCAATACTAATGGACACTATTAAAGCCAGGCAATGCAGTAAAAAGTAAAAGGCAACGTTTAAATTAGCCGTAGATTCCAACAATAGAAGAATATTGTGAGTTGCCTTAGTAACAATCACTTCGTTCGAACGGTGTCATTATTTTACCGGTGTGGGTGAAAGAAATTCCCTATTTTAAAATACACCAGTGAGGGTTCAAAATATTTTACAAGTGAAAACATAACCTTTAGGAGGAAAGATTCTTCTTTGTTTTTTTCTGATAACATTTTAAAAGTGGAATCTTTTGGTCTTTTATCAATATTTTTCATTCTTATATTATAGATTTGAAAAGTTAAAAACAGGCACTGGAAGGAAATAAAGCTCTTATCAGATATGAGTTAAAATTGGTTTTCCTAACTTCAAATGTGTTATCTTCAATTTCAGTAACTATTATTTATTTACTCCTACTCAACAAATTCATATCTATAACACAAGATCCTTCACCAGAAGTAACTATTTAGTAAAATACTCAAGAATAAAAATAATTAGAATACAAAAATAAGTAGAATCTTTTTCAAGAATATGTGTAAAAATCTGGAACAGTTTGCACATTAATATCAGAAAATTCCCAAAACAAAATTTCAGAAAAAATGAACTATTATCTACTAAAAATACTTTCAGATACCAACCAGTACCCTGAAATACTAACTTTGATAAATTAAAACGCAAAATGCTACCTAAAATAATTATGTTTTAAAAATAGATAAATGAATAAATAGATAAATAAATAGATAGATGGATAGAGAAGTTTAAAAGTGGCTGGGCAAGCATGATGCACAAAGATGGAGCAGGATGTCTGTCAACCTCTGCCACTGATGAGAAGATTCAGCAACTTGAGAGAAGAAAATGGTGAACCGGACAAGTTATCATTGATGAGATAGTTTGTTCTCTGCAGATTAGTTATGGTTCTGCCTATCAAATAATCCATGGTAAACTCGGCTTCCATAAAACCAAAGTGTGGATAGTTTTTAATCTCCCTCATATTTTATTTAGTTTCTTTTCTAAACAACAAAAAATATTAAAAAAACATTTAAATATATCTTTGATTTCTGGAGGGAGCGGTTAATTCAGTGGCATACCATGGGTGGGACCAAAGGCGCAAAATTTGGGGGGGCACTAAAATTGTTGGTTAAGAATATAAATGGAAAAAAATACAGTCTTTTCTTTTTAATTTGAAACATATTGTAGTGATAAAATTAATATGACAATTTGTTATTTAAAGTTTATTTAAGTTTTTATAATAATAATAATGAAATTTATTGTGTACAGTGCTCAGGTGCACCACAACTCATATAAGTCTCATGTCTAGTACACAGAATAATGTATTAGTGTCAGGAATACGAACAGTGTACAGTAATAATATCAAATAATAATAATGATTATTATTGTTGGCATACACTTCCATCTGCTAAAGAGGATAGCATAGAGTCCAATTTTTTTTTTAACTGCATCTGCATGAGTGGATGAACAGGCCAATTTTTGAATGGCAATCTCTGGTGCAGTGACTGTAAACAAACAGTGATGCTTGCTGGAGTTGCTGTTGTCTCTCCTTCCTTCTGGCTCTTTTCAGTGGCGGCTTCTTTCCTCTCTTTTTCACTCCTTTTCGTCCCTTGTTTCACAGGCCGCTCGGTTTTTTTTGCACCCACCTCGCATGTGTTAGTGTCAATGTGGCATGTCTTCATGTCCTTCTTGCAGATGTCTTTAAAACATAGGTGTTGGCTGCCTACCAGTCATGTGCCTTCTACTAATTCGCCATACAGTAGGTCTTTGGGGATGTGACCTTTGTTCATCCTCCTGACATGACCAAGCCAGCCAAGTTTTTTATTATTTATCAGAAATTGTGTCACCTGCTGCCTGTGGCGAATGGGTTGGGTAAATACCTTCTTCAGTCTTCTCCCTTCTCTTTGTGTTCTTGTAATGACAAACTATAACACCGATAGATTTTGGAAAGCTTTATTCTACTTAGAATAATTGGTACACTTACTGAGAGTCTATATAGTCTAGTATTCACTAGAGAGTTCTCCAAAGGGGAGGTAATCATAAAATAGGGGAGGTAACTCTCAATTACTTATTACAGTTCTTTATTTAATTATCTATTCCTTTTCAGTTGACCAATGCTACTGCATGACTGATGCTAGAATCACAAATCCATAGACAAGCAAAAGTGATGATCCATATCTAAATACGAGGATGAGCCAAAAAGTAATGCCATTTTGTTTAGGACAAGTATAATTACCAACACAGGAACATGTATCATACATCAAAATGAAGCTGGTCCTCTGTGGATCACATCCCTATTTCTCCACATAGTCACCGTTTCTCTAAGCAATGTTCCACCTCCGAATGAGAGCATGTATCGCTACCCATAAAATTCTGTTGACTGATACATGTTTGTAATTATACCTGTACTAAACAAAATAGCATTACTTTTTGACTCACCCTCATAGTCTTATAAGAATTAAATGTGGTTTTGGCTTTAGTGGCCAAAGCTGCGCCTTATAATACAATAGGAGGCTACAGAGAAATTGCAAACATAGGTGAACATATATGTAACAAAATCCAAATAAAGAGGTACATATAACAACAATACAGACTTTATTGCCTGAGCACATATAACATGAAATATAGAACATAGATACACACAGTTAAGATGAAAGTTTTTTGGAAGTAGAACAGTTCTTATAGAATAGAAGAGTCACTTACTGTATATGACCAATGTGGTAGGGTCTATAAAGGGCTATGTACTCACATGGGTACAAGTCTATAGTTGGGGAGCAAGTCCCCCCCCCATCTTAATGGACAGAGACACCACTCGTCTAGTGTATCTTTGTGGATGCTGGATCAAAGAGAGGCAGATGGCCTCTTGGGCTGAGTTTAAATAGCCAGTAGTTGTGCCACCTAGTGGCAAATCCCAGCAGCAAGGGAAGATAACCCTTTTTGAACTCAAGTCCATACCAGCAAGAGTAGACTATCACTACAGTCTCACCATTTCTAACACAAATGATGCTAATAACAATAATAATATCATCATCATCATGATGTCATGCTGAGGGCATGGATCATCCATGACTTCTCTGCCACCAGTCCCTATCGACCATTGCTCCTCACAGGTCCTTTGCACAGCATCCAGACTCCATGCAAAACTGATTGATGTAGGTTTTTACTGGCTGACCCACACTGATGTGTCCATGTTGTAGGTGCCCATAGGATAACCTCACTTATGAGCTTGTCCTTGCTTCTCCAGCAGGGTCTTGGTTAGTTGATTCGTTTTGACGGCATGTCAACTCTTGTTTGGTTATTTTATGCTGAAGACATTTTGTTTTTATTCTTGATGGGTTCTCAATTATTTTTTAACACATTTTTAAAACTCATTTTTTTTACTTAACCCATAAATGGGATCCTAACGGGTACACTAAGACCCTCAATCACTGCCTTCTAGCACATATATGATAAAAAGGGAAGCACGTGGTGTAATGGTTAAAGTCATGGGAAATGGATTCGTCGCCCTGAGTTCAAATCCTGGATGTAGTAATTGCATTTCACTTAGCGCTAATATTCTTGGGAAAGGTATGAATCCTACTTTCCCTCCAGCTATGGATAAATAGTAGGGCAGACTGGGCTCTTTAACTTTGGTTAGGCAACCGGTCTAGGAGAAGGAAAACTCTGAATTCAAACCTGTTGAACTCCACTTAAGAAATTGACCTTGTGTCACATCCTGCTCGTGCGGAGGGGTTGGTAAATATATATATGATAAAAAGGGTTGGGGACTGACTTAAGAGCAATCATAATTACCCAAACTGTGCTACTCATCCATTGAGGGGGGGGGGCTGATAGTGAACCCAAAACCTTGCAATTCCAAAGCAGATGCTCTACCGACTGAGCTAAACCGTAGTTTAAATGTCAGAAGTTTGTTTAACAAATTATCTAAACCCAGACTTTGGGACAAATTAACTTAGAAAGAAATTCTATCAGCTACAATGTTAAATGAGACAAACCTTGACTCTTGAATGAGGAGCAAATTTCCATGAAGATCGTTATGAACATTACAGACAGGTCTTGCTGCGGACTATTATCTCTTTTAGAATATAATGCCATCTCACTAGTTTCCAATGACAGGAAACACAAATTGAAATAATAACTCACATTTGAAATGTCAGAATTTGTTTTACCAATAGAATTAGTCTTAAGTCTTCACAAGCGGTCCCCAAATCCTGCATGCTTATCCTGGTCAAGGGAAGGAGATGATCCTCAGCTACTGCCTTCTAGCAACTATATGATAAAAAAGGGTAGGTGTTTACTATAAGGGCAATTTTAAGTCTGGACAAAATTATAAACGCTTGGCTGGTTGGTTGGTTGGCTGGTTGGTTAGGTTTTTACGGAATGTCACCCTTGTTGGGTTATTTTATGCTGAAGATGTTTTGTTTTATTTATTCTTGATAGGTATTCAATTTTTTTTATTTTTAAACTCAATTTTTTAAAACAGTTTTTTTAAACACGTTTTTTTATGATATGTGATAAAATCATATAGGTGCTAGGGCTTGACATGACCAGCCGATTGATCAGAGGGGGTCTCTCTGACTGCTAGTCTAGCCTAAGTAAGGGCCAAACTGGGGTGCTATAAGTCATGCATTGCTCAGCCACCAGGAATCCATCCTTCGACATCACGGGTTGACACCCACGTCCGACTGCATCTAGTGATGAGGTTCCAATTCTTGAACTCTGGGAAGTGTGGAATATCCCTTTTGCCATTACTCCCAGGCTCACTATGACCTGAAGTGTTAAGTACCTGTTAGGGTCCTGTCTATGAGTTAAATAGATCAAAAGATAAAAATTAAAAATTGAATACCCAACAAGAATGAATAAAATCAAAATGTCTTCTGAAGAAGCAAAGGAAAAGAAAATAATACTCGTGAAATATGATTTATGTCAATTATTGAAAGGAGTGAAAAAGAGAGGAGAGAAGCCGCCACTGAAAAGAGAGTGAGAAGGAAGGAGAGACAACAGCTACTACAGCAAGCATCACTTTTTGTTTTCAGTCACTGCACCAAAGATTGCCATTCAAAAATTGGCCTATTCACCCACTCATGCAGTTAAAAATAAAATTGGACTCTACACCATTGTTTCTAGCAGACAGAAGGCTGCCAACACACACAGCATATTCTACACTTTCCTTAAAATATAAATTATTAACTTCTAAAACTTTTATAAGACTTTGTTTTTGTCCAAAATGTTCAGAACACGCAGTCATTGAAATAGCAATTTCAAATTGTAAAATTCTACACCTGGACTTATCTTCCCTGATCAGATAAAATGGGTGTGAGCATGTATGCTTGCACAACACTATTATTATTAAATTACAAATTAGAATTGTAATTGATTTATTCTTTAAATCAATTTACAGAATTTTAACGGTATTGCGTTCACAAAAATCTCACGACCATGTGCTATTTTTTTTACTGTGCTATGGTAAATATAACAAAAAGAGACCATTTATAATTCAATTATAGGCTCTAGGGACCTTCTGAATAATTAACCAGAAGATTTTTATAAGTTTCTATACAGGATTTTTTTAGTAAAAGAACCATGACTACTGAATTCTGCCAAAAAATGTGGTCTTCTTCTTCTTCTTCTTCTTCTTCTTCTTCTAATAATAATAATAATAATAATAATAATAATAATAATAAAGCTGAGCAAATCAATGTTTGTTTCCTAAAGGCTTTTTTACTGTTTAGTTTAATGACATGAATGTTATACTAAATTATTCCTTACTTTAAGGATTGATTTATGTTTGAAAAAATTCCAGTTTAATTGGTTCTAATTAGTCGTAATTTGCAATTAAGTAAAAAACTGACCCGTCTTACTTTACATTCTGCCTATCACTTTCCCCCTCTCTATGTATATCTTGATTACCTCCTCATTATATATGTTAGTTTCTCTGGGAGTGTATAGAGAGAGATGGGAGAATTTGAAATATATTTGTTTGTTAAATTTTAAAGCAGCAACCCGTAGCTTAAATTAGGACAAACATTCCCTTTCTTAGAAATCTTACCAAATGATCTTAATGTTTTATCCGGGCATATATATATATATATATTTTTTAATTTAATTCCCTTTTTCCTAATCTCAATTATTTACTCAGAGCTCAATTTGTGACCCAACAGTTCATGTTTTGTCTAGTAAATAAGGGATCACTTCATATTGCAAATCCTCATGAAATAGATAATTATTTTTGACAAATTCAGTTTTGGGTGTAAAAATTTTGCTTTGCTCTCTTTCATTATTAATTTAGGTACCACCAATTGTGACGTCACAGACGTATTTTACAAAATCAAATCATTGCCCCTGATTGAAAAAAAAAATACCAAATATCAGGGAATTATCCAATTTTAGTGAAATTTTCAGTGTTGATATATCAATGAATGAATTTTATAATGCGTCAGTTATTTTAATTTTATTTTTTTTAACTTTCTGATTTTTTTCATATCACTTAACTTTGACCCCCCTACTTATTTTAGGGGCACAAAATATCGGCGGGTTATATATAATTGAAAGTAATTTTTGTATGAATGAAAAGACGAAAGTCTGAAGGTGTGAATAGAAAAAAATGTTTTTAAATTAAAGATTTTGGAAGAAAAAAAAATACCTAAAATCTGAAAATTAAATGTAAAAAAAAAAAAAATTTGATTTTTAATTAATCTATTGTATATGAAATATTATATTTCAAATACAATTTTCTCAATGAAATTTTAATTATTAAAATTTCATATAAACGAAAAATCCCATCAGTGTGAAATTCAAACTTAAAATGAAAATACGAAACTCATAATGAGTAATGGAAATTAAGAAATTTAAAATAAATAAAAGGATTAATAAAATAATAATAAATAAAAGGATTAATATTGAAATATAAAGTTATTACCAAATACAAGATAGATGTTGAACGAATTAATAAGACACTATTTTTCAATGATACATCCCAGAAAGCTTTTAAAAAATGGTATTTATCGATTTTAATAAAAGATTGCGAATTAGAAATAAATACCAGCAAGAAGTAGAATATTATTGTTTTTATCAATTATTTATTCATCTTCATTAAATAAATACTTGTTTGTTGTTGTTTTTTTTATTGATGAAAAAAGAAAACTTTTGAACATAAAACATGTTTAAAGAAAAAAAGTTGAATATGTGACTTTAAAAAATAAAAAAAAAGCATTTTGGTAAAACTGATTTTTTTTTTAAATATAAATTTCCTTAAAAATATTCATTAAATAAAAAAAGGCCCAAATTAAAACTTAACAAATGAATCAATTATTTTTAATTTGAAAAAAAAAATATATATTGAAAACTTTCCTAAAAATTTCGAGTAAAAAATTAAAAACATTTTTGATTTCGCATAACTCAGATTATGAAGTCAAGTGTAGTAAAATCCTTATGAGTCACACTGCACAGGTGTAAAAAAAAAATGTTGTTAGTTTGTTTTAATTGATTACTATCGCATTATGTGCATGTCTAAAATCACTAATAAATTTAATTAAAAGTACTCAATTTTAAAATATTTTTTAAATATAGATTTTAACTTTATATAATTAAAAAAAAAGCCCATTCATTCCAAGAAACGCGATTTCGGCTTTGGGGTTTTTGTTTTGCATTAACGCAAAAAATGTATACTTATTCGTTTTAATTCAACAGTATAAGTACTAAATTGCTCAATTGTGCGATTAATAGAAATAATTGATACGTTTTATATTTTAAGAAGAAAATTAGTTTCTGTACTGCTTTAATCGGAGAGCCTGCAAGAATCGAGATCGCTTTCGAACTCTCTAATGCAAAAAGAGTTGATAAGTTACGCCAATATGGCGCTTTAACACAGTAAAAAAAAACTCCGAGGCGGACAAAATTTGACTTGTAACAAGTTATTTGTTGGTAAGGTTACTTATTTCTATTTCTATTTGACGGACCAACTCTAGTGTTGCTTACTGAAATACCTTAAAGTTCTATTTTTAGTTATAATTATTTGATTACCATTTATAGAGCAGTGTTGTAGATGATTTCTTCCCACAAAAAAAGAGACTTTGCTAATCGTGAAATTGTTGTCAGTGTCTCATTACACCGTCTTTTCTTTGCCTGTTTTATATTTTTTCACAATTTTACTGCCTTCAGCACATTTCTTTGTTTATAAATGCCATTAGCAGTTTTACTAATGTCTATTTGACTTTTTAAAAAGTTATTTTCTTTTGTAACTAAACACAGGACAGACAGAGTCACTTAACTTTAGAGTGTATATAAAATGGAGGATCATATTGCGTAGATGTTTCCATTCATTAAAAATAAAGAAAACTTGAACATTTTTACTCTGTCCGCTCGTATGCACTAACAATATTTAGTTCATCCTTCTATACGAGTCTTTTCTGATTATTTGTCCTCATTTCTTACGTAATTTACCTTTCAGACAAAAAATGCCATAAAAAAACAAAAATGAACACAGGAAAATAATTTACTTAAAAATTAAGGGTTTATGTTCCTTTTTAAAAGTAATGCTGAAAAACTAATAATTTGTTTATTATCAATTTATTTTATGAAGATGTTGCCTACATCCTTTTTGTTATGGTTGATTTTCTTGAATTGATTTTATTTAAGATCTTCCTGTGCCCTATTTTACCGATTTGAACAACCGATTTAGATATTTAGTTTGTTTCTTTTTTTTGGGGGGGGGGGGTATAATTTTATTTTTATTTTATTTCATTTTATTGATTTATGTGTATAAAATCGATTTTTTTTTTCTCTTTAGATAGTTTTGACTCGAATAAATATTATTTGAGATTTATTTCAATTTAGCTTGAACAGAAAGAGCCGATACATTTTTTGATTGATTTAAAATGTGCCGGTAACTTTCTTGAAAAAAAAAAAAGAACTAGTTTACTCAAGGTATTTGATGGCATAGGACACCTCCTCCTATTTTAATAGGAAATATGACCAAATAATACTTCAATTCCACCTATAAAAACCTAAAGGATTTTTTGGGGAGGGGGTGGCTATCAAATACGGTTAATTTAAGAAACAGCTGATCGTCAATGAAATTAATATATGATTAAATTATTATTTTGAAAAAAATATTTTCCTGGTCAAATTAAAAGAATAAATAAGTCTTTTTTTTTTTTTTTTTTTTTTTTTTACACAATCTAAAATTATTTTTTTTCAATTAAAAGAAATTACATATTTAAATTTTTACTTCAAGTATTAAAATAAAGATGTCATTTTAATTTCTTTTTTTTCACAAAAATCGATAGATTAACTAAAATTTAAAAAATGTATTTTTTACACTTTAATTTGAAGTTTTCTCATGTGATTTCTCGTTTATTTATTTATTTATTATTATCTGAATTAAAAATTACAAAAGTTACAAAACTTTTCAATAGAAATTTTATTGAGGGAAAAAAAAACAATAACAAAGTAGCGGGTGTTTCAGAAAAATTGATTTCATTTCGTAATCAATCTAATAAATTGACCAATTCTCGTTCAAATATTCTCAAATTTTAACAGCATGTGTAGAAACAAGTAACAATTCTGTTTGATGTTTCTTTTTTTTGTTGTTTGTTTTTTACGTATAGAAATGTCATTCACTGGAAAAGAAAAAGTGTTTAAACATCAAACATAGCATTTTGAATTGATTGTAGACATATTGTTAAAATTTGAGATCATTTGAACGAGAATTGGTCCTGCTATTAGATTACGAAATTATATCGTTTTTTTCTGATAAAAGATATGTGAAGCAAGTTCTTTATAATTTAAAGAATCTATAATCTTTTTATCCTTAAGTTATTGAAAAAATAAAAATACAAGTTCTTTTTTAAAAAAATATCTGTTTAAAAGATGACTAAAACCTTAATTATTGCTTTTTTCCCCTGAAGTTGTGGAATTAAATATTTTCACTATTCCATCATAATACATTGAAAAACATACAGAAATGTCACCAGCAATACTGACTCCTAATGATAATTAGCCTGTCCGCTGGGGCTTTAGAATACATCGACTGCACCTCTGCAGAGGGTAAGACCCCTCCCCAATGGGGCCACCTGTGTGCCGTGGGTGGCGACTTATGTAACCTTGGTGACTGAACTGTCCATGGCATGTAATAGTCCACTTTGGCCCTTACTTAGGCTAGATGGTAAATTGGCTGGTCACGTCAAGCCCTGGCACCTATATGATTGTCTGACCCTATTGCTCTTATAGCAAGCCCCAACCCCTTTTATCATATATGTGCTAGAAGCAGGTGGCTGAAGATCTTAGTGTTCTGTTTATGACATAAACTATCTGATTCTGGAGGTTTGAGGAATGTGGAGTACCCCTTCATTGCTCCCAGGTCCACTCTGACTCAGAGTGGTAGTACCCATTAGGGTCCCATCTATTGGTTAAATAGAAAAAATGTTTTTAAAAAAAGAATTGAGTACCCATCATGTATGAATAAAACAAAATGTCTTCAGTATAACATAACCCAATGGGTTTGACATGCTGTAAAACTCAATCAACCAACCAACCAACCTAATAATTATTATAAATAAGCAAAACAAATATTTGCTTGCATCTAATGTAATTGTTATTTGTCTGAATTTTTGAGTTGAGGCTTGATAATTTGTATTATTTAGACTTTTTGAACTGTTATCTTCGTCTTTATGGTTATCGTCGACCTTCTTTAGGTGTTTCTTGTTGAACTCCGACACATGGCACAATGGATATAAGGGTTCAGTTAATACAATTCTAAGTGACAATCATATGTAGGTTGCAGGTTCAATCCTGGCCAAGGGCGAAAATTACATAGAATACTTAACATAGCTTAACACTTGTACGTGGTCAGAATGTCAAGTCAGTTGGCCAGTTCGCGCATGCCGCCGCATATGCAACAACAACAAGCCACACCCAACGGAGACGGCGAACCGCCACGCCGAACACAACAGCCACCGCTACTAGCGACAGACGACCGCTATGGCAGGCTCCAGCGGAACGAAAAGAGACGCCTTTCGTAATACCGTGGCAACACCAGTCGCGGTTCCGGCTTAGAGGCTTTCAGCAGTTATCGTGCGGAGGCAGCTTGGCACCGCTGCTCGTTCGAGCAAGCACGCGAACCATTGCTCCGATCCCGCGGTTCCTCTCGTACTGGACAGGATAGCCAACGTAACACATGTGCCGATCGGTAGGATAAAACTAACCTGTCTCACGATGGTCTAATGGAATGAAAACAATCTACCTCAATGGATTATATAAAGGGTTCTGTTCAGAGTTTCACAAAGACTCCTGAGTTTGATGAGAAACACCTGAAGAAGGCCGGAGTGCACATTGGCTGAAATGTTGTGTATATCTATTTACCAACCCCTCCACACAAGCAGAATGTGACCCAAGGTCAATTTCTTAAGCAGAGTTTAACAGGTTTGAATTCAGAGTTTTCCTTCTTGACTGGTTACCTAGCCAAGGTTAAAGAACCCAGTCTGTTTACCCATAGCGGGAGGGAGTGCAGTTGGATGTATACCTTTCCCAAGGGTATTAGCCGAGCGGTAGGTTAAATGCAAACAGCCACCTCCAACATTTGAACTTGGGTCAACGAGTCCATTTCCTACAACTCTAACCATTACACCACGTGCCTCCATGATGAGGACAACAGTTCGAAAAGTCTAAATTATACAGATAATTGTTATTTTGAATCAGTAACCTGATATAGATAAAGTTATTTATTACAAATATATAAAACAGAATAATAATATGTTCATGGCTTTTAGATTTTGATCCTCTAATTGTAATAGATTAATTTAATTAACATCTGTTTACATACCTCATTCTATTCAGAAATTAATGAATATATATATATATATATATATATATATATATATATAAAGATGTGTCAAAAACGTAGCAAGATGTTTTTTACTTTTTGACACATCTTGTATTCTGAAGAAAAAAAAACGTTCCATTCATACTTCATTTCTATCTTGGTAAATACAGCTTTAAACTTGGCACTTTTTTTGGCATACTTGTATTCTGAAAAAAATTAATGAAATGGAACTTTTTTTTTTTTTTTTGGCATACCTTGTATTCTGAAAAAAATTAATGAATGGAACTTTTTTTTTTTTTTTTTTTTTTTTTAGAATACAAGTTGTGTCAAAAAGTACATAAAGATACTTTTTTACACACCTTGTATATATATATATATATATATATTGGTTAGGAGGTAGATTTAGAAGGCCATCACAATGCAGTTTGGAATAAATAAAAAATAATAATACGGTAACAATGGTGGTGTGTGTTGACCTGTATTTTTTTATTATTTCTATATTTTTTATAATAAAAAAATACAGGTCAACACACACCACCATTGTTACGTATTATTATTTTTTATTTATTCCAAACTGCATTGTGATGGCCTTCTAAATCTATAACAATACATACACAATGCTTCAAGCAAATTATGAAACTCTTATATATATATATATATATATATATATATGTGTGTGTGTGTATATAAACTTTGTTTTGTTAAGAGGAGGTAAAGTAGATGATATTGCATACTTTTTTTTCTCTCTTTTCTAATTTTAATTCAACAGACATAATCCTATTCATTTTTTGTTCCCTATTCTTTTAAACTAGAGAAAAACAACTGTCTTATTTTGCTTACATTGATATATATTAATACAGTAAAAATAAATGTGCATTTAAAAATGTTCAAATGATTTCTTATTACATAAAGAAGTGTTGGCTTTTCAACCAATATTCTTTCTTTTTTGTATTGTGTAAATATATGAACTTTGATATTTACATTGTTTTCATTGAAACATAAATTATTGTTTACAAAGCTTAGTTTAACACTTCCACTGTTCAAGACAAATTAGAGGTGTCTCCACACATGTTTTCACAAGATTTTATCCTTTATTTTAAATGTGGTTTGAGAGTCACATATGGCCCTCAAACATGTCACAGAAAAACACAGAGAGCCACATGTGTCTCTCAAAATAGTGAAAGGGTTAATCACTCCCCTTTATGGAACCCTTCGCAACCTATTGTGGAATGTCAGGGCCGCAAGTTATAACTTGCCATTAATATTTAATTTAAGGTGTCTACTCAGACGTTTTCACAGGATTTTATTCTTTATTTTAAACGTGGTTTGAGAGCCACATATGACTCTCAAACATGTTGCAGGAAACATTGAGAGCCGCATAGTTAATGAATAACACAAGGTTTTAGTTATGAGAAAAACTTGTTGACCATCACACTGTAATAGATGTTGAAAAAATCAGTAATAATAAAAGTTTAAGAAAGTCTGCTGCTTTCTTCATCAAGTGTGTGTCGACAGCACAGATCTCCATGACTTTCTCTCACCACCTGTCTCTATCAGCCATCGCTTCTGGCAGGTCCTCTTCACAGCATTCAGCATCTGTACAGAGCTAATCAATATAGTTTTTGCTGGCTGGCTGGCTGGCTGGCTGGCCCACAATGGTATGTTCATGTGCTCATAGGACAATGTCACTTATGAGCTCATCCTTGCTTTTCTAGCAGTGTCCAGACTTGGACGGTTTGTGTGATAGGAGGCAAGTGGCCATACAGTTGCTCTTTTCTAAGGTGCTGTTTCCAAGATTTGTTCAAGATGGCATGTTGCATCCTTGTAAAGTTCCCAGCTACCTTTTTATTCCAGACGTTAGATTTCTTTTTTTTTCTTTTTTTTTTTTTTTTTTTTTTTTTTTCAACGTTAGTAATTAAAATCATAGATTTTTGTAATCAATTTGAACTTAGTCTTTGTTGTTTTTGTTGTTTTTTTTGTTTGTTTTTTTGGTGTGGGGGGGTATTTTATTTTTATTTTTGTTGTTTATATTTTTAAATGCCTAACATAGAATAAAGTAAGCTTACTATGTCGGTTTTGACTGACTTGATATTTTACCTTTAGCTTTAAATTAATAACTCTGAACTTGCTTGAAAAAAATATTTAGTATGTTTACTTAAAGCAACAACAAAAATACTTGATACGAAGTGTGATTTAAAAAAAAAAAATAAATAAAAAGGATTGAAACTGAAGTTTGATTTATCTTAATTTCAAAATTCAAAATTTATATAATCTATATATTAATACAGTTGTCCTTAAATCTTTGGTCTGTTATCACCCTGTCACACACTCTGGTTAAAAATGAGACTGTCCAAATTGTCCAAATGCAATGTGAATACAGATTATCTGGTGTCACTTAATCGCAGATTTCTTATTTGTCTGATTTTATTTCACCCAATTTTTTAAATGAAACATTCCAAATGCCCAATGTAAGATTAAAATGAATTAAAAAAAAAAAATGACATGTTTGTTTTATTTGTGAAATTGTGAATTACAGAAGATATTTTGGTAATTTTTATCTATGTCATCCAGGCCTCCTGCCCTAATTTACGCTATGTTTTAGCGAGCCAGTGTCAGGCGAATTTCCAGCCCAACTTTTTTTCTGAGTGCAAAGACAACAGTGTGATTTATTTATACTGAAATTGAAAATCATCATTTCTGGCTTAAATAGTTTTGTCTTGATTTTTGTTTCATTTCATGGAATAATGGTATTATTATTATTATTACTAGTGGGACCCACTAGTAATAATAATAATAATACCATTATTTTTAAATGCCTAACATACAATACTATATTCTGAATATCTTGCTGTCCTGGGCATGGATACGTTGAAACTTCGGCGTCTGGCAACTAACTTGGTAAACACTCATAAGGTTATTAACCATCTCACCAACAGCAACCTTGGCACCTTTTTGTTTTCTATGTGTCTAATACATATGAGCATGCTTACAGAGTCAGAAAACAGCATAGCTCACATGGCTTTCAGAAACATTTTTTCATGCTCAGAGTTGCTGAGGCATGGAACAAACTACCTGCATCAGTTGCTGATTGCCAAAACACTGCATCTTTCAAAACCTCCATGCTTCCTGTAATTCAACAACACTGTACCTTATCTCCCCCTTCCATACACATACACGTACACACACACAAATATATATTCTATGTACTATACATGAGCTTTTGATAAATTGTGGTGCCCCCGAGCACTGTAATTTGCAGTAATTTCATTATTGTTATTATTATTCTGTTTTTTTTACTTACAGCTTTACTAAGCAGCCATGGACCATAACAACCGTTATATGAATTTCTCTAAATCAGAAATGAAATCATCAGATGTGTCATGTGAGTAAAACTCTAAAGAAATTTGTTTCCGTCTTTCAATTTTCAATTGATATTAATTTTTTTTTTGCTAATGTGAGGGACAACAGAGTAGTAGTACCTGTTAGAGTCCCATCTATGGGTTAAATAGAAAAAAATGAGTTAAAAAAAATAAAAACAAAACGTCTTTGGCATAAAATATCCCAACAAGGGTTGACATGCCATAAAATCCAACCAACAAATTAATAATCGCAGCAGCAGTAATAGTAGTAGATTTGTTATTGTACTTCATTTTTTCCTTTATCTTCTATATATTAATACTCCTGTTCCTTAATCTTCCGACCGTTATTATCTTGCAACACCCTCTGGTTAAAAATGAGACCATCCAAAATGTCCAAGATGAAATGCAAAAATGTAAATCCTGATTATCTAGTTTTACTCATCCACTGAATTATTTCTTATGGGTATTGTCACCTCAGCTGAATAAAAGAAAGAACAGGAAGAAAAAGGACAGAAAAATATAAGAAAGAAAGAGAGTAGGGGAAGATAGAGAGATGGGGTGAGCATACGGAAGCGCTAATGCTAATCTGTTTCAATTGAACATAATGAAAAGAAGAAAAAAAATAAGAAAAGAGAGAGAGAGTTAAGATTTTAAAACTTTTTACATAATGAAGCATTTTGCAATAGCTCAGTGATGCTGATAGATTTTTGATTTATCCTGGGATACACATATTTGCTTTGAATGAGTCCCTGGGAAAATTTATGGGTCTCAACTAAAGCCAGCTAACTCCTAACTTGTAACCTATCCTGTGTACTTAATTTCTAAGAAACTATTGAAATGTATTTACAGTTAGCTTGAAATGGAGAGGGAAGAAAAAAACGAAAAACACTGGGATGTATGAATACGATTTTACTGCATCCTTTTAAATTTTTGTGCGTCAGGGATGCAGGACGTGTACCCATCAGCATCTCTGACAATAAAAAGCTCAGTATTATTTAGTGTTTAAACAGGTTTTTTTTTTTTTCTTCTTCTTCTTTTTGTTGTTGTTAAATTTTTCTTTATTTGTTTGTAGCTGGAGGTAATGCTAACTCCTTAAAGTTCAATAAAGGAGGAGATGGTCGTCCAAGAGGTTTTGGATTTCAAGGATTTGCCATAAACAAAAAACCTGCCGAACCTGCAAGTGTGAAACCTCCTGGCACAGAGACACTTGGTTTTGCACCTGGTAGTACTCTCTTCCCAGGACGATCTTACGGCTTCAGCACCAACATTGGCAAAAAACGAGTGAAAAGTGAAGAAGAGTTAGTATGCCATTTTATTTTAAATCTTTTATGTGTAAGCACTATCAATAATGGAGATTCAGTATCTATCTGTTGGTAACTGAAACTATGTCACTGCTTACATCACAGGAATTTCAGGAATTAAGTAAGTTTATCATATAACATATATTACATTACCTTCATTCATTAATTGTACAAACATTTTTTAAATAAATTTTATTTATCAAAAATAAATTTTAAAGAATTTATTTATCTACAGAAATGAACTGAATAAAATTTAGTTTATTGACATTTAATTTTTAACACCCACCTCAGGCAAATTTTTTAAAATTTATTTTTACATTGCCCAGAGGGTGTTTTTTTTTTTTTTTATTTTGCTAGTTAAAATAATCACAGAACTCGAATTTTGAAAGTCATTTGATTATGACTAGAAGTGACTACCCGGTGTCACCTGGGTAGTGAGGGGATTTTTTTAAAAAGTTAGTCTCACAAATCCATTATTACTAAATTGTGAATTGGATCCTCACAGGATGCCCCATTAAAATCCCTACGTAAAAAAGACCTTATGTTGATTTGATCTGGTGGAGCATCAATGCACAGACACTTTGAAAAAAAAATCAGTGTCTCCTATTTAAAATAATAAATGCAAAAAAAAAAATCCATGCTATTATTATTTGAATTTTATTTTTTTAATTATCTTCACAAATATAAATAAAATCTTCATTATTTTTGTTCAAAGAGCAAGATCTGGTGATAGTGAATGTGTATATATATTTACTTTGCTGTTAATTGTTTTATTTTCGTAGTTTCATGCAGACAGACATACGTACATACATACACACAACTGCCCTTTCTATATGTATAGATTGATATAGATGATGATGATATGCATCTAATCACACCATGGTTACTTGATACAATAATTGTATAATTTGATTCTTCTATCTACTTCTAGCAAGTTGATCTATGTCTTTTAGGTTTTGTTTTTTTTTGGGGGGGGGGCTGGCAGGGTAACTTTATTTCTATCTACTACTAGCAAAATTATCTGTCTTTTTGGATTTAAAAAAAATATATTTATAAAGTTTATATTTTATTAAACTGACACATTGATGACAATGGATGCTAGAAGGTGGTGGCTGCGGGTCTACATGTCCTGGGAATGACATTAAACTCTATCTGATGGTGAGGTTCCAGATTTGGAGGTTTGGGGAATGTGGAGCACCCCTTCATCACCATTGCTCCCTGGTCCACTCTGACCTGGAGTGGTAGTACCTGTTAGGGTCCCATCTATGGGTTAAATAGAAAAATGTATTTTTTTAAAAATTGTATTATCCATTAAGAATTGATTTATTTCAAAACTTTATCGGCATTAAATGACCCACTGAGGTTGATATGCTGTAAAACAAAACAAACCAAACATTGATGACACTTTTTTTTTCTTTTTTTTTGATGCAGCTGAACTGATATTTTCTCTTGTTCACATAAATGTGCTGTTTTTTTTTTTAAATTCAATGTGTTAATATCTGTGAACAAATAAAGTTTGTATAAGAGAACTGAATGTGGAGGTGCATGGTGTAACGGTTATCGTTGTAGGAAATAGACTTGTCAACCCAAGTTCAAATCCTGGATGACACTGTGTCGCTTACCCACCAAATTCTTATTTCTTATTTCTTATAAGTGTTGTCACCTCAGCTAAATAAAGAACCATTCCGTTTTTATGATACATAGAAAAAATATAATAAGAGAGTAGGGGAAAGATAGAGAGAGGGGATGAGTGTATGGAAGCGATAACGCTAATCTGTTTCAATCGGACATAATGAAAAGATGAAAAAAAAAAAATGAGAAAGAGTTAAATCAAGATTATTATACTTTTTACATATTGAACTATTTAGCAGTAGCTCTTAAGTAAACTTATCAAACATTGTGATTAATTAAATTATCATACTGTGCTATATTCACAGGTCCTGCTAGTAGTCTGATAATTTCTTTTAATATTTCTTTTAGATATTTTGAGGATGAAGATGAAGATAACCCTGACTTGGAATACCAACCTGCCCCTGGTAGCCCTGGGGTTGAAAAAGACTCATCTGACAGTAGTGACAGTGATGATCCATTAGATGCTTTCATGGCTAGTATTGAGGTTTGTACATTTTCTTTTTACTTTAAGTTCACTGAAAAATGTGTATTATCATTTACTATTATTATTATTACTAGTATTATTATTTTTTTTTTTTTTTTTTTTTAATAAATTTTTCTTTTGTTCCAGAAATATTTGCCAAAGGGATCTGTAGAAATGAACTAGAATTTTGTCTGTTTCTGCTTTTCTTTCTCTCTTTCTTTAAAAAAAAAATTTATTAGTATACAGGGTGTGGACCGTATTTAAGGACAGATTTCAGGTTTAGAAGAAGAAAAAACAACACCTATATAGCAACAGAAAATAATTGTATTTGAATAAAAAAATAAAAAGTTAATTAAGAATTTAGTAATTTTATTCAATGCATCCACCACTAGCATCAAAAACTGCCTCTATACGAGGTTGAAATCAGTTGCAAGCTCTGATTCTGATTCTTGTTCATGTCGGGCATTACTTGAACTATGGTAGTCTTTAAAGAGTCTATGATGTTATGGGGATGTTCATTAACTTCTTTCTCATCAATGCTCCACACATAGTAGTCCAATGAATTGAGATCTGGATAGTTAGGGGCCAAATTGGGGTGGGGGGTGGTCATACAGATTGTCAGCCATTCACCTTTTTGTTCTTTGAGACTTGTGTGAAGATATAAGGCCTTCCCTTGCATACACTGTTGATCCAAGGTTTGTGTGAAGATATAAGGCCTTCCCTTGCATACACTGTTGATCCATGGTTTGTGTGAAGATATAAGGCCTTCCCTTGCATACGCTGTTGATCCAAGGTTTGTGTGAAGATATAAGGCCTTCCCTTGCATACACTGTTGATCCAAGGTTTGACAACTTTATCTAAAACCTCAATGTAAGCAGTAACATTTACTCTAAGACCTTGTGGGGGAAAAGTATGGAGGCATAACATGTCCTTTATTGCTAACAACACCCAAAACCATGACACTTGAAGGAAATCTTCTATGTATCACTCTTGGCACTTTGGAAAAATCTGAACATAGCCATTTGTCATTTCTTCTGTTGATTTTTTTTTTTGGTCTTGATCAAAATTTTTCTCAACTGAAAAAACCCAAATCACACCAGTTTCTGTGGAATTTTTTAGTTTATTTAAAAGTCTTTTAGATCTGTTTCTTTCGGTTTTTTTCTGAAATGAAGTGATCTCTCTTCATCACATACGATTTGTATCCAATATCTTTATAAACAACATTTCTGATTGATTTTTCTGACACATTCTACTTATTTTACAATTGACCCCATTGATTGACCTCGATTGTCATCAATAGTCTGCTTAACTTTGTGAATAAATTTAGGTGTTCTCATTGAATCAGAATGTCTTTTTTTACATTCTGATACTGGCATAATGTAGTCATTTTCATTTTCTAACTCTACGAATTGTGTCTACAAAAGATCTTGCAACTTTAAGAAAACGTGCAATTTCTAAATCTCTATAATCAGCCTTTAATACCACAATTAAAGCATGCCTTTTCATTTCATTAGTTAATATAGGGTCTGTCCTTATTGATTTATGAAAAAGAAATTAAATAAAGCTTAATCCGATATAGTGTTAATCTAAAATGCATGTGTCCTCAAATACCGTCTGCACTCTATATACTCATGCCATGGAAAATTATATCAGTCTTTAAATCAAAAGACATTGTGTTGCTCTGTTTTATAGTTTATGTTCAATACTTTCTGAATATGAAACTAAAAGTTAAGGTAAAAATGTATACTCTGCCTAAGTTGGAATATTGAAATTAAAGTTTCATTTAGTTTTAAATAAAGAAATATGAAAAGATAAAACATGGATTAAATGATTCCATCAGGATGATTCTTCATAGTACAAAAAAATGCAAATCATTAGGAAAACATAAATATGTATCCAGAATATTTTCCGCATCAACATTGAATAATTTTGGAATTTTCTTTATTGGAAGAGTCCATTATATAAAGGTGGGAATTTCAGAGAAAATTGACATAGAAAAGTGTTATGCATAATATATATATATATATATATATATATATATAATACACACACACACAAAGTGCGATGGGTAAATTGTCGTCTAAATTATGCAAAAGGGAAAATAACACTGATATCTCACTTTATCATGTTTGGATAGGCCAGAGTCTCATTTGATTGGAGGTTCTGCTGGCCCTTCTCAGTATAAAGCACAAAGTCTACCATATGGTTTATTTGCTACTGAAATCTCATTACTTGATCACAAGCTGATCACACTTGACCTAGGTGACCTACCTGAAAGACCCGAAATGCCTTATAATTTAGGGATTACATCACTGACGATATGGTCTGGGGCACTAGTTGGGTGTATTCCTTAGTACCAAAATTACACAAAAATATCTTGAAATACTATAGATTAAATTTATTTAAAGAAATCACCATTGGCTTAAACCACAGTTTCCAGATTAATTCAGGATTTTCTGCAATAGGGGAGGTTGATTTTTTTTTTTTTTTTTTCACTTTTTTAAAATAGCATCAAAGATCGTCTACTAAAATGCACTAAAAATCCTTGTTTTCTAAAGGCGAAAATGAGGATTTTTAGTGCATTTTAGTAGACGATCTTTGATGCTATTCCTCAAAAAATGGTGCAAGTAAAAGATCTAATTTTTGCTATCAGTATTCAGTATACTAACACACAACTTTCGCATAGATGGACAATTTGATATTTTAAAAAAGTGAAAAATCGATCTAACCTATTCTGCAAGCCTTTCCGACAATCTCCTTGCTTAAATTGGTAAATGCTGCCATTATCCTTGTCTTCAGGTTCATCTTTGGTGTAGCACAGAGTTTTGTTGGTCGCTGGCTCAACCTCACCCCACACGTAATAATCAAGGGGATTGCAGTTTGGAGAGTTAGACAACCAGATGTTAGGGATGATTTGGTCGCAGAAATTTTGTGACAGTCAATACTGGGTTCTCCTGCTTGTGTGACATGGTGCAAAGTCTTGTAGGGTCTTCCAGCAGCTACCCTCTTAATCCAGGGTAGCACTATCTCCTCCAAGCTCTTGATGTAGGTCTCCGTGTTGAGTCTGAGGCTAACTGGGAAGAGGAATGGAGGCATCACGTTACCATCGCTAGTGACTACTTTTGGATCATTTGTGCATATAAGGTGTGCTAGAATCCACCACCTAAACTTATAGACTCTGCGTAGGTGCGGGGATTAAAACCAGCCAATCAACAGCTCGAATACGTGGTTAGTTAACTATTTAATCACCAATCTAAAAAGCTTTCATTTGCATTTATGCGCCACTGACAAACAGACCTGCAACCAAGGACTTTGCCCAACACTAAGGGGCACCGAAGAATAACCAAAGGATTCTACCCAACACTAAGAGACACCAAGGAACAACCAAAGGTTTCTTTACTAAAGATTACACTCTGCTTAGCACAAGGGATCTCCACAGTAAAGTGCTCTCACTTGAAGCCTAAAAATGGCCACAAAAATCGTAACAACTACCCCAAACACCATGATGTGGACTGTGTGTTTGGTTTTCATCACTGTCACTATATCTTGTGGGGACAGAGCAAGCCAATGGTTGTTCTATGAATTCTCCATCTGATCCTGGCAGAAATTCATCTCATCTGAGAAAAACCAAAGCATGTTCAGTTGAAGGGGATTCTTGAGCTTGCTGAAAAGCTTTGACCTTTGTGACCTGTGACCTGTGATAAAAATTGACCTTTTCTCATCTTGTATGAGAAATACCAAATATATTACAGCATTACCGGAAACTTAGACACACACCCATATTCCTGGCTATGGATCGGATTGACTTGCTGGGATTGTTGTTAATCATCGCCTGGATCTCACCAACAAATTCAGGAGTTCTGTCGCATACCATCTTTATATATAATTATTTACTTAGCTTAGATGTGGCACAAGGAGTATGGGGGCACCCAATGAGAATTGAACTCCCTAATAATGGTTTTCAAATCCAACTTGCTAACCATTACACCGCGTAAGGTGCCGTGCTCTATATACTTATACATATATAATATAAAAATATATTTACCTGGATGAGGCTGTTGCATTTTCACATAGTGCAAATACCCTTGGGAAAGGTATGCATCCAGTTATTCTCCCTCCAGCTATGGGTAAATAAGGCAGACTGAGCACTTTAGCCTAGGTTAGGCAACCGGTCTAGGAGAAGGAAAACTCTAAATTTAAACCTGTTAAATTCTGCTTTAAGTAATTGACCTTATGTCACATCCTACTCATGCAGAGAAGTTGGTAAATATGTATATACATATATTGTAGTATTTTGTAGATTGTAGAGTATAAAGTATACCTGCTTACCCATGATGTATTTTACGTATATTGTATTATCCTGTATAGTATACCTGCATACCCATGGTTGTATACAGATATACTTATCTTCTTTCTACTTATCTTGTTCTGAGTAGCTAGATCTTCTGTACTTGATACTTGGACATTTTATGTTGTTGTGGAGTTTTTTAATTAACTAACACAAGACTTTGCTTTGTTTAGAGCTCTTTATTATTTTATAAGATCCAGATCAAATCAAACATGCATGTGAGAATTTAGTTTCAACAGACAGATCACCATTGCAACTGTCCTGTTCAGTGCCCAACTAAAATCTGACTTTCCTAAACTCTTTCTCACGTTCATGCTGGTGAACCAGAAGGGGAGGTTGACACAGGGTTAAAAAGGGTCAATCATTTTTCCTGTGTTTTTTTCACAACCGTTAGTTTGAATTTAAGCTACACTTATCATACATAATTAATAGACTACCTATTTATTATGTAACAGTTCTTAACAGGACAATCAGTGAGGCTTCCAAGCTGCCATACCTTCATAATCACCATTGAACTCATCCAACTCTTTTCTATCCTCTGCACTGTCTTCAGGTTGACACCAAAACACTGTGAAATCTTTGTATTGAAGCTTCCAGTGGGAATGTCTACCAGTACAGCCTGCTGTTTTCAAATTTCTGGAGAAGTGAATTGTTATGGTGCTGCTTTCCTTACAGACAGTGCCTGGCTGACTAGTTTGCTACACAGTAGATAAAAACTGAAACAAACAAATCATATGCATGAAATTGATAATTTAAAATGGCGACAATTTATCCATTGCTCTCTGTCTGTCTGTCTGCCCATGTATATATATATATATATATATATATATATATATATATATATATATATATATTCAAGCAAATTTGGTTAAACATAACAGAATCTATATTGTTTTCAAGTTTTTTTTCTTTTCTTTTTTTTTTCTTTTTTTTTTTCATTCAAGTTTCCTTACAATTCTTTTGATGTTATCATCTTGAAAGTTGTTAATAAGTTGTCCAAAAGAGTTATTATTGGTAGACCAAGTACTTTCAGTTCTTTTCCAAACCATTATCAAGATAGTTTTAGTTCAATATTAAAGTTTTGATAATGATAGTTTAGACAGATATACAATACCTTGATAATGGTTTGGAAAAGAACTGAAAGTACTTGGTCTACCAATAATAACTCTTTCGGACAACTTATTAACAACTTTCAAGATGATAACATCAAAAGAATTCTAACTCTAAATTGGCAAACTTGGTGACAACTGATCAAGGGGTTATTCAGATTTTAGAAGGAAAGATGTAGTCATAAAGTATTAACTTTTTCCTAAATAATGTTGTTGCTTACCATAATTTATAGCTTGCATATAGTATACCTGGATGGGCACCTCATGTTGTGTAATGGTTAGCAAGCTAGATTTGCAGACCATTGATAGTGAGTTTGATTCTCATTGGGTGCCCCATACTTCTGGCCTTGTGCCACATCTAAGCTAAGTTTAGTAAATAACTATATACTTGGGCACCTCATGTGTGTAATGGTTAGCAAGCTAGATTTGCAGACCATTGATAGTGAGTTTGATTCTCATTGGGTGCCCCATACTTCTGGCCTTGTGCCACATCTAAGCTAAGTTTAGTAAATAACTATATACTTGGGCACCTCATGTGTGTAATGGTTAGCAAGCTAGATTTGCAGACCATTGATAGTGAGTTTGATTCTCATTGGGTGCCCCATATTTCTGGCCTTGTGCCACATCTAAGCTAAGTTTAGTAAATAACTATATACTTGGCACCTCATGTTGTGTAATGGTTAGCAAGCTAGATTTGCAGACCATTGATAGTGAGTTTGATTCTCATTGGGTGCCCCATATTTCTGGCCTTGTGCCACATCTAAGCTAAGTTTAGTAAATAACTATATACTTGGGCACCTCATGTTGTGTAATGGTTAGCAAGCTAGATTTGCAGACCATTGATAGTGAGTTTGATTCTCATTGGGTGCCCCATACTTCTGGCCTTGTGCCACATCTAAGCTAAGTTTAGTAAATAACTATATACTTGGGCACCTCATGTTGTGTAATGGTTAGCAAGCTAGATTTGCAGACCATTGATAGTGAGTTTGATTCTCATTGGGTGCCCCATACTTCTTGGCCTTGTGCCACATCTAAGCTAAGTTTAGTAAATAACTATATACTTGGGCACCTCATGTTGTGTAATGGTTAGCAAGCTAGATTTGCAGACCATTGATAGTGAGTTTGATTCTCATTGGGTGCCCCATATTTCTGGCCTTGTGCCACATCTAAGCTAAGTTTAGTAAATAACTATATACTTGGGCACCTCATGTTGTGTAATGGTTAGCAAGCTAGATTTGCAGACCATTGATAGTGAGTTTGATTCTCATTGGGTGCCCCATACTTCTGGCCTTGTGCCACATCTAAGCTAAGTTTAGTAAATAACTATATACTTGGGCACCTCATGTTGTGTAATGGTTAGCAAGCTAGATTTGCAGACCATTGATAGTGAGTTTGATTCTCATTGGGTGCTCCATACTTCTTGCCTTGTGCCACATCTAAGCTCAGTAAATAACTATAGTATACCTGTATGCAGCTACAGATATACAGGTATACTTATCTTCTTTGCTTGGATACTCCGCTTCTGTTTCTTCTAACTTGCTATCTTCCATTTTTAGCTTGGGCTGGATCTGTCTGTTTCTGAGCTTGTAGCTGGATTTCTTAATCCGTACTGGCAGATGTTATCTTAGCTGGATCTGACCTATGAGGACTTGTGTTGTTATTTTGTTTTTAATTAACAACCCAAGATTTTCTTTTTGTTTCAAGCTCTTATTTTATTTTTATGAATCCCAGACCAACAAACATGCAGAGATTTGGCTATTTGGACGAGGGACACCATGGCCGTCTGTCTCATCCAGTCACCAGCCAAAAACTGATTTTCTAAACTAACTTCCTACGTTCGCACTGGCGAATCAGAGAAAGGGTCAATACAGGGTTACATCATACCACTCACAATCCCTGTATCTTTCCACTAACCGTTATTTTGAATCTATACTACACTTACTGTACATAATTAATAGGCTACCTATCAATTATGTAACAATGTTTTGTTAATAAAACTATTGACTTTTGTACTGTTTTTACAATTACTGGACATGGGTTTTTTTTTCATGTTTTTCATTTATGTTTTTAAAAATCTAAAATGAATAAAAAAAAATTAAAATCTACAATCATACTGGAAATACTTTAAAATAACTTAGAAATATTTCATAAACAAATTTCACTAAAGAATTTTAAAATTCAGGTGTTTTTTATAATTTCTGGATGGAATGTACCAGGTATATTCTATTTAGTGAATTACACACTGTTATCTTTTAGAGTTCCACTCCTTAGATGTTGAAATAATACAAAGGGGAGTCAAAAATTTTGCAATGTTTTGGTAATATGAGAAACAATTCAGTAACTCTGGATGCTTATGCCAAGGTTATGAAGGTAATGAATCATACTGGACTGTGAAATGCCGAAACAATGCCTGATACTCTCCAAATGATACTCGCTGGATTTGCCTCTATGACTTGAAGCACGGTCTTGTAAACCATGGATTCATGCCAACCTAATTTTGTCTGACTGTCCAGGTCCTTGCAACCCAAGTACAATTTCTTGAACCATCTGGTTCTTTCTGTTTCTGTGATGACATTCACCCTAAATTGGTTGAACCGGCGCCATCCAACAAATTCACCTGAGGAAGGAGTAACAAGGAAATAGGAAATTCACAAGCGGTCCCTAAACCCCACATACATATCCCAGTCAGGGAAGGAGGAGAGCGTTGACAAGTACACTAAAAGCCATTGATTCCTGACGATGATGGAAACGCCTTTTGGATTTTCACTATAGCCCCTTTGGCTAGGTTGTGGTCTTAATACCACTGAGTACCAGACCAGTCTGCCTTTGGTAACCCTATCAGGAACTTAAATTCCCAACAGCATGACTCAGTGATACTGATAGCTTTTTGATTTAGTGCATCCTGGATATTTGCTTTTAATGAGTCCCCGAAAAATTTGATGGGTCCCAACCTAAAGTTTCTTAATAAATTATAGGGTTTTTATTTATGATCTGGGAAAACAATTAAAGCCGTCTAACTCCTACCTTGTAATCTATCCTGTGTAATTTGTTTCTAAGAAACTATTGAAATGTATTTACAGTTAGCTTGAAATGATGAGGGAAAAAAAAAGAAAAACACTGGGATGCATGGATATGATTTTACTGTGTCCTTTTAGATTTTTATGCATTAGGGATGGAGGACATGTATCTATCAGCCTCTCTGCACTACCAAGTTTACATGTTCCTGCTGCAATGAGAAGGTGTTGGACTTTAGAAATAATGTGCTAGATGACCGCTGAGCAAAGATCTTCCTCTGCCCTTTGATAGGTCTTGTTTTTCATTCTGCAGGTTGTCTAGTTACTTTACTGTGATCAATTGTTCCTTCATCTTTCACACAACAAATGTTTCTGTTTTTGGTTCCATGGCTTTATGGCCCAGTTTAAATTTATAAAGCCTAAGATCCCAAATTAAACAAACATTCACATTCATCTGTGCTGCTTTCAAATAAGACACAAAGTAAAGCAATGCACATTATGTTAGAGCACCAACTACCAGGATACTACCAATGACAGTGGGTACCTACCATAGTTTGAACTGCTTTGGTAACGTATATATATATTTACCAACCCCTCTATACGAGCAGGAGTTTAAGAGGTTTGAATTCCGAGTTTTCCATCTAGACTTGTTGCCTAACCAGCCTGCCCTACTTTTTACCAGTTGTTGAAGGAAGAATAGTTGTATTGATACCTTTCCCAAGAGTATTAGCACTATGTGAAATGCAAACAGCCTTGTCCAGGATTTGAACTCTGATCACAATCTGTTTCCTATGATGATAACCATTGCACCACATACCTTTATCTTGTCATGTGATGTGTGTGTCGCAAACTAGTACATACCAAAATATTGCAAAACTTTTGACTCACTTGGGTAAATGTGTTTTCACTGAACTGAGAATAACAGACTTCATGAAGCTATTACTTAAAATTTACACTTAACTTTTTGCCTACTTGATCCGCTCACAGCAGCTCTCCCACCAACGCGATCCTACCACTGGCAGTGGCTATCACACATATCACTTATTTACACTGAAAAATCATTATATGAACACCCCTGCCATCTTTTGTTTTGTCTGTGAATTAACCATGAGACTGGTTGTCTTGATCCTTTTGCAATAGAGAACCAGTTGAATGGAATAATTTGGTACAGCTGTGGGGGAAATTCGCTAGGCAAAGAGTTAATTAGTTTTAGGCATCAGATCTCATATTGTAGCCACTATGGCATTTGTGTTCAATCTCATTTATATTTCTCAAAGTTGTTAACATTCTTTATATATTTTTTTCTGTTCAAAAAGCTTCCATTGTCTTCCATCTTCTTCCTCTTTCTTTTCTTAATCATTTTTTTTTTTTTTTTTTTTTTTAATAACTGTCATTGGGATTTAATCTTGGCACATAGAATAATCTGCTCATACAATTTCTGTTTGTCTAGGTATAAATGCACAAGGTGTTTCATACAGGACGCAATCCTAAATGTAAGAAAAGGATTTAGGAATTAGCAGTTGCAGTGATTGTTATGTGCTGGCCTCATTTGAGCATCCATTTATGTTTTGTTATCTATATTATTTTTCAGGGATGAATGTATTTTGCATATAATCTTACAAACATATAAAAGACCATCAATATAAAAGTCGTAGCTCTGGAGGTGACCTTGTCCTCTGTAATGTTGTAGATGTAACTAGAAGACTATGGTTATGTAGTTGCAAGTTTATTATGACTAGTTGATTTGATGAGATCATGGTATACACACTTAATAAGTAGAAACAGCTGTCCAGTGTTTCCGCATGTCACACACGTAGCTTGCTGAATTTGTTGGTTGTGGTAATTTAATAACAATCATTATCATTTTTTTTTTTTTTTTTTTAACATATTATCTTTCATCTTCCTAATTCTTGATGTTTTTATCCCAACATGGTGAGTTCACTTTTGGACTAATACTCTTGGGAAAGGTATGAACTCTCACAAACTCCCCAGTTATGGGTTAAATAGTACCACTACTGTTCTTCTACAAGAATGGCTTTGGCATGTGGTGTAATGGTTATTATCATAGGAAATGGATTTAGCGACACAAGTTCAAATCCTAGATGAAGCTGTTTGCATTTCATATAGCACTAATAACCTTGGGAGAAGGTATGCATCCAACTATTCTCTCTCCAGCTATGGGTAAATAGTAGGGTAGACTGGGCATTTTAACCTTGGTTAGGCAACCAGTCTAGGAGAAGAAAAACTCTGAGTTCAAACCTGTTAATTTCTGCCTTAGAAATTGATCATGTGTTGCATCCTACTTGTGTGGAGGGGTTGATAAATGCATACAAGAATGGCTTTGGCATTAAATAACCCATGAAGGTAGATATGCCATTAAACAAAGAAACCAGCATGGTGAGAGATGAATGTAAAATTTCCCCATTCTACACTTTCTAGCAAGAAATCTATCTTTGCAGATTGGGCTGCCTACAATTACTGTTTTCAGAGCTACGAAGAAGTTGAAATAGTTTAAATACAAGTTGTGAAAAATATGATTGCTTCCTTTTTTGAAACACCTGTATGTGGCCATTTTATTCTCAAATTAAGAGAACAACAGTAATATCAATAAACAGGTAAACAAAAAACAAGAGTAACAGATTACAAATAGGTAACATAGGTAATATGTTTATTCTGATATAATTATGAAAGATTTGGAGCTTTTGAGTTAATCTGAGAAAATGTCTGATGTCTAAAGATTGTTGAAACTAGGTCTCTACTACACGTTAATGTTTTTTTTTAGTTGTCTATGTCAGCAAAAACTCTGTCTCTGTCAGAAAGGCCAAGAAATCAGTTCAGTGTTTGAATGTTAGAATTTTCTGTACTTCTGTGTTTATTTTCAGAAAGAGGTGAAAGATCAAGATACTAAGGTGAAAAAAGAACCTAAAAAGACTGACAAGTAAGTATTACCTGTCCTTTTGGATGTGAATGTGAAAATATATACAAAATTCTCTCTCATATTTTTGCAGTAGCTCTGTATTATATATAGTCTGCTGCTGTTTTACTGACTTACCATTCATGTGTTGTCTCATGCTTCTTCTCCTATTAGTAATTCTTCAGACTAATACTGTACCGAAAAAACAGTTTTTTAGTCTTTATTTCTTTCAATGTTTCGTATACATTTCCACACCATCTTCCCCGCGCCTTTATTTCTTGTGTTCATTTCGGGGATTTTCTTTACTTTTTTTTTCTTTTTTTTTTTTTTTTTTTTTTTTTTTTTTTTACTTAGCCATTTTACCAAATTTTCCATTTGTGTCGTTTGGTAATGTTTCATATCTACAGCTGCTATACATTTTCTTCTTCATCATGTTCATAAATTGTTTTTCTTTTTTTTTCTTTTTCTTTCTTTTTTTTTTTTTCTTTTCTTTTTTCTATTTCAGAGGTGTTCGTGAGGACATAGAACAGGAAGATGATCAAGAATCCTATTTTCGCTACATGGAAGAGAATCCAACTGCTGGTCTCATCAAAGATGATGAAGATATTGAAATGGAATATGATGCTGAAGGAAATGCTATTATTCCTGATAAAATGAAAGTTAGTTTTACATTATTCACTTACAGCTTAAACTTATTGTGTGTGTGTGTGTGTGTGTATCTATCAAGTGAATCTATCGTCCGTTCAAAACTTGTTTACATTTTTCAAATATCCATGGCAACCATCTCGGCATCCGTCTATGTTCTTAAACATTCCAAGAACGCTATGCATTTAATTCATTTTTTTTTTTTAAATAGACTAATCGACAAAAAACAAATGAGTCTCGCAGATTTATTTTCTGTGATACATTATTTTTCCTCAAATTAACGAAAACCCTGATGAAGATCTATTGAAACAGATTGAAACACTGCAGCATAGGCGAAATAAACATTACTTTATTTATGATTTTGTGTTTTTTCAATTTTTCATAATATCACATATTGTCAGATTCATTTCCACTTTTTCTTCACACACACACACACACACACATCTATCATATATATATATATATTAGTTAGGGTACTATGTACATGAAGTCAATGGCACTTGGTTACTAATATTGAGCACTATATAATTATATTTGTGTGTGTCAAGTCGCTGAATGTGCTACTGGTACTATGTAACCCAGTACTACCTGTTTCATAGTCAGATCATTGGCAACTAAACCAACAACAGATTTTGTCTGATGAGGAGGGTGGCTAGACACCCTGCCGGATGAAAACACAAACCTGTAAAAGGGCAGAGGAAGCTCTTTACTCAACAGCCATCTACCATATTATTTCTAAAGTCCAACCATACTCAATCACAGCAGAGCAGGGTAAATGTGGTAGTATTGGAACCATGCTGTTGGGAACTTAAGTTCCTGGTAGGAACCAGGCGGACAGGTCTGGCACCCAGTATTATTATAAATCGACCAAAGTGGCTCTGGTGAAAATTCCAATCAGTGTTTGCACCAGTAACTGGCAGTTACTTTTGGTCCTCTCATCTCTGTGTCTGCTGGATAATCCATGACAAACAAGAGAGTCTACATGCAGGGTTTTGAGGGACTACTTGCATAATTCCTATTCCCATGATACTCCATCTTTGAATGGATAGAGCCAGCTCAACCCAAACCGGGTAAATGTTGCCACAACAAAACAAAACATATATATATATATATATATATTTACCAACTGCTCCACACGAGTAGGATGTGACACAAGGTCAATTTCTTAAGCGGAGTTCAACAGGTTTGAATTCAGAGTTTTCCTTGTCCTAGACTGGTTGCCTAACCAAGGTTAAAGAGCCCAGTCTGCCCTACTATTTATCCATAGGTGGAGGGAGAGTAGGATTCATACCTTTCCCAAGGGTATTAGCCCAAAGTGAAATGCAATTACCACATCCAGGATTTGAACTCGAGGCATATATATGCATATGTATATAGTTATATAGTTTGTTATATTTATAAAGAAAAAGTGCTCAATGTTTATGGTAGAGCACTTGTATCTCTAAGTATGAATAATGTTAACACATTTTTGTTTGATGATCGCATAGGTGAGAAACTGACAGACACCAAGCACTGTTGACTCTGTGTCTACACTATTCATACTTGATATATATATTATTTACAGATTTGATCTCTCTAGTGATCGTAAGATATATCCACAGATGTATGTATTTAAACAGTTAAAATGCTGCTCCTTAATGGCAGCTGTCGATGGCCGAGAGGTTAACAAACCGGGTTGATGTAAAGTCAGTCGGGTTTCACTCCTGGTTGGAGGTAGTTGCTGTGTCTAGCCACACTGATGAGACATGGAATGTTGAAACAATGTTTCTGTGGATGACTATATTTAATTTGTGAATAGTGAATTTGTGATTTTACATATATCTGAATGAGTTCCAACTATTTTCATGTGTTGTATTGCATCCCAACATATGAAAAGAATAATATTAAATAATACAGAAAGGTTTTATGCATTTTCATTTAATTTTAAATGTTATATTATGAAAATATGAAACTGGAAATTTGCCACGTACCAACAGTCTGTGACTTGCGCACTAGCAACCACTTTGAGCCCTGTTGGTTGGGGTTTTAGAATACGTCAACTTACATCTCTGCAGAGAGGTAAGTTACCTCTCCCCCCTCACACACACACACACATGAAACTACCTGTTGGCTGGGGGTGGCAACCCATGATGCTTAAGAGTGGAATCCTGGTAGCTGGGCAGTTCATAATATGCAACAATTTACTTTGGCCCTTACTTAGGCTAGACGGGCGGTTGGAGAGGACTGCTCATGTCAAGCCCTAGCACCTATATGATTATCCCAACCCTATTGCCCTTATGACAAACCCCAACCCTTTTTATCATATATGTGTTAGAAGGCAGTGACTGAGGGTCTTAGTGTCCTGAGTATGATGTTATACTCCATCTGATGGTGAAGTTTCAATTCTGGAGATCTGGGGAGTGTGTTATGGTTCCATCTATGGGTTAAATAGAAGAAAAATGACTTTTAAAAATGTTTAAAAAAAATGAGTACCCATCAAGAATGAATAAAACAAACTGTCTTCTGCATAAAATAACCCAACAAAGGTTGACCTACCATAAAATCCTCCAAACCTTATGTAGGATGAGTTTAAGATGAAATTTACGGCTTTTTTATATTCAGTTGTAAAAAATTTTCAACCCTTTTTTTTTTTTTTTTTTTTTTTTCAAATTTTTCTATCCTTTTCTTCTTTTTTCAAATTTAATTTCTAATAGATTATTGATCCATTGCCACCAATCGATCATTCTGAAATTACCTACCCAGAATTTGCGAAGAATTTTTATGAAGAACATGAAGAAATCAGCCAACTTGATGAATCTCAAGCAGAAGAACTTCGAGAAAAGCTTGGAATAAAAGTATGTACTTTTCTTTCTCCAGATCTTTCCCATCAGAATTCTTGATGTATACTTTGAAATAGGTATACAAGGTGTGTCATAAAATTATTAAGATTGAAGCTGTATTTACCAAGATAGAAATGAACAATGAATGGAACATTAATTTTTTCAGAATACAAGGTGTGTCACAAAATTATTGAGATTGAAGCTGTATTTACCAAGATAGAAATGAATAATGAATGGAACATTAATTTTTTCAGAATACAAGGTGTGTCACAAAATTATTGAGATTGAAGCTGTATTTACCAAGATAGAAATGAACAATGAATGGAACATTAATTTTTTCAGAATACAAGGTGTGTCACAAAATTATTGAGATTGAAGCTGTATTTACCAAGATAGAAATGAATAATGAATGGAACGTTAATTTTTTCAGAATACAAGGCGTCAAAAAGTACAAACAATCTCAATACTTTTTTGACACACCTTGTATATTTGGGTAGCATCTTTTTATTCATACAAATTTGGTTAAAAATAATAGAATCCTTATTGTTTTCAATTTTTTCTTTCAACTTTTCTAACAATTTTTTTTATGTTCTCATCTTGAAAGGTGTTAATCAGTTGTCCGAAAGAGTTATTATTGATAAACCAAGTACTTTCAGTTCTTTTCCGAACCATCATCTAGTCTGTTTATCATTTGATTAAACTATTGTTCTGTTTTTATCGCTAAGGTGATGCTAAATAATGGTGGCAGTTTATTTTTTAAATATGTATACTTTAAAGACATTTGTAGATCTGAGCGGCAAGGGTGAAAAAATAATCATGTCTCTTTTTTGTTTTTAGTTTTTGACTGTTCAAAGTAAAAGGAAAAAAAAATGATTCTATCTTCATAGAAATGTTATATAAAATAATTGTACATGGGATATCAAAATTAAATAATTTTAAAATGAGCTCTAACAGAAATGTAAATTAACTATTTACTAACTTTTCATTTGTGATTACAATTACATTGGCCTACAATGTTTTCAAGGTCAAATATATAATAGCTGATTTTAAGGCAGTTTTTTTATGCTGAATCCAAAAATCATACTCATTTTTTTTGAATCGGATCAAATTTTTAAGGTACAAGCTTTACTTGAAATGCATGAAATGCATAACGCAGTAGACTTAGTTTTTGAAATCTGTCTTGGCAGTAAGTTTCCACTTTGAGGAGAAATATTTTTAAAAAAAGAAGAAATTCCATTTATTATTTTGAAAGTTTCTTCTTCAATGATTTAACCAATAATTTCATACATTGTTTTTTTTCTTTTCTTTTTTTAATTTCCAGGTTACTGGGATTTGTCCGTCAAAACCAGTTAGTAGTTTTGCTCATTTTGGTTTTGATGAACCTCTTATAAATGCAATCAGAAAATCTGAATATACTCAGCCAACTCCAATACAAGCACAGGTCAGTCTTTATCTTTATTTTTATTATTTGATTAATTTTGAATTAATTTTTACTCATTTGCCTACGATTTAGATTTTAATGATTTTTCAATTAACCCCTTCACTACCAAATTTGTTTTTTGTTTAAGTTTTGGATATGCAAAATTATGCTTTGAGTATGATGTCTTAAGGGTTAAAATGAAAATGAAATTCGGCTGCAACAGTGGTAGCAAAAGGGCTAAAATGAAATTCAACTGCACCACTGGTCCCAGTAGTAGTGAAAAGGTTAAAATGAAATTCTAATATGACACAGGTGTCCCAGTGGTAGTGAAAAGGTTAAAAAATGAAATTCGACTGCGGCACTGATGTCCCAGTCTTTGGCACCAATTAAGCACAAAATCAAGTGACGGCCTATTAACAGAATTCATTGTGTAATTTATTGCAAATAAATAAGAAGTACTCTATAATTAGCATTTAATGGTTATCTCACTTAAGTTATCATTCTGTTCAAATTGTTGGAAATTAATGTATTCTCTAAAAGCATTTTAATGCTGCACTAATCCATTTTGGCTTTGTTATGCTACCATACATATAAAAATCAGATCATAATGGTAATAATCCTCTCTGATTTTATTTGGATTAACACTAAAGATTTACAATAATATTAACTAGGATTAAGGGATTTAGATTGTTGCTTTTTGATCTTAGCAATAGTTAGGACAAGATCAGTCATGTGACATAATCACATGATATAAATGTGTAATTTTCTTTATTTCTAATTATCATTGGTCATCATGGCATTATGATATTTATTTTCTGCTAAAGCAGCAGTTTCTCTGCTAGAGATTTTCTAGGCAGTAGGTTGGCACAATCAATTTATTCTATATATTTTTGTGAAGGGAAATATTAGGTCATTTTTCTCCCTTCTAAATGATTTTTAATAAAACATTTGTGACAAAAACCTTTTTTGGAAGTGAATAATCTATAAAATCAGGTAAGCAAGAAAATTGTATTACATTTCCATCATTTAATCGGTTGTGGGGCCTTGATAATGAGAAAAATTTTGTTTCTGTTATTGTAGGGAATTCCTGTTGTTCTATCAGGCCGAGACATTATTGGAATTGCCAAGACTGGTAGTGGCAAGACGGCTGCATTTGTATGGCCAATGTTAATTCACATCATGGATCAAGTAAGAATTCATTAATAAGTCATTGATTACCATATATACTCACAGATAAGTCACACTTTTTTTTAACCAAAAATTCCACAAAAATTTTTCTTTTTTCTTTCTTTCTTTTTTCTTTTATTCTTTGGGTTTTTTTGGGTTTTTTTTCTTTTCTTTCTTTTCTTTCTTTTTCTTTCTTTCTTTCTTTTTCTTCTTTCTTTCTTTCTTTTCTTTCTTTCTTTTTTTCTTTCTTTCTTTCTTTCTTTCTTTCTTTCTTTCTTTCTTTTTCTTTCTTTCTTTTCTTTCTTTCTTTCTCTTTCTTTCTTTCTCTTCTTCTTTTCTCTTTCTTTCTTTTCTTTCTTTCTTTCTTTTTCTTTTTTCTTTTTCTTTTTCTTTCTTTTTTTTTTTTCTTTCTTTTTCTTTTTCTTTCTTTTTCTTTCTTTTTCTTTTTCTTCTTTTCTTTCTTTTCTTTTTCTTTCTTTTTCTTTTTCTTTCTTTCTTTTTCTTTCTTTTTCTTTTTCTTTCTTTTTCTTTTCTTTTCTTTTTCTTTTTTTCTTTTCTTTCTTTTTCTTTTTCTTTTCTTTTTCTTTCTTTCTTTTTTTTCTTTTTTTTTTTCTTTTTCTTTTTTTTTTCTTTTTTTCTTTTTTTTTCTTTTCTTTTTTTTCTTTCTTTCTTTCTTTCTTTCTTTTTTTTACTCTTTACACTGCCTATTCAATATTTCTGCATTTATGTTATTGTATTCAAATAAAAGAAAAGTTGAACTCTAATCTTTGTTTTCTAAAGTAATATGAACTGTGAATATGTTAATCAATTCTGAAACTATCCATTCAACATAAATGTAAAACAGCAATACTTTACTTTTTATTTATCAAGTTGCAACAATCAGCAATTGCAATGATGTGAAATGCGTACAATATGTATTTGAAAGTTTTCAAAGTTGTTTGTAACTGTTTAGTAGATAATTGTTGATATTTTATTATTAAGTTGTTTGTTACTCTATTTTACCCAGGCTCATTTATGATTATAGTACTAAGAAACACAACCTTTATTTCTATATGTTTGCATTATGCATCACCGTCTATAGCAAAGTGTTGTAGATCTAATATTTGTAAGTAAATTCATGAAACAAAGGTGAATATTTGGTAAATTTTGTTAGAATAGGTTGTGTAACTAGCCAGATTATAATGCGACCTATCTGTGGGTCAACCGCAAATACCCACTTTGACAACTACA
>CM042152.1:31067677-31185177 GCA_023376005.1 Doryteuthis pealeii
CTTTACTGACACTGCGCCCAGAACTTTTTCTTTACTGGAGAGTCAGTGTGTTTCCACACTATGGACTGTCTTTTCAACTCAGTCTCAAAGTGGCAAACGTACGTTTAGGTCATTTGTAAATATTTTTTTACTAAATCATGTTTCTCCATGCACATCACACATTCTTATGTAAATTTCATATTGTTACACTTCTGACAGACCTCTGTTAAAGCCTGAAGCACTCTGTTTAATTTGCTGCCATTTTGAATAGATTCAAGACAAATATTTTTGAGAGTTTAAACTAATTTTTGCAGTAAACCAATTTGAAATAATGCAGAATTTATATTTATGAGAAAAATTTTTTTTTTTTTAAATTCCCCCTTTTTATTGAATAATCCATGTATATATTTTAAGATGATCAATGTAAAATAAAACAGAAAAAAGTTATTTTCCTAATGCAATTGAATCACTGATGACTACAACTTAACAAAATGTCTAAATTAAAGTTTGTATCAAGATATTGCTACTAAAAATGATATCTATCTATCCATATATAAAGGGCAGTTGGTGTGTATGTATGTATGTCCGAATGAAACTGAAAATCCAACAATTAACAACAAAGTAAATGTATATACACATTAAATATCACCAGTTCTTGCTTTTTGTTAAAAAAATTACAAAGATTTGATTTATATTTATTTATATATCTAAAAATTAAAATGTACATAATAATCTGCAAGACTAACTTGCAAACCATTATATCACGTTTTTTTCGGTACCCTCTCTACCCAGGTGATGCTGGGTAGCTGCTTCTAGTTACTAATAAGACCATTTAAGATGATGATGCTGCTGCTGCTATTGTTATAGATGTGAATCCAAAGACAACTGTGATATTCATATTTTGTCCTTAGAATTGGATTATTTCCTCAATGTTGACAAAAACAAGTTATAACTACTGACTTTTTAAAAAATTATATAAAAAATCAAATAACGGTCATCGTTTGATGAAATTATGTTTGAAATAGGTTTTTCATTAAAAATATTATATCAGGGGAAATTTTTTTTTTTTTTTTTTTTTTTTTTACAAGGTCTGCCACCACCCACCCACCCACTTATTTTATTTTATGAAATCTGAAAAAAAATGAACAAATAAAAACGATTTTTAATATTTTTCTATAAAGATAAGTCTGAATAATTATATCAGAAGATTTTATAAGTTTCTATGTGGGATTTTTTTAGAGCCATGATTCTGTAGAATTCTGCTAAAGAATGTCATAATATTGACATTTTTTAGCAGAATTCTGTATTCATTGACACGTCAAATTGGAGGTCCCTATTCACAATCTACTAATTTCTATTTTAAACAAGATCAAAATTATTTATATATTTTCCATTTAAATTGACAATGGAAATTACAAGAAAAAATATTAAAAAATCTCATCTAACAAAATACAGACAAGAACTCTAATGTGTTTTACTTTCTTTTCTTTGGCATTATGCCTCTATAAACAAAACAAAAAGTACACCCCACTTCAAAATAAATTTAACCCTGTTGCCTGGGGCTTTAGTATACACTGACTGCACCTCTGTAGAGGGGTAAGAAATGAGACCATTTTTTGGGTATGAATGGCAACCCAAGATGCTTAAGGATAGGACTCTGGTGGATGAGCAGTCCATGATTTACAGCACTCCACTTTAGTCCTTACTTAGGCTAGACAGGCAGTTGGAGAGGCCCCCTTTAATCAATCGGATGGTTACGTCAAGCCCTAAGACCTATATGATTGTCCCAACCCTGTTGCTCTTATGGCAAGGACCAACTCTTTTTATCCTATATATGTTAGAAGGTGGTGGCTGAGGGTCTTAATGTCCTGAGTATGACATTAAACTCTATCTGATGGTGAAATTCAATTCTGGAACTCTGGGGAATTTGGACTACTCCTTGATCACCATTACTCCCAGTTCCACCCTGACCCAGAGTGGTAGTACCTGTTAGGATCCCATCTATGGGTTAAATAGAAAAACATGATTTTTTTTAAAAAAAATGTTTAAAAAAAAAATTGAGTACCCTCTAAGAAAGAATAAAACAAAAATGTCTTCAACATAAAATGACCCAATGGGTTGACATGCCATAAAACCTAACCAAAACCAAAATAAATTTTAAAAATGCTTCTCGCACTACTTTATACACTATTGGTTATGTACTGTTGCTTGAGTTAATGAAGTTTTTAATAACCGCTGATTTTATTGTTAATTCTTTTTCAGAATCTCAAGTCCGATCCATTGCTGATCATGTTCAACCTGATAGACAAAGTAAGTATTTTTTTTTTTAGTTTTTATTTATGAAAGATTTTACTTAAATTACATTATCTTCTTATTATAATGGAAATTATGTGTCTGTCTGTAACTGAAACTACATCACCACCGACATCACAATTCCCTTAGTTATTTACATTATAATCTCAATGATGATTAAATAATCATTATTCAATCATAATTAGCATCTTATTTATTAACTATATCTTTATTAAAGTCTAGCGTTAGATTTGCATCAGTTTATTATTTATCCTTTACTGGCAATGTTGAAAAGACATAAAATAAATCATGGTTTATCTCCTTTGTTCTCATGGAACCCTTGGAGTTCCGATGAACCCCCGTTGAGAAATGCTGGGTTATAGATTAATTGTTAGCTAATTGAGACACTAAAAAAAAATCCTTTTTAGAAGTGATGAATTCAAATCTAGATCTTGCTTGACAAAATTGTAATGTTTTGTTGGTTTTTTTTGTTTTGGTTTTTTTTTTGTATGAATTAGATGTGTAAAGTTTAATTTTCTTTTCTACCCTGTGACACATTCTATTTCGAAATCTGAATACTTTTCACTTGTAATTTATGTGCAGCCTTGCTATTCAGTGCAACATTCCGTAAGAAAGTTGAACGCTTGGCACGGGACATTTTGGCAGATCCTATTCGTGTCATTCAAGGAGAACTTGGTGAGGTAGGTCAAATAAAATCTTCTTTTTTTTATTTTTTATCTTAAATTTATTTATTTATTTATTTGCTACTTTGATATTGAATAAATTTTGTTTTTGCCAATTATACAATATTGCACAATAGAACTGAACATTTTGGGTTTTTAAAAAAAATTTTTATTACTACAAATTTTAATGAAATTTTAATGGCTTAGACCAGGGATCACCAAACTTTTTTCATGGTGAGCTGCATAATTGAAAAAATAAAAGTGCAGTGACATTATTATTGTGTTCAATACTTGCTAGCCAGAACAAAAGCTCTGAAAAAAAATGTAAAACAAAATTTATCTTTCTATATGTATGCATAGATGAGTGGCGTAAGATGCACAAAAACAAATTTAACCAACATATTTATTTTCAAAACATTATCAAAGAAGACAACATTAGCAGAAATGTTTAGTGAGATTTGTGAAACTGAAGTTTGCCTTTCAAGATATCGTCAATGTTTGGTTTGGAATTGCTACATCTAATCAGAGAATTGCTTTCAAATGTTTATCAGTCAATTTAGTTCGATGGGTTGATTTCACATATTTCAATTTTGAAAAGGCTTGCGTTCTATACATTTTAACAAATTCAAGTACTGTCAGTGGGCCTGATAAAATGCCTTTGTGGGCCAGATCTGGCCTGCAGGTTGTTGACCCCTTGCTTAGATACACATTGGAAGTGATCATTTTCTTTAATTATTGTTAAAGTTCCCTTAGTTTTAGCGCATAGGCAGAATTTTCCCATGTTTTGTGATTTCTGAGAATTTTCTCTTTTAGAAAATTATAACTTTTCACAACAACAAAGGGAACTTTGACAACAATAATCAGGGAAAATAATCACTTCCTATATCTGTCTAAGCCATTGAGGTTTCATTAAAATTTTTGACAATAATAAAAAAAATAGTTCATTTTTTTTTTTCATTTATGTAGAAAAATAGATGTTCAAACTTTAAAATTATGTAAACAATAAACACTTCTTTGATTTCTAAATATTTTGGAGATATAAGAAAATTTCTTTTATTTTTATTTTTTAAAATTTTTCCTCTCTCCAATATTGTACTTTTAATGATGTTAAATAAAAATAATTTCTTTTGTATATGTATATATAACAGGCAAATCAGGACATTACTCAGCTGGTTGATGTATTGCCCTCAGGACCTACAAAATGGCGCTGGTTAATGAAACGGCTTGTAGAATTTACGACATGTAAACTATATTTTATTTTCTTTATTTTTTTTTAATTCTTTCTTGAAAAGAAAAAATATCTCTTCTTTTTATCAGCTTGTAAGTGACGATACAAATAATTGTCTTTATGTTTCTTATTGTTTGTTTTAATTGAGACCAATGAATTATTGAGTATTGTATAATTTCTGATAGGCTACTTGGGTGTGCAAATAGCGAAATCAAATTTTAAAATTGCAATAAGTAAAAAAAAATGTAAAGCTGACCGCGTGACCTATTGTCAGTATCAGCCGGGCAGTGAGGGAGTCTGTCAACCTTTTCACTTAGCGCTAGACCAAAGAGATTGTTTTTGCTGCGGTGGAGCGCCACGCCTACCATCAGCTCCCCACTTTACTGCACAGATCAGATTACCCAATCTGTGATACTCGTACATTAACTTGGTGTATATACATCTATATATACCATTCTGTTTTAAAATAATAAAATTCATTCTGATGAAGCTTCTGAAACCAACAGTGATGAAATATTAATTGAATTTAATTGTTTGTGTTCACTATTCACTTTTCCAATGTTTTTCCTCAAATTTTGTCTGATTTTTCCTAATCTGTTATTTTCTTCATAATGTAAACTATAAAAATTCTTACTTTTAGTCAATATGAATCAGTAAAAAGTTTCTAAAACAAATTCTAAAATATCACCAAAAGTTAAGGGTGCACGTTATTCACAAATAATTACCTTAATTCTCATCTCAAATTTTTTAATCCTATTAATGTTGACAATTTTTTACTAAACCCTCAAGTTATTTAGAAATAATTTTCCTGATAAAAACCATTGAAACTAGATGTATGATGTCTATCTATTTTTACTCTGGTCTGCGTTAAAAGATTCTTTTCCAAAGGTCAAAGCTTTACCAAGTGATATATGATTGCCATTTTTGCTGAATTCAAAAATACCATTCATTGTGTTTAGTCAGGTCTGGTTTTTAAGATATGCTTGAATAAGTTGTACATAATAATAACACTAATTCAAAAGCCTCTACTTGTCACAGTTATAATACTGTAATATAAATTTCAAGTAAGAGGTTGTATCTTAAAGATTTGATCCGATTCGAAAAAATGAGTATGATTTTTGGATTCAGTGTAAAAAAAAAAAAATCTGCCTTAAAATGAGCTTATATTTGAGCTTGAAAACATTGATAGACCAGTGTTATAGATATGTATCAATGTTGACCAAATTCTGTTTTTCTTTTCAGTGGGAAGCATTTTAATCTTTGTAACAAGAAAAAGCAATGCTGAAGAATTAGTGTCAAACCTTCAACAAAAAGACTTTTCAGGTCAGTTTATTTCTCTTTTCATTTCAACATGGACGTTAACTCTGAAGTAGATTTCTTTTTAAAAGCATTATTTCAGACAATAAGATTTGAAAGAAAAAAACTTTCTGTGAGTTAGATATAGGATTTTTTTAACTCTTAACATCCTGTTAAGAATTTTTTAAGTCCAGAGTCCCATTCCTATAAGAATCTATCAAAAATGCTAAAAATGGCCTTTTCATTTAAAGTTACCTGTTATTTCACTTAAAATAAAGACTTCTAAATATGTTTAATATTATATTTAAACAAAGGCTATCGTTTGGATCGGATTAGGAAAATGAATGTGACTTCCGGCCAGGTGGAATGAGGCGGTATAGGATGTTAAGAGTTAATTTACAATGTAGACTAATAATTCACCAAATGTCCATCTGTAGCAAGAGGGGAGACTTACCTCATAGAACAAAGTGGGCGGGAACCTGTCTCGCTTGCGGGATGAGTGGCAACAAAAAATATGGCTGCTTTGGCTCTACAATTTAAATACGCATGATCTCTAAGCAAAGAGAAGTGGCAATAGTAAATTGCACGTATGCAAATTTCTCTCGGATCGCTGTACATAAAATGAGACACAACTGAGAAGGAGGTGAGATACTTCAATGCAGTGGATGAGTCATGTACAGAGAACTGCTAGAAGATTGTTACGGGATGAGAAAGTTTGACATCAACCTTGCAGTTGGGAGAAAGAAATTAGACAAATTGAACCTGCAGCCTACAAATGATTGTCGCTTAGAACTGTATTAACTCCACCCTTGTATCCATTATGCCATGTGTCCAACTGAACAAATTTCAGACAAATAGTATCTAACTACCTTATTTACCCATAGCAAATTTCAGGTTATTGATCAGAAAAAGTAATAAATATGAATAAGTAATATTGATTAACTAGTTGTTTGATCTTATTCAATAATAAAAGTCTTTTCTTATTTTTATTTCAATTTTATTTCAGTGGGTCTCCTCCATGGTGATATGGAACAAGCTGAAAGAAATAAAGTAATCACAATGTTTAAAAAGAAAGAAATTCCAATTTTGGTTGCAACAGATGTAGCTTGTAAGTAAAAGTTCTTTTTTTATTTCTTATTATTATTTTTCTTCTTATTATTATTATTCTCATTCTTATTCACTATTGCAGGTTATTTTTTAAAACAAGACCTTCATTCAATGCAATAAAATTTGGTTTAATATATATTCATAGATAATATAGTTTGCTCTATTCATAAGTGAAAAGTGCTCAATATTGTTGATAGAGCATATATATCTACATTTGGATAGTGAAGACATGAAGTCAACGGTGCTTGGTAGCTGACAGTTTCTGTCCTATGCAATTTTCAAACCCTGTCACATTGACTTCATGTCTTCACTAACCTTATATATATATATATATATATATATATAATATATAATCCAAAAGTCCAGAGAATAAATCTTCCTTACGACACAAGAGTTTTATTTAAAAAACCTGTCGCAGTTTGAGAGCTCAATGTGTGCTCTTAATGTTAGAGTCACAGAGCAAATATAAGAAATAGACTATATGCTAAATCTCTAAGTCTTTTGTTATTTCTTTACTTGAGAGAGAGAGAGATGGTTGAGAAAACTGATAATAGCCGATAATATCAATTTTCTAAACCAGCTGTGTCCTGTGTATGACGTTAAACTGCGTCTAATGAAGATCCAATTCTGGAGCTCTAGGGAGTGTGGAGTACCCTTTCATCACCATTACTCCCAGGTCCACCCTGATCCGGAGTGGCAATACTTGTTAGGGTCCCATCTATGGGTCAAATAGAAAAAAAAGCACAAGTTTAAAAAAATGTGTTTAAAAATATTTGTATACCTATCAATAGTGAATAAAACAAAACGTTTTGGCATAAAATAACCCAACAAGGGTTGACATGCTGTAAAATCTAACCAACCAACCAAACCAAACCAGCTCTACATATGTATTGTGCACTTTTTGCATTCATTCATTATTTCAACTTATTCAGTTAGTTTTTTTTTTTCTCAAGTGTTATAATTGTGACTCATTCAATTTTTTTTTTGTTTTTTCCATTGTCATCCTCTTTTCAAAAAGAGAAGATAAAAATATATATATATATAATGTGTGCAGATCTCTAAATGATCCATGCTACCTATGTTTAATTATTAGAATTACAATATTAAATTTAACTAAATGAATTAGAATTTTTTTTTTAAATAGTTATTAGTTTTAAATAGGATAAATACTAAAAAGAACAATAAAAACTATAAATTAGTAATATTCAACCCCTAAAATATAATTAGAATTAAATTTTAACTGTTTTTTTACTAGCTATTATTTAGAATTAGAATTAAATTAGTAACAATACAGAAATGTGAACTAAGGAATAAATACGCAAATAGAATAAGCTGCACGCGAAAAATGAGAGAAGAAATATCAACTAACGTAGTGTTCAACCGTTATTATCCAAAAAGAAATGTATCTGAGTTTAACTAAAGAATTACATCAACTTAGTCAAGCATAGAGTAGGGTCCTGATGAAATCATTTGGATTGAAACCATGGTAGACTCTTAACCTTTTTCCTCTACTAATATTATTATATATATATATATATATATATATATATATGGAAAAGGAATTGAATCCGACAATATGAGGAAAAATGAGTAAAGAAAAGAAATGTAGATGGATAAAATGAATGTGATATCGATTAAATTCATTTTATCCATCTACATTTCTTTTTTTTACTCATTTTTCCTCATATATATATAATAATAATAATAATAATAATGTAATTTATTGTGTACAGTGCTCAGGTGCACCACAACTCATCAAAGTCTCATGTCAAGTACACAGAATAATGTTGTGTCAGGAACATGAACAGTTCACAGTAGTAATATGGATGTATGTGTGTGCATGTTTATGTGGAGAGTGGCATCAGGTATAGTGTTGGTGGACTACAGGAAGCATGGAGGCTTTGAAAGATTCAGTGCTCCTGCAGCCTACAACAGATGCAGGCAGTTTATTCCATGTCTCCGCAATTCTGAGCGTGAAAAAATGTTTCCAAAAGTCACGTGAACAGTGCTCTTTTCTGACTTTGTAGGCATGCCCACGTGTATTGGAGAGATGGAGATCAAAAAGGTGCTCAAGGTTGCTGTTATATATATATATGCCTGTTAAAAACCTTCTAATGATAGAAAGGGCTTAATAAAATATTAGTTTCACATAAAATCCATCATTTTCGACAGCACAAAAATGCTAATGTATTTTTGATAATGGACTTAAGCTTAGAAAAAAATTAAGTAATTTTTTGTTTTGTTTTTCAGCTCGAGGTTTGGACATACCCTCAATTAAAACAGTTATCAACTATGATGTCGCCAGAGATATTGACACACATACACATCGAATTGGTCGGACAGGACGTGCTGGTAAATAATCATTTTACTCTCTCAAAGATACCCCCAACCCTATTTAGTCATGTTTTTACAATTCTTTCATTTTGTTGGGTGAGGTGTGGGGTCTGCAGATTGGTAAAAGTAAAAGTGTAAATTATCTATACTAGCAGATATATGCACCCTCCGGTGAATATTATATTAAATTAGAAAGGCTAATGAAACTAAATAAGAATGCAGATAAAAAGATTTGAAACAGGAGGAGGTATAATCTAAAAATAGAACAACTGAAACTTACTCTTCCATCACTCCCATCTTTTATTGCTAAATTTTCCTAATTTACCTATTTAGTTAAAGTAAAGAATAAAATTGTAGTTATTTCTTCTTGTTAATGGATTTCTTTTAAGATTTATTCCTGAGATTTTTACTCATATTCATTAAGATAAAACCAAACAATTAGAAATCAATAATACTAAGCACATATTTATTAAAATCAAATTTTTAATATCAATATGCAAATTAGCCTTCCCGTCCACACTGTAAACCACTATTTTGTTGTATATATAAATACAATTGTATGTAGGTATGGTCAACAGTATTAATAATGTAAAACAATTTTATTAATAATTGAGGTTTAAATAAAATAAAATCATGGAGAATGTGATGTAAATAATTAAGGGAATTGTGACTTGAGTAGTGATATAGTTTCAGTTACAGACAGAAAAACACACAATCTCCATTATAATAAGATGGTTGCAGATAAATAATATTAATTAAATTAATACAATAATTTATATGTACAAAGAGAATTATGCAACATACATAATGTCATTTACTAAGCTTAGCTTAGTTTGACACAAGATCTGAAATATGGAGCACCCAATTAAGGATCTGCTAACTTAATTCAATAACCATTATACCACACAAGACACCTAATGTAATATGCTATTGGTTAAATATTACAAGTGTTCTTTTACAAGGATGGTTTTGGACTTAAATAACCCATGATGGTTGATGTGCCATTAAACAAAGAAACTAAACCAAATCTAATATCTAGTTCCAATTTTAGAGCTCTGGCGGGTGTGGAGTACCCCTTCATTGCCATTACCCCCAGGTCCACCCTGACCCTGAGTGGTAGTATCTGTCGGTGAGATAGAAAAAAATAAGTTTAAATAAGAAAATTTGAATACCTATCAATAATGAATAAAAACAAAACGTCTTTAGCATAAAATAACCCAACAAGGGTTGACATGCCATAAAACCCAACCAACTAACAACCTGATATGTAGTGGACATTATTAAAGGAGCATGGTGTTGTACAGGGTGTGTCAAAAGAGTATCAAGATTTTTTGTACTTTTTGACACACCTTGTATTCTGGAGAGAAAAAAAATAACATTCTATTCATTAATTTTTTTTCAGAGTATAAGGTGTGTTAAAAAAATAACAAGTTTAAGGCTGTATTTACCAAGATAGAATTGAATGAATGGAACGTTATTTTTATTTAAAAAAAAAATTTTTTTTTTTTCATAATACAAGATGTCAAAAAGTACAAAAAATCTCAATTCCTTTTTTAACACACCTTGTATATAGAAAGTGAGATGCCAGTGAAGAACCTAGTATTAGACTATTGGGTCATTTTGAGATTACTAGTAAAATTTATAAATTCATTATATGTGAGCCATTATGGCAAGCCCCAACCCCTTTTTATCATATGGGTGCTAGAAGGTGGTGGCTGCGGGTCTACATGTCTTGGGAATGACGTTAAACTCTATCTGATGGTGAGGTTCCAGTTTTGGAGGTTTGGGGAATGTGGAGCACCCCTTCATCACCATTGCTCCCTGGTCCACTCTGACCTGGAGTGGTAGTACCTGTTAGGGTCCCATCTATGGGTTAAATAGAAAAATGTATTTATAAAAAAATTGTATTATCCATTAAGAATTGATTTATTTCAAAACTTTATCGGCATTAAATGACCCACTGAGGTTGATATGCCGTAAAACAAAACAAACCAAACTTATATGTGACCTAACTTGTGCAATCATCCTGACTTTTTGCCAACTGCACAGGTTCGCAATTCATAAATGATGAGTCAAGCATAATTTATATTATTTTACTTTCAGGAGAGAAAGGTTACGCTTATACGCTAGTCAATGAAAAAGACAAAGACTTTGCTGGACATTTAGTGCGTAATTTAGAAGGAGCAAACCAACATGTGCCCCAGAGTTTGCTTGATCTTGCAATGCAGGTAAGAATAGAAAAAAAAAATCAAGAAAATTATTTATATTATTTTTTATTTGGACTTTTCAGACTGTTGTCCACATCTTTATTGTTATATGCACAATGTTTTGATCAATGTGTACCCTCCAGTCTTCTTCAGGTATTTCTTATCGCACTCTGGAACCTTCATGGAACTTCAAACCGAACCCTTTATTTAATCCACCAGGATAGTTGGACACGTGATGCAACGGATATAAGGGTTGAGTTAATACAGTTCTAAATGACAATTATCTGTAAGTTGCAGGTTCAATCCTGACCAAGGTCGAGAATAACATAGAATACTTAACATAGCTGAACACTTGTATCCGATCATGGTTAACAGAATGAGAACAGTCTACCCCTGTGGATTGAATAAAGGATTCGGTTCAAAGTTCCATGAAGGTTTCAATTGTAACATGAAGGCTCCCAAGTTCAACAAGAAACACATGAAGAGGGCCAGAGGGTACATTGTCCGAAAAACAGTAAAACAAAATCCAAATAATACAAATTATCAAGCCTCATCCCAAAAATTCAGGTAAATTAATTTTGCAATCTAAAAAAAAAAATTTTTTTTTTTTCCTTCACTTTTTCTTCAGATTTCTCCATCTCTGAAAATTATTGATTGAAAAATATACTCCATATCTTGTTTCTCCTTTTTTTTTTTTTTTTTTTTTTTTTTTAATTTAAAATATTTTTTAAATATTATATTTGTTTCTGGCAGAACATTCTAATCCTTAATGAAGATCTCTTTAACTGTTTGCCTACTTTAAGCCATTTTACAGCAGCTCTCCCACCACATCCAAGCAAAGTACAAAAACTGATAGTTCATTAGAATTAAGCAAAAGGACAGATTACAATTATAATAGGACCTTATTTAAATAGAATAAGTTCTGAGGTGAATAGATAGTCAAATTTGAAATATACAAGTAAAAAATACCAAGATAATTTGGTACAGCCATGGGGGTAAATTTGGTAGGCAAAGAGTGAATTCACAGTATGACCACCTCACCAGCCATTTGTTTCACTAATCAGAATTAGTACAATTGGCAAAACTTTTCTGAAATTAAAACTACTTTGCAAAATATAGAAATATCATCTGTTACATAATCTATGCGGTTGCATAAGATTATTGTCAATCCCCTGTAATTCTGAGGGGATGACCCCTTTCATACCATGGCCGGTCCTTCTATGGAAAATTACAGAAGCCCGCCAAATATGTGAAATCACGTGGGACCTTTTTCAGAGTCCCCAGTTTGCAGTTAGACGTCAGGCAGAGCAGCGGCTATTTTATGCTCTGCCTAAAACTGGAACTCACGTGCGCTATGTTAGTCAGATATTTAGTTACGTGAAATGTATAGTTAAGGAAATAAAAGTTTATATAAGTAAAATGTTCTTGGGATTGATGAATGTCTTGGTAACAAGACTAAGAAATGAATCCAGGACGACCAGCCAGCAGGAACATAGCAAGAAGACAAGACCTTAGAAGATATACAAAGTCAACACTAGACGCAAGATGTTAGAAGATAGAACCAAAGCCGGCCAGAAGAATAGATGTCTAAGATATAGAAGCAAGTAAGAAGTAAAGAAGTAAAGAAAGGTATACAACATTATATCGATTTGGTACTGTGAAAACCTCGGTACGTAACACATCTTCCATTGCCCCAAATCTAACTGTGCACACACACACATGCAACATTAGGTGCAAGCGCTATTACAAAAAACAGGCTTTGTTCATAATACTTTTCCTTTTTTTCTTTTCTTTTTTTTTTTTTTTTTTTTTTACCCAGAATGCTTGGTTTCGAAAGACTCGTTTCAAGCAAAGTAAAGGCAAGAAAATTAATACAGCAGGTAGAAGTATCGGCTACAGAGAACGACCAGGACTTGGTGCAGAAAATGTAAGTAGTTTCTCCTTTGAATTTGAGTTTTTATTTTTTTGGAAATAAACAAACTGTCTATATAGTCCTCCTCTCCCTCACAAACACACATTTTGTAAAGGAGTTGTATGATTAGTTAAAATGAAGGTTTCTAATTATAATAACAAGGGAATAGGAAATTCACAAGCGGTCCCCAAACCCTGTATGTATATCCTGGTCAGGGGAAGGAGATGCCCTTGTTTTCCACAGATTTTCCACAGACACTGTGACAAGTACGCCAAAAGGTATTTGATTCCTGACAATGATGGAGGCACCCTTTGAATTTTCACCAGAGCCCTTTGGCCGGATTGTGGCTCTAATACCACTAGGTGTCTGACCTGAGTGACCCTACCAGGAACTTAAGTTCCCGACAGCTTGGCTTTGACACTACCAAGTTTACATGGCCCTGTCGAGATGAAGAGAGGTTGGACTTTAGAAATAATGTGCTAGATGGCTGTTGAGCAAAATGCTTCCCCTGCCCTTTTACAGGTCTTGTTTTTTGTTCTGTCGGGTGTCTAGCCACCCTCCTCACCAGACAAAATCTATGGGGTTACTGGTTTAGTCGCCGATGATCCTTCCCTGAATTCACAAGTAAATTTGTTGGCTGGAGCTGGCTTAACCTATCCAGTGTGAATGCTGTCACAGAAAGAATATCAAACATTCAGTAAAAGAGAAATGAATAATCCAGCTTTAGTATAATCAGGAAAAAATGGAAATGAATCCGACAGTATATAATTTTATAAAAATAAGAATAAAAAGTTTTATTGATAGGTGATGTTTATTAAGCCGAAGCTACAGCATTTCAGTTTGTTTATCAAACCATTGTTGGGGCATTGTCTGAGTAAAAAAGAAATTATTAATAAACAGAAGTCTGCAAGCCTCTGTTTTAGTGTGCGGCAGCATCTGTTGGTACTCAAATATAAGAAAAATACATCATTTAAAACACCACATAACGTTGGCATCCCCATTCAAACCATGTGACATAATTTGTTTGAAAACTGTTGGAAATTATATATAATAGTAAAGCCTAGGTTTCTCCTAACAGATCATCAGGATAATTCTAAATGATCCGTTTGGAGAAACCTAGGTTATTAGTTTCCGACTCTTTAGGATTTAATATTATTATTATTACTAGCAAATATATGCACCCTCCGGGTGCAAGTATTTAAGTTTTATGTAATAAAATATTGTATTAAATTAGAAAGGCTAATACTAAATAAGAATACAGATAAAAATTTAGTATGATAAAAATGGAACAACTTCTCGTCTTCATTGTTATTTTTTCTAATTTAAGTATTTAGTTAAAAGAGGAAGTAAAGAATAAAATGACAGTTATTTTATCTTGTTAATGGATTTCATTTAAGATTCATTGAAGAGATTTTTGCTTATATTCATTAAAATAAACCAAACAGTTAAATCAATAATATAAGCCGTTTAGCCTTCCCGACTGAAACGCTAGTTGTATATATAAATATAATTGCATGTTGTCAGTATGTAGACATAGTTAACAGTATTAATAATGTAAGACAATTTTATTAATAATTGAGGTTTAGATAAAGTTCGTGGAGAACAATACTAGAGAATTGTGACTTGAGTAGGAATATAGTTTCGGTTACAGACAGAAAAACACACAATCTCCATTATAATAAGATTTGCTCTACTTTGTGTATTTTTTTCTTTAGGCCACTACAATATTGCCAGTTGATTATTTTCAAGTGGTGCATATGTTTTGGTCTTTTCTTTTATTTATGTATTTTATTCTCCAGGCAAAAATTTGTATTTTGTAATTACAAATTATTGTGCTGGAAGTTTTTTTTTTAACATCATAGTTTAAAAATGAAATATATATATATATATATATATATATTTAGTTTTTGACTCACTCTCTACTATTTCTAACATTTTCTTTTATATCATCTATGTGTTTCAACCCTTTGTTTACAGAGCTCAACTGTCCAAGAATCCAGTTTTACCAACTATAAACCATCTCCATCCACTGGACCTCAGAGTGACCGATTTGCAGCCATGAAATCAGCTTTTGCCGTAAGTTCTTTTTCATCTGTTGATGTTTAACATTTAAGTCATTACCAAAAAATATTTATGAATTGACGCTTTTTTTTTTTTTTTTATCTAAGAAAAAATACATTAATACATACACACCAACTGCCCTTTATATATAGACTAGAAGTGGCTATGCAGCAGCATCTGGTAGAGGAGGGGGGAACTCTGGTGTATCAATTTGGTTTTTGAGGTTTACAAATGCTGAACATTTTTAAGTAGAATTTCAATGCTATTTCTATGTATATTTAAATTCTTAAATATCTTTGAATATAAATCAAATCTTCCTAATTTTGCACAAAAAGCCAGAACCGGTGATATTTAATGTGTGTATATATTTACTTTGTCATTAATTGTTTTATTTTCATAATTTTATCCGGACATACATACACACACACCAACTGCCCTTTATTATATATGTATAAATAGATAGAGATAGATAGACTTCTTTGAACATACCCTCTATTTTGTAAATTTTTCAACTATTTCACCCACTTAATAATTAGAAAAATTATCTGCCTGTAAAATGATTGAATTTTCTTTCTTTAGAAAATCTGTTTATTATTTATTTATTTTCTTTTTAATTTTCTTAGGCACAATTCCGATCTAACTTTGTGGCTGCCACTGATGAAGCTCCTTCAGCTCCCAGAAGCAGTGACAGTCCTTCCAACGATGCTCCGTCAGACGGAAAACGAAGGAAAAAGAGTCGATGGGATTAATAGGAATTAATCTACAAGTTTCCCTAACCATTTTACACCACACTTTAAAGTGTGTGAATGTGTGTGCGCGTGTGTTATGGAAGGAAGGTGGGCAGAGGACTTGACCCCCCCCCCTAAAATTACCCAGTCCAATCACTTTGATTTCACTCCCACCTCCATCCTCCCCGTTTTTTTTTTTTTGTCTCTTCTTGTAAATATATTTCAACAGGTCATCTACGTAGCACCGTTCTCTATTCACTTAAAATTGTTATTCCTATCAAATCCTAGTTGAAGACAAAAAAAAAAAAAAATGGCGGCTTCGTAGTTGACAGACAACAAAATCAATTGGTTCATTCATTCCTTAATTGATGGAATCAACCTTTCCATTTGCTAATTTTATATTTTTTTTATTTTATTTTTATATTTTTACCAACCAACCAAGAAAAGTAAAGTTGGTGGAGGGGCCTATTGTCTGTATCAGCCAGACACTGAGGGAGTCTATCCCCTTTTCACTAGCGCTAGACCAGGGAGATTTTTTTCCGAGGTGGAGCATCACACCTAACATTACTACACAGATCAGATTATCCAATCTGTGCTACTCATGCGCTGAGTTGGTGGGGACTGGTATCGAAATAGGAACCTGGCGATTCCTCTACCGACTGAGATAAACTGGTCCTATACCAAATTAGTCCAGGTTAAAAGTGTGATATCGGTAACCTGAGGCCAAACTTTTTCTGATGCAGCTCTCATTGGGGAACCAAATTTAAGTAAACAGGCGAAGCTTTAGCACATTTATGTGCTAGAAGGCAGTGACTGTGAGGTCTTGCTGTCCTGGGTATGACATTAAACTCTATCTGATGGTGAAGTTCCAGTTTGAGGAATGTGGAGTACGTCTTCATCACCATTACTCCTTGGTCCAATCTGACCCAGAGTGGTAGTACCTGTTAGGGTCACATCGATGGGTTAAATAGAAGAAAATGAGTTAACAAAAATGTGGTTTTTTTTTAAATTGAGTTCAAAAAAAGAATTTTCAATACCCATCAAGAATGAATAAAACACGTCTTCATCATAGAATAACCCAACAAGGGTTGACATGCCGTAAAATCAAACTAACCAAACTAAAATAAGTACTCTCACTGGGACATCTTACACTTATGTCACACTAGATCACCAAAGTTAAGCAACAATAAGCCTGTTTAATATTTAATTGGGTGATAACTTAAGCAACAGCATGTACTGTGAGCAACCAGAGTCCTTTGTTTATCAGAATTACTTGGTTTGGCATTAAATGACCCGAAAAGGAGTGATATGCCATAAAACAAAACATCCCTTTCCTTTTTCAAAATAATCTGAAAATTCCTCTTTTGAGAACATCATCAGTTACTTTTGTCCCTTCATTTCACCCATGAAACAATTTCATTTTCAGCATCAATTTTAGTTTTTCCCCCCATTTACCAAAACTTTTCTTGTTCCCCAATGATACTAGCATCGAAAAAAAATAAGGTCTAAAAAAAAGTTTGGCTTATTGCGCTATTAACCTGGACTAAAAGAAATCGTGGAAGGAAATATTTTTTCTGCTAGATTTCCAATTTTAAACTTAAACTTGCTCAAAAAGTTTAAAAAAAAAAAAGGAAAAGAAAAAGAAAAAATCCAATTGTTTTTTTTTGTTTTTTTTTAAATGCCCACCAAACCCCTGTCGTATACTTCCACTTTCTGAGTAAATCACTTTATTATTAATGGCAAATCCCCCCCCCCTCCAAAAAAAAGGTTCTCACTTCCAAATCTCCTTCTTCAGCTGGTCTCATTCTAGCAAATCTCTTCAATCATTCTCTCTCTCATATCCAATGGTTGGTTTTTAAAAAGACTCCTGACAAAGAGAACATGACTATTGTCATGTGCAAAATCTCTTCTTCTTCTCCATCAATTCCTACAGGAATGTTTATTTGACACTTTTTATTGGCCTCATTAAAAAAAATACTGCAAACCACAAAATTAGGAGTTTTTCTTCTTTTCTCTTCTTCACATGCCTTAGTTTTTGTTTGTTTTGTGATTGTGTTGCTTGAAATGTACAGGGTGTCCAGAAAAAAATTAAATCATTTGAAATGGAAATATCTTATTATAATGGAGATTTGGTGTTTGTAACTGAAACTATGTCACTGCTTACATCACAATACCCTCAGAAATCAGAAAATATGCAAGTTTATCAATGAGTATTTAATATATAGAATAAATCATTTATTATGCCTCTATGAAAATCTGAGTTAGACTTGCCTCAATACAGCCCATGTTATTAGGGTATTTGCCTCTCATCCCACTTATGAGGGCGTGACACAAGGACATTTTTTATGTGGGCCCATCCACAAACCAAAGCTCATGGGTGGTAGACACAAAAAATGCGTCAATCTCGTCGCATTCCCCCTCGAGGGGGCGCTTCAGGCGCTGGGCAATAAACCCAGCCCTGCCCCTTTAAATCAAGGGGCCAGGTGTTGCCTGGGGATAGCCCCCTGGGATCGATGCTGTTAATTTCATTAATAGACACGGCCCCGAAAGGCCCGTGCTATTAGTGAATTTAAAACCCTGCAATGTGTCTTACATATCACTAAGAAATAAAGGTTTACAATATGGTGTGGCTAATTTGCATACTGATTTTAACAAAACTGGATTTAATAAATAATTGTTTTATTCTCCAATGTATTAAAATCAATTCTATGAATGATTTTATATAGAAACCAATTAAAATAAGTGTAATCTTTTTTCTTATTTAATCTTGATAGTCTTTCTAATTTAATTTATTTCATTATATTAAAACTTAAATACTTATGCCCAGAGGGTGCATATTCTAAATAATTATAAGTCCTAAGCAAAAAAAAAAAACTAAAATAGGTTTCATGTTAAATAATAAAAGATTTATTTATCAAAATTTGAACAAGATACTCAGAGGAAAATAGAATTTATAAGCAATTTCAAACTCTAGTTTGTGTTTGAGAATATTCTAACATACAAAATGCCTTTTTCATTGCTAATAAATGTCATCCTTACCCCTGAAAAAAAAAATGGAGTTAGTTTTTACACACTTTAAAATTTGAGATCATTTGAGTGAGAATTGTCTATATTATTAGACTAAGTCAATTTTTTGGACACACCCTGTATATGCAGACACAGCAGCAGCAGTAATATTAAAAGCAAAGTCCAAAGATTCTAACTATTCATGGTTTACATGAATAGTTAGAATATAACAATAAAGATGAGGACAACAGTCTAAAAAATCTAAATAATACAAATTATCAATCCTCATCTCAAAAATTCAGACAAACAAAAAACCTTTTTTGTTTGAATTTTTAGATGAGGCCTGATAATTTGTATTGTATTGTATTTTTTGGACTATTGTCCTCATCTTTATTCTTATATACATGTTTCGGCCAATGTGCCCTCAGCCTTCTTCAGATGTTTCTTGTCTAACTTGGGAGCCTTCACGAAACTTCAAACCAAACCCTTAATTCAATCTGTTCTCATTCCATGAAAGCTCCCAATTTCGATAAGAAACACCTGAGGAAGGCCAGAGGGTACATCAGCCAAAACGTGTATATGCACAAATTTTTTTTTGTATATTTCAGACTTCAGTCTCACCTCAATATGAAAATGTCCCCAATTTAAAAATGACAAAAAATAGAAAAGGTAGTATAATTTGTGGTTTTTTTTTTTTTTTTTTTTTTTTTTTTTTACATGTTAAACAACTATAACACATTATATCTTAGTACTTCAGTGTATACCACAATCTTTTTTTTTCTGTAAGCTACATCTTATTATAATGGAGATTGTGTGTTTTTCTGTCTGTAACCGAAACTATATTACTACTCAAGTCACAGTTCCCTTAGTTATTGACATCACATTCTCAATGATTTGATTTTTTCTAACCTCAATTATAAATAAAATTGTTTTTAAATTATTAATACTGGTAACCATATCTACATACTAATAACATGCAATTATGTTTATATATACAACAAAATAGCGGTTTGCAGTGTGAACGGGAAGGCTAATTTGCATATTGATATTAAAAAATCGAATTTAATAAATATGTGCTCAGTATTATTGATTTCTAACTGTTCGGTTTTATTTTAATGAATATAAGCAAAAATCTCTTCAATAAATCTTCAATGAAATCCATTAACAAGAAAAAAATAACTATCATTTTATTATTTACTTCCTCATTTAACTAAGTAGTCAAATTAGAAAAAATAACAATGAAAGACAAGAGTGATGGAAGAGTAAGATTCAGTTGTTCTATTTTTTTTATTATACCCCCTCTGTTTCAAATCTTTTTATCTGCATTCTTATTTAGTTTCATTAGCCTTTCTAATTTAATATAATATTTTATTACATTAAAACTTAAATACTTGCACCCGGAGGGTGCATATATTTGCTAGTCTTATTATAATGGAGATTGTGTGTTTTCCTGTCTGTAACCGAAACTATATTCCTACTCAAGTCACAATTCTCTTAGTTATTGACATCACATTCTCCATGATTTTATTTTTATCTAAACCTCAATTATTAATAAAATTGTCTTACATTATTAATACTGTTAACTATATCTACATACTAACAACATGCAATTATATTTATATATACAACAAAATAGCACTTTACAATGTGAACGGGAAGGCTAATTTGCATATTAATATTAAAAAATCGAATTTAATAAATATGTGCTTAGTATTATTGATTTCTAACTGTTTGGTTTTATTTTAATGAATATAAGCAAAAATCTCTTCAATGAATCTTAAATGAAATCCATTAACAAGATAAAATAACTGTCATTTTATTCTTTACTACCTCTTATAACTAAATACTTAAATTAGAAAAAATAACAATGAAAGACGAGAGTGATGGAAGAGTAAGTTTCAGTTGTTCTATTTTTCGATTATACCCCCCCTGTTTCAAATCTTTTTATCTGCATTCTTATTTAGTTTCATTAGTCTTTCTAATTTAATATAATATATTATTACATTAAAACTTAAATACTTGCACCCGGAGGGTGCATATATTTGCTAGTAAATATAAAGATTATTGGGACGTTCAACTACAGAGCAACCTACATATAATTGTCCATGATAAAAGCAGTCTTCTTTTAAAATACAAAAAATATTTCTTTATCTGCTTTTAAACATTCTGTATTAATGAAAATTATGGTTGGCCTAACAGTTAACAGCACAGAAAATGGAACAAGCATGCAGAGTTCAAATTCCAGCAGAGAAGGTTTGTGTTCAATTTATAACAATACCATTAGGAAAGGTATGAATCCACTTTTACTCTCAGCTATGGACAAAACAGCAAGACAGATTGGTTCCCTAACTTTAGCAACTAGTCTAGAGGAGAAGGACAATTCTCACTTCCATACGAGGTGGGGCTAACTACACCAACGTAATAATATATAGAACATATTTTAATCATCTGAAGTGTTTACGAACTGGAAATAAATGTAAACAGTAAAAAGAGAAAAATAGCTGAAACGAATATAACAGTTATCTCCCCTTTTCAATCAATTTTCCTATTCTGTTCTGCCTTTCAGCTAAATATAGAAATTTATTTCAATGTTTATCATAATGACTGCAAAGAAGCTACTTTTATTGGGCACAAAAGTCTAAATAGATTTTAAAGTACTTCACAACAGATGTCGGCAGGGGAGAAGAAAAAGCTACTTATTTCTCAGGTGGCAAACAATATGATCATATCTATCTACCCCCCTAGCTATGGGTTAAATACTGCATTTCCCTGAAGAATAAGACCTAGTCTGATTTTTCAGGATAATTTTAATATAAATAAATCCTCCCATTAAAATAAGCCCTAGTTGAGAGCAGCAGACAGACAAAAGAAACAAGCATTCTTCACAATCTCATCATGCAATGCAAACACTTGACATCTCCCAAAAATAATCCCTTAGTGTTATATTTCAGAGTGAAAATAAATAAACACGGTACTACTGTTACATAATTTATAAGCAGCTTATAAATTATGAACATAGAATTTTGAATTAGGGTCCATTAGACTTAGAATGATGGGGTCCATGGAAAATTACCCAACAGTTATGGACGAGTAATAACCTTTTGATTTAACCCCTTGAAAGCATATGATTGGACACGTGAGATAGTTTAGTTAGTCAGATGCGAGCCGGCACCCTATCAAAAAGAATGTCTCTTAGGGTTTGCAATTCACCTGCAGCAGAATCATGGGCAAGGTTGTGTAATAAAGCTTTATTATCATAAAACACCAAATCTTATTGTGAATTGATTATTAAAACAAGCAATATCCAGCCCAGCACAAAGAAGAATCAACAGAAAGAAGACCAACCCTTAACAGAAGCCCAGAGAAAATGGCCGACGATGTAGAAGCAGAAGTAAGACCATCATCAATCATCTCAAATCTATCTGTCTGTCTGTCTGTCTGTCTGTCTCTCTCTCTCTCTCTCCTTTATTGTATACCCAATTGGTTGGTTAGTTTTTACAGCATGTCAACCACTTGGGTTATTTTATGCCGAATATTTCTATTGGTAATTAGGTATTCAAAAATGTATAGGGGTTTATTTGCTGTAATCAAGTTTTCTGTTGAGAATTTGAACATCAAGAGAGTGAGTGGGTGATTTTTGTAGGTCTATGAACTTACATCCATAGGCCGGTTCTTTTCAAAAAGTTTAATATCTCTTGGGAATTATTTTTCCAAATAGTTTGTCCATGCTGTCAACATTGTAGAACTTTCTTCGAGTGTGGGAGAGGTGTGTGCATTCAATCAGAATGTTTTATTGTGTATCGGTTTCCATATGAACATTTAGGTGGAGGTTCTTCTTTTAAAATGAAGGAGTGGGTTAATCTAGTGTGGCCAATGCGTAGCCGGGTGATAGTGGTTTCTTCTCTTCTGGTATTACTAGGATCAGGTGTACTTTCTTTTAAGTTTAAGTTGTATACCTGAGACAACTCTCCATTATATACCTGAGTATGTTAGAAACACTACAATAGGCAATTCCACTGAATTTCTCTTTCTTTTATTTACTATAAGTAAAAAGTAAAGTAAAGTCGACGGGGCGGCCTAAAGTCGGTATCAGCGAGGGAGTCTATCCCCTTTTCAATAGCGCTAGACCAAGGAGATTGTTTTAGCATCTGAGGTGGAGCACCACACCTACCATCAGCTCCTTACTTTACCGCACAGATCCCTGTGCTACTCATACGCTGAGTTGGCAAGGACCAGTATCGAACTAGGAACCTTGTGGTTTCTAGCCGAACGCTCTACCGACTGAGCTAACCCAGCCCCTCTTTTTTACAATATAATGATAATCAGACATAATTAACATGAAACTTTTAAAATTATTTCTCTCTTAAGTGGTCACCAAACTAAATGCTTTGGTTCAATGGCGTACTGTGAGCAGGGCCAGAGGGGTGATTGACCTGGGGGCAAAATTGTTGGATAAAAAATATAAAATGACAAAAAATTATAAAGTTATATAAAACCATACCACCAATTTACTGTTGAATTTTTTTTTAAACTGGTGAATTGCTACACAGAATTGTATTGATTTTCTATCTGGAACAGCATCATTCTGACTTAGCAACAAAATGTTAGCTATGTGTTATCATTAGGTTGTCACATGTAGATCAAAATTTTAAAAAGCCAACAAAATTAAACTCCTTAATATGAATATTTTATTTCAATATATACACCAAGTATCACCCCCACCCCATGTTGCACAAGGATTTAAAGTCATCAACAGAACTCACTTTCGTTACAGTGAAGATTCAAATCAAAATCATTTTTTTTTTTTGTTCGAGATTTTTTTTTGAGTTGTAAGTAATAAGTCCAATTCCGTCCTCAAAACAATTTAGAAGTTTGAGTTTTTGTTTTGGTTTTTTTTTTTGTTCAGTTTTATCATTTTTCCACTGATCACCCCCCCCCCCCCCAATTAGTTTCCATTGATGTTTTTGTGTTGTTGGTTCCTTTTTAAAGCTGAGCAAATCTCTCAACACATTTGCTTGAATCTCTTAACTTGCTTACCAACATTTGCAACTGTTCCAATGTACAGGAGAAATTAATTTCTTGTAATTCACTCTCACCTGGAACCTGCAAGAAAAAGAAATACATCTTAAATGGTGGCACATGGTGTAATGGTTACCGTTATAGGAAATAGACATGACAAGACAAGTTCAAATCCTAGACGAGGCTGTTTGCATTTCACATAACACTAATACCCTTGGGAAAGGTATGCATCCAACTATTCTCCTTCCACCTATGGTTAAATAGTAGGGCAGACTGGGCTCTTTAACCTTGGTATAGCAGCCAGTCTCGGAGAAGGAAAACTCTGCATTCAAACCTTACTAAATTGACCTTGTGTCACATCCTGCTAGTGTGGAAGGGTTGATATATATATATATATATATATATATATATCTGTAGCAAGAGAAATTACTGATGTGGGAGCTCAAAGATTGACTAGAGATTGCAACTTGCAAACTCCTGATCGTGAGTCATGGCTTGAAGTCAGACTACCTTGTTGGTGCATATACAAATTTCTACATTGTGGTGGCAGTGCTGGGCATTATTGGCCTGGATGTGGGATCTTGGTTAGGTCAGTTAATCATTATTTAAGGCCTGCCTTCCCACACTGGGGAAGTTGCATTTTCATCTTGCAAACGAGAACACAGACGTACAACGAACAAGAGGTGAGTGAGCTTTGGTGGAGGACTGCTGTAAAATTGTTGCAGGTGGAAGGGCTTGGTCAAGGGACTTTGGCAGAACGTCTTTTTCAGTGGAGAGATCCGGCTGTCCAACCCAACGAATTTCAATTCACATTATATCTTGAGGACACTTTATGTTGTCAATGAAAGTGTTGCATTGGCTGTTTTTTTTTTTGTTTTTGTTAACTTTAAACAAAAATTCTTTCTATTTGTTTCCATTTGCCAATGGGTTAATAATATATTCATTTTTTGGAGGGGGGAGGAGTTGAATTATAATGCATATAAAATGCTAAAATCAGGGTGCTGAAAAGTTCTCAGCTCAATCAAGAAGGGAGGACTCTAGAGCGGTTATTTCCTATAAATCTAACATGATCAAAGGGGAACACCCTTGACTGATAAATTATTTATTTATTCATTTTCCCATTAAACTAACCCTAAACCCGTCTTCTTTTTGCTAGTAGATCAATAAATAAATAAATAATTTATCAGTCAAGAGTGGTTCCCCTTTGATCATATTAGACTTATAGGAAATAACCCCCTAGAGCTATGAAATAGAAGAGGGTCATCCAAAAAGTGTGGCCGGTCATACACAAGCCTTCACCTGTGTAGTTCAATTGTTCTGGCTAAGTCAATGGTCATTACCAAATATGATAGACAAACATCAGTTATATAAAAATAAGACCATTATCATCTTGCAACATCCACTGATTAAAAATGAGACCATCCAAGATGAAATGAAAAAATGTAAATCTATTATTATCTGATGTTATTTATTCACCAAATTCTTATTTCGTATGAGTGTTGTTAACTCAGCGAAATAAAGGACCATTCCGATTTTATTGTAAGGGAAGAAAAAAGAATAATACATAGAAAAAAAATATAAGAAAGAAAGTAGGGAAAAGATAGAATGGTGGTCAGCACACAGAAATGATAATGTTAATCCGTTTCAATTGAATATGATGTAAAAATGAAAAGAAGTTAAGAAAGAAAGAAAATTATTATACTTTTTACAAATTGAAGTATTTGCAACGGCTCTTAAGTAAACATGCAAGGTATGTTAGAAAAATTCCAGGACTGGTGTCAAAAAAAATTTATTTCAAATCCAATCTACAAGTTATCCCATTCAAAGTAATCCTCCTGGAGTCTAATGCACTTTCCCATCCTTCTCTCTGTCACGCTTGCATGCACTCCTGGAAGGATTCTTCCAGGATTCTCCATAGCTCTATCGTCAAGGCCTTCTTGATGTCATGCACATCCTCAAAATGGGTTCCCTTGATGGTCCCCTTGAGCTTGGGGAAGTGGAAAAAAACCATATGGGGCCAGGTTGGGTGAGTAGAGAGATTGCTCCTGCCCAGTGATGTTCTTCTGGGCCAGGAACTCTTGAATACTCAGGGCAGCGTGGGCAGGTGTGTTGTCATGGTGAAGCACCCATCAGTTGTCCTACCACATCTCTCGCCTTTTCTCACCCACTGAACGAAACAAACGCTGCAGTATCACTTTGTATACATGCAGGTTGATCATTTGGCCTTGTGGTAAGAACTCGCAGTTCACGATGCCTCTCACACCAAAGTTTTCTGACATACTGGAACTTTTACCTCGTATCAAATATTGTAATAATTAAATTATCATACTGTGGTATATTCACATGTCCCTCTAGTAGTATTGAACATCTCTTACAAATATATATATTTTTTCAGTATATATATCGGGACAAAATAGGGGATGTGGCAGTTCAACTGTCCCTATAGACAAGCCACCACTGTTGACATGAACAAAATAAAAAAAAAGGTGTTATTAAAATGGGAACAAATTGTCTTACCTCAGTCATTAAACTCAACAAATAAACAGCTTGATGGGTTTTTTCAAGATGATTGCTCTGCAAAGAAAATAATTTGAAATTTTTGATTTTGAAACAAAATAAATAAAAGGCAAATTGTATGTATATATGTATGTATGTCCAGATGAAACTATGAAAATCAAACAATTAACGACAAAGTAAATATATATACACATTAAATATCACCAGTTCTTGCTTTTAGTGAAAAAATTATGAAGATATGATTTATATTTGAAGATATTTAAAAATTAAGATATACATAGAAATAGCATTGAAATTTTACTTAAAAATGTCCAGCATATAAATCTCAAAAGTAAATAAATCAATACACCAGGGTTTTTTTTTTTTTTTTTTTTTTGCTTCTTCCCTCTCTACCCAGGGGATGCTGGGTAGCCACTTCTAGTTTTAAATAAATGACACAGGATTCAAATTGGTCAATTCAAACAAAAAAAAAGAAAAAAGGGCAATTCTAACACAAAGGTCACTTCCTCTCTGAAATTCTGGACCAGATAATAAATATGACAAGCAAATTATTTGATCAAAACATTTTTTCCATTTTAAAAAAAAAAAAAAAAAAAAAAAAAAGAAAGAAAATGGTTGCTTACTTTAATATAATAATCAAGTCGCCACTTGACACCAAGAACATGTGGAAGACTTTCATGTGTGCTGAAAATCAAAAAGAAAATGAAATAGAAATATTTGGGAAGCATCTTTTCATTATTTAGTTTACTAATAATAACTCTTTCAGAAACCGATTAACGCTTTTCAAGATAACATTAAAAAAAAATTTGAAGTGCTAAAATCATTCAACTAATTATCTTTCCATTGCCTTTTAATTACTGTTTTTATTTTGATAAAAAAATTATGAATAAACATTTTTATCTAAATTGAATCCATAGTGAGAGAATAAAACAGATTTTAAATTTAAAAATTTAAACAAAAATGTCAAGAAAATGATGTCTTTTTTGTCACATTGCATAAGTAATATTCATTCAGATAAGTACAATAAATACTTACTTTGCTAATAAACTTCGGAGAAATGGTTTATTTGTCTGAAATATAAAAAATAAATAAAAAATAAAATAAAAAACAGAAAACACTCATAAAATGGATTAAGCATTCAGAAAAATGGGAAAAAAAAAAAATGAAAAATAAAATAACATTTTTCTTTTTGAACAATTTTTGTTTAAAAAAAAAAATTAAAAAAATAAAAATTCTATACCACTATTCATTTACACTCATGTTTGCAAAATATTTGGTACTAATGCACAAGAGATAATATCATTATAGATTATGCATAAAAAGCATTACATTTCATGGAAATACCCAAAACCTTTAGTGTTAGGGTACTTCAGGAGTTTCCAACATCGAATGCTATTTATATGTAAAATGCAATTCTAATGATATTATATCTTGCGCGCTATTGTGCATTTGTACCAAATATTTGTAATATTCAATGCAGATTTTTATGAATTTTTCATTGTTTCCCAACAAGTTCTGAGTTTCGTCAATGTCCAGTTATCAATTTTAATACAAAGTCATTTTCTAAATATTTTGGTTTGGTTTGATTTGTTTACGGCATATCAACCTCAATGGGTTGTTAAATGCCAACAAAGTTTTTAAATAAATTCATTCTTAATAGATACTCCATTTTTTTTTATGAACGCACTTTACTATTTAACCCATTCATGGGACCCTAACAGATACTACCACTCCTGGTCAGAGTGGATCTGGGAGCAATGGTGATGAAGGGTGCTCCACATTCCCCAAACTTCCAGAACTGGAACCTCACCATCAGATAGAGTTTAACGTCATTCACAGGACATGAAGACCCTCAACCACCGCCTTCTAGCACCCATATGATAAAAAGGGTTGGGGCTTGCCATAAATGTAATAGGGTTGGGGCAATCATATAGGTGCTAGGGCTTGACGTGACCAGCCAATTGACCGCCCGTCTAGCCTAAGTAATCTAAATATTTTCCCCATCATTCACCATGATCGATCAACTGATTTTAACAGCATGTCAAAAATGTAAAGTATTACAAATTGGATCCCAAAATATTAAAGTTGAATATAAATTAAGTAACAGAGAAATGAAAAAAGTAAATGAGAAATGTGATTTAGAGTTTGACTTTAAGTGATACATTTAAAGCTGACAATAAGATTTTGACAGTTGTATTGAGATGACAATTTCAAGTCAAATTGTTGGGGGTTATGCAGAGTTGGCTGATAAAAGGAAGCTGTGTAGAGTCATGATCTCTTAAGTTCTGAAAAGATACCATACTTTCCATCCCATTTAATGTGGGAATGTAGGACAATAATATAGAGTATACAAATTTTACAAAAAAGAAAAGATAGACAAATTCCAATGATGGAAATCCACACATTTATATAAACTGAAATTACAAAAACATAAATCAAAAGTCAATTGATAGCATACTTACATTAAATACACTGATAAATGTTTTGATACGGTCTTTTGAGAAACTGCATTCCTCTAACAGTGTCCTAGAAGTGGAAGAAAAAAAATCATAAATCTTTGAAACACATACACGAACACACACATTGTAAGTATTTACTGACATGCCACAATGTCAGTCGAACACAAGGATCATTATAGTGTGTGTGTGGGGGGGGTCCCCTGGAATCATGCTAATATTAAATATCTTACAAGTCCAATGGCTGAAACCACTGGACCATGACGCATTAAATATTTAACATAAAAACATTTTAACATTAAAGATTAAAACGGAGTTACCTCCCTTGGATGTGATTTTAGAATAGCTATCAAAAAAATTCTCAAATTCATGATCGAACATTTTTTTTTTCTTTACATCATTGCTTCACGAATGATTTTCTTTAATAAACATTTTTTATTTTGAACTACAAGACCAAAATTTGTTCGGACGAGAGTTGTAATAAAAAAAATATTTAAATAGAAACACGCCAACTTAAATATCCAATAGTCTTTCATAAAACGGCCATATTTGGTAACTCTTCAATTGATAGAATCAAAATGGGTACCAATGACACATTTGGTAAAATCAGTAAGAATTCTTTAACTTGGTGACTTTGGTCAATAGTAGAATGTTTGACCTTGGATAAATTTTCCACTTGCCATGTTAATGTGTGTTCAAAAACTGACCAATCCAACTGGATATATTTACACAATTAATATTAACTAGTAGGACTGTGGATATACCACAGTATGATAATTTAATTATTACAAAGTCTATGTTTACTAAATAGTTCAATATGTAAAAAGTATAATAATCTTGATTTAACTCTCTTTCACTCTTTTTTTTTGTCTTTTTTTCCTTCTTTTCATTTGTTTGATTGAAAGAGATTAGCATTATCGCTTCCTTGCGCTCACCCCCTCTACCTTTCCCCAACACTTTCTTTTGTATGATATTTTTTCTGTATAGCATGTCTTCTTTCTTCCCTTTTTTCTTTAAAATAAAAACGGAATGGTCCATTATTTAGCTGAGGTAACAACACTTATAAGAAATAAGAATTCGGTGGATAAGCAACACCAGATAATCAGGATTTAATTTTTTGCATTTCATCTTCAACAATTTGGACGGTCTCATTTTTAATCAGAGGGTGTTGCAAGATGATAACGGTTGTACAAATAAAGAACACAAGTATTGATATATAGATTCTTCTAATGATTATAAGTTTGTTATCTGTTTGCAATTGAGAAAAAAATTACTTTATTTCTTTACACTTAGAGATTTTTTTCAAAGTTAATTAATTTTCTACCCCACCCAAAAGCATTTTTCTAACCCCCCCCCCAAAAAAAAAACATTTTTCTAAAAAATTTTTTTTTTTTTTCATCTTCCTTTCATTTAATTGATAATTTTGTTTTTTATTGAAGTTTTTGTATTTTCTATATTTTTTAGACATCTCATTCATATTATCAAAAATTAATTCTCATCCACATGTAGAATAGGAAATTTGTTTGTTTTTTTGTGTGGTTGTTTGGTGGAAACAACTGGTAAACATTACTATTTGCTTATTTTCCTCTTATTTATCTAAAGATATTTTCATCTGTTTCAGTCTGTTCATAATCATCAATACCTATTTCTTTTATGTCTTCAGCAAATCTATTCCTGTCTTTCCTTGTTTATTCCTATTTATATCATTCATCAAAGTGACTTGGTTGGTTGGTTGGTCGGTTAGATTTTATGGCATATCAAAACCCTTGAGTTATTTTATACCAAAGACATTTTGTTTTATTCATTCTTGTTGGGTATTCAATTTTTTTTTCAAACTCAATTTTTTAACCACATTTTTTTTAATCTATTTAACCCATAGATTGGACTCTAACAGGTACTACCACTCCAAGTCAGAATGGATCTGGGAGTAATTGCAATGAAAGGTACTCCACATTCCCAGAGCTCTAGAATTGGAACTTCACTATTAAATGCAGTTTAATGACATACCAGGACATGAAGGCCTCAGCCACCACGTTCTAGCACATATGATAAGAGGGTTGGGGTTTGCCATAAGGGCAATAGGGTCAAGACAATCATATAAGTGCTAGGGCTTGACTTAACCAGCTGACAATCTGTCTAGCCTAAGTAAGGGCCAAATTAGAGTGTTGCACATCATGGATTGCTCACCACCAAGTTTGTCTTAAACATCATGGGTTGCCACTCACAACCAACAAGTGGCCCCATTTGAGGGGGGGGGTCTTATACTCTCAACTGAGTTGCAGTCGGTGTATTCTACAGCCCTAGTTGTTAGGGCTAAAAGTAACTTGGAGCAAGTGATATTTATGTCACTGTCATGGCAATCTGTGTAAGGATCATTTTGGTCATTGTAGATATCAAACAAATAATCATTTTGGATTTCTAATATAGCAATTAAGTAGGCAAGGTGGCCTGTTGTCGGTAATGGTCGGACAATGAGAGAGTCTATCCCCTTTTCACAAGGGCTAAACCAGGGAGATTGGTTGTGTGTCTGAGGTGGAGCGCTACACCTACCATCAGCTCCCCACTTTATTTTACAGATCCAAGCAGATCCTGAGTTGGCAAGGGCTATTATCAAACCCGGAACCTTGTGGTTCCTAGGTAGATGCTCTACCGACAACTAAACCAAAAAAGTACCAAGACTGAAGCATTCATTATCTTTTAATTTTAAAAATTGATTTATTTTAATAGCAAATCAACTCGTCCAAGGTTATTTTATACCTAGAGGTTAGGGAATCATGTTCACTGTGCATTCATATTCACATTTTTTGTGTAGTTTCTTAGGAGTTTTTTTTTTTCTTATCAAATACAAAGAATTGTTAAACAGATTATTTGACCAAGAGATGGGACTCTTACAGATACCACCACTCAGAGTGAGACGGAGTAATAGTAATGAGGAGTACTCCACACTCACCAACAGATGCAATTTAATGTCATACCCAGGACCCCTTTTTGGAAGGGTTTTACTCCTGCAGTGGATACAATCAATGTATTCTAAGCCCTACTGACAAGGTGGTTACAAATTGAAGATGTGTGTACAGTTGAGCAACTTACATAATAGTGACAATATCTAAATGTTGTCTACATTGTTTAAAAAAATGGATTGGCTGAATCTATTATTTGACAAGTCTTGTAAATGTAAAAATGAGAATTGAAGATTGTAATTAGAGACACAAGGTGAACCAAGTGTGAGTGACAAAGTATGACCCAGAGATTGAGAATTTGGTTGTAATGGGATAATCTGTCACATGACCAAAAAGTCATAGATTTTTTAAAAGATATCTTTGAAATTTAATCAGTTGATCCAGCAAAACCAATGAGCACACGTGGGAAAATGTCCATCCCCAGTTTAGTAGTTTTTAGACAAGAGAATGTATGGTTGCTCAGTACTCCTCCTCCCCATCATCTTCTACCCAACCCAAAAAATTACCTTTTCAATATAAAAGTAGACTGTAAAAAGCATTTTGTCTTCACAATAAATTTTGACAAAGCTTCGCTAAATACTGAGGCAAAATTTCAATTGAATTTAGTTGTTGTGTTGTTATATCCACTTTTTTCCTCTATTTTCAACCACATTTTGTTGGATTTACTCAATCCTTCACTCCTCACAAGAGAATGTATATAAGAAAATTGAAAAAAGAAAAAGAAGAGAGATCATTACGTCAGGGTTTGTACATCTGTATCATTTTTAGCCGCTTCTGAAATGAAAAGTGCAAAACTGGCCACAGTTTCTTTAAGTACATCTTGGTCTAACTTCCGCAATCTGGGATCTTAAAAGAAAAAGAAAAAAATAGACCATGAGAATATTAATACAAAACAATATTGCCTTATTCAATTTTTTTTTTTTTCTAAATCCACATTAAAAAAAAAAGATTACAATAATATTATGAACTATTCTTGAAAAATGTTATAGAAAAACTAAATTCTTTAGTTTATATCTTTTTTCAGCGGTGAACTTTGATCTATCCCTAAAAATTGATTGAATTTGCATTTCACAAGAGGATTTCATTTCTTTTAGATTTTATTTCAGAAAAGATTCAATTTTTTATGTATCCCTTTTTATGTATGTATTTTATGATTCAGAAAAGATTCAATTTTTTTTTTATGTATCCATTTTTATGTATGCATTTTATGTAACCCTTAAAGAATCCAGGTAAGTAGAGCTATTTCTATAAGGGTGGCATATATTGAAGAATTAACAAAACAACCAAAGAACCATGATCAATGACCAAAAATTAAACCCACAAATCGCATCGCACTTCATGCAGATTAACAATCTGCTGAGCCTACATCAGTCAGCTCTGCAGATTCTAGATAGCATGGGACAGACCTGCCAAGGGCAATGATTGATAGGGACAAATGGTGAGAGAGAGTCATGTGTATCTGTGCTGTCGGTATGACATGATGATGATGAGTTATTTGTGTTGAAATGTTACAATGAACAATATCATTATGGGCTATTCTTAAAAAATGTAATAGAAAACTAAATGTTGATGAGAGCTAAAAATATAGAAAACCAATTCAACAGTACGACAATAGATGGTTGGTTGGTTGGGTCTTACAGCAAAACAAACCATTGGGTTATTTTATGCCAAAGATGTTTTTGTTTTATTAATTCTTGATGGGTACACAATTTTTTTTCTTTTTTAAACACATTTTTTTCTTTTTAAACCATAGATGGGACCCTAACAGGTACTACCACTCCAGATCACAGTGGACCTGGGAGTAATGGTGATGAAGGGTGCTCCACATTCCCCATATGATAAAAAGGGGTTGGGGTTTGCCATAAGGACAATAGGGTTGGGACAATCCTATAGGTGCTAGGGCATGACATGACCATTGATCAGAGAGAGGGCCTCTCCGACCACCCATCTAGTTTAAGTAAGGCCCAAAATAGAGTGTTGCATGTTATGGACTGCTCAGCCACCAGGGTTCCATCCATGTAAAAGTAGAATAATCCTTGTTGGTCACCATTTGGCCAGTTTAGCTCAGTTGGTAGAGCGTCCGCCTGGAATCACAAGGTTCCTGGTTCGATACTGACCATCGCCAACTCAGCGTATGAGTAGTACAGTGATCTGTAGTAAAGTGAGGAGCTGATGGTAGGTGTGGCACACCACTTCAGACACTAAAAACAATCTCCTTGGTCTAGCGCTAGTGAAAGGTGGATAGACTCCCTCGCTGTCTGGCTGATACCGACTATAGGCCACCCCGATGACTTTACTTACACGTTTGTACAATTGACAGAAACAAAAAGAGAGAATACTCTACGAATAATAGTTATCCCCTTTAAATGTTACAGCCAAAAAAATAAATATACGAATACATCTGGAATTTTATTAGATATAATTATGCAAATAAAATGATAAAAATGAAGAAATGAATATATAGAGTTTCAGAGATAATTTTTTTAAGAGAAATGACAATAATGAAACTGTTGTCTGTTGTTTTTTTGTTTTTGTGGGTTTTTTGTCCATTTTTTAATTCTTTTATTCAAGCAATGACAAGCTACAATATCAAATTTAGATTTTTATAAAAGCTTTAATTTAAATTTGCTATAAAATCTCAAAAACATCCTATTGTCAAAATAATACATATTCTACTCAAACTCTGTAAACGCCCCTTTTCCTTTTTTTCATCAATTTCAATTTTACGATCGTTTTCTTGCAGACCAAATTGTATTGGAACTCCGGTTGTTTTAATTTAAAATTTTCATTGATCACTCAAGATGAAAATGCTTATAAAAATTCTGATTTAAAGATGCGTTAATCTTAGGGTGAAAAATATGACAAAATAAATAAATCTGCAGTTAGATCCAACTAAATTACCTTATTTCTCGATACTGTTGACAACTTCAAACTTGAATTTATTTCATTTTAGGCAGAAGGGTTCGAGGATTTTCAAAATTTACAGTAAAATTTTTAAGTTGAATGAAATGTGGGTAAATAACATCAGAATAAATTTGTTTTTAGATTATTAACCAAAAGAAAAAAACATTGTTTTAAAAGTCCGCTAAAAAAAAAAACATTAAATTTTTAATTTTCAGCCCCCACACACAAAGCTGTGTCTTTTTTTTTTATTTAGAAGTCATACTTTTCAATAAATAATTTAAACAACACTTTACTTTGTGAAACGTTTTTGGTACCAGTTTATGGATTTTTTGTTTTTATTTTTTAGGGGTGTGTGTGTGTGTGTGTGTGCTTCATTCATTATTATTATTCACCCAAATATCTATCGTAAAGAATTACTGCTATCTTTTTAACCAGACAAGAAAAAAACATAATTAAGAAAATACTGAACTGCACTAGCTGTAATAAATACCTATATGTGGCGATTGATTCAATATCCCTTGACACGCAGAAGTCACGAGCGCAGGAAAACAATCGTCAGGAACATTGTTATTGCTATTTGCAGCAGAGATTCCCTGCAAAACGTTTGAAGACACATCCATGTTTAGCTGCTGTTTCTTACTTCTCTCCCTTATTTCACTAAAGAGTTCCACTACGCCGACCATGTGATTAAAATTTGCAGAAACTAAAGCTTAACTATCTCATTCAATTAAATCTAAAAAAACAAAAAAACTTAACGCATTTTTGCAGAATTTAATATTAATATTATTATTATCATTATTAATATACATATATATAATACTGCAGAACTAATCTAGTGAGAGTAACCTCAAAAAAATAAATGTTTATTTTTCAATCAATTGTTCCCGTTCATTTATGATGAGTAAAAAAAAAAATTAATTCGTGTTAGAGTACTTTAAAAAATTAACTATGAAATTTTAGCTAATCGTAAATTTTAAAAATAGCATTTTTAGAAATAAAAAAAAATTCTCATTTTAAAACCGTTTAAAAAGTAACCAAACACGTAAACAAACAATAAATAAAGACCCAGCTATGGGTTAAATGATACCACTACTGTTCTTCTACAAGGATAGCTTTGGTATTGAATAACTTATGTTATTGAACAAAGAAACTAAAGAATAAAACAGTCGTCACGAGTTTACTTTTATCATGTGCTTTTCTAGCAAGTATTTGTTTATTTGTTTCAAATATAAAACAAACGAGAAATTGTATACCTAATTTGTCGGAAAATCCGTATTTTACAAAACAAATTTAACCCTCCCACACACACCGTTTGAAAAATAATTTACCAAAAATCAGGGGATTTCCGATTTTAATGAAATTTTCTGTGTTGATTTATCAATGAATGAATTTTATAATGCATCAGTTATTTTATTTCAAAACTTTCAGATTTTTTTCAGGTCATTTACCCCCCCCCCCACACACACACGCTTATTTTTGGGGCGCAAAATATTGGTGGGGTTATATGTGATTGATACTTTTTCTAGGCACTGGCCAAAAAATCGGATACTACGAGTTTTAAAGCGAATTAAAAATAATTAAATCTATTATTTAAGGTCAAACTTTGTCTAAATCGATAAGTAGTAATATAATGACCATCATTAAAAAAGAATAATATCGTTACATATGCAGTTTATTTTTAATACATTTAAAGGGATTTGTTTTGGTCAATTTCGACGCGATCCGCCATTCTGTCTCTTTTTCAAGGGTTTTAAGCGCTTGTTTACAATTTTAATATAACATTCGCGATTGCAAAAAAATTACCAAAAATCAGGTAATTATCCGATTTTAATGAAATTTTCAGTATTGATTTATCAATTAATGAATTTTATAATGCATCAGTTATTTTATTTCAAAACTTTAATTTAGTATTTTTGCTATGAAAAATTGATATATAAAATTCATTTAAATAAAAATATTCAGATTTTAAGTTTAAAATGTTATATTTTTAGGTTTAAAAATAAATATCTATTTAATGCAAACCTTATTTTAGTCAATCAAAGTATACGTTTTGAAGAAAAACTCTATTGAAAATGTAGCCCCCCCCCCTTTAAGTAGAAAAAATATCGATGTATAATTTTTTCTTTTATAAGATAATAGCCAATTAAATAATTATCGAAATGAGTAAAAAAGAAATCTCCAAAAATTAATTATTTATTATTTTTTAACATTTTATTTTCCGATTTTCGGTACTTATTTTCTTATAAAATATTCCACTTAAAATTTTTTGTTTTCTATTTACAACTTCGGTCTTTTATCTTTTTATTTCTACTATAATTAGTATCAATCAAGGACCAACACGCCAATATTTTACACTCCCAAAATAAGGGGGGGTCAAAATTAAGTGACCTGAAAAAAATCAGAAAGTTTTGAAATAAAATAAATAATGTATTATAAAGATCATTCATTGATAAATAAACACTGAAAATTTCATTAAAATCCGATAATTCCCTGATTTTTGGTAAATTATTTTCTGTAGGGGGGGGGCTAAAGTCATTTTGTCAAAAACGCATTTTAGGCTCATTTAGTCAGTGCCTACTTTTTTCTGCATAAATAAAAAGACAAAAGAAGATCGAAGGTGTGAATAGAAGAAAACATTTTTGAATGAATCTGTTCTGCTTTGGTAGTAATATTGACCTAAAATCCGTTTTTGACAAAATGAATTTAGCCCCACAGAAAATAATTTACCAAAAATCAGGGAATTATCGGATTTTAATTAAATTTTCAGTGTTGATTTATCAATGAATGAAAGCATTATTTATTTTATTTGATTCAATTGAGAATGTTAAATTTATTTTGTAAACACGAATTTTACGCAATCTTTAAACAGCGTTTACGGCTATATTCGATCAAAATTGACCAAAAAAATAATTTTAAATGTATTAAGAATAAATTACATGTATAATATTATTTTGACTTTTTTTTTACTGATGGGTAATTCCATATCAAATCATCCAGAAAAAAAGTTAAATTGTCACCCACCCCTTAAATTTAAAAAAAAAATTAAAAATTGAATTATATTAGAAAAAAAGATTTTATGTATTAATGGTTCATAAGCTGTAGATTCTTGTTAGACCAGGTTTAGAGGAACAAAGAAAAAGAATTGTATTCTAAAAATAGACAAAGCCAGACTGACCGACACCAAAAATTCAAAACTCCCGCCAACTAATAGACATTCTGAGAGCGGAGGAAGGGAAGATTTATAGTAGTAGAGAGCGGAAAGGCAGCAGCCAGCGAACAGACAAGTTCACAAATAATAATCCTCCTCGAACCGGGTGAACAAACTACAAGTAAGCTTTAACACTAATAAGACTTTGTAAAAAGGAAAATTCATTAACCAAACCACACCTTTGTAACTTGTTGTTCATTTGATACAATTTATAATCTATCTATACATATATAAAGGGCAGTTGTGTGAATTTGTAGGTCCGGAGGAAACTTCGAAAATAAAACAATTAACGACAAAGTAAATATATATACACATTAAATATCACCAGGGCTTGGTTTTTGAGCAAAAATAATAGACATTTGATTTATATTCGTGAAGATAATTAAAAAAATAAGATTTAAATGATAACAGCATGGATTTTTTTTTTCATTTGATATTTTAGATAGTAGACTAACATTTCTTTTCAGAGTAGCTGGACCAATGCAAGGTCTATTTTTTTACCTAGGGATTTAAATGGGGCATCCCACGAGGATTCAACTCATGATTCAGTAATAATGGACTAACTTTAAAAAATCCCCCTCTACCTAGGCGACGTCGGGTAGCCGCTGCTAGTACACATATAAAGGACAATTATGTTCCTCCAGACCTGGTCTAACAAGAATCTACAGCTTATGAACCATTACAATGTCCTTTAATAAAAGAATTCTTGTCAGAATCATTTAGTAAATATCAATAAAAGTGATTTATTTATATTTATTATGAGTAGTCACTATTTTTAACTAGATCCCTCACCTCACAAAGGCAGGTTTGACACAAGGTCGACCCTCCGAGATGGGTGGTGCCAAAAATAGCTCAGTCCTGTCAGAATTCCCCTTTTACATGATGTGGCAGAAATACCCGCCGCATTTTAAACTGTCACCAATGTGGTGCAAGTGAATGTAGGCAAGTGGTAGTAATAGCTCCATGTAGCTAATGTCTTACGTTGGAAATTTATTAAGGTACACACATGCTTGTATTCAAATAGGCAAATCCCAGCCCTTCTAAAGATCACGTGAGAACACTTATAAAAGCAAGACCTCAACTCTTTGGCCATTCCACGTGGTAATACCAGGTAAGGCATCCGTTTCGCATCGCTTTGAACTCACAAAGGTTGATCGAGCAGTGTCTTCTCCCAGTCCACCACCCAGGAGACAAGAGCCTTCAACTCTAGAACTACTATGATTCATCTGGCAGGATTCAGTTACCAGGAAACTCAAAAAGCTAAGTTTTTATGCAGGCATATTTTCTGCAAAACCTTCACCCACTACAAACCTAAATCCGACCTAATTGGACATTGAACTCTATGAACATATGTGAATACTACCATTCACTTTTATAATTGTCTACCATTGTATATATAGAATACAATCCTATATTTCATACCCAAATAAGGAAAAACACATAAACACATTTCTTTTACTAAATTTAAGGAAAAGAGATTAAAACAAACACACGAACACAATTCTTTTCCAAAACTTAAGAAAAAAGATTAAAACAAATGTTTATACAAAAGTCAGAGTTCGATTAGCTAGATTAGCAATGTCTTCGACTACGTCCGCGCGTTCGCACTCAAAAAATTAATTACCATCCGATCCTATTTAGAATTATTTAAAGAGAAAAAATCCAACATTCACACAGATCCCATCTCGCTGTCAGATAGAACATACGACCGACAACAACAAGAAACAGATGTCCGAGCGAAAGACTCACCAACACCAAAACAAACACCACACCTTCCGAGTCACAACTTACCACTACCAAAGATCTCGCCACAGCAATTAATATATTAATAATATATAATTTCATCAGGTCCTATTCAAAAACTGTAATTTTCCATTTTGTCAATTCTAATTCTGCATACATATTTTACATTGTAAACATTACAGTCTTCCTATCGAACTTTGACGAATCTGCATACACTTTTGCATTGTGACATTACACATTTCTTGACGAACTTTTCTAAACTCTACACACGAACTTTTACATTTCACATTGAACATTTGCATATTTGTTGTTAATTACGAATTTATTCTCGGAATAAATTTATTTGTTATTTCATGAATACATGCTTTGTTTTATCATTTCTCCGTATTTTCTGCCTAAACTGTGTCTAATTATTTTATCGTCATTCCTATATCATTGAACGCATATCATAACCCTCTACAAAGAGGTTCGTCATTTAAATATTATTTGTGAAGTAGTTTCACGCAACCCTTACCTCTAAATACATTTTTATGCTTTGTACATTAAATTATTTTTGTATTACCAAAGATTGTTGTTTCCTTTCTTCAGAACTGCACCCAGAATATCTCTGCTTCGACTTGTAATTGTATTTATTCCCCTACAATACTTAGGGGTGTTGAAAGCTTTACTTTGGTTTTTATATATACCGTATTATTTTTTTTCAATGCATACCAGATGTGTCAAAAAAGTATTGAGATTTTTTGTACTTTTTGACACACCTTGTATTCTAAAAAATAACATTCCATTCATTCTTCATTTCTATCTTGGTAAATAAAGCTTTAAACTTGGTACTTTTTTGACACACTTTGTATCCTGAAAAAATTAATGTTCCATTTATTATTCATTTCTATCTTGGTAAATACAGCTTTAAAATCTTTACTTTTTTTACACACTTTGTATTCTGAAAAATTAATGTTCCTATCATTCTTCATTTCTATCTTGGTAAATACAGCTTTAAACTTGGTACTTTTTTGACACACCATGTATTCTGAAAAAATTAATGAATGGAACATTATTTTTTTCAATATACAAGATGTGTCAAAAAGTATAAAAAGTCTCAATGCTTTTTGACACACTTTGTAGAGTGCATTTGCTGTTGAAACTATCATAACCAGTCACTACTATTCACTACCAAAAGTACTCCAAAAAAACAGACCACCATTTGCCATAAAAAACTAGAGATTTGTGTGAATCTACAGGAAGTCGATGCTTCAAAGGCATCTGACGAAAGTTCATTTGTGTGCAAGAGGCTTGACACACCCTTTCCAGTTGAGCTTGGCAACTTTGTGAGAATTAAAATTAAATTAAATTTTGCAAAATACATTTTTCAGATGATGAGGGGGAGCCCAGTGTAATAAATGATGATGATGATGATGATGATGATGACACACCCTTTCCAGTTGAGCTTGGTAAATTTGTGAGGATTAAAATAAAATAAAATTTTGCAAAATACATCTTTCAGATGATGAGTGGGAGAGTCGTCAGCAATGTTATATTTCTGGGATCATTGAAAATTTTTAAAAATTAAAAAACAACTGAGGTAGTCACGACCTCAGTTGTTGGTTTTTTTTTTTTGTTTTTTTGGTTGTACTAGAATAGGCTCAGTCCTAATTAGTGATCATCCTGTACACATTAATACAACAAACCAACATTACGTTTTTTTTTGTTTTTTGTTTTATGTGACATTGTTTACATTGTGTAATGTGTGAAAATAAACCATTGTCTTCTTCTTGTCTTCTTCAACATCATATTTTCTCCCCCAGGCTAACCCAATCTAGGCTGATCAGACCCCGATTCTCCCCCACCCCCTCCAGCAACAAGCTTTCACTAAACTCACCTCCATTTGAGTACAGCTGACCGTTTAGGTAGCTTTATACTACCAATCATGTGACCCCCAGCCAATGGCGTTAGAGTTCTGTATTCCACTACATATATATGAGTCTTTGAATATCTAGCTCAAGTTTGGTGCCGATCTCATTAACACGAAAATAATGGCCATAGAATAATAATTAACATAGCTTAACACTTGTACCCAGTCATGGTTAGTGGAATGAGAACAGTATACCCCCATGGATTGGATAAAAGGTTGGGTTCAGAGTTCAGTGAAGGCTCCCGATTACAACAAGAAGGTTCCCAAGTTCGAAAAGAAGGTTCCTGAGTTCAAAGAGAAGGTCTCGAATCCGACAAGAAATACCTGAAGAAGGCCGGATGGCACATCGACAGAAACATTGTACAGATAACAATAAAGATGAGGACAATAGTCCTAGTAATCCAAATGATACAAATTATCATCTCAAAAATTCAGAGAAATAGTAATATAACTCTATTCATTGATGAGAAGTAGAGTCCACATACTTTTGAATAAGTGTTATTATTATGTACAACCTGTTGTGAAGTATTCAAGCACATCTTAAAAACCAGACTTGATCAAACATAATTGTGAAAATACCCAGTCTGCACTCGCGTTTCGTTGCACAATGTCTATGACCCCAACGTTGGGATATTCTGTGCTGGTCGATTCGAAGGGCACGAGTCAGAGACAGGTTCAAAAGGATTGGAAAAAACAAAACAAAACAAAACACAAAGTCTGATAACAGGACGCTGATAGAAGAAGAAGTTGAAACACTTGTGCAGTTTGTGGTGGGGTAGTGTACACTTGGGTCTATGTCAGCTGGCAAGAAAGTCGTTTTAACATTAAGTCTATTACTGGCTTCACTGATGTGGGTCCCTGGCTATTTTCTATTTCTGCTGCTACTGATGACACTATCACCCCAACTGCCAGGCTCAAAACTGACTAAGGGCTGGAGCTTGGCTGAATATATGTAAAATTCTACCCCACGGACCCGACTACCCAGATGCTAGGCACTTAATTTAATCACAGACTTTTTGTTTGCGATTTCCCTTAAAATTAAAGCAATTACTTTTTTCTTCAGACTCTGCGTCCCCAATATTCTGTCCATTAATTTCCCCGAAAGAGATTTTCTCATAAAAATAGCTTTTTCCTCTTAACACTTAGATACCTAAAGATTTTATCTATAACTGTTTAAATTCTCTTAAACTTTACTGCCCAATCTTGTGTGTCTGTAAAGGATACCCCCCACCCATACACATATGCCTGGGCTTACACATTCTATTTCTATTTATTTATTTTTTTCTGACCATGTTCCCACTTAACCATAGTGTCACATAATGATTGGTATTTTGGAATTCAGCATAAAATGGTGGTCATATATCACTTGGTAAACCGTTTACCTTTGGAAAAAAATTAACGCAGCCCAGTGTAATAAATAATGATGATGATGATGATGATGATTATCCATCATATTCAATTATGACCATTGACTAAGCCAAATCTTAGCAAATGAATTACTCAGGTGATTTGTTTATCATGGTGAAGGTTTATGTAGGGCTCACGCCACACTTTTTGGATGAGCTGATAACAGAAGAATAGTGCATCTGGGAGAGAGAGAGAGAGAGAGAGAGAGAGAGAGGGGAGAATCTGAGAGAGAGAGAGAGAGAGTGGGAAGAGAGAGACTAAAGAGAGAGATAAAGACAAAAAGAAAATCTGAAAGAGAGAGAGAGAGAGAGAGAAGTAGAGAGAGTGATTGAGAGAGTGTGTGTGAGTGAGAGTGAGAATAAAGTGGGACTCACGCCACCATTTTTGGATGAGCTGATAATAGAAGAATGGTGCACTAGTGTGACACAGATTCGACTGAACAACACTCATCAGATGTTTGATTTATGGTCCTTCTTTCTCCTAGACCAGTTGCACTAATGATTACATATATAAATTAAATATAGATTATAAAATATTACAAAAATATAAATCTGGTCAGGGGTGGGGAACACAAGAAAGAGAAAGGGAAAGAGAGAGGGGGGCGAGATTAGAACCCGACGCATGGGCTGACATTTTTTGTTGACAAACTGATAACCAATATTTTTTGAAATTTTATCAATATTTTTTTTTCCACCATTATATCTTGACCATTTGGTTGGTTGGTTGGTTTGTTGGTTGGGTTTTATGGCATGTCAACCCTTGTTGGGTTATTTTATACTAAAGATATTTTTGTTTTATTCATTCTTGGTGGGTACTCATTTTTATTAAATTAATTTCTTTTTTAAACTCATTTTTTTAAACTCATGTTTTTCTATTTAACCCATAGATGGGACCCCTAACAAGTACTACCACTCCAGGTCAAAGTGGACCTGGGAGTAATGGTGATCAAGGGATACTCCACATTTGCCAGAGCTCCAGAATTGTAATATGGGTGATATAAGAATTCGGTTGATAAGCAACACCCGTTTATCAGGATTTACATTTTTATCTTTCATCTTGGATGATTTGGACGATCTCATTTTTAACCATAGGCTGTTGCAGGATGATAACAGACGGAAGATGTAGGAACACCAATATACAAGTAAAGAATCAGTATAATTGTGTAGCTAATGAATTAGTGATCCATAAGACCTATGTCAGAGGTCTGTCAAAGGAAAATCATTTTTTTAAGTAAAGTGAAAAAATATAGTCAGTATTTTGAAAACATTTATATAGTCAGTATTTTGAAAATATAGTCAGTATTTTGAAAACACTTATATAGTCAGTATTTTAAAAATATTGTCAGTATTTTGAAAACATTTATATAGTCAGTATTTTGAAAATATAGTCAGTATTTTGAAAACATTTATATAGTCAGTATTTTGAAAATATAGTCAATTTTTTGAAAACATTCATCATAAGAAATAAGAATTCGACGGATAGGCCACACCAGATAATCAGGATTTAGAATTTTTCATTTCATCTTGGATAATTTGGATCATCATCAACAGTGGAACAATTAAGGAATATGGGTATTAATATATAGATTAGAGTGTAAATCTTATAAAAGAAAATAGATTTAATGTTGGTGATATAAAGCTGGCTTTATAAGATGTGTAATTAGGGTGGGATCTACCTATTTATAGACCCTAGGCCAAACTCATCAGTGGGTCCGTTCATTTTACAATAGGTACTATATCTGTGACCCACCTGAAAACTACCCTATGGCCCACTGTTTTATACTCATAGATACCCTCATCATATATCAGGTATATAATAGAGAGAGACAGAGAGATTAGAGATTATCGAGATGATGGGTGGTCTTATTTAGTAACTTCTGCTTACTGCTGGTTCCTGCTAACTGCTTCTACTTTGAACGCCATCTTCTCTGGACTGACTTCTATTCAGGGCTTCTGCTGGGGGTTGATTTTCTTTGTTAATTCTTCTTACAAGGCTGGACATTGTTTGTTTTAACATTTAATTAATACAACAAGACTTGGTGTTTCTTAATAATAAAACCTTATTTCCCCAGCCCATGATTCTGCCGTGGGTGAGTTGCAAACCCTAAGAGACATCCTTTCTCCTAAGGTGCTGGCTCGCATCTGCCTAACTAAACTAAAACTTATTCTTATGCGTCTGTAATGGCACCCTTTCAAGGGGTCAAATCGAAAGGTCACTAACCAAGGCCATAACCAGCTAGTAACTTTCCATAGGACCCCATTATTTTAAATTAATGGACCTTAATTCAAAATTCTAACTACATGTACATTCATAATTTATAACTGCTCATAAATTATGTAACACCACCTGTTGAAGACCACTGTGGCCCTATATTTATTGTACAGTGTTTTTTATGGTTTTTTATATATCTTATGAATAGCTTAAAGGCCGTTTAATAGGTCTGTCCGATTGATTTTTCCCAAATTTACTTCCAAGTTATAAAAAATGATATAATACAATTAAAACTTAAAAAATTTCAGAATTACAGGTCCAGATTCAGCCCAAAATATTTTTAATTTGCTCACAGAGTTAGCCTGATTCTGAACTGGTATGATATTTTGGGATATGGCGTTTAGGAGTAAAGTTTAAAAAATGTGACACACTGACATTAGAATTTATCATTAGAGATGAAATACCCTATGTACACTTGAAACAAGGTCATAATCTGGCACACTGAATGATAAATTAGTTTCAGTGGATCCCTAAATACTTGTGACCCTAGGCCATTAGCTTACTATGCGTGTGTATAATCATTTATCAGAAAAAAGAATTTGATTTTACTTGCAGAGTGTTAAAAAAAAGGTACCGTGCACTGATGGGGAAAAATTTGCCGATTCCAAAAGGTATTTCAAAACTTTTCCTTCCTGTCCTTTTTTTTCTCATTGACTGATATTTTTTTTATCTTCCACATCAAACAGAAGTTAGTTGAGAGGTTAAAGAAATAAATAAATGTCAACACTAATCGACTGATAATCTATTGTTTTGTCAGCCGATTATCAAGTGGAGGCCTAGAAGAGGTCAATCGTAAAGCAAAGGGTCAGAGGTCACTAGGTGAAAGTTGATCTAAAAGACAAGGAAATTAAAATTTTTATATATATTATATATATATATATATATATATATATATATATATAATGATGAATATTTCTTGTTTGTTGTTTAATCTCAACTAGTTTCGGGTCATCTTCAGGAGAAAATTTATTATTTGAAGAAATTGTTGATATATATTGGAGCATATATATAGTGGGTTTAACATGCTGTTAAAATCCGGGTAGGCGAGTGTGTTTGATAGTAGCATGTTCATTTGTTGTGAAGAACCTCTCTCTCTATATATATATATATATAAAGGGCAGTTGTGTGTATATGTATGTCCGGAGGAAACTTTGAAAATAAAACAATTAACGACAAAGTAAATATATATACACATTAAATATCACCAGGGCTTTTTTTAGCAAAAATAATAGAGATTTGATTTATATCCGTGAAGATAATTAAAAAATAAAATCTAAATGATAACAGCATGGATTTTTTTTTCATTTAATATCTTAGATAGTAGACATTAACATTTCTTTTCAGAATAGCTGGATCAATGCAAGGTCTATTTTTTACATAGGGATTTGAATGGGGCATCCCACGAGGTTCAACTCACGATTCAGTAATAATGGATCTGTGGAGCTAACTTTAAAAAATCCCCCTCTTTCCAGGCGACGCCGGGTAGTCGCTGCTAGTTATATATTGTTCTTCCTTCTTGTGGCTTATCAGGCTGAAAAGGAATTAAGGTAAAGAAAAGAAGAGACAAAAACTTTTAGATTTCAGACTTTATTTCTAGGCTCATGGCTATTTCTTGGAGAGTAGATTTTCTTCTGAGCTAGTCAGCAATGTGTGTTCCCAGTAAGGTCTGCGTTTGGAATGCCGAGGGTTCTTCTTGGTGTCAGGATGGGGTCCTTTTATCTGCACATGCCCAGAGGGTTCTTCTTGTCTGAGGGCTCCTGAGAGATTTTTTTTTTATTTCTTATTTTATCTTATTTTTATTTTATTTTTTATTTATTTTAATCTCCAGAAATCCATTAGCTAGATGGAGCTATCATTGTCACTTGCCTAAGTTCAGTTGCACTACCCAGGTGACTGTTTAAAATGTGGAAGTATTTCAGTCACACCATCTATGTCAAAGGTCACAAGATCTGTTTTCTGCCGATGAATATCAATTACTCATCTAAAAAAAAAAAAAAGAAAGAAAAACGGTCACTTTAAAAAGATTCTGTTTTTTTTTTAAATTGAAATTACGATTAATCTATACACTATATTTTTGTCTATATGACCTTTGGATAATTCAGGAGATTAAAAATACAAACTAGTAACGATTAAATCAGATCTAATCAGTTCAAGTACTTCCAATTTAATCAGTACACTAACAAAGATACTAATCATATTAATTGAATACTGTTTATTAACTAAGTAAGTTGTTCGGAGTTGCCTATTATCGGTATAAGCCAGACAACGAGGGAGTCTATCCCCTTTTCACTAGCGCTAGACCAGGGAAATTGTTTTTGCGTCTGAGGTGGAGCGTCACACCTACCATCTGCACCCTACTTTACCGCACACATCCTTGTACTACTCATACGCTGAGTTGGCGGGGGCCGGTATTGAACCCGGAACCTTGTGGTTCCGAGCCGGATACTCTACCGACTGAGCTAAGCTGGCCCCTTATTTTGACTGCCATCTGTATTTAACCTTTTATTGTTTTGAGAGCCCCATGTGGTTCCCAGTGTTTCTGTGACACGTTTGAGGGCATATATGCTCTCAAACTATATTTATACATATATATATATATATTTACCAACCCCTCCGCACGAGTAGGAAGCAGCACAAGGTCAATTTTTTAAGCGGAGTTTAATAGGTCTAAATTCAGAGTTTTCCTTCTCCTAGACTGGTTACCTAGTGTTGCAGCTGCTTGTCGAAATAAAGAACACAACAAGTAGTCCAACTAACGTTAACTGCGAGAAGTAATCACTTCCGCCTTTTTATTATTACAATTCCAAAGATGGCCGAAACGGTGCTTTTATTTCTTATTAACCAATATACCACATCCCTTCCCACTTAGCTTGAAACTGCACATACATTTTTAAAGACACCAAGAAACATCCATAGGTCCCTCCCAGGAACTCCGGCAAGAAATCCCATTACTTGTAGGAAGCGTTGTCCGACTCTCAGACATAGTCACATCATCATCATCATCATCTGTAGCCTCTGGAGATTCCTGAACAGCAATTTCCCCAGTTAAGGGCCTGGCACTGGGTCGTTTCCCTTTTGTGTCTGGTTTCATGTTGGTGCGCTGCTTTTGGCTTTATTCTCAGCATTGTTCCTTCTTTCCTCTTCTTTGCGTTTCTGAAAATGTGTTCTCATGTGAGTTCTGGGATGTTCACCTTCCAAGATGTCACTGGTTGTTGAGAGACTGCTATCTCTGTAGGGTGCAGGAAGCTGTGCAACACATGTTGAGTGCCCTGTAACTGTTTTCCCCGACTCCCCAGAGGCTGCCAGGATTCTTCTGGACCTCTCACAACAGGTTCTGTTGGAATATTCACGCGAATATGATCCACGTGTCTTTTCCATAATCGACCATCCTCTAACGGCACTCTAAATCTCCAGAAGCTACAGATGACTCAGTGGACCAAGTTGCTCCTCTAAAACTCCGGGCAGCCATTTTGGCCTCCCTTGAAAATTCACCACACTAACGGTATCTCCAATATGGAAATTATTTTTCAATACGATTTTTATCCGTCGTTCTTTTAGTATCATCTATTTTTGTGGTGACTTGGATAGATAAATCTGGATACATAAGGTCTAGACGAGATCGAGGCTGACGGTCCATTAATAGCATTTCTGGCGATTGACCCGTTATTGATTGCGGGAATAAACGGTATCGGGCTAATACACGCAATAATCGCGTTTCCAAATCCCCAGTAACTTTTTTAAGCCCACTCTTAATGGTTTGCACTGTACGCTCAGCCAGTCCATTCGAGGAGGGATGATATGGTGCACATCTAACATGCTTAATGCCATTTAGGGTACAGAACCTGGAAAATTCCTTACTAGTAAAACTGTTAGCATTGTCAGATACGATCACAGGTGGACTTCTATATGTGGCAACATTCTTTCTGTTTCTGAAGAAGATTGTGATGACACAACATGTGCATCTATGTATTTACTGTGGGCGTCGACAATCACTAGAATCCACTTGTCCTGGATAGGGCCCGCATAATCCATGTGCACTCGGAACCAAGGCCTCCCAGACCATTCCCATGGATGCAATGCACTAGCCTGAGGCATATTTGCACTATCTTGGCACATGCCACAACTCCTCACACATAATTCAATATCTGCATCCATCTTAGGCCACCAAATGTGACTACGAGCAAGTGACTTCCGTGAAATTCCTGGATGACTCATGTAATTCTTTCAGTAAAGCATCTCGACACTTTGCTGGGATAACCAACCGTGATTCCCATAAAACACAACTCAGTTGTTCCGATAACTCATCTTTCCTGGTTGTGTATGGTTGAAAGTCAAGAGATCCTTTTCTCGGACATCCATGCAAGATCCATTTACGCACTTGTGATAACACGGGATCTCTTGATGTGTAAAAAGCAACAGTTTTTGACGTGACTGGGGTTAAGTCTAAAGTTGACATGGAGAGTACTACTTCCTCCGGACAAGGTAATGGCGTAAAATAGTCCTCTATAGGTAGCCGACTCAGTCCATCTGCATTGGAAATTTTTGAACCAGGCTTGTACACTAGTTGATAGTGATAACTTGCTAGAACCAATGCACTCTAGCACTTCCTGTTGGTTATATTGCACGGCCCTCTTTAAAAAGCCCAAGCAGTGGTTTATGATCCGTGATGATGGTAAATTCTCGACTATAAATATATTTATGGAACTTGGAAACTCCACAAATGACTGCTAGTCCTTTACGTTCTATCTGGGCATAATTCCGTTCTGCCTTTGATAATGTCCTGGAGGCAAAATAAATTGGTTTTTCACTCCCGTCTTTCATTATATGCGATAACACTGCCCCCACACCCACTGGAGATGCATCCACCGTCATGATAAGTTTAAGTTCAGCATTGTAATGAACCAAAACATTAGTTGACATTAGCAACCCCTTTGATTGCTTGAAGGCAAAGGCTTCGTCTGGTCCCCATTTCCAGGGAACTCCTTTTTGTAATAATTTGTACAATGGAGCTAAAACCGTGCTGATATTGTTTAAATACTGGTGATAGTAATTAACAAAAGCTAAAAAAAACTACACAGTTCAGACACATTCTTTGGGGTGGGTGCTTTGCAAATTGCATTGACCTTATCTTGCGTTGGGTGGATTCCTTCAGAATCAATCCTATGACCCAGGTATGAAATTGACGACTTTTTGAATTCACATTTATCGCCTTTAAGGCGGAGACCAGCATCTCGTAATCTCTTTAATACTGCACGCGGGTTCCTATAATGCTCTTCCATAGTTTGTCTCGAGATTAGGATGTCGTCTTTGGTATTGCTTGAATCAGTTGATGTATAATTCTTTGAAATACTCCTGGTGAAGAAGCAATACTAAAACACAACCGGGTATACATAAAAAGACCTTTATGCGTGTTTATCGTCGTTAGTTTTTGTAACTCTTCGTCCAAAGGAACTTGTAAATAAACGTCACTCAAATCCAGTCTCGTAAAATAATGTCCACCCGAGACTTTAGAATACAGGTCGTCTATATTCGGAATGGGATATTTGTCTATTTGCAAAACAGGATTGACGGTCTGTTTAAAATCCCCACAAATCCTAACTTGACCATTTCTCTTTAAAACGGGACAATAGGGGACGCCAATTCTAAGAAACAGACTGGCTTGATAATGGAGGTAGCAACCATTCGCTGATGTTCAGCTTCCACCTTCTCTCTAATTGTTAAGGGTACGGATCTAGCCTTCATAAAAAGAGGCGTGCTATTTTGTTTAAGGTACAATTTTGCTGCATTAGATTCCGCACACATTTTATCTACTTCATCCGTTTCTTTTTTTCTTTATATGTGCAACATCAGCCGTTGCTAATTCCATAGCTTTAGCCATTCTAGCGATATGTCATCGGACAATAGATTTTCTTGAATTATCGTCCTTTAACCCACACACAAATTTGTCACGCAATGCTCTTTTTAAAAACGACCCAAATTCGCATGTAGAAGCAAATGTTTTGCGACTGATCACCCAAATTTGGAAAGCCAAAGGTCAACATAACTCAAGTTCAAATTTTGAGGATTGTGTAACTTTAACATAGTCCACACCTGGACAAAATTTCAGAAAAATTGAATTGAAAAATTTGAACAAAATGTAGCTTCAGTTCTGTGCAAAAAACAAACTATCTTTTTGGTACAAATAATGTTCAATATATGTGAAATAATAATGGAAAAAATCTTTGCCATAGATGCAATGCCACCTTGGGATATTGATCTTGTTATGAAAAAATCAAAAATCATTAACTTAAAATTGGTTAACTTTAAGACTTTTATGATAGCCTTTTTGGATTCCTTTTATAAAACAAGTTTTCGGAGTAGGGAAGTTCTAGAACTCATTTTACAGACAAAAATAGATTACAAAAGTCACTATTTTTCGCCCCCCCCTTAAATTTAGAGAGCTAAAAATCGACACAATTCAGCTAATTCTTGGAATTGGAATTTCAAATTTTGGGGAGTTACACACTCCAACATAGTCCACACCTGCACAAAATTTCAGAAAAATTGAAGATGGTGGGTGACATGGCCTGGATGATTTGACATGATAATCTGACTATATATTTCATATATAGTATTTCATAAAGTAATGTTTCATAAAATAGTATTGAATCATAAAAAATAGAAATTTTACTGTAACCTAACTTGGATGAATTAAAAAGAATTAAAAAGGATCTCAAAACCATGTCAAAATCTGCATAAAATTTGAAATCGTTGGTTATATAGTTTATACTATTTATTTTTTTAAATCTACTCTAACAAAGGAGTATCACAGACCCTGACGAGAGGACTTGGTATCATCTATCAATATTCTATTATCCCTGGGACAATGGGACGCCATTAATCTTAAGCCCTGTTCAAACCACTGCTGAAACCTGCCCTTTCCGTGGCCCCCAAGCAGCCTTGCTCTCCTCCCATCAGGGTGGAGGGAGGCAATGGTAGTACACACCAGTCCTGCAAACATGTCATTCATGAATATACCAAAGGCTAATGTAAAAAAAACAAAACCAACCAGATTGGAAATAGAATTGATGTAAAAAAAAATATCTAAGGTAGGTGGGTTGTCTCCCTTGGTTGACATGCCATTTGAAACAAACCAATCACTGGTCCACAAACATTAGTGGCAAAATTGAAGATAAGAAATCCCTCTTTTTTACAACTGGCAGCTCTTGAAGTCAGACGTAAATTACAATGCTTCCCATATTCAGCAGAGAGCGGCAGAGATAGAAAAAGGGCCATTGCAGGTACGATAACTTACCAACTTTACAAGTAGAATTGTATTCATTATATCTTATTATAATGGAGACTTTGCGCAAAAGACCACAGCAGTGAGATGCTACATCTTGAGAGCCAACAACAACAACAACACATCTGTGTTTGTGTCAGTGGACCTGGGAGTAATGGCAATGAAGGAGTACTCCACACTCCCCAAATCTCCAGAACTGGAGCTTCAAGACTGGATGTAATTCAAAGTCATACTAGGACACCTTTTTTAGAGGGATCTCACCCTCTGCAGGAAAAGGGTTGATATGCTGTAAAATAAAACCGCCAAACAACCGACCAGGTCAGAAAGGACCTGGGAATAATGGCAATGAAGGTATAAGAATTTGGATGTGTGGTTCTTATAATATGTTAGAAGGCTCAGAGTAACTTTCCAACGTAGGTGCATATATACATAAATGAATCTAAACAAAGAAGTATAACATAATAACAATAGAGACTTTATTGTCTGAGCACATGGAACATGACATACATGACAAGATACAAAACAGATAGGACGAAAGTCCTTTGGAAGTGAAAGAGTTCATAAAGAATATGAGAGTCACTTACTGATAGTTGGGAGGCAAAGCCCTCCACTTAATGGACAGAGACACCACGCATCTAGTCCATCTGTTTACTAGACCAAAAGAAAAGAGAGTGTCACCTATTGGCAAAACCCCAGTGGCAAGGGATGATAACCTTTTTGGACATCCCAGCAGGGGTACACAATCGCTACAAAGGTATGCTCCCCAATCCACAGATCTCCAGAACCAGAGCCTTACTATCAGATACACTTCAATGTTTTACCAGGACACCTCCTTTTGGGGAGGGGATCTTACCCCTCAGCAGAGGATGCAGTAGGCACATTCTAAGTTAGTTTGAATCATTTCATTTCTATAGCTTTTTCATCAAACTTCTGTATTTAACTCTTTACCTACAAAATTTCTGATTCGGCTAAACCATATTTTTGGGAATCTTTTACCTGTATGAGGGGTTATATCAAAGTTCACTTTCTATTCACCTCAGAACTCATTCTATTAAAAAAAAAAAAGTCCTATATGGGCCGGGTTAGCTCAGTTGGTAGAGCATTTGGCTAGAAACCTCAAACTTCCTAGTTTGATACCGGCCCTCGCCAACTCAGCATATGAGTAGCACAGGGATCTGTGCAGTAAAGTAAGGAGCTGATGATAGATGTGGCGCTCCACCTCAGACACTAAAACAATCTCTTTGGTCTAGCGCTAGTGAAAAGGGGATAGACTCCCTGGCTGGTTGACTGATACCAACTTTAGGCCACCCTGACGGCTTTACTTACTTATTATTGTAATCTGAGTCCTTTTTCAGAGTAAACAAGTAACATGTGTGAGAGCTGCTGCCAGTGATTTTCGATAAGATCACAGTGGTGGGAGAGCCGCTGTGAGCAGTTTAAAGTAAGCAAAGATTTAAACTTATTCATGCGTAGGTAAAAATGCTTACAAATGTATTTGTAATTTTGCATATTATTGATTTTCTATCTGAAACAGCATCATCGTACATTTGCTGTTGAAAAATTCTTTAAGATTGGTGAATCTATAAAATATTGTTTTAAGGCTATTCAAAATGGCTATTCAAAATTGGCTATTCAAAATGGCTATTCAAAATGGCTATTCAAAATGGCTATGTATTTGTTGTTTAATGGATTTAATTATGTTACTTATGTTATTTGTTGTTGTTTTTTTATTCATTAGTTCTTTGGTAACATATGAACAAATACAGTAGATAATTTTTTTTTTAATTGAAACTGACATACTGTTAAACTATATTATAGAAAACATCACAGCTGGTATTTGTAATGACTTTAATGAATGTGAAATTTACTTGAAGTTGAGTTGGTAGCTTTTTTTGAATAGCCGAACAAAGGTTTGAAAATTTGATGAGCCTTGTGTCATCTCCACAAACAACTGGAAGTAAAAGGTTAACTTAATTTCATAGAGAACAGGAAATGCAAACAAAGAGAACAACATTAAATAGAGAAGGTCATAGGGGAGATAACTCTTGGCTGGACATGATGGGATGCCATTTGTAACACAAGTTTTTCAATGAACTACTTTTTTCTTACCCTGTCCTGTGCAATTGCAGTGAACTTTAAAAATGACAGACATTTGAACAAGTATCAAATATTATTCCTTGAACGGAATATATTTGACCATTTTGGGGCAATTACATCTAATTCTACATATTTGAAATAGTATCATGGGAGAAAGACCAGAATATATTTCCTGAGAATATTGTGTTTAACATTTAAGTCCTCATATATATATATATATATATATATATATATATTAATTAATGGACTGAACGGGTTTTTTTACAAAAATCTCATAAGAAATATATTTGTAATTTAACAAGGAATTTAAAAGCAACAATTTTGTATGGCTACTCTGTTGGTGAGTATATACAACCAGTTTCGAGCATGACGTACCATGTTTTTAAAGGTTGACAAAAATACCAAGGTTATTGATATTTAAAAATAAAACTATTTTACTGTTGTTTAAAGAAAGGGCTACAGTTTTTATTCAGGTGGTTTTCTTTTAATCGATAAACCTGAGGTTTTGAAATTTTCAACCCATAGCAATATTGATTTTCTATCCGAAACAGCATCATCATGAATTTGCTGTTGAAAAATTCCTTAAGATTGGTGAATCTATAAAATATTGTTTTAAAGCTATTCAAAATGCCTATTTCTTGCTATTGTGACATGTTTGTGTATTCTTTTCCTTCAATTACATTTGAAGGTATATTGTTGTTTGATTTCATTGGTTGGTTGATTGGTTGGTTGGATTTTATGGCATGTCAACCCTTGTTGGGTCATTTTATGCTGAAGGCATTTTGTTTGATTCATTCTTGATGGATATTGAAAATTCTTTTTATTAAACTCAATTTTTTTTAAAACTAATTTTTTTCTATTCAACCCATTGATGGGATCCTAACAGGTACTATCACTCCGGGTCAGAGTGGACCTGAGAGTAATGGCAATGATGGAGTACTCCACACTTCCCAGAATTGGAACTTCACCATTAGATGCAGTTTAACGTCATGTCCAGGATACTGATTTCATTGGAAGCGCATGGTATTATCATTGTAGGAAATGTACTTGTCAATATGAGTTCAAATCCTGGACAAGGCTGTTTGTAATTCACACAGGTCAACTCAGATTTCCTACATGTTCTTCCAATGAAATCAGTGTCCTGGACATGACGTTAAACTGCATCTAATGGTGAAGTTCCAATTCTGGGAAGTGTGGAGTACCCCATCATTGCCATTACTCCCAGGTCCACTCTGACCTGGAGTGATAGTACCTGTTAGGATCCCATCTATGGGTTGAATAGAAAAAAAAATGAGTTTAAAAAAAAAAATTGAGTTTAATAAGAAGAATTTTCAATATCCATCAAGAATGAATCAAACAAAATGCCTTCAGCATAAAATGACCCAACAAGGGTTGAAATGCCGTAAAATCCAACCAACCAACCAACCAACCTATGCTAAGTATACATTTCACAATGAAAAAAATAAGTTTTAAAAATTGTGTTTGTTTAAAAAAAAAATTGAGTTTAATAAAAAGAATTTTCAATATCCATAAAAAATGAGTCAAACTTTTGTTTGTCTTCAGCATAAAATAATCCAACAAAGGTTGACATGCCATAAAAACCAACCAACCAACCAACCTATGCTAAGTATACATTTCACATGATATTTGTAAGCAGAAGAATTAGTTAAAGTACCAAACAATTAAAGTCATGTTACCAACTGTGTAATTATTTATTCCTGGGTGGAAGGAATTGGTTATTTCGGTCAGTGCTACAGTTTAGCCAATCACGTGAATAATAAAACGACTGGACACCAGAGAATTTAAGGATGCAAAGATTCTGTTTCAAGTCACAGCATTCGCTATAACGTTTCAATCCTAATTTCCTCATTTTAAAAATGACGTGAAGTCGTCTTTACTATCTACAGATGATGCCATTAGATTATTGTGGTGTGATGGTTACTGAAGGTATCTTAGACGTTAATTACAAGTGAGTTTGATTCTCACTTAACGCCCATACTTCTGACCTTAGGAGTCACTCATAGTGTAATGGTTAACACCACAGAAAATGGACACAGGGACTTGAGTTTAAATACCAGCGTGAAAAAGGGTGAGATAAGAATTCGGGTATAAGTGACACCAGATGATCAGGATTTACATTTTTGCATTTCATCTTGGATGATTTGGACAGTCTCATTTTTAACCAAAGGGTATTGCAAGATGATAACGGTCATACAATTAAGGAACACAAGTATTAATATAATACAATATTAATGAAAGAGGTGTTTGTGGTGTAGTGGTTACTGTCATAGGAAATGGACACGGTGAGATGAGTTCAAATCCTGGACGAGGCTGTCTGCATTTCACATAGCACTAAAACCCTTGGGAAAGGTATTAATCCAATTATTCTCCCTCCAGCTATGTGTACTTAGTAGGTCAGGCCAGGCTCTTTAACCTTGGTTAGGCAACCAGTCTAGGAAAATGAAAACTCTGAATTCAAACCTGATAAACTCCACTTAAGAAATTGACCTCGTGTCACATCCTACTCATGTGGAGACTCTTGGTACTCTTGGGAAAGGTAGGTATTTACTCAACCTGTTCACCAAGGGTAGAATGTGAAACAATGTCGCAAGTATGCGGCATCCAATGAGAATTGAACTTATTATTCAGCAGTAATGGATATGCTAGATTAGCTTGTTAACCATTACATCACTTTGGAAAGACATGCATCCAACTATTCTTTCTCCAGTTATAGGTAAATAGTAGGGCAGACTGGGATCTTTAACTTTGGTATGGCAACCAGTCTAGGAGAAGGAAAAATCTGAATTCAAACCTGTTAAATAACTCCACTCTGGAGAATGTGGAGTATCCCTTCACCACCATTACTCCCAGTTCCACTCCAACCCAGAGTGGTAGTATCTATTAAGGTCACATCTATGAGTTAAATAGAAAATTGAGTTTAAAAAAATGTGTTAAAAAAAAGATTGAGTTTTAAAAAAACATTTTGAATACCCATCAAGAATGAATAAAATAAAATATGTCTTTTAAAAAATTAAGTTAAAAAAATTTGAATACCCATCAAGAATGAATAAAACAAAATATGTCTTTAAAAAAATTAAGTTAAAAAAAAGAATTTAAATACCCATCAAGAATGAATAAAACCCAAACATCTTCAGCATAAAATAATCTAACAAGGGTTTACATGCCGTAAAATCCAACCGACAATTCTCTTTCCAGCTATAGGTAAATAGTAGGGCATACTGGACTCTTTAACCTTGGTATGGCAACCGGTCTAGGAGAAGGAAAATTCTGAATTCAAACCAAAAGGGTTCTCTTCTAGTTCTCCTCTTCCTCCTCCCCTTCCTCCTTAAGCTGGTACTCCTCATTGTATCGATAAGCCTTATGCTACCTGGTACTCCTCATTGTTTTTTTTGTTGAGTAATATGGTCAGGCTCATTAACCTTAACTATTCTTTTTAATGCTTCTGCTTTTTTTTATTCTTTCACTTGTGATAAAATGAGGTAATTGCAGTCTTCACCTTTTAATGGGATTAATATTTGTTTGCTGAACTAAGCCAAATTTTAACATAAAGCTATATTCATTCATAGGACGGTCAGGGAAGAATGAACTAATTACGAATGGCTTGTGAGATTAGTGTGTTAAACGTTACAACTACAATAGGCACTTTCCAGCGGATTATTTTCCTTTCTTTTACGGCTTTACTATTACTTCTACTGCTGCTATGGCTGTGGCTACTATTGTTTTGCTCTGATTAAATAAGCACGGTAACAATTCAAACATTGAACAGCCCTGCCAGTAGGGCTTAGAATACATCTCCCTACAAAAGTGTATCCTTCCCCCCCCCCAAAAAAAAGAAGGGCTTTACTGGGTATGATCCTAAACTGAGGCTCCAGTTCTGTAACCCTGACGCCCCCCCACCTTGAATGAGGGGGTAACAACTTTCTGCTGCAAGTGTGTATGGAGCTGTTGAAATTCTGGAGTACCCCTTCATTGCTATTTCTCAGATGTCTACTTTCACCCATAGTGGTAGTACCTGTTAGGGTCCCATCTATAGGTCAAATAGATCTGCTTGAAAAATTTTTGTATTAGATAGGAATATTTGATACCATATAACTGTGTATAAATTATTTGACCCACAGTGGTAGTACCTGTTAGGGTCCCATCTATAGGTCAAAAAGATCTGCTTGAAAATCTTTTGTATTAGATGGGAATATTTGATACCATATAACTGTGTATAAATTAATTGACCTACAGTGGTAGTACATGTTAGGGTCCCATCTATAGGTCAAATAGATCTGCTAGAAAAATTATCTGTATTAGATGGGAATATTTGATACCATATAAGTGTGTATAAATTATTTGTATTGAGAATAGTTACTTGAATCTATAATTTTTTTTATTAAGGATTATTATTATTATTTACTTGAAACTATATAATTGTGTGCAAACAAATGATTATTATTAAATAGAAATGGTTACTTGAATCCATAAAAGTATTGGTTTCTGGTTTCTTTAATGGCATATTAACTTTCATGGGTTATTTAATGTTAAAGTCATCCTTGCACAAAAACAGTAGTGGAACTATTTAACCCATAGCTCAGGCAATGAGGGAGTTCATACCATAAAAGTGTGTATAAATTATTAATATTAGACTAGAATACTTGAAACCATACAACTATATGCAAATAATTTGTATTAGGAATACTTGAGATCATATAACTGTGTGCAAAAAAATTCTTAATAATAATGAAATTATTGTGTATAGTGCTTAGGTGCACTACAACTCATCAAAGGTGCATGTATAGTACATAGAATAATGTACAAATGTCAGGAAAATGAACAGTGTATGAGTCAGGATATGTATGTGTGCATGAGTATGGAGGGGGGAGGGGGCTACAAAAATGCATTGACCGAAAAAGGTCAAAAGTACCTGTACACAGTCTACATTTTTCATCTATGAGATATATATAACTGTGTATAAATTATTTGACCCACAGTGGTAGTACATGTTAGGGTCCCATCTATAGGTCAAATAGATCCGATATAAAATTATTTGTATTAGATGGGAATATTTGATACCATATAACTGTGTATAAATTAATTGACCCACAGTGGTAGTACTGTTAGGGTCCCATCTATAGGTCAAATAGATCTGCTTGAAAAATGTTTGTATTGGATAGGAATATTTGATACCATATAACTGTGTATAAATTATTTGACCCACAGTGGTAGTACATGTTAGGGTCCCATCTATAGGTCAAATAGATCTGCTAGAAAAGTATATGTATTAGATGGGAATATTTGATACCATATAACTGTGTATAAATTAATTGACCCACAGTGGTAGTACATGTTAGGGTCCCATCTATAGGTCAAATAGATCTGCTAGAAAAGTATATGTATTAGATGGGAATATTTGATACCATATAACTGTGTATAAATTATTTGACCCACAGTGGTAGTACCTGTTAGGGTCCCATCTATAGGTCAAATAGATCTGCTAGAAAATTATTTGTATTAGATGGGAATATTTGATACCATATAACTGTGTATAAATTAATTGACCCACAGTGGTAGTACATGTTAGGGTCCCATCTATAGGTCAAATAGATCTGCTAGAAAATTATTTGTATTAGATGGGAATATTTGATACCATATAACTGTGTATAAATTAATTGACCCACAGTGGTAGTACATGTTAGGGTCCCATCTATAGGTCAAATAGATCTGCTAGAAAATTAAGATTTTATTAAATTTTAAAATTTCTATTTTTGAACATTTTTCATCATTATCATTTTTTTGTTCATATACTATAATAAAATAACATCTTTTGTTGTGGTTTGCAATCAAAGTCAAGTTTAGGAAATATTCTAACAAGAAATTATATCAAAACTATAGAAAATAAGCATAATTCATTAGATAACGAGCTTAAGAACCGCCCTTCAGCCGAAACAATTACACTTCATAAATTAGTTTGTTTTGTTTTACGGCATATCAACCTCAGTGGGTCATTTAATGCCGATAAAATTTTGAAATAAAGTTCATTCTTAATGGATACTCAATTTTTTATAAATACATTTTTCTATTTAACCCATACATGGGACCCTAACAGGTACTACCATCCTGGGTCAGAGTGGACCAGGGAGCAATGGTGATGAAGGGGTGCTCCACATTCCCCAAACCTCCAAAACTGGAACCTCACCATCAGATAGAGTTTAACGTCATTCCCAGGACATGAAGACCCTCAGCCAACGCCTTCTAGTACCCATATGATAAAAAGGCTTGGGGCAATAGGGTTGGGGCAATCATATAGGTGCTATAGGGCTTGGCGTGACCAGCCGATTGATCGCAGGGGGCCTCTCCAACCGCCCGTCTAGCATAAGTAAGGACTAAAGTATTGCAAGTTATGGACTGCTCAACTACCTTCATTCTATCCTTGAGCATCACGAGTTGCCACCCATGGCCGGTAGATGGCCCCATTGGGGGAGTCTTACCCTTCTGCAGAGGTGCAGTCGGTGCATTCTAATACCCAGACAACAGGGCATTTTCATAAATTGAGAACTAATATGTTCTCAATTTATGAAGATGCCCTGTTGAAGATTTTATTGAATTTGAACAATATTTTTGTTATTATAGAAAAGAATTATTGCAAAAACAATGGCAGTAATTAAGAATTTCATGATTTTGGGTCTGGTTTTGGACAGGAATGTTTTTAATTTGCTTGCAGAGTCAGCCTGATTCCAAAAAGGTATTATATGTTGGGCAACAACCTCTTGAAGAAAAGTTGAAAAAATGTGACACATTGACACACTGATAAGTAAAGTCGTCGGGGTGGCCTAATGTCAGTATCAGCCAATCAGCGAGGGAGTCTATCCCCTTTTCACCCGTGCTACTCATACGCTGAGTTGGCGAGGGCTGGTATCGAACCAGGAACCTAGTGGTTTCTAACCGAACGCTCAACCAACTGAGCTAACCCGGCCCTTTATTTTTTTTTTTTTTTACTAGGGAATAATAAAAACTAACTTAAATAAGGGATACTGTAACTATTTAAAACTAACTAATTAAGGAAATAGGCTTTTAAAAAACAGGTCTTTGATAGTATTATAATTAGAAATGATGCTGGATTTAATATATACATATATATATATATATATATATATATATTAGGGGCCAGTTTAGCTCAGTTGGTAGAGCAATCGCCTTGGAATCGCAAAAGTTCTGAGTTCAATACCGGTCCTCACCAACTCAGCGTATAAGTTGCACAGATTGGATAATCTGATCTATTTGGTAAAGTGGGGAGCTGATGGTAGGCATGGCACTTGACTACAGCAAAAAAAAAAAACAATCTCCTTGGTCTAGCACTAGTGAAAAGGGGATAGACTCCCTTGCTGTCTGACTGGTATCAACAATAGGCCACTCCACTAACTTTACTTTATATCTATATATATTTGAATATACATTATTCAAATCCTTGCTTATGAATTGACACATAGGCACCATTGTATTGTATTGTATTGAGGGGGATATATTTACATACTGATAAGCAGAATTACCTAACCATAGAGACATAATCCTATCAGTTGTGACAGGAAATACAGTGTAAATATAAACACATTTGTATTTACTCAGCGTTGCGTAGTTTTAGCACACCAGCCTTAGGTTGCTTAGATTTTAAAGATCTAATAATTTATTGACCTTTGACATGAATATGTTCATATTTAAAATTTACGCTTGATTCATTATGAAATTAGCTGTTTTTGCTAAATTTTAAAGATTTAAAAATTTATTGACCTTTGACATGAATGTGTTCATATTTAAGATTTATACTTGATTCACTATGAAATTAACTGTTTTTGCTAAATTTTAAAGATCTAAAAATTTATTGACCTTTGACATGAACGTGTTCATATTTAAGATTTATGCTTGAGTCACTATGAAATTAGCTGTTTTTGCTAAATTTTAAAGATCTAAAAAATTATTGACCTTTGACATGAACGTGTTCATATTTAAGATTTACTTGATTCACTATGAAATTAGCTGTTTTTGCTAAATTTTAAAGATTTAAAAAATTATTGACCTTTGACATGAACATGTTCATATTTAGATTTATACTTGAATTACTATGAAATTAGCTGTTTTTGCTAAATTTTAAAGATCTAAAAATTTATTGACCTTTGACATGAACGTGTTCATATTTAAGATTTATGCTTGAGTCACTATGAAATAGCTGTTAAAGATCTAAAAATTTACTCAGTGTTGTTTAGTTTGGCACACCAGCCTCAGGTTGCTTACAGTACCTGCTGTTGCTAAATGGTCACGCATCCCAGAACTAAACACATGGACACATGGCACAATGGATATAAGGGTTTTGATACACTTCTAAGTGACAATCATCTGTACGTTGCGGGTTCATTCCTGACCACGGGTGATAATAACATAGAATACTTAACATAGCTTAATGCTTGTACCCTGTCATAGTTAACGGAATAAGAAAAGTCTACCCTGGTGGATTGAATAAAGGGTTCAGTTTGAAGTTCCATCAATGCTCGTGATTATGACATGAAGGCTCCCAAGTTTGAAAGAAGGTTCCTTAGTTTGAGAAGAAACATCTGAAGAAGGCCGGAGGGCACATCAGCTGAAACATTATATATATAACAATATGGAGGCCATATAACAATATATGGAGCATATGGTGTAATGGTTAGAGTTGTAGGAAGTGGACTCGTTGACCCAAGTTCAATTCCTGGACAAAGCTGTTGGCATTTCACATGGCGTTAATACCCTTGGGAAAGGTATGAATCCAATTCTCTCTCCAGCTACGGGTGAATAGCAGGGTAGACTAGGCTTTTAACCATGGTTGGGTAACCAGTCTAGGAGAAGGAAAACTCTGAATTCAAACCTGTTAAACTCCACTTAAGAAATTGACCTTGTGTCGCATCTTACTCATGTGGAGGTGTTGGTAAATTATATATATATATATATATATATATATATATTATATATATAAAATAAAGATGAGGACAATAGGTGGAAAAATCCAAATAATACAAAATAATAAACATGTAATTTCATCATGACTCAAGTATAAATCGTAAATATGAACATATTCATGTCAAAGGTCAATAAATCTTTAGATCTTTGTTGGATTGGGTATACCAGGCTTGATACGTCAGCAAGCTCCCAGAATTAATGAGGTACACACATAAAATTATAAGGTGAGGGCACACATACAAGTTACCATGTTTATTACATGTAACATATAAAAAAACAATGTTGTACAAACATACCAAGTTGTACTCACAGTTCTAATTCTCCCTCACTGATGGGTGTCTTCTCTGAAAGTTCTTAGAGGTTTATGCTCCTTCACTGAGAAGGTTTGGTCTGTAATCCCTTAACAACTGGTATCAGGAGCCTTGAGCTAAGAGGTCCTTAGCTTAACCCAGGTTGGACTTCCAGAATCCTTCTTACCCTTCAAGGGAGTTAATCATTCAATTTCCTGTCCCCTGACACAGGAGTGTTCTACTAAACCCAACATCTTATATATTATATATATATATATATATATATATATACCCACATCATACACCGGGCATATAATAAAGAAAGAGAGACAGAGACAGAGAGTTAGATATATTAGAGATGATAATAGTTGATGGTCTTACTTGCTAGACTTCTGCTTACTTCGTCTACTTGTCTGGACACCATGTTCTTTAGTTGGGCTTCTTTTAAGGGTTGGTTCTTCTTCATTGATTCTTCTTTGGGCTGGGCTGGGCTGGGCTGGATATTGCTTGTTTTAACATCTAATTAATACAAGACTTGGTTGTTTCTTGATCAAGTTTTATTTCCTCAGCCCATGATTTCACCACAGGTGAGTTGCAAACTCTAAAAGACATCCTTTCTCCAAGGAAGCTGGCTTGTATCTGACTAACTAAACTAAAACTTATTTTCACGCATCTGTAATGGCACATTTTCAAGGGGTCAAATCAAAAGGGCCCTAACTGTTCATAACCAGCGAGTAACTTTCCATAGGACCCCATCATTTTAAATTAATGGACCCTAATTCAAAATTCTAACTACAGGTACATTCATAATTTATAACTGCTCATAAATTATGTATCATTTAAACATGTTGACTGTTATAAACTGAAATTATTCAAAGCTGTAAATCAAATGATTTTTAATTTTAATTTTATATTTTTGGTCCTTAAGTTTAGAAAGTTAGAGCAGACCTGTTCGGATTTGTCAAGAAACACCTTAATGTTGGTTTGATGACAATGATGTTTTATACTAGGGAGGAGCTACATAAAATCATGATTAAATGGGCCAGTTTAGCTCAGTCGGTAGAGCACCCGCCTCAGAATGACAAGGTTCCAGGTTCAATACTGGTTCCTGTCAACTCAGCACATGAGTAGCACAAATTGGGTAATCTTATCTGTGTGGTAAAGTGGGGAGCTAACAGTCGGTGTGCCACTCCACCTTAACAAAAAACAAAAACAATCTTCATGGACTAGTGCTAGCAAAAAGGAGATAGACTCCCTTGCTGTCCAGCTGATACCTACAAAAGGCCACTCCACCAAGTTACTTAAAATCAAATATTCCCTTCATTTCTTAGTGGTCACCCATCCCAGAACTAAACCAAGCATATCACTGCTTAACTTTGGTAATCTAGCAAAGACAGCTAATTTTATAGTGACTCAAGCATAAATCTTAAATATGAACACGTTCATGTCAAAGGTCAATAAATTATTAGATCTTTTAAATTTAGTAAAACTGCTAATTTCATAGTGACTCAAGTATAAATCTTAAATATGAACACATTCATGTCAAAGGTCAATAAATTATTAGATCTTTAAAATTTAGCAAAAACAGTTAATTCAATAGTGACTCAAGTATAAATCCTAAATATGAACACATTCATGTCAAAGGTCAATAAATTATTAGATCTTTAAAATTTAGCAAAAACAGCTAATTCAATAGTGACTCAAGTATAAATCCTAAATATGAACACATTCATGTCAAAGGTCAATAAATTATTAGATCTTTAAAATTTAGCAAAAACAGTTAATTCAATAGTGACTCAAGTATAAATCCTAAATATGAACACATACATGTCAAAGGTCAATTAATTTTTTAGATCTTTAAATGTGTTGACTTTTTTATAAATTAAAATTGTTCAAAGCTGTAAATCAATTGATTTTTTATTTTTATATTTTTTATTTCTATTCTTTTTTTTCTTTTTTTTAGTCTGTAATCAGCTTTGGGGATAAAAAAGAATAAGCAACATGTCTGGACTAGGAAAGCATATGGACGGATAATGAGTGTTTTTACTTTGTGACAGTTGTCCTTCAAAAAGTATTAGGTAGCTTATTGCTTACACAAATATTTTTGGGGATATAAAAAACTCTAAAAACATTTTTTGATTGATGAATGAAATGTATTGAAAAAGATTTGATTGAATCAATGAAATCATGAAGGAAAACTAATGAACTTTAATGGTAAACAATTACCAAGGGGTTTATCAGTTACGTCAATTAGCACCTATCAGGTATGATGATTTTTAGAGATCATCATTAACGCTCTCCTACAATGATCAGCATGAAGCTCGTCAACTCAGTTGGTTGGTTGGTTGGTTGGTTGGTTGGTTGGTGGCTGGCTGGATGGTTGGATGGATGGTTGGTTGGTTGGTTGGTTGGTTAGTTGGTTGGATGGTTGGTTGGTTGGTTGGTTGGTTGGTTGGTTGGTTGGATGGTTGGCTGGCTGGTTGGTTAGTTGGTTGGTTGGTTGGTTGGTTGGTTGGCTGGATGGTTGGTTGGTTAGTTGGTTGGTTGGTTGGTTGGTTGGTTGGTTGGCTGGATGGTTGGTTGGTTGGTTGGTTGGAAGATTGGTTAGCTGGTTGGTTGGCTGGCTGGCTGGATGGTTGGTGGATGGTTGGTTGGATGATTAGTTGGTTGGATGGATGGTTGGTTGGTTGGTTGGTTGGCTGGTTGGATGGATGGATGGTTGGATGGTTGGTTGGTTAGTTGGTTGGTTGGTTGGCTGGTTGGATGGATGGTTGGTTGGGATTAGTTGGTTGGATGGATGGTTGGTTGGTTGGTTGGTTGGTTGGTTGGATGGATGGATGGTTGGATGGTTGGTTGGTTAGTTGGTTGGTTGGTTGGCTGGTTGGATGGATGGTTGGTTGGATGATTAGTTGGTTGGATGGATGGTTGGTTGGTTGGTTGGTTGGCTGGATGGCTGGATGGATGGTTGGATGGATGGTTGGTTGGTTGGCTGGTTGGTTGCTTGGTTGGTTGGATGGTTGGTTGGTTGGTTGGTTGGATGGTTGGCTGGCTGGCTGGATGGTTGGATGGATGGTTGGATGGTTGGTTGGTTGGTTGGTTGGTTGGATTTGACAGTAGGTCAACACTCGTTGGATTATTTTATGCCAATGACATTTTGTTTTATTCATTCTTGATGGGTACTCAATTTTTTTAAACACATTTTTTCTATGTTTTTTCTATGTATAGATGGGACCCTAAAAGGTTGGTTGGTTGGTTGGGTTTTACGGCATGTCAACCCTTGTTGATGTTTTGTTTTATTCATTCATTTATTCATTCATTCTTCATGGGGATTCAACATTTATTTCAAACTCTTTTTTTTTTTCAAACTCAATTTTTTATACTCATTTTTTTCTATGATGAAGTTCTAATTCTAGAGCTCTGAGGAGTGTGGAGTACTCATCCATTATTATATAGATGGAACCCTAACAGGTACTACCACTCCAGGTCAGAGTGGACCTGGGAGTAATAGTGATGAAAAAAATGAGTACCCATCAAGTATGAATAAAACCAAATGAGCAAATAATAGGGCAGACTGGGATCTTTAATCTTGGTTTGGCAACCAGTCTAGGAGAAGCAAAACTCTGAATTCAAACCTATTAAACTCTGCTTAAGAAATTGACCTTGTGTCACAACTTGTTCATGTGGAGGGGGTTGGTATCTATATATATCTATATATATATATATCTATATATATATATATATATATATATATATATATATATATATCACTGTGCTGCAATGCAAAAACTGGATGCCAAAAAGTTTTGTTTTTTTCCCTGAAATCAAAATGTCATAGAAAATTTCCCGGGGATTTGATGATAAAAGGTTAAATGAACAAGATCTTGTCTCCCTAATTTTGATCGCTATTTACAGGTTTTCTTCTTCTTCTTCTTCTTCTTCTTCTTCTTCTAATAATAATAATAATAATAATAATAATAATAATAATTTCTTAACCAGTTTCTTCTTCTTCTTCTTCTTCTTCTTCTTCTTCTTCTTCTTCTTCTTCTTCTTCTTCTTCTTCAATGGCAATTGTCCAATTATATAAAAAAACATGAATTTAAAAAAAAATATCGACTGAGAAAAATTTTTTTAAAGCAAGAAAAGAAAATTCTGTGTGAATTATTAAAAGTGCAGATGATCTCACTTTGCTAGGTACAAGTGTTAAGCTGTGTTAAGTATGCTATGTTACTATCGCCCTTGGCCAGGATTGAACCTACAGCCCAGAGATGATTGTCACTGAGAAATGTATTAATCCATTATCTATATCTATTGTGCCATGTGTCCAAACTGGTTGTACATGTTAGGGTCCCATCTACAGATCAAATAGATTTGTTTACAAATTATTTGTTGTAGATAGAAATGTCTGATATCATATATAACCGTGTGCAAAAAAATAAATAAATAAAATTAAACTACACGAAAAAATGTAAATATAAATGTGCAATGTACACAATTCAGTAACTTTTAGGCATAACCCTTGATGGGTTGACATGCCATAAAGGTAATTTTCACCTTTAGTTGTTAAAATTCCTAGCATAAAATTGTGCGTGCGCATTATCTAAAATGAATTTAATTGTTATTAAGAACACATTTTATGATATTTTTGTCTTAAAGCATGCAGTTGTATTGTTTTCGAAACGATTCTAAGATTTGTATATTTCGCATGGACACATTCAAAATGGCTACCGGCTTGTTTCAAAGTGAAAGTCAGTTGGCTAAATTCCTAGCATAAAATTATCTGAAATGAACTTAATTGTTATTAAGAACAGATTTTATGATATTTTTGTGTTAAAGCATGCAGTTGTATTGTTTTCGAAAAAGTTTCTAAGATTTGTTTATTTCGCACGGAGACTTTCAAAATAGCCAACGGCTTAGTTCAAAGTGAAAGTCAAGGGAGGTTACTCTAATTGCCTTATTTGCTAGGAATTTTGACAACTAAAGGTGAAAATTACCCCATTAAAATCAATCAATCATCATGTCAGCATATATGTTATGATTAAATTGAAAGTTTTGATTTACTAGGGTGAGTCAGGAGTTTTGCAATATTTTGGTCTTTGCTAGTTTGTGGCGGATATATCACATGACCAAAGCAGTTCAAGACATGGAAGGTACTCGCTGTGGTTGGTAGTATAGTGGTAGGTGGTGCGCGGACATGTTATGCATTGCTTCACTCTGTGTATAATTTGAAAGCTGCATAGATGAACTTGCAACATAATGCCACATATATTATGGTAGGTGGTGCACTGACATATTTTACATTACTTCTAGACCAACTTGGTAGCCATTTGCATTTCATTCTGAACAAGATGGTCATGACATCTTCTATGTTACAAGTCTGATAAAAGGCCTTGAATAAGCGGCACTCAGTGATGATCCAACTTCACAAAGCCGCAGCACAAAATCAATTTTTTTTTTTTTTTTTTCACAAGTTCACAGAGGTAGGATTCCTAGTATATGATCTTACTCAAGACAGAAGTAGTTGCATACCATGTCTATAGAGTCCAATGCCCTGCTATTTTACTAATAGCTAGGGCAGAAAAGGTCTCATGCCTTTTCAGATGACATTACTATGAAATGAATGCAAACAGCCTCAGTTGAAAAATTTGAACTCTGCTCGTCAATTTCAATTTCCGTGCAGATAACCGTTTGATTATTGACACCTTCAATAAGAATATAACTCCAACCTGAAAAAAGGGGAACCACTCTGATTGACTGATAAATTATTTATTTATTTATTGATCTACTAGGAAAAAAGAAGACGGTGTTAGGGTTAGGGTTTAGGGGGTTAGGGTTAGGGTTAGTGTTAGGATTAGGGTTAGGGTTAGGGTTTAGAGTTAGTTTAATGGGAAAATAATGGGTAGATTAATTAACAGATAAAATTCATTCAGAGTGGTTCCCCTTTTTTTTAGGTTGGAGTTATAGGAAATAACCGAATATATCTAATAAAAAGGTAAAGAAATAAAATGTGTGGTAATTCTTAATGTTAATTTGCAACTTTCGCCACATGGAAGACATTACAGTTCCAAAATAGACCTACCCTAATGGTCAAACAGTCTAGCTTGTCAACTGTCACTTCAAAAAGAGGTGGCACAAAATCAGTTTATTCTATTTCTTTTTCAAGTTCACAGAGGTAGGATTTCTAATAATGATCTTAGTCAATACAGAAGTAGTTGTATACCATGGCTATAGAGTCCAATAGAGTCGATTGATTTTTCACCTTTTAAAAAATATCAAATTCTCCCAAACAGCGAAAGTTGTGTGTTGGTATAATGAATACTGATACCAAAAACTAGATCTGTCACTTGCACCATTGTTTGAGGAACTATTTCCTCAAACAATGGTGCAAGTGAGAGATTTAGATTTTACTAGACGATCTTTGATACTATCATCAAAGATCGTCTAGTAAAATACACAAAAAATACACAAAAATACACAATATAAAATACACAAAAAATCCCTATTTTCACAACATTTAGCCTAGAAATTGGTTAGAAAATTTAGCAATTTCAATATCTAAAACAGAAAATATTATAACTAAAATTCAAATTGAAAATGTGCTCCCCATCACCACTGACACCTCTGTTATGCCGATGTTGAAAACCACAAAGATGAACTTGCAACATAATGCTACATATATTAAAACTGTCCTCATGGTTGATTTGGTTGGTGGATTTTACACCATCTCAACTCTTGTGGGGTTATTTAATGCCGAAGATGTTTTGGTTTATTCATTCTGGAAGGGAATTCAATTTTTTTTTTCTAAACTCAATTTTTTTACACTTATTTTTTCTAACTAACCCATAGATGGGACACTAACAAGTACTACCACTCCGGCTCAGAGTGGAATTGGGAGTAATGGTGATAAAGGGGTACTCCACACTTTCCAGAGCTCTAAAATTGGAACTTCTCCAATTGATGCAGTTTAACATCATACCCAGGACACCAAGACCCTCAGCCACCACCTTCTAGTACATATATGATGAAAAGGGTTGAGCATTTGCCATAAAGGCAAAGGGATTGGGGTAATCATATAGAGCTTGACTTGACCAGCCAATTGGTCAAAAGAAACCTCTTCAACCACCTATCTAGCCTCAGTAAAGTCTAAAGTGGAGTGTTGCATGTCTTGGACTGCTCAGCCACCAAGAATCTGTCCTTAAGTATCATCAACAGGTGGCCCCTTTGCAGAGGTGCAGTCGGTGTATTCTTCTGCCCCAGCCAACAGAGCAGAGTGGCATAAGAACTGTTAGTAAATAGAATAGACAAATGAAATTAAAATAAAGCAATCATCTTTATGTATTAGTTGAATTGTAATAACAGAAAACTAATTTCATTGTTTGTCCAACAGTTAACTATGATGATTATCTATGATAATTTCTTAATGAAAATCAACTAAAAACATTACACACTTCTCTTTCATCATCATCATCATCATCATCATCAACAACAACAACACATTTTCTTTCATCATCATCATCATCAACAACAACACATTTTCTTTCATCATCATCATCATCAACAACAACACACTTTTTTCATCATCATCATCATCATCAACAACAACACACTTTCTTTCATCATCATCATCAGCAACAACAATACACTTTCTTTCATCATCATCATCATCATCAACAACAACAACACATTTTCTTTCATCATCATCATCATCAACAACAACACATTTTCTTTCATCATCATCATCATCAACAACAACACACTTTCTTTCATCATCATCATCATCAACAACAACACACTTTCTTTCATCATCATCATCAGCAACAACAATACACTTTCTTTCATCATCATCATCATCATCATCATCATCATCATCATCAACAACAACAACACATTTTCTTTCATCATCATCATCAGCAACAACACATTTTCTTTCATCATCATCATCATCATCATCAACAACACACTTTCTTTCATCATCAGCAGCAACAACAAAATATTTGCATCATCATCATCAGCAGCATCAAGGTACTTTCTTTCACCATCATCAACAGCAACAGCAACACACTTTCTTTCATCATTATCAGCAACAACAAAATATTTGCATCATCATCATCATCAGCATCAAGGCACTTTCTTTCACCATCATCAACAGCAACAGCAACACACTTTCTTTCATCATCATCAGTAACAAAAAAGTATTTGCATCATCATCCTCATCAGCAGCAACAACAAGAAAAAAAAAATGTAGATCGCTTACAAAAAGCTGACCTTGTGTCACATCCTGCTTGTAGCAGAGAGGTTAGGTAAATGCATAGAAGAAGATTTGCTTTAAGACATGTCCCCCTCCAAATGAATTTCTGTAAATGAATTGCAGAATTGAAAGAAACGCAGGGGACACTAATTACTTTGTGGATAAAGCGATGAATTTTTGTTTGAAAAAGTAATGATTCTTTTTGGACACACTTCGTATTTGTATGAAAATAAAATATACAAACCAAAATAAATCAATACGTGTGTGTGTGTGTGAGTGCGTGCATGTGGGTGTGTGCGTGTGTGGGTGCGTGTGTAGGTGCGTGTGTGTGTGCGTGTGGGTGTGGGTGCACGCGTGTGTGTAAAGGATAATAATCATTGATTATCTTATTGAAGATTCAAGCGTCCAAATTGTATTTGTGAGTAGCAAACTTTGCCTTTCTCTCTCTCTCCCTTATTCTTTATGTGTGCATTCATGTGTATCTCTCTCTCTCTCTCTCTCTCTCTCTCTCTCTCTCTCTCTCTCTCTCTCTCTCTCTCTCTCGCTTTCTCTTTCTCTTTCTGTGTGTGCGTGTGTGTGTGCATGTGTGTGTGTGTGTGTGCATGTGCGTACATGCATGTATATATCTCTCTCTTTCTGTGTACAGTGTTTTTGCATGCATGGGTATATTTCTCTTTCTTTCTGTGTGCATGTATTCTCTCTCTCTCTCTCTCTCTCTCTCTCTCTCTCTCTCTCTCTCTCTCTCTCTCTCTCTCTCTCTCTCTCTCTCAAGTTTTTTTTTTTTGTATTGAATACTGATACCAAAAATTAGATCTTTTACTTGTACCATTGTTTGAAGAAATAGCATTAAAGATCATCTGCTAAAATTCACAAAAAATCCTTGTTTTTACAACATTTGGCCAAGAAATTAGTGTCGGTGATGATGGTGGTGGACACATTTTCAATTTGAATTCTATTTATAATATTTAATTTGTTTCATTTTGATAAAATAAAATAACATTTTTTTTTTAATTTAAATATTAAAACCGGTAAATTTTCTAACCAATTTCTACGCCAAATATTGTAAAAACAAGGATTTTTTGTGAATTTTAGTAAACGATCTTTGATGCTATTAACCTCAAACAATGGTAACACACAACTTTCGCATAGATGGACAATTTGATATTTTTTAAAAAGTGAAAAATCTTCCTACTGTTTAATCAACTTTACAAATACACAAACTTCCAGTTCCGTTCTAAATAGTGGGTACATACCACCCACATCAAATCTATTATATGGATTGGTTGGTTGGTTGGTTGGTTGAATTTTATGGCATATCAACCCTTGTTGGGTTATTTTATGCCGATGAAGTTTTGTTTGATTCATTCTTCATGGGTACTCAATTTTCTTTTTTAACAAAATCTTTTTAAACACATTTTTGAACTCCTTTTTTTCATATTTAACCCATAGATGGGACCCTAACAGGTACTACTACACTGGATTAGAGTGGACCGTTAGGTCATCTAAGTTTGATTGACGTGTGGTGACCAAGAGGTCGTTTGAGAACGTGACTTTGATTGGATATATGGGGTATAATGAATTATGGGTATAAGTGGTTTGGGGTGTTTTACAGGTTTAAAGTAGCTGGGATATTCTTGGCTGTGTGTTTCTCGGGTTTTCTTTTAACCCCATCTCTTTTTGGTGGTCGCGCTGAAAAGAAGGCATTCAAAGAACGAGAAAAAAAGAGACAAAGGCAGAAGGTGGCTTTATGACTTAGGCTTTATTGACCAAGTCATAGTCGCCTGGCAAGGGAAAATCTCCCTGGCTAGTAGGACCAACTAGACCCAGTTATGGCCTCAGTTCGAATGGCCGAGATATTCTTTTGGGGGTAGGGAGTCAGTCCTTTTTGTCGGACATGCGCAAAGTGTTCTTCCGGTGAAGGCCCCATGGGAGTTTGTTGTTGTGTTTTTTAGTTTTTTTATTCTAATTTTATTTTCGTTTTATCTTAATTCCCACAGATAAGATCGGATGTTCATAGCAGTTTAGAAAAAAGGTCAGTCAGATAAAAATCGCCAACGAGAACAGATTGATTCAAGCTATACTCTGATCGCTGATTTTTCGACCTGGGAGTGAGGTCAGTAAGATGAAAGCTGTCGCCAAGAAAAAAAAATGTGCACATGAAAATGTGTCTGAATTGTTATTCGTCCAGTTGGGAGACAAAATGTCACGGGGTTTGAGGAACTCTTCTGTAGCGTTAGTTTCGTATTTGCCTGGGAGAGTTGTCTGCCCGGTTTAGTTTGCTGGTGCCCGCTTGGGGATATAGTATTTAAGCGGCTGGTTTAAAAGACTTTCTGCCTCTTTTCATGTTCCTGATACTACGAGACACATGGGTTAGTTAAGGTCTACCCCGTCTCGTTGGGGCTTTTGGCCCCACTTACATTACTGTAAGTCATTCACAGCATGGACTATCCCTAGTCTCATGTCTGTGGCTTTTATATGTTATCTTTTTACCTATGTAATGTGTATCTCGTCATATCCATGTGCTGTTCTATATTAAATGTTTTGTCTGTCAACCTTCGTCGGAGTTTTGTATTCAAAGTATATATAACTTTGAACCATTCTTACACTTCAATGCCACGACTCTGTTTTTGGTTATGTGACTAACCGAACCTAGAATCTCCCTTTTTTACGAACACGACTTGAGAATTCGACAGACGTAGTCGTTTGCTCGTCAGCAGCAACGTACACGGTGCCTGTCTTTGTTTTCAGACCAAGGAAATAGAAAATGTTTTTTTACCTTATAAGATGTAAAGTTCTTATATTAAAGTTGGAAGGCTTAGAGTAACCTCCCACGTGGGTACATGAGTGTACATGAGATACTCTGACAAAGTTATGAGATGATAACAGACTTATAAGATGTAAAGTCATTATATTAAAGTTGGAAGGCTCAGAGTAAACTTCCAACGTGAGTACATGTGTGTACATGAGATACTCTGACAAAGTTATGAGATGATAACAGACTTATAAGATGTAAAGTCATTATATTAAAGTTGGAAGGCTCAGAGTAAACTTCCAACGTGAGTACATGTGTGTACATGAGATACTCTGACAAAGTTATGAGATGATAACAGACTTATAAGATGTAAAGTCATTATATTAAAGTTGGAAGGCTCAGAGTAAACTTCCAACGTGAGTACATGTGTGTACATGAGATACTCTGACAAAGTTATGAGATGATAACAGACTTATAAGATGTAAAGTCATTATATTAAAGTTGGAAGGCTCAGAGTAAACTTCCAACGTGAGTACATGTGTGTACATGAGATACTCTGACAAAGTTATGAGATGATAACAGACTTATAAGATGTAAAGTTCTTATATTAAAGTTGAAAGGCTTAGAGTAACCTCCCACGTGGGTACATGAGTGTACATAAAATATTCCGACAAGGGTGTAAGACAATAACAGACTTTTTTTATTCCGTGAGCGGACAGAGAAATACATTCAAGGCAAACATATTATAAATATTCTGTGGAATTAAGATAAATGTTTATAAGGAACAGCTGACAGGTCTCAGACCTAATATACTAGCTGAAAAGATATTATTATTATTATTCCTTTTGAGTTTTCACATCAGTGTTAGCTGATGGTCTTTCACTGGAGTCTGAGTGACAACAAGTCTCCTCAGGTCTCCATGACTCTTCTGAGTATTCTGGCAGATTGCAGCAGTGCAGTGTTCTGAATAGTTTCAATCCTTCCTCTGATATCCAAACTTTCCAAGCCCTTTTCTAATCCTTTTGGGACTGTTCCAAGTGCACCAACTACAATTGGTATCACTTTCACTTTCATATTCCATAACTTTTTCAGTTCTATTATTATTATTATTATTATTATTATTATTGTATAAACAAAACATATACATACACGTATTATAGATGAAATAGGTGTAGGACTTGCGTCGTAAGGAATTTCACTTACTAGTAGCTGGTTGGGGGCCAAAGCCCTCCACTTCCACCACTTAAGGGTTAGAGGCGTCAGGCGCCTAAACCATGTGAATTCAGATGCCTACATGGAGTTGCTAAACACTGTAGTCAAACCCTGGATAACAAAGTTAGCCAATGGTAGGCCATATGTATGGCAGCAGGATTCGGCCCCCTGCCACACCTCTGGGGAAAAGTAAAAAATGGTTGTCGGCGAATTTTTACGACTACACCAGTCCCAATGTTTGGCCTCCGAACTCCCCAGATCTTAGCCCCATGGATTATGTATGGGGCGCTGTTGAGAAAGACACCAATCGCCATGCAAGTACTAGGAAAATCCAGTTAATCGACAGAATTAAGGTAGTTTGTCCCAATATTAGCCTCCAAACTCCCCAGATCTTAACCCCATGGATTATTATGTTTTTGGTGCTATTGAGAAAGACACTAATTGCCATGCCAGTATTACAAAAGTCCAGTTAATCGACAGAATTAAGGTAGTTTTTCAGACCCTTCCCAGGGAAACTGTAAAATCAGCTTGCTCCATGTTCCGGAACAGGATTGAGGCTGTGATCGACGCTAATGCCGTTTATTTTGAGCGAAACTTGTTTAGAGAAGTGTAATGTCCGTGCCTGTTGAATTTCTTTAGAATCCATTTATGTAGTTACCAAGCACTCTTTCTTTTTCCTTATGAAACTGTCAAATTTATCCCGAACACCCTGTAGTATTAATTGACCTGTCTTTTTTTTCCATCGAATATTCTGTTAGGTTATTCGCATTAGATAACTTAATTCAGAGGTCATCAAACTTTTTTCACGGTGGGCCGGATAATTGAAAAATTAATTAAATGTTCAATACTTGCTAGCCAGAACGAAAGCTCTGCGAAAAAGATGTAAATCAAAATTATCTTTCCATGTTATATTCATGGTTGAGTGGCGTAAGATGCACAAAAACAAATTTAACCGACATATTTATTTTCAAAACATTATCAAAGAACACAAGATTATCAGAAAGGTTTAGTGTGATTTGTGAAACTGAAGTTTGCCTATCAAGATATCGTCAATGTTTGATTTGGAATTGCTACATACAATCAAAAGAATTGCTTTGAAATGTTTATGAAAATTTAGTAAGCTTAACATGATAATTGAATTTAAATGGTATCATAATATATAAGTTAGGGTAGCGTGGGCATGCAATCAACTGCGCTTAATTACTGACAGTATCTCGCCTATGCGATTTTCAAATCAAGTATATATATATATATATATATATATATATATATATATATATATATTAGTGTGTGTGTGTGTGTGTGTGTGTGTGTATGTGTGTGTGTGTGTGTGTGTGTTAGAAGCTGCAAAAGGATGCTGTTTTGAACAAATCCTTGAAGCATCATCCCACAACGAAACAGATGTACGTTCACCAGCCTCCTATTACACAAACCATCCAGGTGAGATGAACAAAATACATTGGACATTGCTGGAGAATCAAAGATGAACTCATAAGTGACGTTAACCTGTTGACACCTCAACACAGTGTAGGACCAGCTAAAACCTCCATCAATATATTTTTTTTTCTTTTTGAGGGGGAGATGATGATTCGGGAGTATCTCATTTTCAACTGTGTCCACCTTGGATGTTTTAAACAATTAGAGATACAGTATGATTGACTTCTCAATAGTGTCCGCCTCGGGGTGTATATATATATATATATATATTCTTCAAATGCTGTTACCCTGTTTTCACTGTAGTAGCATTAGTAGCTAATCCCAAAAGTGCTCAATATATTTCGTAAAATATAGAGCATTTTTAGTTGCAGAAAAAAAGTTTTTCTCTCTACCACGGTTTCAGTGTTTAAGATACACCTTCTTCGGGAGAAGTCCTGAAGAAGGTGTACCTTGAACGCCGAAACCGTGGTAGAGAAAAAACTTTTTTCTACTATATATATATATATATATATATATATATAATATTGGAAAATAAGAACAAGCAATTTGATTGAAATATTTGTCACTTTTAGACAGTGCTTTCATGTGTTAAAGTCCGGAATAGATATTATTAACATGTGTTTGATGGACAATAAAATGGATATGTTGGTATCTATGTGATCGTCGGGCCCTGTGTCCAGTGGATTCAGCCATTGGACCTGTATGGAATTTAATAATAGCGTGACCCGAGGGTGGGGCATCCCGCAGGCAATACCTGACGATTCGATTTAAAGAGGCACGGCTGAGTTTATTACCCAGTGCCTGAGGTGCATAAAGGAGGAATGCCGAGGGGATTCACGCAATTTTAAATCACTAGCCACGCACGAGCTTCTGATTGTACGTTGTTCCCTATTATAATGTTCCTTGTGTTCGACTGATGGTGATATGTCAGTAGGGTCTTGAGTCCAGTGGCTTCGGCCATTGAACAGGTAAAGAATTTAATAATAGCGTGACTCAGAGGGTCATCCCCCTCCAGGCAATACCTGGCCCCTCTATTTAAAGGGACAGGGCTGGATTTATTGCCCAGTGCCGAGGGGATTCACGCAATTTTAAAACACTAGCCACGCATGAGCTTCGGTTTGTGCGTGTTTCCCTACTGTAATAAACCTTGTGTTCGACTGACATAGTAGGATGTCAGTAAATACTTACATAGTAATAATTGTCAGACATGTAGGTGTAGAAAGTTGATGCGGCTGGCTGCTTATTGTGTTGGCGGAAGGGTGAATGGATGGGGTGAGTGGATGGGGGTGGATACGAGATTGTGAGTTTCCTCTCTCTGTCTCTACTGACATCACTGAACTTTTGACTCACTTTCTTTTCTACTTATGTCTTTGTGGTCGGCTCTAAATTGGTTCTGAAACGAAGAAAGAACTGTTGAATAGTGATTGGCTCTTTAATCAGTTTAGTTGTCATGCGATCTATTTTCAACTATGTCTGCAGTCATTTGATTATATAGAAATCAGCTCTTGGTGATTTATTTTTGTTTTGTGCACCTAAACTTAACTGTTGCAATACCAAAATTTTCAACATTTGGTGTCACATTTATGCATGCCCTGTGACTAGGTTGGCTGGTTGGTTGGTTGGATTTTTAATGCATGCCAATCCTTGGGTTATTTTATGCCAAAGACATTTTTTGTTTTATTCATTCTTGGTTGGGTATTCAAATTTTGTTTTTTAAAATCATTTTTTAAAAAGATTTTTATACTTCACTTTTTTAAATCCAAATTCTTTCAAATCAAAAATTTTCTTACAAATAAAAGTAAAAGTAATGTTGCAGTGGCCTATTGTCAGTATCAGCTGGACAGCGAGGGAGTCTATCCAAATTTGCTAGCACTAGACCAGAGAGATTATTTTTGCTGAGGTGGAGCACCATACCTACCATCAGCTCCCCACTTTACTGCACTGATCAGATTACCTGATTTGGCAGGGACTGGTATTGGACCAGAACCCTTGCGATTCCTAGGCCAATTCTCTACCTACTGAGCAAGGTTAGAGCCCAGTCTGACCTACTATTTAACCCGTTGTTGGAGGGAGAAGAAAAGGATTCATGCCTTTTTCAAGAGCATTTGTGCAAAGTGAAACACAAAACTGCTGTGCCTAGAATTTGAACCTGGGTCGCTTTGTTCATTGATGACTGTTATGCTGTAAACCCGGCATACAGTAAACAAGAAAGTGATTTTAGGTATGAATTCCTCCAAGTCTCTTTCTAAATTTTATGATCAATAATCAGTTCATATACAGTCATTGCTTTTCTGTTGAGCTTTTATGACAAGATTTTTCAATTCCTTGAAAATAAATTAAACTTAATTTGTGACTGTTCCTCAGTTATGCATCCCCCCCACCCCCCAGGTTCATTGAAGATTTCAGGTCTTAGCATCAGATCCTCTCACCGGGTCAACCCGTCCTGTACTTTAGCAACTAACAGCTTTCCAACTATGTAAAAGGAGGACCATGCCAACACCCAATCAGATTCACCGGCAAGTTCTTCCCAATATTTGAGGGTATACCAGGTTGAATATAGAATATTCCTCCCCCTTTTTATTTATCTATTTATTTTTTCCTGTCCTTTTCATTGGTTTTATTTATATATACTAGCAAATATATGCACCCTCCGGGTGCAAGTATTTAAGTTTTAATATAATAAAATATCATGTTAAATTAGAAAGGCTAATGAAACTGACTAAGAATGCAGATAAAAGATCTGCAACAGAGGGGGTATAATCGAAAAATAGAACAACTTTGAAACTAACTATTCCATCATTTTACATTACTCCCCTCTTTCATTGGTAAATTTTCCTAATTTAACTATTTAGTTAAAATAGGAAGTAAAGGATAATATTACAGTTATTTCTTCTTGTAAATAAATTTATTTTAAGATTTATCTACGAGATTTTTGTTTATATTTCTTAAGATAAAACCAAACAATTAGAAATCAATAATACCAAGCACATATTTATTAAAATAAAATTTTAAATATCAATATGCAAATTAGCCTTCTCGTTCAAACTGTAAATCGCTATTTTGTTGTATATATAAATACAATTGCATGTTATTAGTACGTAGATATGGCCAACAGTATTAATAATGTAAAACAATTTTTATTAATAACTGAAGGTTTAAAAGAATGAAATCATGGAGAATTTGACGTAAATAATTAAAGGAATTGTGATTTGAGTAGTAATATAGTTTCGGCTTCAGACAAAAATGCAGTCTATCTCCATTATATATAGAAGATATATAAATATATACATCAGTATATCTGTAGATAAGATCTTTAAATGTTCAGTGTTAGTATATTGTGGATATCATAATTAGTCCTTGGAGAGTGGGGGATTCAACTTTAAATGTTCAGTGTTAGTATATTGTGGATATCATAATTAGTCTTTGGAAAGTGGGGGATTCAACTTTAAATGTTCAGTGTTAGTATATTGTGGATATCATAATTAGTCCTTGGAGAGTGGGGGATTCAACTTTAAATGTTCAGTGTTAGTATATTGTGGATATCATAATTAGTCTTTGGAAGTGGGGGATTCAACTTTAAATGTTCAGTGTTAGTATATTGTGGATATCATAATTAGTCTTGGAAAGTGGGGGATTCAACTTTAAATGTTCAGTGTTAGTATATTGTGGATATCATAATTAGTCCTTGGAAAGTGGGGGATTCAACTTTAAATGTTCAGTGTTAGTATATTGTGGATATCATAATTAGTCCTTGGAAAGTGGGGGATTCAACTTTAAATGTTCAGTGTTAGTATATTGTGGATATCATAATTAGTCCTTGGAAAGTGGGGATTCAACTTTAAATGTTCAGTGTTAGTATAGTATGTGGATATCATAATTAGTCCTTGGAAAGTGGGGGATTCAACTTTAAATGTTCAGTGTTAGTATATTGTGGATATCATAATTAGTCCTTGGAGAGTGGGGGATTCAACTTTAAATGTTCAGTGTTAGTATATTGTGGATATCATAATTAGTCCTTGGAGAGTGGGGGATTCAACTTTAAATGTTCAGTGTTAGTATATTGTGGATATCATAATTAGTCCTTGGAGAGTGGGGGATTCAACTTTAAATGTTCAGTGTTAGTATATTGTGGATATCATAATTAGTCCTTGGAAAGTGGGGGATTCAACTTCAATGTCTTTCTTAGGGCCAAGCATCCCAATATTCATACGTCTTGAATCATTGTCTTCGTGATGAAGAAAATTGGTCTGAGACATAAATGATTCTATCAAGTTGTTGATTAATAATGCAACTAGCTTGACCCGTATAAATTACACAGATGAATTATGTTGTAATGGAATATTCCACACTCTCTCTCACCCATGTGTTGTAATGGAAGTTGGCATATAAGTGATACCAGATAATCAGGATATTATCTGCAGATGATGCCATTAGATTATTGTGGTGTGATGGTTACTGAACGTATCTTAGATGTTAATTACTAGTGAGTTTGATTCTCACTTAACGCCCATACTTCTGACCTTAGGAGTAGCTCATAGTGTAATGGTTAACACCGTAGAAAATGGACACAGGGACTTGAGTTTAAATACCAGCGTGAAAAAGGGTGAAATAAGAATTTGGCGTATAAGTGACACCAGATGATCAGGATTTACATTTTTGCATTTCATTTTGGTTGATTTGGACAGTCTCGTTTTTAACCAAGGGTATTGCGAGATGATAACGGTCATACAATTAAGGAACACAAGTATTAATATAATACAATATTAATGAAATATTTACATAATACTCTGCGCATAAGTTGGACAGTAAAAATGAGTGTACATTATTTGTTGGCAAGGAAGCTGTATCCTTCATCAAAAATTTCTGTTTAAATCAACTGCAATAAAATGTTTGTGATAAACTTATTTAACGTGTACATTATTTAATTTCATCGAGTCCTTTGAAGAATGCTCTGAAATGAACAATAAAAAAATAAAAAAACTGTTCATAGTGAGTGCAGAGACCGGAAATTGTCACGGTAATGGCAAGCGGGCTGTCCAAATTCAGAACGTTGTTCATGAGTCTGCTGAACACGATGTTGAGCTGCAGAGAGTCAGGTTGGACGTTGCATTTGCAAACTGAATGCTAAGAATTTCAGCTTTTATAGATTTCCGGTTGGTTTGCCAGCAAGAGCTGTTTCAAATTAAATTTACTTTCTTTTATTTATTTTTTATTTTTTCATTGGCTGAAAAATATCTTTCTTTCTCTTTCTCTTTTTTTTTCTTTCTCTTTCTCTTTTTCTTTTTTCCATTCTTTTTTTTTTTTTTCATTATTTCTTTCTTTTTCTTTTGTTCATTCTTTCGTTTTCTTTCTCTTTTTCTTTTTTTCATTCTTTCTTTCTTTTTTCTTCTTCCTTTTAGTCCTTAAACATTTTACAGATAAGAATTGCTGTTCTTCTAGGGTTTTTTTTTTTAATCAATCTCAAACAATAAAAATCTATTTTGTCATTAAGGCTCAGGACATTTCACTAAAATCCACAGTATAAGATCAGTTAAAAGTTATTTAATTAATGATAGAAATTTAGAAGGACGAGAAGGATGGCAGGGGGGGGGGTGCTCTCAAAGTAATTTTGACTAACCAGAAGAGAATCCCTTTGGTTTGAATTTGGAATTTTGCTTCTCCTAGACTGGTTACCATACCAAGGGTAAAGAACCCATTCTGTTCTACTATTTACCGATAGCTGCATGGAGAATAGTTGGATACATACTTTTCCCTAGGGTATTCCCTAGTGCTATGTGAAATGCAAATAGCCTCATCCAGGATTTGAACATGTCTTGCCATGTTCATTTCCTACGATGATAACCATTACACCACGTGTTTCCAATGTGCAGGAATCTGGAGCTTTGTCAGCGGGGCTTAGAATATGCTGATTGTATACCCTGCCGAGGGGTAAGTTCTCCCCCCCCCCAAAGAGGTGTCCTGAGTATGATACTAAGCTGCATCTGATGATGAGGCTCCAGGATAGTTATTAGGAATCATATCATATGTAGATGGGCTGTATTAGTGTTGTATACTCTTATCAACATTGTGTATATAAATGAGAGTGAAAGTTCTTGGATGATAGAGAGAGAGAGAGAGAAGAGAGAGAGGAGAGAGAGAGAGAGAGAGAGAGAGAGAGAGAGAGAGACATATTAGAGATTAGAGAGAGGAGGATGATCTTACTTGATTCTTGTTAACTTCATTACTGCTTCTTCTCTGTTCTTCATTCTTCTTAATTCTTCTAAATTCTTAACTGATTCTACTGTCCTTCTTTTGGGCTAGTTATTGTTTTTAATTAAACTAACAAATCTTTTTTGTTTGCTTGATCAAGTTTATTAGTCTATGATTCCATATTTATTCCGCACGGATGAGATCCCCCGAGAGAGAAACACATCCACTCTGCTTCCTAGTCAGATCGAATCTAATCTCTAAAAACTAACTATTCCCACGTTTCTGCACCAGGGTCAGTTGGGGTCATCCAAATGCCAATCATAACGCAATGGTTACGGAAATCTACCGGCCTCCACTTTTAATTCTAACAAACCTCTTTTAAACTCTACAGGGTCTGTCAACAATTTATGACTCTCATAAACTGTAACATTAGATAGGAATAGATGGAACCATATAACTGTGTGTGTTACATAGTCCAGTACTACTTCAGGTTGGTCGGTTGGTTGGATGGATTTTACAACATGTCAACCTTTGTTAGGTTATTTTATGCTGAACATATTTTGTTTTATTCATTCTTGATGGGTATTATCAATTTCTTTTTAAACACATTTTTTTAAAACTTCTTTTTTCTATTTAACCCATAGATGGGACCCTAACAAGTACTACCTCTCTGGGACAGTGTGGACCTGGGAATAATGATGATTAATGGGCACTCCACACTCCCCAGAGCTCCAAAATTGGAATTTCAGTTTTAGATGCAATTTAATGTCATACTCAGGACCATATAACTATAGTTAGATTATTTGTATTAAGAATAGTTACTTGAAACCAGATAACTATAGTTTGATTGTTTGTATCAAGAATAGTTACTTGAAACCATATAACCGTGGTCAAATTATTTGTATTAAGAATAGTTACTTGAAACCATATAACTGTGGTCAAATTATTTGTATTAAGAATAGTTACTTGAAACCAGATAACTGTGGTCAAATTATTTGTATCAAGAATAGTTACTTGAAAACATATAACTGTGGTCAAATTATTTGTATTAAGAATAGTTACTTGAAACCAGATAACTGTGGTCAAATTATTTGTATTAAGAATAGTTACTTGAAACCATATAACTATAGTTATATAGTTTTGTATTAAAAATAGTTACTTGAAACCATATAACAGAGGTCAAATTATTTGTATTAAGAATAGTTACTAGAAATCACATAACTGTAGTCAAATTATTTGAATTAAGAATTGTTACTTGAGACCATATAACTGTGGTCAAATTATTTGTATTAAGAATAGTTACTTGAAACCATAGTTAGATTATTTGAATTAAGAATGGTTACTTGAAACCACATAATTGATAACAATGCATCCAAATTAAAATACAGTGATAGTCTTATGCTTTGTCTTATCAAGCCAACCATGCAACAGTTATAGCATATTGTACAGACATAAATAATAAAACAAACAAGTATATGGTTTCATGTACAGCCATTGGCCTTTGTCATGAGACAAAGGCCAGGACACACTGAATATTTATTGCAAGTTAATTGCTTGGAGAGAATAGCAGTGACATGAGGGTAGGAATAACCTTTGAGCATTTGTTAAAAAATAATTTGTAGCTTTCTATGTTTCTTTAACAAATAGTGACCACAACAAAAAAAAAATAAATGAATAAATAAAAGAAGCTAAACAGAATACAGAAGGTCATTCAATAAATAAGGGGAATTATTGTTGTTGTTTTTTTCTGAATTTTTAAATGTTAAAATTTATATATGTTAAAAATAAAAAATAAAAGCTAAACAGAATACAGAGGGTTATTCAGTAAATAAGGGGAATTATTGTTATTTTCAGAATTGTTAAATGTTAAAATTTATAAATGTTAAAAAAAAAAATAAACAGAATACTGAGGGTCATTCAATAAATAAAGAGGATTATTAGGGGAGGTGGGGTCAGAATTTTTTAATGCTAAAATTTATAAATGTTATAAAAACTAAAGAAAAAAGTTAAACAGAATACAGAGGGTCATTCAATAAATAAAGAGGATTATTGGGAGGGGTAGAATTTTTTAATGCTAAAATTTATTAATGTTAAAAAAACTAAAGAAAAAAGTTAAACAGAATACAGAGGGTCATTCAATAAATAAAGAGGATTATTGGGAGGGGCAGAATTTTTTAATGCTAAAATTTATTAATGTTAAAAAAACTAAAGAAAAAAGTTAAACAGAATACAGAGGGTCATTCAATAAATAAAGAGGATTATTGGGAGGGGGCAGAATTTTTTAATGCTAAAATTTATTAATGTTAAAAAAACTAAAGAAAAAAGTTAAACAGAATACAGAGGGTCATTCAATAAATAAAGAGGATTATTGGGAGGGGTAGAATTTTTTAATGCTAAAATTTATTAATGTTAAAAAAACTAAAGAAAAAAGTTAAAACAGAATGCAGAGGGTCATTCAATAAATAAGGAAAATTATTGTTATTTTCTATACTCATCAGCAATTCACCACAGTGAGGTTAAAGAAAATTTAACTCTTGTATAAGGAAAATAATCTTTTCTTTTTATTTTATGGGGATTATCTTAAAATTAAATATATACAAAGGTTATTCAATAAAAATGAGAAATAAAAGAGGAAATTTAAAAAAAAAAAAAAAAAAGAAAAGCAAAATAAATTTTTTTTCAGAATTTTTTCCATAGATGTAAACTCTGCATTATTTGGAATTGTTTTATAGCAAAAGTTAAATAACGCAAAAAAAAGAAGAAAAAGGTAAAAATGCGCCATTTTGACAGATATAGATTGTAATTAATAAATTTCTCCCATTTAAAGATTGTAAGACAAATAATTTTTACGTGTGATTTTTAAAAAAATCGTTCCTTTTCCTAAAACAACAAAAATTACATTAAGTTTCAGTGATTTTTTTCTGAGTTTTGTCAAATTTTAATTAATGGGGTGGAGGGGGGTTATAAAAAAACACGTGAAATTTTGGCCATACATACACAAAAGGAAACTAAGAAATTCTTCATCCAGTTTTATAGTAGGTATTTACTCAACCTATTTGCCACGGATAGGATGTGAACAATGTCGCAAATATGAATTTTTTAAAAATATAAATGTATATATACTGTTTATTGTTATCACTTTGTGGTGAATTGTTCTTACAATTGTTCTTATACTTTCCTCTTTTACCAGAAGTCTCAAGACTTTTATCTACTAAAAGAATATTAGGACATTTCTCTTATACAACTATGCTTTTCATTGTATCTCTTGTTACATCTGTATTCTCTTCTATTAAGTTTGCTCAGGCAATAAAATATCCTTGTTATCACTTCATCATGAATTGTTTATAGTTATACCATAAGGGAAAATGAAAAACTCAACCAACTATCATTCAACACCTTCCTCTTCTTAATGCAGCAAAAATTAGGTCAAGTTTCAGAGAAAAAAATGGCAAAAATGTGCCATTTTAACAGATACAGATTTTAATTTATGTAATTCTCCTATTTAAAAAACTGTAAGACAAATAATTTTTACATGTGATTTTTAAAAAATCCTTCCTTTTTCTAAAACAACAAAAATTACATTAAGTTTCATTTTTTCCTGAGTTTTGTCAAATTTTAATTAATGGGGTGGGGATTAAAAAAATACACATGAAATTTTGGTTGTACATACACAAAAGGAAACTTGGGAAATTCTTCATCCAACTTCATAGAAGGGATTTACCCAACCCATTTGCCACGGATAGGATGTGAACAATGTCGCAAATATGGGGCATCCAGCAAGGATCAAATTCACTATCCAGTTGTAATAGATCTGTAAGATTAGTTTGCTAACCCTTATGCCATGATGTGATGCCCTCATCTAGCTTCCTAGTATGATCAACCAGAATATCTTTCCACTTTTATTATTAAATCCTGGTGGCTGAGCAGTTAATGACAGGCAACACCCCACTTTGGCCCTTACTTGGGCTAGATGGGCAGTTGGAACCTATATGATTGTCCCAACCCAATTACCCTTGTGGCAAACCCTCATGTTACGATTTTTGTGGCCATTTTTTAGGCCTCAAGTGAGAGCACTTTACAGTGGAGATACCTCTTGTTAAGTAGAGGCTGATCCTTAGTGAATAATCCTTTGGTTGTTCCTCGGTATCCCTTAGTGTTGAGTAGAATCCTTTGGTTGATCCTCAGTGTCCTTTAGTGTTGGGTAGAATCCTTTGGTTGAGCAGAGTTCTTGGATGCAGATCCATTTGTCTGTCAAATACATGCAAATGAACAACTTTCAAGATCGGCAATTAAATAGTTAACTAACCACATATTCAAGCAGTTGATTGGCTGGCTTTAATCCACATGCCCATGCAGAGTCTATAAGTTTAAATGGTGGACTTTAGCACACCTTATATACAAAAATAATTCAATACCGCAAACCTTTTTATCATATATGTACTCGGAGGTGGTGACTGATTGTCTTAGTGTCCTCGGTATGACATTGAATTACATCTAATGATGATGTTCTTATTCTGGAGCCCTGAGGAGTGGGAACTACCCCTTTATTGCCATTGCCCCCAGGTTCCCCCTGAGCCGGAGTGGTAGTACCTGTTAGGGTCAAATCTATAGATTAAATAGATTATAAGATGAGTTTAAAGAAAATGTGTTAAAAAAATTAAAAACTTCAGCACATAATAACCCAAGGGTTAACATGCTGTAAATTCCAACCAACCAACCAATCAACAAATATGCAATTTTCTCTCTTCTTTAAATCACATACAAGAAAACTGTTTGCCTGGATACTAGTTGTTTTTTTTTTTATGGCTATCATTATTATTAATAATTTTGACTAATTCTAGTTGCTTTTTATCATAATCATTCTTTTTATTAATAATTTTGACTAGTATTATCCTTCATCTTCCTTTCTTTTTATCATAATCATTCTTTTTATCATAATCATTATTATTAATAATTTGACTAGTATTATCCTTCATCTTCCTAATTCTAGTTGCTTTTTATCATAATCATTCTTTTTATCATAATCATTATTATTAATAATTTTGACTAGTATTATCCTTCATCTTCCTAATTCTAGTTACTTTTAATCATAATAATTCTTTTTATCATAATCATTATTATTAATAATTTTGACTAGTATTATCCTTCATCTTCCTAATTCTAGTTACTTTTTATGGTTATTATTTTCATTAATAATTTTGACTGGTATTTTACATCATTTTCCTAAATCTAATTGCTTTCTTATAGCAATCATTATTATTGATAATTCTGACCGGTATTACCCTTCATCTGTATCTGACTGTTTTTTACACTTGTATTGAGAGGATAATATGATAGTATCCTTTTTTGAAAAACTGGTTGCATTTTCTGATTGATTGTCAATGAAATAAAATGGATCATCAAAGAGAAATTGAATGATGCACCAAATGTTGAAGATTTGCATTTATGGTGTTCAACCAGTCAGATCACAATGAAATTATAGGCATTTCTATTTCTTCTTTTATATGTGGAAAAGTGTAACCTATAAAAAAAATATCTAAAATCAGATCTGGGAACATTTTAATATATTTTCTCTTTTCTGGTATAGGAGGAATGGAGAGATATAAGTATTGATTTTCATGTTGCTATTGGCTGTCCAATTACTTCTGCGCCAGTCTGTATATATATTTATATATATATATATATATATATATATATATATATATATATACACACACACATACACACAAACACACACACACACACACACATATATATATATTATATATATATATATATATATATATATATATATATATATATATAGGGCACCTCACGTGGTTTAATGGTTAGCAAGCTAGATTTGCATACTATTGTTAGTGAGTTCGATTCTCATTGGGTGCTCCATATTTCTGGCCTTCTGCCACATCTAAGCTCAGCTTAGTTAATAACTATATATATATATATATATATATATATATATATATATATAAAAGGAACTAGGCTGATGAAAAATCAGTCCGGTTTCACTCCTGGTCAGAAGTAGTTGCTATGTCTAGCCACACTGATGAGACGTAAAATGTTGAAACACGGTGTCTGTGGATGACATATATATATATATATATATATATATATATTATTTACCTAACCCTCCACACAAGTAGGATGTGACACAAGGTTAATTTCTTCAGAAGAGTTTAACAGGTTTGAATTCAAAGTTTTTCTTTTCATAGACTGGTTACCTCACCAAGGTTAAACAGTCTGCCCTACTATTTACCCATAACTGCAGAGAGAGTTGGATGCATACCTTTCCCAAGGATATTAGCATATTATTATTAGGGTAAATTTTTCTCAAGGGTATATATATATATATATACATATATAAGTAAGTAAAGTCGTCGGGGCAGCCTAAAGTCGATATCAGCCAGTCAGCGAGGGAGTCTGTCCCCTTTTAAATAGCACTAGACCAAGGAGATTGTTTTGACGTCTGAGGTGGAGCGCCACACCTACCATCAGTTCCTTACTTTACCACACAGATCCCTGTGCTACTCATACGCTGAGTTGGCGAGGACCGGTATCGAAATAGGAACCTTGTGATTTCTAGCCGAACGCTCTACCGACTGAGCTAATCTGGCCCTTTATAAATGAATAGATGTATACTTTAGTTCAGAAATAAATTTATTTTGGTATTTCTTTGCCTCTTTCAGTCTGATCTTTACTAATTTGAAGATTGCTATGATTTTCTTGTTGCACTGATTATCTTTTTTTTAAATTTTTTTTTCCATGTTTGTTAAATATGCCAGCTCACAGGCATTTGCACCCTCAAAATTTGAAGAAATTTTATGGTTTGTGCATGTTGGTCTTGTTTGTAACACTGCAGTTTTTAAATTTGATTTCTTTGCTTGTGAATATGTATGTTCAAAATTCATGTATTTTATGTTCTGATTGTCGGGGTTTTGTATGCGTAGATATAGGTACGTAAATGTTCTTATGTTTTTAAAAATGTTTTTTGTATAAGTTTAGAATTATTTGCATGTTTACATTTGAATATAACTTCTTTTCTTTTATTTAATAGTTTCTTCTGTTTTTTTAAATTTTATTATTGCTATTTTATCCCCCAGACAAAGATGGCATTTAGAGCAAATTGCAATGTATGCAAAATATATATATATATATATATATATATATATATATATATATATATATATATATATGTTTAGATTTGCCTGTACCAGAAATTTATTTATATATATATATGCAAATCTTCATATGTTTCAATCCTCAATTTTGGTTAAATCCTAACAAGGTAACACTTGACACCATCTACCTATAAATATATATATATATATATATATATATATATATATATATATTATATATATATATATATATATATATATATATATATATATATATATATATATATATAGGGGGTTAAGAAGCTATAAATATTATTTATCTATATTTATTTTTATGATACGTTATGCTTTATGTTTCCAGGTGTTGTTCATCATTATTCCAATGAGTATCTATCTATCTATCTATCTATCTATCAAATTTCTAAGTTGCTTGCTAGCTCGTCTGTTCCTATTTCGGAATGTTCCTCCTAAATATCTATTTATCTAATATTGCTTTCTCTTTTTCTTTCTTTTTTCTTTCTTTCTTATGTCTTCTTTCTTTTCCTATCTAGATATCTATCATTAGTTATTTGCCTGTCTATCTATCTAGCTGGTCAGTGAGCTATCTCTGTTCTTATCTATCTATCTATCTATCTATCTATGTAATTTCTCTCTTTCTTTCTTTCTTTCTTTCTGATCTCATTCTTTGAGCTATCTCAGCCTGTTTCCATCTATCTATCTATCTATCTATCTATCTCAGTCTCTTCATATCTATCTATCTATCTATATCACTCTTCATATCTATCTATCTATCTATCTATATCAGTCTCTTCATATCTATCTATCTATATCAGTCTCTTCATATCTATCTATCTATTTATCTATCTAATTTCTTTGTATTTCTTTCTTTCTGTCATCCTTTCTTTCTGATCTCATTCTTTGAGTTATCTCAGTCTGTTTCCATCTTTCTATCTATCTATCTATCTATATATATATATATATATATCAGTCTCTTCCTATCTATCTATCTATCTATATCAGTCTTTTCATATCTATCTATCTATATCAGTCTTTTCATATCTATCTATTTATATATATATATATATCAGTCTCTATCTATCTATCTATCTCAGTATCTTCATATCTATCTATATCAGTCTCTTCATATCTATCTATCTATATCAGTCTCTTCCTATCTATCTATCTATCTATCTATCTATCTCAGTCTCTTCATATCTATCTATATCAGTCTCTTCATATCTATCTATCTATCTATCTAATTTCTTTGTATTTCTTTCTTTCTCATCTTATTCTTTATTTCCTCATCTATCTATCTATCTATCTATCTATCTATTATAGTTATATTTATGATTACCTGCATATAATACTGTTGTTGGTATTCTGGTCTTAATTTGCATTAGGGGTGGGGTGGTGGTGTTATTTTTGTGAGTGTTGTGAGAAACCTTGTGCCAGACTTAGCTTTGTTCAAGTAATTTTGTTTTATCTTTTCTTTTTTTTGTGGGGAGGGGGATTGTAAATCCTCAAAATATTTTTAAAGCTAGTTTACCTTTGTGCATAACACAGCTTTGCCCAAAAGGGCAGAAAAATTTACACAAAGATAAGAACACGTGTGTGCCCGCGCGCATCTGCAAAGAAAAAGCACTTGAGAAAGACAGATGCACACTGTAACATCAGCGTTTTGCAAAATTGCATTTGTGTGTCGTCATCTGCATCGGTGGGTGGTGTGTGTGGGGAGGGGATCGGCAGATATTGACCTGTGCTAAGAGTTCAATTTTTGCTCAAATCAATTCTTGATACATTTTTTTTTAATTTGTAAACATTTTTTGTTTTTTTTTGTTAAGAGAGTAAAAAGCAATTTAGAAAGAGGAAAGAAAGGAAGAGACAAAGAGAAAAGAGAAGAAGAAAAAGTTAAGTAGGAAGAAGGAAGAGAGAGAGAGAGAGAGAAGAAGAAGAAGAAGAAGAAGAAGAAGAAGAAGAAGAAGAAGAAGAAGAAGAAGAAGAAGAAGAAAAGGCAGTGTAATAATAGAAGACAAAGGAAAAATCAGATGATAGAGAGTGTCAGGAAGGAAAAAAGGGTAGTAAGAAGAGAGAGAGAGAGAGAGAGAGAGAGAGAGAGAGAGAGAGAGAGAGAGAGAGAGAGAGAGAGAGAGAGAGATTGGAGAAGAAAGAAAAGGAGAATCAGGGAAATAATAGGAGACAAAGGAGAAGATATAGAGTGAGACCTAGTAAAAGAAGAAAGGGAGGAAAAAGTTAGGTAAGAAGAAGAAAAGATAGATAGATAGATAGATAGATAGATAGAGAGAGAGAGAGAGATGGGAGAAGGAAGAAAATGAGAAACAGGGAAATTATAAGAGACAAAGGAGATAGATAGATAGATAGATAGATAGATAGAGAGAGAGAGAGAGAGAGAGAGAGAGAGAGAGAGATAATCAAAGGAGAAAGAAAGGAAAAGTTAGGTAGGAAGGAGAAAAAAGAGAGAGGGAGTGGGTAGGAGGGAGAAGAAAATGAGAGGCGGTGAAATAATAGGAAAAGGAAAAAGAAAAGATTGAGAGAGGCAGGGGGAAAAAAAGAGGGAGAGGAAAAAGGTGGTAAAAGGAGACAGGGAAGAAAAAGTTTGGTAGGAAAAAGAAAAGAATAAGAGACAGACAGGCAGACAGACAGAGATGAGAGGAGGAAGAAAATGAGTGACAGAGAATTGATAGTAAAAAATGGAAAAGATAGAGAGAGAGCTAGTAAAAAGAGTGGCAGGAGAAAAAGTTTGGTAGAAGAAGAAGAAGAAGAAGAAGAAGAAGAAGAAGAAGAAGAAGAGAGAGAGAGAGAGAGAGAGAGAGAGAGAGAGAGAGAGAGAGATGGGAAAAATAAGAAAATGAGAGGCAGGATGATAATAATAGGAAAAAATGGAGAAGATAGATAGATAGATAGCAGATAGAAAAAAAAATTTGTTAGAGAGCAGAGAGAAAAAAGATAGATAGAGAGCAGATAGGAAAAAGAAGATAGACAGAGAGCAGAGAGAAAAAAAGATAGATAAAAAGTAGATAGAAAAAAAGATATATAGAGAGCAGATAGAAAAAAGATAGATAGAGAGCAGATAGGAAAAAGAAGATAGACAGAGAGCAGAGAGAAAAAAAGATAGATAAAGAGTAGATAGAAAAAAAGATAGATAGAGAGCAGATAGAAAAAAGATAGATAGAGAGTAGATAGATAGAAAAAAGAAGATAGAGTGCAGATAGAAAAAAGAAGATAGATAGAGATCAGATAGAAAAAAGATAGATAGCGAGTAGATAGAAAAAAGATAGAGGGCGGATAGAAAAAAAGATAGATAGATAGATAGAGAGCAAACAGAAAAAAGATAGATAGAGTGCAGATAGAAAATGATAGATAGAGAGCTGATAGAAAAAAGATAGATACAGAGCAGATAGAAAGAAGATAGATAGAGAGTAGATAGATAGAAAAAAGAAGATAGAGTGCAGATAGTAACAAGGAGACAGATAGAGAGCAGACAGAAAAAATGAGATAGATAGAGAGCAGAGAGAAAAAAGATAGATAAAGAGTAGATAGAAAAAAAGATAGATAGAGAGCAGATAGAAAAAAGATAGATAGAGAGCAGATAGAAAAATGATAGATAGAGAGCAGAGAGAAAAAAGATAGATAGAGAGCAGAGAGAAAAAAGATAGATAGAGAGTAGATAGAAAAAATGATAGAGAGCAGAGAGAAAAAGGATAGATAGAGAGCAGATAGAAAAAAGAAGATAGAGAGCAGATAGAAAAAATGATAGATAGAGAGCAGATAAAAAAAATGATAGAGGGCAGATAGAAAAAAAGATAGATAGAGAGTAGATAGAAAAAAGATAGATAGAGAGTAGATAGATAGAAAAAAGGAGATAGAGTGCAGATAGAAAAAAGATAGATAGAGAGCAGAGAGAAAAAAGATAGATAGAGAGCAGAGAGAAAAAAGATAGACAGAAATCAAATAGAAAAATGATAGATAGAGTGCAGATAGAAAAAGAAGATAGATAGAGAGCAGATAGAAAAAAAGATAGATAGAGTGCAGATAGAAAATGATAGATAGAGAGCTGATAGAAGAAAAGATAGATAGAGAGCAGATAGAAAGAAGATAGATAGAGAGTAGATAGATAGAAAAAAGAAGATAGAGTGCAGATAGAAAAAAGAAGATAGAGAGAGAGAACAGATAGAAAAAAGATAGATAGAAAAAAGAAGATAGAGTGCAGATAGAAAAAAGATAGATAGATAGAGAGCAGATAGAAAAAAGATAGAGGGCAGATAGAAAAAAAGGAGAAGATAGATAGATAGAAGAAAGATAGATAAGGAGAGAGGTAAGAAAAAGTTTAGTAGAAAAGAAAAAGAGAATAAGTGAATTAAAGTGAGAGAGGAGGTGGGTGGCGGTTCGAGGAGAATGAAGAAAATGAGAGACATTGAAAATTGCAGGTGTTAAGCAGTTGGCACATAATGAAGTGAAATCTTATCAGGCTAATTTGCACCTTTGTCTGTAAACTCCATCATCCTCCTCTTCTTCTTCTTCCTCCTCCTTCATATCAACAGAGACAATTATCAAGGGGAAGCTGTTCAAAAGTTGACAGTCATTATTGGTTGGTTGGATTTTATGGCATATCACTTTATAGGAAAAGATATTTTAAACTCGCAAAGATATTTGTTTGGAGGCTATTCAAAATGGCAGTAAATCAAACACAGTTTTCTAAGACTTGAACAGAGGTCTGTCATCAAATTCTTAGTGGCTGAGAAATGCAAACCATGTGAAATTTAAAGCAGAAAGCGTGATGTGTACAGAGAATCATATCTTAGTTAAATAATGTTCACAATGGGCTAAACATATGGTTGGCATATAAATAAGGGTCATTCAATAAATAAGGGGGATTTTTTTTGAAAAAAGCAAAATAAATTTTTTTAAAGAATTTTTTTTCTCCATATATGTAAACTCTGCATTGTTTGGAATTGGTTTACAGTGGACACCCAGCATCCCTAAAAACAAGAGCTGTCAAAGGGCGGATGAGCTTCAGGGGTGTCAAAGGCCATCTACACTGATAGTAGTAGGATTGAGGAACTTACTACTCATGTAATTTTCTAAATGGAGTAGATAGGGCTCTTTAGCCTTGGACGGCAATTCCTCTAGATAAGGCAAAGTTTGTTATAAAACCTCCACTGCCTAGTGGCTGTACCTCATTCCAAAGAAAGGCTAGGAGAGTAAACCCTGAAATCAAATCCGGAGCTGGAGTCCCTAAAGAGGTGTGATGCTGAACTTCAGCGCTATCCAACAATTCCTGCAACAAACTGCATTGGATTTTCTTTTGCCTTTCCTTTGGACCACAACGGCAATATTGAGAGTGAGGATCTGCTGCTTGGGCGACAGCTCATTCTGCATATCATGTGGTTCCATGTTTTTTTGGACACTCACCATCGTCTCTTGTAGACAGATAGATATCAACGAAGCAGCAAAAAATAATTTTAATCTTACAAAAATATTTGTTGTGAGGCAATTCAAAATGATGACAAATCAAACAGAGTGCTCCAGGCTTGAACAGAGGGGGGGGGTCTGTCATCCAATTTAATTGATGTAATGTAATTGTAACTGGTTAATCCAGATTTTCAAGGAAATAGTAAAAGAAAGCTTGAAAGATCTAATCCGGAAATTGAAGTATTAATTTCTGAAATTTTGATATCGCAAACATTTTGATTATATAAAAAAAACATATTAGTAATTAAACAGTTTAAATAATAATAATAATGAAATTTATTGTGTACAGTGCTCAGGCGAGACCACCGGTGGTCTCGGCTCAGGTGCACCACAACTCATCAAAGTCTCATGTCAAGTACACAGAATAATGTATTAGTGTCAGGAACATGAACAGTTTACAGTAATAATATGCATGTATGTGTGCGCGTGTGTGCATATGTGTGTTGAGAGGGGCATCAGGCACAGTGTTGGCGGACTACAGGAAGCATGGAGGCTTTGAAAGATGCAGTGTTTTGAAGCGGTTCTCAACCGGGGTTCACATAGTCATATTTGTAAATTAACACGTTGCCTACATTTGCTCAAATGGCAGTTTCTCTTCACTGACATTGCCACATTTCCATTTATTGCATCAGTTTTGAAAGTATTGCTGGTACACATAGTGGGCCAATAAGTTAAGGTACCACTGTATATGTTAATGTTTAAATTAACCAACTACTGAATATTGCTAGACTTAACACATTGCCTACATTTGCTCAAATGGCAGTTTCTCTTCACTGACATTGCCACATTTCCTTTATTGCATCAGTTTTGAAAGTATTGCTGGTACACGTAGTGGGCCAATAATGTACCACACCTCTATGGTATGATATGATATGATACGAACATGTGTATCACAATGGTAAATTGACTTTGTTATGTGTACACATTTAGTGCACGTATTTATCAGTGATTTATTCATGATCAGTTAGGGGTCCCATGTATGGGACAATCATATAGGTGCTATGGCTTGACATGACCAACCTATTGTTCAGAGGAGGCTTCTCCGACCGCCCATCTAGCCTAAGAAAGGGCCAAAGTAGAGTGTTGCACGTCATGGACTGCTCAGTTACTAGGATTCTGTAGTCAAGCATCAGGGGTCACCACTCACAGCCTAAAGGGGGTCTCATGGGGGGGGATCTTACCCCTTTACAGAGGTGCAGTCGAAGTATTCTACAGCTCTAGCTGACAGGGCAGTCATTTTAATTTAAAATTAAAAATAAAATAATCAAAAGCATATCATAGTCATAACAATACAGATGCTTTTAAAAATGTATTACTCCACATTTCTCTATATTCTCTCTATATGTCATATGTTCAATATTATTGAACAGAGCAATATAATTGGGAAAGAAAAAGGCTTAAAAATCAGTCATTTTGTGGTTATAGATCTATTACTACCCATAGGTATCTGGAAATACACAGATACCAGTGCGTAGAAATAGATCTATAACTGCAAAATGACTGATTTTTAAGCCTTTTTACTTTACCATATATATATATATATATATATATATATATATATATATATATTGAAGAAATAGATACAACTGAAACCTACTCGAGTTTCATCGCTAGAATCATCAGGGTTAAATCCACTGAATTAATCGAGGTACTCGATTAATTCAGTGGATTTAACCCTGATGATTCTAGTGGTGAAACTAGAGTAGGTTTCTGTTGTATCTATTTCTTCAATAAATTTGCTCTACTTTGTATTGAGCACTTTGTATTTGTTTTATCACGGACTTAACCCCTGGATCCTGTGCACCTCTAACGATCGTGCCCATATTCACCGGTAAGCCACCCTTTATATATAAATATATATATATATATATATATTTGGTAAAGAAAAAGCCTAAAAATCAGTCATTTTGCAGTTATAGATCTATTTCTACCCAGAGGTATCAGTGTATACTTATGAGTATCATCAAACCGTTGACTTTATTGGAAATGGTAAACAGAAAATTCATGAAGCTTTATATTCAATTTTTCTGGGAAATCCTGAAAGGTTTCGATTACAGTTCTTCTCATCATCTTAAGATGTGTTGTCTATGCCTAGGGATTAGTTTGTCAGATAGTCTCACTCTGGGTCGTTTTTTTCCCTTCAATAAATTTCTATTATTCAGAGGGATTGGCCACCCTGCCTCTCTGACCTGTTGGATTAATTTTATTTTTTTATTTTTTCACTGGTCATTTCCAGTAAACTGTTCTTTTTTTTTCCTCAGGTGCTTCCCTTACCAAAAACCTCATAATTTTATTTTTATCTTTTTGACATAGCATTCTCCAAGTCACAGACACAGACACAGACACACACACACACACATATATATATATATATATATATATATATATATATATATATATATATATTCTAAATGTAACTGTAACGACTTCAAGTTATTCCATTATAGATTTATTCAGTTTTTAAAAAATTAGAATCACTTAATTTTTTTTTTTAAATTGTAAAAGTTAAACCAGCTTCATTCATAAATCAAAACAATTTTAGAAATTCACTTTTTGATTATATAATAATAAGATTAATTTTTGGTTAATGTAAACTCAGAGGTTACTAATATCAGTATATACTCCATTGACGTCTGCACGTACGTCACCACATTCCTGTTGGGACCTTCTCTTTTTAAAAGTACTTGTAATGACTAGAACATAAAAGATTTATTTCACTCAGTGTCATTGATTTTCAAACACTCGAAAGAGCTGCACCTTTTGTCCTACTTTGAAAGTCGAAATACTTCTTAACAGAATGTAGTAAAATAAAAGTAACAAGCTTCAAATCTTGAAATTCTTCGAATTGTCAATCCTTTGCTTGAGTCACTGACTTATATCCACAAGTACTTAGGCTTGGCAGACTTCTGGTTTGGTAATGGTATCACTAATAAGAAAGAGAGGGAGAGAGGGAGAGAGAGAGGGAGTGAGTGGGTGAGTGAGATAAAATCAATTAATCAAAAAGGAAATCTATTATTTCTCTTTTTCTACTACTGCTTCTGTATATCTGTGAATGTATAAAAAAGAAATAGATAAAATGAAAGAGTAGGAAAAAGGTCGGTCACATCACATATTTGTGAGTGGATATATATATACACACAATTTTTCTGTCTTTCTTTTTCTGTCTGTCTCTTTCGACAAAAATACACTGATAATTCTGTGTATTATGAGGGTTAAAAAAAAAGTCATAGATTTGTTAAAATATTTTTAAAAATATAGATAAATAAAATAAAGCAAAGGTAAGAGGGGAGTCAGCTTCTATGAGAGAAAAGAAACTGTAAATTGAAACATCTCTCTCTCTAGCAATCCATAAGCTTCAGTCTGTAAAATACGCATAGAAAAATGGTAGATAGATTTATTTAGTTGAAAAAAAAAGAAGAAGAAAAAGAAAAGAGATGGATGGACACATATAGTCTGTCTACATTTTTTTTTCTTTTCTCTAAATGCTTCAATATTACGAACCAACCTTGTGAGAGTATGTGTGTGCAAGAAGGCCCTATGTGCGTGCATGTGTTGCCTGCTGCTGCTGTCCGTTTCGTTTCCTCCTCCAGTTCATATTTTACTCGCACCTCAACCACCAAACACGCTGTGAGCTTCAATGGATATGGACGCACTGACTCTCTGGAAGGACATCAAAGCGACGTTTTGGAGCGAAAAGTTCTGGTTTCCAAAAAATCTAACATGGGAATCACTAGAAAACAAAGACGATGGGATTTATCACCCACAATTGAACGATTTGTATCTAGTTTTACCTATAGCTGTCTTTCTGTCGCTATTTAGGATGTTCTTAGAAAGGTAAGTCAACGAGTGAGAAGGACGGCAAATTTTGATAGGAAAAAAAAAAGATTTTTCCCTCCTCCGTTTTGTATATTAAATGTTTATTTTCTTTTGTTTTTTGTTTTTCTTCTTAGTCATTTTAATTTTTTTTTGTATTTGATTGTTATTGTCGACGTTTTAAAAAAAAATGTAACACCGGCAGGTAAGAAACTAAACCGTAAAAAAAAAGCAAAAAAAAATATCCTTTTCTAGTTAAGAAAAATCCTGTGTGGCTTCTTCCAGTATTTCTTTCTTGTTGAAGAAAAAAAAAGAAAATAAACACGGAACTCCCATGAACGATATATATTTATATATATATATTACAATGTCCGCTTTTATATCTAAAAACTGACACTAATAAAAATGTTTTTAGATGGTGTGGATGATAGTAAAGGAAGATGGTCTTTATTCGAGTTTGTATGATGAAGTCATGGAGGAATCAAACCATCGCATTTTAAACCTGGGACTCCCACCCGTGAAAAACAAAATGGTTAATAATTTAAAATGTCAGGTGTGGTTTGTCTTAGTTATAGATTTTGTTTCTTAAAAACCTTTTTCAAATCTAAAACCAACATAATCATTAAAATTCTCTCGGTTTAAAATAAAATAAAAATGCGCTCTTAAAATTTACCGTATCTTTTACACTCCTTGTTCCACTACGATTATCGTAGTAATTCTGCGATGCCTTAAGGAATTTTTCCTCAAATTAAATAAATTCTTTAAAACTAGTTTACTGCTTTATTTATTTATCTATTTTTAATTGAAACCTTTCACCGTGTTTTTTTTTTTTTTTTTTTAGAACTTTATATAGAAGGGAATTATGAATTTTACTTTTTATTTACACTTAAAAAAAAAAAATTATTGGTCGGTGCGTTGGTTTTTATTTTTTTCATCCGTCCATTGTAGTCCTTTCTGTAAAATATGCGCGCGAAAAAAAACAAAGAAAAAACAACAACAAAAAAAAAAAAAATGCTAAAATGATTTAATTCTTCTTGGGTGTCTTTTTTAAATTTCTATCCTTTTCTAAAATTAATTTTTGCGGAGGGAGAACCTATGAAATTAAATTCTCATGTGCATGCATATATATATATATATATATATATATATATATATTATGGTTTCAGTGTGTATATATATATACTGAAACCGTAAACACTAAGTTGGCTCACCTAAAGTAAAGAGAAAGACATTAAACTAGAAAAAAATCTATTCTATTAGAAATAAAATAATTTTGTACAAGAAATTTTATTTGGCCGGCACCTTTTCCTGTTGAGCATATTGGTTGGTGCCATTTAGAGTATTATTATTAGTATCCATCTTCACGCTTCTATTTTCATCCTTTTTCATGGCGATAGAGAGCAAGAAGAACTCATTAAATGGAATCTTGTATGAATGGAGAATTGTGTGTACTAATCTCATTTCATTGGATTTACTTTTTTTTTTCTTTCGTAAAATCCACCTCCGTACCTCATCTATCAGCATCACTATCAATTTTCTTTGGGTTCGGTCGCCCCTCCCTTAAACATTACGACTAAATGCCTATCATGTGTTTTTTTCCCCCCCATTTAGTACTTAATTAGGCTTTTTTTTTCTATGCGCGCGTGTGTGTTTCTACTTAGTATTTCAAATACTATGGTAGTGAGGACTGAACATTTTTTTTTTTTTAATTTGTGGGGGCAGCGATACTTTTTATCTTGTCTTTTCGGTGAGGAAGAGAGATGCTACACATTGTCACTCGGCTGTATACAGGTGTCTGGGGTGTCATATCAACACAGCTCTTTATTTCGCTAAATTAAAATAATTCGTTCACTAAATGAAACCCTACGACTGGGTCTCACCATTTTTTTTCCGGCGACGTGCAATCTTCCTAAAGAAACCAAAGGATCAAATCTAATGTTCATCTTGTTGAGTCTGTATTATTCATCCCCCCCCCCACCTACAGACCGATTAGGATTTGTTCAAAACTTATTTTAACATGTCTATCGTGTTGGGCTTATCATTTATGCAGCGCTTTTCCTTTCTTTATATATTGAGATCTACACTATTACATCATTTTTCGGAAAAAATGACTACTTCACCTTTTTTTGGTAATTCTTCCATTTAAATGGTATTTTAATTGCTTTTCCATTTTTTGAGGAAGTTGGAAGATTATTAAAAGATGTTAAACCACAAACATACCAAAATTCTTTAAAGCCATTGGAAGTTTAATAATACTAACAGATAAGTCATGCATGATTCATCACCATTTTTAAACACTAAAGCTTTCATTACGACGACCACACGCAGAATTTGTACCTTTTTAGTAAAATCGTCTTTTAGGATATTAAATTTCTGTTAAAATCACTTTGGACAGGTGTACCCCTCTTTTTTTTGTTGTCTTTTGCCTTTATTTTTCTTTTCTTTGTGTATTGTACAGGCCTGAAAAGAGCAACAAAAAAAACCCCACGTCTCTCAATTTGGAGAAGATTTCGTTACATTCGAATTTCCCATTCAATTGTATTGTGCAGATTTCTCGCCGCGGATCATTTTGAAGATGATTATTATTTATCGTCTAGGTGTATTATTCGATTAAACCTTTTTTAAATAAATAAAAACTATATTTGTAGATGATTTTGTTAGTCTCTCCCCCTTCTGATTGAGATGAGGCAGTTATTTTATTGTTATTTTATTTCCTTTCCCCACCCCACCTTACTTTCTCTACTACTGATTGAGTTCTTATTACTTGTGTAAAACCCCAGTGGTGTGGCCAGTTGCTTTTGTTAGCTTTCTCTTTCTCGGTAGAAAACTGAAAATCCTAATTTTCCTCTCGCTAGTTCTTCCTCTTCATCACTCCTTGCTGTTTTTTTTTATTTCTTATTTTTATCTAGTGAGGATGACGCCACTCCGTTGTTGTCGAGCAAGGAGGAAAGTTTAAATGTATTAATCAGCTTAATTTTAACCAGCCAAACCACATTAACTCTTAAATGAATATTTGCTTTCTCTCTCCAGAGATAATTTCCCCATACTGTTTAATTTATTTTTCTCCACTGATTGAATGATAAATGAATTTTTTTAAAAAAAGAAAGAATTTTAGTCTGAATGCAGTGGATATTTACTTCGTATGTAGCTGAAAATAGTGGAGAATAGCATCGATAAAATTAGAACTGGATTTTTATCATTTAGAGTAACAAACAAAAAATATTATTCATCATGCTTACCCATGATGAATATTTGGGGGGTACAGCCATTTTTATCAGCTCTTTACTTATTTTTGTGAGACTCTCTAAATAAATAGCCATTTTTTTCTCTCTCTCTCTTTCACTCTGAAAAAGTAGACGACTGGATTACAAATTTAGTAATTAAGCCTCCACACCTTAAATTATGCCAATGGTGCTTAGCTTAAATTGAGCCTATACTACCACAGCACATTTTTTGTATGTTTATTCATTCATTTTTTTAACAATAACAGTGCAAAATTGTTATGAAAGTGTATAATATATAATAATATATATTATATAAACATTTTTCCTTGTCTAAAAAGAGTTAATTTCCTACTATGAATTCGTAACGCATTCCAGCGCTATCTACAAGTTTGTCTTGTCCTAAAATTCAATCTTATAATTTTTACTTTGGATATTTTATTTATTTACACTACTTGGCAGATAAAATAAACTAATCGGGTCTTTTGATGGGTCTATTGGCTGGACTTTTAATCTGCCAGAAAATTAAAATATTTTCCTATAAGTCTGAATATATTTACTTGGTTCTAAGCCCAGCTCAGTCTGACACAAGGTCATGGCATTGAGAGCCCCAGTGAATTCATCCTTGATAAAATAGATTTCGATCGCGCTATTTATTTTAAAAAAAATGCTTTTCAGCACGATGAATTTGTTAAATCCATTGATTGATAAAGAAAATAAAGAACTGTGATTTAACGGTTTAGAATTTGCTAATTTCTTCTTCTTCCTTTTTTTTTTTTTTTTTTTTTTTTTTTTTTTTACCTTACCTTGATGAAAAATTCAGGCTTAACTATAATCGTTTTAAAATGATTTCTCTCTCTTTACAATTACAATTTCAGGCTTTAGATGAATTAAAACAAAATTCCTGAACGGCACACACAGCCCTGACAGAAGCGTGCTTTGAATTTATTTCTTTTTTAATTCTATTTTTATTTCTTTTTTTTTCTTTTTTTTTTTTTAATACATTTGAACAGTCTTTTTTTTTTTTTTTTTTTTTTTTATTCAATTTTTTATTTCTTATTTATTTTTTTTATAGAAGTTACTTTTTTTTTTTCTCTCTCAAAGTATTTTTATTTGTAGCCATAAAGCTTAATGTAAAAAAATTTTTTCTGGACATGGATATTGATTGAGCAAATCTTGAATTTTTAAAAGTCTCTGCCATTTGCATATGTCAGATAAATAATCTCATTTGTATTTGAAGTCATTTATCAAGATTATCATTAGTTTTTTGTTTTTTTTTTTATTTTTTTTTTACTCGGTTCAAGGTTATTCAAAAGTTTTTATATCAAGTTGTTTTGGGCTATATTCCAAGTCTCCATTTTGTTTTCCCTTTTTTTTTCTTTTTACCTACTGTCTAAAAATGAAAGAATGTTGTCTGTCAAAGCAATTGACTGGGGGTGGGGGTGGGGGCTGTATATCTGGAAACTCTTGCCTGACAAGAATGATTGACAACCATGGTGCCTCAATCAGCTGATGAGGAAAAGGAACTGTTTGCGAAATTCTTCTTCAGTCAGAGAAAGCATAAAATAAAACTACCATAGCATTTTTTGCCTATTTTGATTAACCCTATTGGAGGTGAATTTTTAAATAACCTTATGAAGTGCTCCTCTTTGTTGAATAATTTTTGATGTTTCGGCCTGTTGTCCTCATTTATTATGGTATGTATAAACGCAACGTTTAGGCCGCTATATCCTCGGGCCTTGTTCAGGTGTTTCTTACTTACCTTAGACTAAAGTCATCATCAGACAATAACCTTGAGTTCAAGTAGTTTCGGAGCTTTAATATCATTACCACTAGTTCCAGACGTTCCTAGCAGCATAAAATGAAAATAATGGATAATTTTCTTTCTTATGTTTAGCTCAGTGGGTAGTGTCCGCCTAGGAACTACAAGGTTCCTGGTTCGATACCGGCCCTCGCCAACTCAGCGTATGAGTAGCACAGGAACCTGTGCGAGAAAGTAAGGAGCTGATGCTAGGTGTGGTGCTCAACCTTAGACGCAAAAACAATCTCCTTGGTCTGGCGCTAGTGAAAAGGGATAGACTCCATTGCTGTTTGGCTGATACCGATTTTAGGCCACCCCCAACGATGGCGAATTTTTAAACATCATGTTAAATACTTTTGAGATATATATATCTATTGTTTTAGTTTGTAATCTGACATGTTTCCTATCTGAAGACTTACAAACATGGCTCCTATGTTGGTATAGTCAATTTTATGGTCTTTGGGCAAAATAGTAATGAAACTCTAACAATTTGGTACTCTATCACATCAGTGATGCTGATAGCTTTTTGATTTAGTGCCTTCTGGGACGCACGTATTTGCTTTGAATTGAGTCCTCGGGAAAATTTATGTGTCCCAACTAAAACCGGCTAACTTCTACTTTGTAACCTATTCTGTGTAATTCGTTTCTAAGAAACTACTGAAATGTATTTGCAGTTAGCTTGAAATGGTAGGGAAATAAAAATACTGGTACTCACGGATATGATTTTATTGCGTCCTTTTAGATTTTTGTGCGTCAGGGACGCAGGACGCGAACCTATCAGCATCTCTGCTCTATGACTAATATGTAAAAGCTTTACATTAAGTCTTTTATATAAAGAACAGTAAATTTAGTAACGTGTGTTTTCTGGGACCAAACTTCTATCAGCATTCCACTTTGGCCCTTACTTAGGCTAGATGGGCGGTTGATCAGCCGACTGATAACGTCAAGCCCTAACGCCTATATGATTGTCCCAACCCTATTGCCTTTATGGCAAACCCCCAACCCTTTTATCATATATGTGCTAGAAGGCAATGGCTGAGGGTCTTAATGTCCTGGGTATGACATTAAACTCTATCTAATAGTGAAGTTCCAATTCTGGAGCTTTGGGGAATGTTTAGTACCCCTTGATTGTCATTACTTCCAGGTCCACTCTGACCCGGAGCGGTAGTACCTGTTAGGGTCCCATCTATGGGTTAAATAAATAAAAAATGTGTTTAAGAAAAATTTGAGTTTGAAAAATAGAATAAAAATTGAATACCCGTCAAGAATGAATAAAACAAAAACGTCTTTGTAATAAAATAACCCAACAAAAGTTGACATGCCGTAAAATCCAACCAACCAACCAAACTTCTATTGTTTTTATTTATTTTATTTTTTCATGTTTGAAACATTGAACTTTTTCAATTCTTTTTAAAGCTTCCATGTAAATAAAAATTACTTGGTTTAGATATGGAGAAAGCATTCTCGGTAGTATAATGGTAATAATGTCCACTTGGAAGTCCAGTTAATTCTGTGTGTGTACAATATATCTACTAGAAGGCAGTGACTGAGGGTATTGGTCTCTTGGGTATGATGTTAAACTCTATCTGATGGTGAGGTTCCAATTCTGGGGAATGTGGAGTACCCCTTCGTCACCATTACTTCCAGAACTACTCTGCCCCAGAGTGGTAGTACCTATTAGGGTCCCATCTATGAGTTAGATAGAAAAAGAATTGTTTTAAAAAATCTTGAATACCCATCAAGAATTAATAAAACATCTTCAGCTTAAAATAACCCAACAAGGGATGACATGCCGTAAAATCCAACCAACCATCTAACCTTGTGTACAAACATCTCTGTACTGTTAGAAATGTTTGAATTTTATTTTTCTTAATATAAATTTGGTTACTGAGTAGTCAAAATCTGTTCAAGACTATTCTTATTTGTAAAAATAGTTCCCTATGATGGTTACTGTTGAGAGGCATTGACTAAAAATAGCCTTTCCTTCTGGCCAGGCCTGCATGGAATTTTTTAAACTCATTTTTACTGCCCTATTTACACAGCACTTATGTTAGTCTATTGTCCACTGAACTTTCAGTAAATTGAATTTTATACTGTCCTCGTTTGGACATATCTGATGTCAACCCATAACAGAATTGCTCTATTGAAATTTTTAGGTAGAAACTTATTAATAGAAGTTTGGTTAGTTAGTTAGTTGGGTTTTATGGCATGACAACCCTTGTTGGATTAATTTATGCCAAAGATGTTTTGTTTTATTCATTCTTGATGGGTATTCAACATTTATTTCATTTTTTTTTTTTTTTTTTTTTTTTCAAACTCAATTTTTTCAAAATCATTTTTTTGTTATATACATTTTTAACTCATATTTTTTTCTCTATTCAACCCATAGATGGTACTCTAACAGGTACTATTACAGGTACTCCACTTTCCCCAGAGCTCCAGAATTGGAACTTCACAATCAGATAGTTTAATGTTATACCCAGGACATTAAGACCCTCAGCCACCACATTCTAGCATATATATCTTAAAAAGAGTTAGGGCTTGCCATAAGGGAAATAAGGCAGGAACAATCCTACAGTATAATTACCAACACAGGAACATGTATCATACATCAAAATTAAGCTGGTCCTCTGTGGATCACATCCCTACTTCTCACATAGTCATCGTTTCTCTCAATAGCAATGTTCCACCTTCAAATGAGAGCATGTATCCCTGTCCCATAAAATTCTATTGACTGTTCTTTGATCCACTTCTTCACTACAGATTTCACTTCCTTGTCATTGGAATAATGTTTGCCTCCCAAACCCTCTTTCATGGGGCCGAAGAGATGATAGTCTGAGGCAAACATTATTCCAGCGATAAGGAAGTGAAATCTGTAGTGAAGAAGTGGCTCAAAGAACGGTCAACAGAATTTTACAGGACAGGGATACATGCTCTCATTCAAAGGTAGAACATTGCTAGTGAGAGAAACATTGTCTATGTGGAGAAGTAGATGTGATCCACAGAGGACCAGCTTCATTTTGATGTATGATACATGTTCCTATGTTGGTAATTATACCTGTCCTAAACAAATTGGCATTACTTTTTTACTCACCCTCGTACATAGTCACTCTTTGAAGTTTACTTGAATTTTAATGACAATGTTTGCCAGAAAACCAAAAGGTTATCAATTGTGAAAGATAATAAAATAAGCTTTTCTCTTGTGGTTAGTTTTATTGGACTATATTACCTTAACTCTTAATATCCTATACCGCCTCATTCCACCCGGCCAGAAGTCACATTTGTTTTCCTAATCTACCCCAAATGATAGCCTTTGTTTAAATGTAATATTAAAAATATTTATTAGTTTTTGTTTTATGGGAAATAACAGGTAACTTTAAATGAAAAGGCCATTTTCAGCCATTTATTGATAAATCCTTAGAGAAATGCTCTGGACTTAGAAAATTCTCAACAGGATCTTAAGAGTTAAGGCACCCCTTTTCAATTTCGTGTCATTTTTTTTTTATTTACACCGTCAATATCCGGTTGTTGGTTAGCGGTTGTAACCCTAACCCCTAACAAACAACCGGATATTGACGGTGTAAATGGAAAAAAATGGCCTAATGAGACAAAATCGAAAAGGGGTGCCTTAAGGTAATATGGTCCTTTTTAATATGACAATGTTTGCCAGAAAAAGAAAGTTATCAATTGTGAAAGATAATAAAATAAGCTTTTCTCTTGTGGTTATTTTTATTCACTCTCTTTTGTCTGAATCTTTTTCCAGTTGACCTTTCCTAAAATAAGATGCTGTTTGTTCATCTGTCACATGCAGCATCTAAAATAATATTTTTAATGGTGGGGATTGTTTTTATTAGTGATAATATTAAACCAGTTCTGTGACATCGTCCTTTTTTGTTAAAACTAGCAAAAATATGCAACCTCCAGGCACAAGTATTTAAGTTTTAATATATTTAGATATTATACTGAATTAAAAATTCAATACAAACAGAAAAAGATTACACTTATTTTCACTTTATTCTGATTTCAATATAAAATTATACATAGGTTTGCTTTAAATACATTTGAGAATAAAACAATATTATTAAAAATCAATAACACCAAGTAATTATTTATTAAATCATTCACAAATTATTCACACTATATACTATGTAAACATTTATTTCTTAATAATATATACACAAATTGAAGGATTTTAAACAAATTAATAATATGAGCTGTTTTGAGGAAAATTGATCTCAGCTAGACCTTTGAGACATTGTTTATAAATAAGATGCTAATTAAGATTAAATAATGATTATTTAATAACTATTGAGAATATAACATAAATAACTAAGGTAATTGTGACGTTGGTGGTGACATAGTTTTGTTTAGACAGATACATAATCTCCATTATAATAAGAAGATAAGATGTATTCTTAAAGTGATTTGATTTAGAAAGAGTTGTAAATTTTTGAATTATACTTTTATATTAAAGTAAATTTCCAAACCAGGCAGTTGAATCAGAACACAAAAACCTTTGACTCCAAATCCTCTTTATGTAATTTATTTGATTATGGCATACAAATAAATATACGAGGTATGTCAAAAAAGTCCCAGGACTGGTGTCACAAAAAAATTATTTCAAATCCCAACTACTAACTACAAGTTAGCCCCTTCAAAATTAATCCCCCGGAGTCTAATGCACTTTCCCATTCTTCTCTGCTACGCTTACATACACTCCTGGAAGGATTCTTCCAGGATTCTCCGTAGCTCTGTCATCATGGCCTTTTTGATGTCGTGCACATCCTCAAAATGGGTTCCCTTGATGACCCCTTTGAGCTTGGGGAAGAGGAAAAAAATCACATGGAGCCAGGACAGGCAAGTAGGGGAGGTTGCTCCAGCACAGTGATTTTCTTCTGGGCCAGGAACACTCGGTTACTCAGGGCAGTGTGGGTTGTCATGGTGAAGCACCCACAAGTTGTCTTGCCACATCTCTTGCCTCTTCTCGCGCACTGAACGATGAAAACGCTGCAGTATCTTGCAAGAACTAGCAGTGGACGATGCCCCTCACATCAAAGTTTTCTGACATACTGGAACTTTTCTGACATACATTGTAAAACCATGATTTCTTTAATAATATCTTATTATAATGGAGATTGTGTGCTTTTCCGTCTGTAACCGAAACTATATTACTACTCAAGTCACAATTCTCTTAGTTATTGACATCACATTCTCCATGATTTTATTTTTATCTAAACCTCAATTATTAATAAAATTTATTTTACATTATTAATACTGTTAACCATATCTACATACAAATGACATGCAATTGTATTTATATATACAACAAAATAGCGCTTTACAATGTGAACGGGGAGGCTAATTTGCATATTAATATTAAAAAATCGAATTTAATAAATATGTGCTTAGTATTATTGATTTCTAACTGTTTGGTTTTATTTTAATGAATATAAGCAAAAATCTCTTCAATGAATCTTAAATGAAATCCATTAACAAGATAAAATAACTGTCATTTTATTCTTTACTGCCTCTTATAACTAAATACTTAAATTAGAAAAAAATAACAATGAAAGACGAGAGTGATGGAAGAGTAAGTTTCAGTTGTTCCATTTTTTATTATACTCCCTCTGTTCAAATCTTTTATTATACCCTCTGTTTCAATTATTATACTCCCTCTGTTTCAAATCTTTTATATACTCCCTCTGTTTTATCTTTTTATTATACTCCCTCTGTTTCAAATCTTTTTATTATACTCCTCTGTTTAAATCTTTTTATTATTCTCCTCTGTTCAAATCTTTTTATTATACTCCCTCTGTTTCAAATCTTTTTATTATACTCCCTCTGTTTCAAATCTTTTTATTATACTCCCCTCTGTTTCTACTCCCTCTGTTTCAAATCTTTTTATTATACTCCCTCTGTTTCAAATCTTTTTATCTGTATTCTTATTTAGTTTCATTAGCCTTTCTAATTTAATACAATATTTTATTACATTAAAACTTAAATACTTGCACCCGGAGGGTGCATATATTTGCTAGTATTTATAAGGAGTGCACTGTATAACTTTACAAACTAAACTAGGGCTATATGAAATGTAAATTCAACTGAAGTTGGTGTCTGTATAGTTTGACATGACCAGCTAATTGATCGGAGGGAGCCTCTCCAACCAGTCGTCTAGCCTAAGTAATTTTCAAAGTGGAGTGTTGCATGTCATGGACTGCTTAGTCACCAGGGTTACATCTTTAAAACGACATAGCTTACATGATCTTTGGAAACATTTTTCACGCTGAGACTTGCTAAGGCATGGAATAAACTGGATGCATCCACTGTAGGCTGCTGAAACACTGCATCTTTCAAAACCTCCAGGCTTTCTGAAATTCGACAAAACTATACCCCCCCCTCCATACACATATGCACATGCACGCACATATCCATGTATATTATTACTGTACATTATTCATGTTCCTGACATTAGTACATTATTCTATGTACTATACATGAGCCTTTGATGAGTTGTGATGCACTCAAGGAATGTACACAATAAATTTCACTATTATTACTAGCAAGAATATGCACCCTCCGGGTATAAGTATTTAAGTTTTAATGTAATGAAATATAATAAATTAGAAAGACTAATGAAATTAAATAAGAATGCATATAAAAAGATTATGCTTATTTTGATTAGATTTTAATTGGTCTCTATATAAAATCATTCATAAGGATTGACTTTTAATACGCTGTAGAATAAAATAGTATTGGAGATCATTAACACTAAGTAATTCTTTATTAAATGTGGCTTTGTTAAAACCAGTATGCAAATTAACCACACCATATATTATGTAAACCTTTATTTCTTTGTGATAAATAATACACATTGCAGGATTTTAAATGCACTAATAATATGGGTAGTTAGGAGTCAAATTTAACTCAGATTTTCATAGACATTATTAATCTATGTATTAATGATTTTGACTATAGATTAAATACTCCTTGATAAACATACGCAATTCCTGATGGTATTTTGATGTAAGCAGTGACATTGTTACAGACAGCCAGCCACCGAATCTCCATTATAATAAGATTATTACCGACTCTGACTCCACTGCCCTGCTTCCAAGAGTATGTGCATGGATTTTTTTTCTAGTTTAGCTTTTAATTTCAATTTTGACCACTTCTAAAAATATTTTCCCTTGCATTCATACCTAGGATTTCACCAAGAGTTTCGGTAAAAATTAGATTACTGTAATCTTGCACGCTGACAGTTTGTTTTTAGAAAAAAAATGTTATCACTAGATAATCCCTTACAAAACATACATCCATATCCATATGTATGTATGTGTGTATATATATATATATATATATATATATATATATAGACACACAATCCGGAAAATTTACTACTACTAAATAAACGAAAATCTACTCAAAAACAACCAAGTTTCTGATATTTAATCTTTAATGCTTCATACAAATGCCCAAATCTGATATATGTACCTTCCACAAACAGATACATATACCAAAATAATCACATATATATTTTGTGTTGTGCTAGATATTGTTATATTACTCATTATATCATTTATTATATTATGTTTATGTTATGAATATAGAGCTGGCATTAAATAACCCACACACGGTTGATATACCATTAAACCAAGCCAAACGTGTGGGTGGGTGTATAATAAATCCAGATTCTCCTCTACATTTAACATATCTATGATGATGAATAGAACTTAGTGAAGAGAATATAAGTACTTTTAGATAAGGCTTTACTGATAGTTTATTATTAACTGAATCTCACTGTTGTGTATTTTGAAGTGACACCTGATTTGATTATAAACTCCGAATTAACTTTTTTTATGTGGGTTTTCTTTTGCCTTCCCACACTGAAATTGAATCTATAATTTCATTTTGAACAATAACCTCAAATTAGAGGTCAGTAAATAATTAACAATGTGGGTGTAAAAAAAAAAAATGAATCATTTTCCTCCTCATAAGAAGTCAAGTTTAAATTTGAGTAAATGGATGGGTGGGAAACGTTTGATACTAGTACTTTTTTCTTTTTTTTTTACAAAGGAAAAAAGTTAAAAACTCCAGGTTTCATTTAGAAAGTAAATGTTGATATAATTATCAGGCAAGGGATATGTTAATGTTTCATAACTGCAAAGTTACAAACATGACTTAAAATCCAGAGTTGACATGGAAAAAAAAAAGTAACATCTTATTATAATGGAGATTATGTAACTGTAACTGTCTGGAACCGAAACTATGTCACCACTACCTTAATTATTTAAGTTATATTCTCAACGATTATGAAATAGTCAATATTTAATCTTAATTAGCATCTTATTTATTAACAATGTCTCTATTAAAGTCTAGCTGAGTTAGATTTGCTGCAGAACTGCCCATATTATCAATGCATTTAAAATCCTGAAGTGTGTTATATATTTCTAAGAAATAAAGATTTACATGGTGGGAATAATCTGATGAAAATGGAGATTGTGTTTTTTTTCTGTCTATAACCAAAACTATATCACGACTCAAGTGACAATTCCCTTAAGTATTTACGTCACATTCTCCATGATTTGATTTTAACCTCAATTATTAATAAAATTGTTTTACATTATTAATACTGTTGGCCTTATCTACATACTAATATGTAATTGTATTTATATATACAACAAAATAGCTGTTTACAGTGTGAACGAGAAAGCTACTTTGCATATTGATATTAAAAATTTGATTTTAATGAATATGTGCTTGGTATTATTGATTTCTAATTGTCTGGTTTTATCTTGATGAATATGAGCAAAAATCTCGGGGATAAATCTTAAAAGAAATCCATTAACAAGAAAAAATAACTGTCATTTTATTCATTACTTCCTATTTTAACTAAATAGTTAAATTAGGAAAATTTAACAATGAAAGACGAGAGTGCTGGAAGAGTAAGTTTCAGTTCTATTTTTCTATTATACTCCCCTTCTGTTTCAAATTTTTAAATCTGCATTCTTATTTAGTTTCATTAGCCTTTCTGATTTAATATAATATTTTATTACATTAAAACTTAAATACTTGCACCCAGAGGGTGCATATATTTGCTAGTCTTATTATAATGGAGATTATGTAACTGTCTGTCTGGAACCAAAATTATGTCACCACTTCCTTAGTTATTTAAGTTATATTCTCAATGATCATAAATAGTCAATATTTAATCTTAATTAGCATCTTAACAATTAACAATGTCTCTATTAAAGTCTGGCTGAATTAGTTTTGCTGCAAAACTTCTCATATTATTAATGCATTTAAAATCCTGAAATGTTATATATCTCTTAAGAAATAAAGATTTACATAATATATGGTGGGAATTTGCATAATGATTTTAACAAAACTGGGCTTGATAAATAATTATTAGCTGTTACTGATTTCTAATACCATTATGTTATTCTCTAACAGAATAAAAGTAATCCTATATATAATTTTATATAGAAATCAATTAAAAATCAATGTAATATTTTTATATTCATTCTTATTTAGTTTTGTTGGTTTTTCTAATATGTTTTATTGAAATAAAATTTAAATACTTGCACCCAGGGGGTGCATACTTTTGCTACTAAACTAAATTCATGTGATTGTTGTTGCTAATTAAAAATCACAATTTTGGCGAGAAAAAAAATCACAATTTATAAAAGCCGTTTAGGGGTTAGTCAAGCAGGATGCGACACATGGTCAATTTCTTAAACGGAGTTTAACAGGTTTGAATTCAGAGTTTTCCTTCTCCTAGACTGGTTACCTATCCAAGGTTAAAGACAGAGCCCAATCTACCTTACTATTTACCCATAGTTGGAGGGAGGATATATGGATTCATACCTTTCCCAAAGGTATTAGTGCTATGTGAAATGCAAACAGCCTTGTCCACGATTTGAGTGAGATGTAAGGGATTTATTGAGTAAACACTTTCTAAGATTTGTTTTATTATTTATTTTTTTCCGACTTTTTATTTATTTATTTATTTTTTTTACCTGAATTCAAGAATTCAATTAAAAGAACACTTCCATTTGTACTAGAAACATGTTTAAAATTGTTGCTATTAATCACGTGGGCGATCTACTAAAAAATTTATTAATTTTTAGCTCTTTAAAGTCACATGTCATCCTCAAGTCGTCTTGATAGCCAGGAGAATCCATGCTATCTATCAGCCATCACTCTTGGCAGGTCCTTTACATGGCATCCAGTATCTGTACAGAACTGATGAATAGTAAGTTTTTGCTGGTCAGCCGATACTGGTGTATCCATGTTTAGGAGTCCACAGAACATCACATGAGTTTGTTCCTTGCTTCTTTAGTAGTGTCCAGCATGTCTTGTTCATCTTACTTGGATGGTTTGTCTTGCCTCTCTGCAGAGGTGCAGTCGGTATATTTTACAATCCCAGTCAATATGGCGGAACAGAACGTAGGATAGAATGTGACACATGGTCATTGGACTACATGCAAATGATTTTACAATAGAAATGCATTGGAAATGGTTTTACTATATAGAAATGCATTGGAAATGGTTTTACTATATAGAAATGCATTGACATTAGGTATATGGTTTGTGAGATGAGAGGTAAGTTGCTGTATAGCTGCTATTTTCTTGGGTGTTGCTTCCATGATCCGTTCAAAACTGCACATAGCATCCCTTGTGTAATTCCGATTTTGCTTTTTCTCCAAGTGTTTCATAAGAGTCCAACTGGTGTAGTACTGACACAGCAACAACTTGGAACAATTCCCATTTTGTTTTATGAAAGAAATTTGATTTCCATATGATCAATACTCTATCAATAGCCAAATAATGTCACATGTACTCTATTAATATCTGAACTAAGATTTTATTTCAAACTTTTTTTTAAAAAATACGTTGAATACAAATTCAATATTTCTTTAAGAAACATTGTACATAATTTGTTATGTATAACAAATTATGGTTAAATCATATACATTGTTATACGTAATTATATACAAAACATTTATTTCATATAAATGAAATGTCATCATTTATAATATCATCATTTATATATTGTATCATTTATATACATAATTTGTTATACATAACAAATTGTTGTTAAATCATATTCATTGTTATATATAATTATACATAAATTATATATAATTCAATTAGTTTAATGTACATGTTACATGTACTCTATTAATATCTGATATAAGATTTTATTTCAAACTTTTTTTAAATACATTAAATACAAATTCTTAAATAAATTTATAAATGTAAATCTTAATGTTGATGGAAAATATTCTGTTAAAAATCTTTAATTGCTTTAATGTAGTGGGACCTGTGGTGATAATTTAATTATGTTTGAAATGTTTACTTAAAAGCTATTGCGAATAGTTCAATGTGTAAAAAGTATAATAATCTTGATTTAATTCTCTCTCACTCTTATTTTTATTTCTTCCATAACATTTATTTCCTATATATTTCTTTTCATTATGTTCGATTGAAACAGATTAGCGTTATTGCTTCTGCACGCTCGACCCCTATCTCTATCTTTCCTCTACTCACTTTCTTATATTTTTTTCTGTGTAGCAATGTGCTTTTTCTTCCCTTTATTTCTTTATATTAAAAACGGAATGATCCATTATTTAGCATAGGTGAAGACCCTCATAAGAATTCGGCAGATAAGCAACATCATATAATCAGGATTTACATTTTTCATTTCATTTTGGAGGATTTGGTCTCATTTTTAACCAGAGGGTGTTACAAGATAACAGTTGTACAATTAAGGAACATGAGTATTAATATATAGATATAAGCTGATATTAAAATAGTATATTCTTGTTAATATACTGTATTGGTAAGACAAATTAAATTACGTGATCTGGGGGAGGGTGGCACAACTTATTTAATATCACATGTAGCATTCTTGTGCAAGTTCCCATCTAGCTTATTCTATTTTGCTTATTTAAAAGTATATTACTTGAGTTGAGAGTGGTGGAATTTTTTTTTTTTTTTTGTCTTTCCTTTAAAAAAAAAAAAAAACTCCTTAAGATTGTCCTAAAAACATTAAGCTACAAAATATTGTCCTAAAAACATTAAGCTACAAAATATTGTCCTAAAACCATTAAGCTACAAAATATTGTCCTAAAACCATTAAGCTACAAAATATTGTCCTAAAACCATTAAGCTACAAAATATTGCCTTTTTGACTTCCTGGTTTTATTTGATAAAGTTACAAAATATTTCGTGTTTTGTTTTTACAATTGATTGTGGCTTATAAACAGATTATCAGTCATATGGAAATCCGATCTCACTGACAAGCTAAAATGATAATTCTTCTAAGCTGTGGT